>OY720295.1:2502500-3127500 GCA_963082995.1 Noctua comes | reverse complement strand
CGGCTGATTTTACGTTCCGACGTATTCGGCTGACATGACACACCATAAGTGCCGAACTTACGCGGCAGAAATTCAGTTCCGCAACTTTGTGTGTGTATTCAGTGTCTCGAGCGCTGTCGGGCGGCTTCCCGTTCCTCCCCGCCCCCGGATCTTCGTCGGCAATCGAACCGAACTTCGGTCGCGTAGTGTGCTCACAGAATAAGTTGCCACTGAACTTACGCCTGACAGAAGTTAGGCTGTACGCTATGGCGCGACGTAATTTCGGCATAGTGTGTCGTCAGTAATTCAAATAGCATTGCAGGCGTAATTGTGCTGAACTTCGGTCGCGTAACTTCGGCTTAGTGTATTTAGACACTTAGATCTTTTAAACTACGCTACGGAATTTAATGAAGTTTTCAGCAATAGATAGATTGCTTCAAGAGGAAGGTTAATATCGTCGGGGATAGTGCAAATCCGCGAATCTACCAGACGTAAAGTGCGCGTATCTGCACTACGTGCACAAAAATTATTGTTGGGAAACGACTTTTTTTTTGGGGTGAAAAATCACGTTTTACGGTAGGACTCGATGGAAAGCACTCAAAGCATTGTGCTGATGGATGGATTGAATAGTACAGGGGTCGTGGAGGTGTATAAGTAAATTAAAAAAAAACTTGTGAAAAAGTTAGAACTTTGACCCCAATATCTCCGTAACTAGAAGGTTCCCAGGTATGGTCTAGAACAAAAAAATTATCGCAAAGACGGGGAGAACAAGTGCTTTTAGGTTATGTTATGTTATGTTATTTCTCTATTTGAGCTACACCAACGGGAAAATTCTAAACTGATAATTTTATGTTGGTTACTAATTATGTCAACTGTCAATTATTATTGCAGGCATAAAATACAATGTAAATTGTAACATAAATAATTCGGTCGTGAAAACGCGTGATCATGAGTCATTTATCTAGTAATATTAACCAATACGTCTTTTGTTATTGTCCATCTGTATTTCCATATATCTGTAAATGGCGATAACAATATTGATGTCACACACTACTTACGCAATGGCCTTGAACCAAATTTATGAATAATAATATGAATTTTGACAAAGAAATCCCACGTCTTTCTTCGTAAAAATAGACTTTTATTAAATGCAAAAGCAGGACAAAGAATCCTCCGTATCGCAGCTGTATTTATTCATAAAACAACTGCCAAGTGCGAGCCGTACACACACAAAAGGATTCCGTATAACAGCAGGTACAAAGATCGTGGGAATATTTCTTGTATGGAGGACCCTCTTTTTTTCTTTTTTTTTTTCGTATGGGAAATCATCAAATGACCCCCCCTACTCTGGGCGGAGCGGAAGGGGAGTGTCAGACTTGTACTGACTAAAACCCATCCATGTTCCTTCTTTGCCCTTTGTGTTCCAGGGCCACGGTATCTCTTTCGAACAGTCCCGCAGTCCTGGCAGGCAACAATACGTGTTATGGTCATGTAGTACGTCATCTGCGTACCCAGAGCAAACGAAAAAATAATCATTTAATTCACAATTGGCGAAGATATCGCTGAAAACTCTGAGGACCCTCTGAGATTTTAACTTCTTACTTATCTGAGATGTTCCGATTTTTGATTTGAATACCAAACAATGGCATTGCCCTACCAAACCGAAGGGGGATTAAGGACCCCATCTTTGCCTAGTGTGATTTGGGTGGTCCTGACCAAGCCATTTATATTGGAATGTTCTGTGTCTGAAAAGCTGCACTTCTTACGATCTAAAAACGCCTGTGATTACCTTCTTAGCGTATCGATGGGTTTAGGAACGCCAACAAAGGAATACCGCACGTCTTCTAAAAAACTGTCACAACACAAAATATTTAGATTTTTAGATAATACCCTACTCGACTTCAATTGTCCTTGCTCCATAATTAAAAAAAAAAAAAACGCCATAACTATACAAAAATAAGTCGCCAAATGGCACAAGCGAAAGTTGTTGGCGCAAAGCATCGTTAATAACACAAAAAAAAATTTAAATGCGTCTATCTCAAAACTGCTAATTTTTGGGTTATGACAGTTGTTTAGAGGATGTGAGATACACCGATCATCTCAGGAGTGATCCAAATACATAAATAAAATTGAAGTGTCTGTAATTTCAAAATAATAGCTTTTTACTGAATGCATATGAAAGCATATACGGCAAAAAAAGAAACTTTTTTTTAATTTTTTGTCTGTGTTAGTTTGTGTTTGTTCCGGCTAATCTCCGAAACGGCTGGACCGATTTTGACGGGACTTTTACTGGCTGATGCTGATGTTATAAGGAGTAACTTAGGCTATTTTATATTTTATTTTAGAAAAAGGATTAGGGTTCCGTGCAAAAAACTAAAACCCTTGAAGTTGCTAATAATTTCACGCGTACGAAGGTCGCGGGGCACAACTAGTGAGACATAAATTATTAAAGACTTCAAGCATCACGTAGGGCTCAAACGCAAAAACACGTTACGACGACGCAACGTGCCACGTTGAACAGCACGTCGTCGTGACGTAAAATATAGCTAAAAGATATGGATGGATTTTCTTTGTATCTGTTTCTTCTTTGCGAGACCACGTCTAGTGTGGTCCATTTCTCGAAATTAACTGCGGCAACTCTACAAATGCGCCACCGTCAATACGACGTCGTTCAACGTGGCACGTTGCGTCGTTGCGTTGCGTATGCATGTACAATTGTACAAACTCAGGATTTATTTCAATTAGACCATTACAGACTTTTGTATGTCAAAAACAAAAGAATGAAGCTGCAGTCCCAGTCACAAGGCATAATAACTTGTGAAAGTACTGTAGTTGCACATTCCAAAGCGTCGATCTCTATGGAGAGGAATGATGTAACCAAGATCTTGTAAAAATATTTTGATTTATAAGAGTCTCCATGGAGTTTCTTGCCCATTCCTCTCCATAGAGATCGACGCTTTGGAATGTGCAAGAAACTCCATGGACACTCTTTCAAATCAAAATATTTTTACAAGATCTTGGTTACATCATTCATGTTGAGATCTTACATTCCTGTCCTATATGTGGGAACGAAATAGAAAGACGTGCTCAATAAAGGCGTCTAGAGTAAAAAGATTAAATTAACCGTTCAAAAATAAGGTCACCATGTGCCTAGCCTTTTCCCGACCATGTTAGGGTCGGCTTCCAGTCTAACCGGATAGCTGAATACCAGTATTTTACATGAAGCGACTGCCTATCTGACCTCCACAACCCAGTTAGTACTAGGTAATACGATAACCCTTGGTAAGACTGGTTGTCAGACTTTTTGGGCCACTGACTACCTGTAACGACTGTCAAAGATCTACAAATGACAGCCGGGACCAACGGTTTAACGTGCTTCCCGAGGCACGGAGGAAACCCATCCACAGACCAAGCAAGCACGGCTATATTGTTGCAATTTATATGTATATTTTGTTTTTGTGTGCAATAAAGAATATATGAAAGAATATGATCGATCTGAGCGTCTGTTTTTGCGCAACTAATGGTTGCGCTTCGAGGAATAATGTCGTTGCGCTTAGTTGGTTGCGCTTAAAAATAGTTGCGCTTTGAGTAAAATCAAAATCAAAATATTTTATTTCACATAGGCCTCGATGGGCACTTATAAAACGTCGACAAAAAGGTGCACGGTTCGGGTTGATCGCTTCCTATGGAGAAGAACCGGCAAGAAACTCCATGGTTACTCTTTTCAAATCATTTGGTATTACAATATTATCATGGATACAGCATTTGTAATTAAGTATGGGGGGACAGCGTAGGCCCGACAATAAGTCGTTGCTTACTACACAAAAAATGTAGAACAAAATAAAAAGTTAACAAGCATCTGGGAATCTAATCTACAAAGCCTACAATGTCCACACATTCACAAACAATCGATAAAAAGAATCTATACAAAGGTAAGAATAAATTGTAAAATACTAAATTAAACACACCAAATGATTTGAAAAGAGTAACCATGGAGTTTCTTGCCGGTTCTTCTCCATAGGAAACGACCAACCCGAACCGTGCACCTTTTTGTCGACGTTTTATAAGTGCCCATCGAGGCCTATGTGAAATAAAAGATTTAGATTTTTTTGAAACAAGTGACGCAAATACTGTTATCAGTGCTGTAACTATGGAGCAAAAGATAGTAATACCTCGCTAATGACATTGTATAGTGTCATCTGAAATGTAGCCAGCCATTGACAGTTATTGGGCATCATTCCAACTCCGTTACAAGAATTTTCCGCAAACAAGATATTATTCAAATAAACTTTTTCCTTGACTGACGTTTCAAGGTATTTCATAACATAACATCATAAGTTCACGCGTGTTATCCCCGAAGAGTTAGCCAGAGGTGTACCTAATAGTACCCACACATTTACAGGGTGGAGACGACAATGCGACAATAAATTAAACTGTATGTACCTCATGACGTTCCCAGTCTGCATACAAAAATTCAATCGAAAATTACAGGATATTTTCGATTGAATTTTGTATGCAGTTTATTCACAGGACGTTATTTTTCATTTTTAGCATTTTCTACATAGTGTAGATAATAGGCTACCACCAACAGGTTAACGAATCCCGCATCGGTATAAACGTTAAACACATGTTGCCAACTCGCTACTTCAAAAACCTTGGCCAAAATTGTCGTATTGTCGTCTCCACCTTGTATACGCCTGTTACGTTTAAGTCCCATGTAGGCGAGCCTATTGCCATCAACCGGGCACAAGTCCAGACTCCGTGGCTGCTACTGAGAAATTCCTGAAGGAAAAACCCGATAACACTGCCCGACCTGGGAATCGAACCCAGCCTCATGCTCAGCAGTCGCGCTTGCAACCACTAGACCCAAGAGGCATTTTTTTCATTTGCAAATTAATCTTCGGACTACTGATCCGATTCCGAAAATTCTTTCACTAATGGGAAGCTACCAGTGGCGAAGGTTCCATAGAACTCGATTCCTACCTTCCCTTTGAAAAATGGCACAGTCAAATCAAATCAAAGCATTTATTTCAAACTAGCTTTTGCCCGCGACTTCGTCCGCGTTTCCGTCGTTTTTCGTAAAAAAAAGTAGCCTATGTCCTTCCTCACGGTTCAGTGGTTTTGATGTAACAGACAGATTAACCTTTTTTAATTAGGGATGACTGAGAGTGTTATAAACGTAAGAGTAGACAAATATAATCAGAAAGCTTCGAACTGCTAAGCTATCGGGAGTTACACGTGATATTGTGAGTCAAACATAAAAGATAGACATATGCTGTCGTGGGATATTTTTTATATAATTTTAAGGAGAACATTTCCGTCATACATGATTTCTGTGTAGCTTTAACCATTAAGGTTGCACACGCGACGGAAGCTTAAAAAATGGAGTAACTTCTCCCGTTTTCCCAACATTTCCCTTCACTGCTCTGCTCCTATTGATTGTAGCGTGATGAAAAGTATACTAAAACCAACTCAGGAGTATGAAAAATAATTGTACCAAGTTTCGTTAAAATCCGTCGAGTAGTTTTTGTTTCTATAACGGTTATACAGACAGACAGACAGACAGACAAAAATTTTACTGATTGCATTTTTGGCATCAGTATCGATCCCCAATCACCACTGATAGTTATTTTGGAAATATATTTCATGTACAGAATTGACCTCTCTACAGATTTATTATAAGTATAGATAGGCCAGTTACAGGGACTTTTGAATTGTCGAAACAAAGACAACAATAGCTACAGTCCCAGTTACAAGGCATAAAAACTGTGAAAGTACTGTAGTTGCCCATTCACTAACGTAGATCTCTATGGAGAAGAACGGGCAAGAAACTCCATGGACACTCTTTTAAATCAGAATACTTTTACAAACTCTTGGTTACATCATTCACGTTAAGATGGTACATTATGTGAGAACGTATAGACAAATAATATAATCACATTAAAGATATAATACTCCGGCTTACCTCTTACAAAAATTGACCCTTCGCTACTGGAAGCTACATTATCTCCGAGTGTCATAGGCTGTATGAGAAAAGTTCCCGTGAGGTAACATCCTCAGATTCAGCCTGTTCCTCCCCAGCGACGCCGTAAGCCGAGGCTCGTACCACACAGGGGGTGCCCTCAATGCGCTGTCGCTTAGTTTATAAGTCTTATGCCCCTGGCTGGAGGTCTTACACTCAAGGCACCCAATGGATGTTCACGTTAAGCAGACGACAACCTCCTAGGTAGACCAGCGAGATACCTAACACATATACAGGGTGTGGCGTAAGTAGTGGTCCACCGTTCAGGATTCGATGAACCAGATAATTAACTATAACAATTAAAAATTTTAACCATTTTTACCCAAGGGTTACGAAAATATTTCCTTTTTGTCTTTTATTTACGAAATTTCTATCTTTTTTTACAAATTTGTTTGTAGTTTCAACAAAAACCATTATTTTTTCATTTTGATTTCTGTTAATTACTGCTGAATACTAGAGCTATCATGATAAATTATGATTTTTTATGTAAATTCAGCTCTTTCGAAGAAAAAGTTGGTTCTTCTCTAATTTTAACCCTAATTTTTAAAACACCTTCAAATACAAGAGCGATTTTTGTAAAAAAACCGTCTTGGGTAAAAATGGTTAAAATTTTTAATTGTTATAGTTAATTATCTGGTTCATCGAATCCTGAACGGTGGACCACTACTTACGCCACACCCTGTATACATAGATATCTAACATTCACAAAAAAAAAAATATTGAGATGTCAAATTCTTATTCAAAACAAACAAGCAAAAACAACAAATGCACAGAAACAACAAAAAACAAATGTACAAATGTCCATTTACATATCTGTAAATTAAGTAGCAAACGAAGTATAGATTACATTACACGCGGGGTTTCCCGCGGCCATTGAGGAAAATTCTTCGCAAAATGTAAATGAAATTCATACGAAACGCGGTCATTGGAATCGAGTACTGGTGTGTCGTATCCTCTTCCGTGACTGTTAAGTACTTATGCTAATTTAACAACGACACGTTTTTGTATAAGTACTTAAAAAAACGCGAGATGTGCGGTACTTACCCGTACCGAAAATCAAAAGTGTTGTAAGTCCAAAATTTGCAAAAATCAACCATGTAGGTACTTAACCGTTTTACTCGACTGCCATGCCAAGTAAGGGTTATGTTTTTCGCGCGTATCTTGTGTAGTTTTTTGTAAATATCTTTATTATCAAAAAAAAACCTCTTTCAAAAAAAACAAAAAAAGTCTAAAATCTTCAGACTTTCGGAAGTCGGTGGCAAAAAAGACAATGAAACAAACAAAGACTCCGACTTCCGAAAGACTTTTTAGTGGTATTTTTTGGAAGTCGCTTTTTTTTTCTGCCTGTGATGCAGCTCTCTCCGTAGCCTGTGGTATTGTTATTATGCATAGGTAGGTATCAGTGGCGAAGGTTCCATATAACTCGATTCCTACCGGCTTCCCTTTGAAAAATGGCACAGTCAGTATTCTATAGACAAATAATATAATCACATTAAAGATATGTACTCCGGCTTACCTCTTATAAAAACTGACCCTTCGCTACTGGTAGGTATATGCGTAGGTAGGCCTCTTGCTTCTATTTGGCGATCACGTACTTATGGCCTTCGTTTTTACCACACTATGTTAGGTAAAAATCAACCCCAGGGCTGCGGGACTGTTCGAAAGAGATACCGTGGCCCTGGAACACAAAGGGGAAAGAAGGAACATGGATGGGTTTTAGTCAGTACAAGTCTGACACTCCCTTCCGCTCCGCCCAGAGTGGGGGAGCTCATTTGATGATTTCCTATAAAACCATGGTTAAACCTGTATGGATCAGAATGTTGGGCCATAAAAGGTATGAATGAAAGGCAATTGCATGTGGCTGTGATGAGAATGGTATGGGGGGTATGTGGTGTAATGCGCATAGATAAAATAAGTGATGAGTAATTAAGTACATAAGACGAAGTTATCAAAACAGCGACTCGCTGTCCGACCATGGACCATGTCCGGGTCGACGGCGCGTTGTGTTCCACGCGCGCCTTAAAGAGTGTCAGCATAATGACGGGGCCCTCTAGAGGGCCAAAGCCTGCCGGGGTCGCGGGACTCATAGAATTACCGTGACCCTGGAACATAAAGGGCTATTGAAGGACACCGTGGATTTTAGTCAGTACAAGTCTGACAGTCCCTCCCGCTCTGCCCTGGGTGGGAGGACTCATTTGACGATTTTACGAGTTAAAAAAAAAAAAAAAAAATTATCAAAACAGAAGAAAATTTCGCCAAAAAATTTGTCGAAATTTGTCAAAATCGAAGGGTACAAACCAAAAATTTGTCAAAGTAGAAATCACCAAAAGACCCCCCCTCTTTGATGTTTACTCATCCGAAAAAAAAAAAAGGTAAAAATCAACCCATTGTTTGGTTGCTTATTAAAATAATTGGAATAACAAATTTGGTCGGTGTCGGTCGTCATACTCATTCATTTGTAGTACACATTCAATTTAAGATCATTTGCCTTAATTGCACAGCTGTTCACTCATTGGTCATCGCTTTCATGTGAACTTATTCATTTAATATTGAACTTTTGAGTCGAGATACATGATGGCCTGAGAGATTCTTTTGTTTTGTACTTAAAAATTCCACAACTATGTTGGGGTCGGCTTCCAGTCTAACCTGATGCAGCTGAATACCAGTATTTTACATGGAGCGACTGCCTATCTGACCTCCACAACCCAGTTAGTAATGTGTAATACGATAGAGATACATGGAGTTTCTTGCCGGTTCTTCTCCATAGGAAACGACCAACCAGAACCGTGCACCTTTTTGTCGACGTTTTATAAGTGCCCATCGAGGCCTATGTGAAACAAAATATTTTGATGTTTTTGATGCGAGACGCACGGGGCCGGTCAATGTGGCGACACTTGGGGGAGGCCTATGTCCAGCAGTTGACGTCTTTCGGCTGAAATGATGATGATGATACCCCTTGGTAAGACTATTTGTCAGACTTTTGGGCCACTGACTACCAGTAACGACTGTCAAAAACGAGGGAGCCCGGTACCAACTGCTTTACGTCCTTTCCGATGCACGGAGGAAACTCGGTATGTAATGGGCGGTCACCCATCCATAGACCAGCCTAGGCTAGCGCGGCTTAACCTGAAGATCGAACCGAGCGGCTATTATTTAGCCACAAGTCCTCCTCCTGAGTTTATGTAATGTATAGTAAGCAATATTTAAATTAAAACACCCAGACGCCTATTAAAGGAAAACAAATAAGTAGCTACCAGTGGCGAAGGTGCTATACAACTCGGTTCCTACTGGCTTCCCTTTGAAAAATGGCACAGTCAGTATTCTATAGACAAATAATATAATCACATTATATATTTTGTACACGAAGTTACAGTAGAACACTGACTAAGTCACAGGGTCCCCCTAGTTTAGGAGGCAGGGTTTTTAACTACATATTTGTACAGCCTTCTACTAAAATTCAATGTACCTATATGGAATGTAATGGCATTGTGTACAAAGGTTTTTGTGCCAATAAACTTATTTTTATTTTTTACATTAAAGATATGTACTCCGACTTACCTTTTATAAAAATCGACCCTTCGCTACTGGTAGCTACTTAAGTTAAGTTATTGCTTTGCCAGTCCAAAGGTTATCATGCCATGACTCATGGCATTTTAAGTTTCAACTTGAAACATTTACACAGTATGTAGGTACATCAGTACATGGTCTTACTAACAATATAATACCTACACGTGGTAGGAGTATCGATCCGATGATTAAATAATGTATTGTTTGCATTATATGTTATTTATGCTTGCATACATTAGCAGGCAGACAAGCTGTCGCTCTGTGTAATATACTAGTAGGTATTAAGATGTATCCGGTTAGACTGGAAGACCCCAACTTTGTAAGTCTAGACCAGTGGTTCCTAACCTTTTCGATCTTGTCACCCCAAGACTTAGCTAGAGAATCTGATTTACCCCTCCCGCTCTCCCTCATGTTACTAATGAACACAAAACAAAACAACACACATAAATACAAATTGACTGTCTACGTAGAGCATCTGGATAAATGTTTTGTCTTTGACTTTTGAGTAAAACTCTGATTCTTTTTGTGTTCTCTGGTTTTCCAAAAAAAATCCTATTTTTTCACAAAGTTCATAAACTCTGTTTATACATTACCATTATTTATTTATCTTTATATATAACCAGCTTATTACCCCCGCAGAATACCAGTTTTACCCCCGCAGGGGTAATTACCCCCAGGTTAGGAACCGTGGGTCTAGACACATGATGACTTGCATGGATTTATTTTGAATTTGCCCATCCTGAACAGCCACCTGCGCCTTCCAGAATTTAAACGAAGCCAACGAAGCCGAAAGGCACTTGTTCTCCCCGTCTTTGCGATCATTTTTTTGTTTTAGACCATACCTGGGAACCTTCTAGTTACGGAGATATTGGGGATCAAACTTCCAACTTTTTCACAAGTTTTTTGTTAAAAACATGTTTTTAATGTAAGATTTTTACTTTCAACACCTTTACGACCCCCGTACTATTCAATCCATCCATCAGCATAATGTTTTGAGTGCGTTACATCGAGTCCTACCGTAAAACATGATTTTTCACCCCAAAAAGAAGTCGTTTCCCAGCAATAATTTTTGCGTAAAGTTACTTAGTTTGATGTACAGAATGCTTGGTTGCCGGCCTTGTGAAGGGTCTGTTTACACCCTGTATACTGGTTGGATATTATTTGAGTCCATCGACTCGCAAAGAAGGAGACTTCAATTTCCATCATAATAAATCATCTTGTCTCCAAGTCCTTAGTTTCAAGTACTTACTTCAAAAAGTACCTCTTATTAAACAGCAGTTATTTTCCATACTTTCAATTACTAGAATTGTAGCCTTGAAGGCCGAATGACGAGCGCCCATTATGTCTAATAAGTTCGTTTATGTGTGTATTACGTTTTCGGTTTTCGTACGTACATCTAAGTAAATAAGTAGGTATATGATGCAGTAGCGAAGGCTCAATTTTGGTAAGAGGTAAGCCGAAGTACATATCTTTAATGTGTTTATATTATTTGTCTATAGAATACTGACTGTGCCATTTTTCAAAGGGAAGCCGGTAGGAATCGAGTTGTATGGAATCTTCGCCACTGATATGATGCCATATGTTTATCTTTGACAGTCGTTACTGGTAGTCAGTGGCCCGAAAGTCTGACAACCAGTCTTATAGTCTCGAATTACCCAGTACTAACTGGGTTGTGGAGGTCAGATAGGTAGTTGCTGCATGTTAAGTGTTGGTATTCAGATGCATCCTGTTAGTCTGGAAGCCGACCCCAACATAGTTGGGAAAAGGCTAGGCAGATGATGAAATGATGACGATGTATAACCTTCTACGAAGTAAAAGAAGTATGTAAGGATCAAAGCAGGAGGGTTTCTGAAAGTTCTGCCAACCCATTGGAGAAAGACTAAGTTTAAGCCGCGTTTCTTTTTCGGGTTCAGATGAATGTGGCTTGCCGGCTGTCATTCGTAGATCTTTGACAGTCGTTACAGATAATCAGAAGCCAGATAGTCTTCTGGGTGGCCTAGTTGAATATAACAGGGCATACAGGGTATAAGGGACAGCCCTCCACAAACTGATGGGGTGAATTCAGTATTTCATACTAAGATGACCGGTACAAGAAATTATTTCAGGAATGTTATGGGAATCCAATAAATTTGATTTGTTTTATTTCTTCATATGCAATGTATCGTTACCGTGGCAAAACGCACGTAGCGAACGGCAAGCGCGACGACGAGTTCGATAAACTCTGTAGCTACAGCTAGGTAGTGAACAGCTGATTTCACGCGTCGTTCATTAGAGTATTTCATCATCCATTGTTGGATTTTTTATTTTAGCCGTATTATTTACATAAATGGAGTGCTGCGTACAGGGAACGTTATTTTACATTGAAATAAAGGCATATTAACTGAAAAAAACATTTAAAAAAAGAGGCCACCCAATGCTTGGTGTAGGTCTCTTCCGAAGTTCTCCACCTTTGGGTTTGGTGTCAATGGCTTTCCCGTTTCTTCCGGCCATTTTAATAAGATCGTGTGTCCATCTAGCCGGTTGTCTTCCCACATTCTTCTGTCCTGCCCCCGTAGCATGACCACCGTAGACAAGGATTTCTTTAAAGGAAAAATGGACAAAATTACAGTTTGTGTCGACACAATGACAGATTTCTTTGCACAATCTGTAATTTTGTCGATTCTTCCGTCAAAGAAATCCTTGTCTACGGTGGTCATGCTACGGGGGCTGTTCGTGGTCTCCACTTGTAGTTCAACAAATTTTCATAAATCAAATATGCTGGCATGTAACATCCCTGAGGGCCCCGCGATACAGTCGCGATGCTATCGTTGGCTGTGTACCTTCACCCACCACGATTCTGTATCGCTACTATTGCGATTCTGCTGCGAAAAAATCCGCAATCCTTCCTCCGCTATGTCGCCAGAAACAGTAGCGTTGCATTGATAAAGTAGCGATGCAAATGCGCGTCAACATCGCTTTTGCCGCGGGTCGCAAATGCTAGTAACGCGCGATAGCAACAGTGCAGAAGTACAGTTATTAAACGCGCGACAGCATCGCTACAAAAAGTCTCCGTGGCTGAGGTCTAAGCTAAATCACATTTGAACAGCGTGATACATGCCGCCTATTTTTATTTGGTTTCTGAACTCTGAATATGACCTCTGAGTTTATATTGAAGACTCTTCTCAGCGACATCCATATTTTTTTCTCTCCGAAAATATTTAAATTAATTATATTCTTTTTGAAGGTGTCCCTTACAAAGCAAGAATTAATTAAAATGTCGTTGACACCGTCAAGCTAGACAAAGATATTGTTTTTATTTTGTTAAAATACCGCTTCCAATTTTCAGGTTTTTTTGCGTTAAATTAAATGTGCAGGTACTTTTTACCATTCTGAAAAGAGAAATCCATTTTGAGCACACAATTTGATGGCAAATTAGTTTAATTAACGATTCATTATTTGCTTCACCGGTTACGGCATAAGGCACAGTTCAATGTCGGCCAAAATTGTTAAGCTTTTTTGGACTTAATTAACTCTCTTGTGAGTTTTAACGTTCAAAAAGTGCTGATTATATTCATCATCATTTACCAGCATTTATCCCAATTGATTTGAAGTCGGCGCAGCATGTCTTCTTCTTCCATACTTCTCTATTACTCGTCATCTCAGCAGTCACCTCCTTTCTAGCCATATCATCCTTCACACAGTCCATCCATCGCTTCTTTGGTCTTCCTCTACTCTTATAGCCATCTACATCTCATTTATACAACGTGTAACATAATAAACGCAAGACCTCTCGTGTGGTGTCTCAGACCATGAAACTGTACAACTTTTGTTCTATGACTTTTGGAAATTCATAACTTTTTTTTTAGTTTTACCATACATGTGGATCAGCTGATTGCGTCCGTTCCTATAGAAAGTTTTTATTTTTTTGCGAATTTCAAGAACTCGTAGAACAAAAGATGTTTAGTTTCATGGTGCGAGAGACCACACGGGAGGTCTTGCGTTTATTACGTCACACCTTGTATTATTAGCGTAATTTGATTTTTGATTTGTTTTTGATCGGGTTGTTTCAACAGCAATTGCAATAGTCTTCCATGTTCGCTAGCTATAGGTAAATCTATACCTAAGCGTCACTACACAACACGATGGCTGTAACCTCACAAGGTTTCCCGTCTCTTTTATTTCCTACATAGCAACTGCATAGCTCTTCCGTGATTCTAGTTCCGTTAACTATTATTACGAGATCTAGCTTTTAACCGCTACTTCTTGCGTAAGGCTGCGTTTCCATTAGAGATGAGCGGGAATGCGTAGCGAGGGATGTGTGTGGAATTAACCAATCACATAGCTAGAACCTCAAGCTGTGAAAAAGTAGCGATATTTTTGGTTAGTTTCACACACATCCCTCGCTACGCATCCCCGCTTATCTATCCCGCTTATCGACAAAATGACAGATTGTGTCGATACAATGACAGATTTCTTCGCACTATCTGTCATTTTGTCGATTCTTCCGTCAAAGAAATCCTTGTCTACGGCGGTCATGCTACGGGGGCTGGAAACTCAGCCTAAAATGTGTGTTTTGTGTAAAGTAGACCAGTAAAACTGGGTATTATCATCATAAAACTGGTTCCGAACCCACATCCACGTAATGGTAATACAAGTCCTCTATGGTCACTTCTAACATTGATCCAGTGAACTAATGTAAACTGTGTTTTAACGGCTGTAAGCGATCCAGCGTCACTGGATCCCAGCACCGGCTAGAAATACTGGACCTGGACTTACGATTGATCCAGAAATATGCCGACAGATCTCAACAGAACAACTTCAGTGTGTGGATGCGGAGCTTTGTCGAAAACTATGCTCCACTATGAGCGACTGCCTACCTGACCCCCACAACCCAGTTAGTACTGGGTAATACGATACCCCTTGGTAACACTGGTTGTCAGACTTTTTGGGCCACTGACTACTGTCAAAGATCTACAAATGACAGCCGGGACCAAAGGCTTAACGTGCTTTCCGAGGCACGGAGTAAACTCGGTATGTAATGGGTGGTCACCCATACACAGACCAACCTAGGCAAGCACGGCTTAACCTAAAGATCGACCCGAGCGGCTGTTATTATTTAGCCACGAGCTCCTCGAAGGAGCATTGGCTTGTAATACTGGATCAATGTAAATCTGGCCTACCCCTCGGAAGTGTACCGACGACCTTACGTCCCACATACTCATAACAAACAACACAGGCTGCAAATGCGGTGTTTATGGAAAAAACACGTCAGAAAATGGCGAAAAATCTCAGGTTACTTGTAAACACTGCCTGTATTCTTGTGTTTGTATCTGCAAGCCTGTCTGTTGATAAAACATGAGACTGCATTCTCGAACGGTCGGCGGCCGTAGGCAGTTGTGTCGGTAGGAGAAATTGAAAATGTACTGTCGAGGAATGAAAACTTAATCGAATGAGATGATCCGTTCTGGAGCTATGATGCCACATACACACTTCAAACATAACACCCCTCTTTTTCGTTTGGGGGTCGAAAGTGTTATGCATCTTCATTTGTTTTTTTATTTTATTTAACTGGTTTTGCACGCGGCTTCGCTATGGACCTATGGTACGGAAATTGAATGGCAACTTTTGTTTATTATAAATGGGCCTACTCTTGACCTCAATCTTGTCCGGTGGACAGAGATGAGGTCGACGATGGAATGAGCTAATCCAAAAGAAGCCTATTACCTCGCGACTTAGATTGATTGGGGTTCATATGAACTTGGGAATACTGACGTTTTCAGTTATAGAGTCTGTACTCTGATACTCGGGAAAATGTAGCTTCCCATTAGTGAAATAATTTCGGAATCGGATGAGCAGTTCCGAAGATTTCCGTCTAAATCCAATCTTACAAACTTTACCGTTTTATAATACAGGGTGTAAACAGACCCTTCACTTATCCGTCCGATTATCTGTACATCAAACTAAGTAACTTTACGCAAAAATTATTGCTGGGAATCGACTTTCTTTTTTTGGGGTGAAAAATCACGTTTTAAGGTAGGACTCGATGGAAAGCACTCAAAGCATTGTGCTGATGGATGGATTGAATAGTACGGGGGTCGTGGAGGTGTGTACAGTAAAAATCTTACATTAAAAACATGTATTTAAAAAAAAGTTGTGAAAAAATTTGAACTTTGACCCCCAATATCTCCGTAACTAGAAGGTTCCCAGGTATGGTCTAGAACAAAAAATGATCGCAAAGACGGAGAGAACAAGTGCTTTTCTTTTATGTTAAGGGTCTATTTACACCCTTTATGTATTAGCATTGGACCTAACTTATTCATCATTGACTCACTCGCTCTCATTCTCTGATTCATTCACTTTATCCTGCATCGTCATTATCCTGGGGTCGGGTTCCAGTCTAACCGGATGCAGGAGCGACTGCCTATCTGACCTCCACAACCCAGGTAGTACGGCGTAGCACGATACCCCTTAGTAAGACTGGTTGTCAGATTTATGGGCCTCTGTCTACCTAACGACTGTCAAAGATCTACAAATGACAGCCGGGATCAACGGTTTAACGTGCTTTCCGAGGCACGGAGGAAACTCGGTATGTAATGGGCGGTCACCCATCCACAGACCAACCTAGGCAAGCACGGCTTAACCTAAAGATCGACCCGAGCGGCTGTTATTATTTAGCCACGAGCTCCTCGCTGAATAAAGCACATACAATTAGTAAAATTAATATATTAAGGGTAAAAATTTAGATGTAAACAAGGCATATAGAGGTAAATGACGTCACAACATGACATGAATGGCCGCGACAGTCACGGACGTTTGAACTGTCGGAGAAAATTGTAAGAGTTTAATTCTTTTTTTGAGCGACATGCAGTAGTTGAACTTAACTTTTAATTATTATTTTCTTGGGTTTATATTTTATTGATTTAAGTGAAGAAAAAATTACGTGTATATTCCCTATTACCCTGCAGCAAATTTTAATGACGTGCGATCTGGTTTACCAAAATCGTCTGTATTTCTTTGTACTGTTTGAACAGTTTTCACCTACATAGTAAACACTGTATTTCATAATAACCGTCGCACGTGCGTCCTCAGTTGAACATTGAACCCCACTTATAGTTATGTCGTCACTTTGATAAGCTTTGTACACGGGTATGCTATGCTATTATCTCCCAGTTTCGCTAATGTTATGTTTATGTATATTATTAACATGAAAATACGTGTCGAAAAGCAGGCTTGGATTAGTTGAATTGACAGGTCACAAATTAGGACCCATTTATATTAATACCTAGCTGTTGCTCGCGATCTTCGTCCGCGTGAAATTTTATAGCCTATAACCTTCCTCGATAAATGAGCTATCCAACACTAAAAGAATTTTTCAAATCGAACCAGTAGTTCCTGAGATTAGCGCGTTCAACCAAACAAACAAACTCTTCAGCTTTATAATATTAGTATAGATTATGTTTATCCGTGGTGCTAGACAACTGGGCCTATCCCAGTTGTAAACGTCCCTTTGTGCCTATTGGCCTTATTGGCGGTTTCGTTCTGTCTCCTGCTCATATGGAAGTGGAAATTATGGCTTTTCCTACTCCTCCACTATACTTTTCTGATTAATTTCGTTGCTGGATCCAAGACAGTTAAATTGTTTCTCTGGGAATTCGTCGAGCTTCATTGTCTCGACGCTTCGCCACTGTTGATTCTGGCTTTCATGTGTTGCAGGGGTTTGGGAATAGTGTGGCGGGCCTGTCCCAAAAAAAAAGGCTTGATTTGAGTTCATGATCACGCCTGTGTTGACGCCAGATGTGTACCTACAGGGTTTAATCAGACCCTTCACATAGCCGTCACCCAAGCATTCTGTACATCAAACTAAGTAAGAATTTCCACTAAAATCCTTCGGATTGTGATAGAAAAGTGTTACGCAATTGAGGTGCTCGGTGCTTCTCCCCTCCACTTTTGTGGAACTACGATATTTGCAAAGTGGTACTGGTAGCAGCTGAATAAGAATTGATAAAGATCATCTTAGATGGCATGCGAGGAAGTGGCCATTTAAACGATGTAAATAGACCTCTTGTTCTCCCCGTCATTGCGATCACTTTTTTGTTCTGCACCATACCTGGGAACCTTCTAGTTACGGAGATATTGGAGGTCAAAGTTTCAACTTTTTCACAAGTTTTTTTATTGTTTACAATTTTAATTTAATTACCTAGTCCATGACCCGTTTACTATTTATTGCATCCATCGGCACAATCTTTTGAGTGAGTTGCATTGACTTTAGCCGTAAAACAAAAAAAAAATCGTTTCGCAGCAATAATTTTTGCATAGGGTTACTTAGTTTCTTAAGAACGCTTAATTGACGGCTTCGTGAAGGGTCCCTTTACACCTCGTATGTCCAGCTCGCACTGCTGTAGTATAATGCTTAGACTGATAATCAGACAAACAGAAATTATCTGAGGAGAGCGATGACCGTATCATCTAAATTACAGTTTGACTTAGTTTCCTAACCGTTAACTGTCAGAGTTAATCACAGTTCGTGCTTATAACCTACTTCTGTTATCAGCGGCAACGTTTAGCTATGTAATGAAGCCAAAGATTATTTATTTGCATGTCCATAGCACAGAGTAGATAAGTGCAGAAGTCTAGCTATATCCTCTTTGTCTTTCCCTCAATTCGTAGCTTTCTTTATTATAAGCAGTGATCGGATAATTGGATGCATATTTGCCTAAAGTTCATTTTTGGTTAGGAAATTATGGAAGCGGCTTTTTAAAACATATTTTTTTAAATATAAATCCCGGGATTCCAGAAAATTCGGGAATTCGAAACTAGTCTGTAACATGGTGAGGAAACGTCGTCTTTAGCATGTGGTATTTATTTTAAAAAAAACAGGGGTGATTAATGTGTATTTACTTGAAGTTAAATTTTAAAATGAACAATAGGAACTTCCTTCGGGTACCTGCACACAAGCAGCAATATAATTTGATTTTATTACCCGATTTGATTCTATAATAAAAACAGTAAATTTGTTGATTCCGAAATCGTGGGATTTTTTTCGATACAAAAGTGCATTCCATAATATTAGCCAACACCTTATACTAAGTAAATATTCCTTCACCCGATTTGATTCTATAGTAAGTGGCTTGCTTCTTACTGGCTTACTTCTTACAAAAATTGACCCTTCGCTACTGCTTACCACAGAAAAAATTTCGGCTTTTATAAAATGAAGTAGGTCCCTAGCCTTCTGTACTTACCTGTCTTTTGTCAACACAATGTTCCACCAACCACAACGTGATAGTTACCAAGCGTAATTACTTTCTGCTGCGATAAATATTAATTGCTAATTGTTAATTATTATTAGTACTTGTAATTGTCTTGTCGTTGCGAATTATGTGACACTTGATTTTA
Source organism: Noctua comes (assembly GCA_963082995.1). Taxonomy (NCBI): domain Eukaryota; kingdom Metazoa; phylum Arthropoda; class Insecta; order Lepidoptera; family Noctuidae; genus Noctua; species Noctua comes. The sequence goes on along the minus strand of OY720295.1, from coordinate 3,108,560 downwards.
TTGGTCAAGTGTGCGATTTACCTACTGTAGTTTTAAGTGATTGTAGAAAAGGTAACATAAAGGCTGTAAATAGACCCTTAACATATACGAAAGGCACTTGTTCTCCCCGTCTTTGCGATAATTTTTTTGTTGTAGACCATACCTGGGAACCTTCTAGTTACGGAGATATTGGGGGTCAAAGTTACAACTTTTTCACAAGTTTTTTTTTAAATACATGTTTTTAATGTAAGATTTTTACTTTACACACCTCCATTAGGTACCCCCGTACTATTCAATCCATCCATCAGCACAATGCTTTGAGTGCTTTCCATCGAATCCTACCGTAAAACGTGATTTTTCACCCCAAAAAAAAGTCGATTCCCAGCAATAATTTTAGCGTAAAATGACTTAGTTTGATGTACAGAATGCTTGGTTGATGGATATGTGAAGGGTCTGTTTACACCCTGTATAACATACATATTATCGCGCGTGCAATTCCAGAAGGGTTAAGCTGGGGTAAACTTAAACAAAACTGGCGAAATGTGGGGGTACCCACATTTCGCCAGTTTTGTTTAAGTCCTATGTAATAGGGGCGAGTCTATTGCCATCAACCGGGCACGATTTCAGCCTTCGTGGCCTTCGACCTGGGAATCGAACCTAGGACCTCATGCTCAGCGGGTCGTGCTTGCGACAATAGACAGAACGAGGTAGATATTAATTACTACTTGTAATTGTCTCGTCGGAGCGAATTATGTGACAGTTCATAAGTGTTTTTCGAATAGGTAACAGCAAGGTCATCGCGGTGAGGTAAAACAGCAGCACAGATAATATAATACTACGACAGCAGGGACTTTTTTCGTAACACTTATTTTTAGTTTAAAACCGCAATACATATTGTTGGAAAAATAATTTAACTCTTAAAAGACAATAATTGTGGTTAATATTGTCACTAGTGGTTATTTAATAAGGCATTGTATTTTAAGTGTTATTCATGTCATTTGCTGGATAATGTCGTGAGGAAAGTTTTGAGTATACAGGGTGTAAACTGACTCTTCACATACCCGTCAACCAACTATTCTGTACATCAAACTAAGTAACTTTACGCAAAAATTATTGCTGGGAATCGACTTTTTTTTTTGGGGTGAAAAATCACATTTTAAGGTAGGACTCGATGGAAAGCACTCAAAGCATTGTGCTGATGGATGAATTTAATAGTACGGGGGTCGTGGAGGTGTGTAAAATAAAAATCTTAAATTAAAAACATGTATTAAAAAAAAAACTTGTGAAAAAGTTGGAACTTTGACCCCCAATATCTCCGTAACTAGAAGGTTCCCAGGTATGGTGTAGAACAAAGAAATGATCGCAAAGACGGAGAGAACAAATACCTTTCGGTTATGTTAAGGGTCTATTTACACCCTTTATACATTTGGGTCGAATAGGTATTGAAATTTAGCATGGGACAGCTGGGCAGCATTTGGGAAGCTTCGCCGGGTCTTCTCGTCGCGTATTCCACAGAGCCTAAAGACTAAGGTCTTCAACCAGTGCGTCCTGCCTGTTATGACTTACGGAGCCGAAACGTGGACACTCACAGTACGACTGGTCCATAAAGTTAAAGTCGCTCAGCGAGCTATGGAAAGGGCTATGCTTGGAGTCTCTCTGAGGGATCGCATCCGAAACGATGTGATCCGACAGAAAACCAGAGTTGTCGACATAGCTCACAGAATAAGTAAGCTGAAGTGGCAATGGGCCGGTCATATTAGCCGCAGAACCGATGACCGTTGGGGTAGACGTGTTCTTGAGTGGAGACCGCGAATCGGCAAACGTAAGGTGGGACGCCCTCAGGCTCGGTGGAGTGACGATCTTCGCAGGGTGGCTGGTAGCAACTGGATGAGAGTCGCTGAAAATCGAGTTGAATGGCGTGCGATTGAGGAGGCCTATGTCCAGCAGTGGACTGCTATAGGCTGATGATGATGATGATGATGGGACAGCTGATCATTTTTCCGCATTTACGAAATTGGACCCATGGAGGAAGTTGTTCAGTTTGATGATCTGCAGCATATCCTTACATATGACTATACCCTTTCTGTTACACCCTGTACAAATAGTTGTTGAGAAAACCCCGCTATTCATATTTAATCGTACAAGTACCTTCTACATGTTCAAACACGCTTACATTTATCGCTAGTGCAAATAATAGTGTTTTCCCCATACGGCAGACGACTTTCTGATAATACAGAACAAATATTTGTAAAAACTCTCAATGTAGCTCTGCAGTGTATTTTTGTTTTGTTTATTTTAAGTTATTGCGTGTTTTTTAAATGTTGGTTTTGCTTCCACTTGAATTTGTGTACAAATAAATTGTCGATAAGTCGTAGGTATTTCAATAAGGTGATAACAAATATAGATTTTTATTTGTTAATTCGATTGAAAGCATTCCCGATCGTCTGTAGGGTTCCGTAACCGAAGGGTAACCAACGGGACCTTATTACTTATAAGCCTTCGCTGTCCGTCCGTCCGTGTGTCTGTCAGCGGGCTGTATCTCATGATCCGTAATAGGTAGAAAGTTGAAATTTTCACAGAATGTGGATTTCTGTTCTGCCGCTATAACAAATAATAAAAATAAATTAAAAATTAAACGGGTTGGTATACGGACTACAGACCCCTTTATGCGCGAGTCCGACTCGTACTTGACCAGTTTTTCTGAATGCATATGAAAGTATATATACGGTTAAAAAACATCAATAATATTCATTCTTGTGTATCTGTCTGTTTGTTCCGGCTTATCTCCGAAACGGCTGGACTGATTTTGACGAGACCTTTAATAGCAGATAGCTGGTGTTATAAGGAGTAACTTAGGCTACTTACTTACTTTGTTTTAGAAAAATAATTAGGGCTCCGTGCAAAAAAAAAGCCTTGATGTTGTTAGCAAAATCCTATTCAAATAGGGAAGTAATCTTCTTATATAAAGGGTGTAAATAGACCCTTAACACATCCGATAGCCACTTGTTCTCCCCGTCTTTGCGATCATTTTTTTGTTCTAGACCGGGGAACCTTCTAGTTACGGAGATATTGGGGGTCAAAGTTCCAACTTTTTCACAAGTTTTTTTTTAAATACGTGTTTTTAATGTAAGATTTTTACTTTACACACCTCCACGACCCTCGTACTATTCAATCCATCCATCAGCACAATGTTGTGAGTGCTTTCCATCGAGTCCTACCTTAAAACGTGATTTATAACCTCAAAAAAAAAAGTCGATTCCCAGCAATAATTTTTGCGTCAAGTTACTTAGTGTGATGTACAGAATGCTTGGTTGACGGGTATGTGAAGGGTCTGTTTACACCCTTATCTATAAAATTCTCGTGTCACAATGTTAGTTACCATACTCCTCCGAAACGGCTTGACTGAATTTTATGAAATTTTATATGCATATTCAGTAGGTCTGAGAATCGGCTACTATCTATTTTTCATACCGCTAGGGTAGGTAGGGTAGGTGGTAGGGTAGGGTAGTTAGGTAAGGTAGCTAGGGCAGGTTAAAAAAGGTGCATTGCAACGCACAGCTAGTATTTTTATAATTATTTCATGCGGACGAAGTCGCGGGGCACAGCTAGTCCTAGCTATAATAATGCGACCATCATGTTTATGGCTTTTGCCCATAAAAGATTATTACCCATGGCGCCTTCAGATGAGACTTATTGTAGACTCGTTCACACGTTGTAATCTAATAACCCAGTTTGGCGTTTAGGCTGAGGCCGAACGAGCGAAATTTTTTGAGCTGTGAGTCGCGGAATTTACGCTGCATTCGGTTTCATACAAAAGTCCTGTTTCTAATTTTGCGTCGCCGTGTGCTACAAACAGGACTTTGAACCGAATGCAGCGTAAAATCCGCGACTCATTTTATGCGACTCACAGCTCAAAAAATTTGCCTCAGCCTTATAGTGTGATTGAAACGCAAATATGAATTCAAATGTTTGAATGATCATAGCTGTTATAACTTAATCTTACTGCTTATTCGTCTGTACGTATTTTAAATCATCATCAGCCTAGCCTTTTTCCAACTATGTCGGGGTCGGCTTCCAATATAACCGGATGTAGCTGAATGAATACCAGTAGTTTACATGGAGCGACTACCTATCTGACCTCCACAACCCAGTTAGAACTGGGTATCACGATATCCCTTGGTAAAACTGGTTGTCCGATTTTCGGGCCACTGACTACCTGTAACGACTGTCAAAGATGTTCAAATGACACCCGGGACTAACAGCTTAACGTGCTTTCCGAGGCACGGAGGAAACTCGGTCGGTGGTGACCCATCTACGAACCAACCTAGGCAGGCGCGGCTTAACTTCCACCGAGCGGCTGTTATTACTTAGCCACGAGCTCCTCAGGTATTTTTTTAATTTACAACATTTCGAATAAATATTATGAAACACCTCGCAACATTCGTCATTGATAAAATACTTACTCAAAACTAATATTTGCCGTTGGCAACACAAACACAACTTCTACAAGTACAGATAATAATAATTTTGTTTAATTAATAAACATTGTAACTAATAAATAATTACTTTGCGAATCCCTGTGTTTATTTGATAAGAATCTACAATGTTAGTTACGCTATTGTTCTTGCTAAATTCCTAGAATACTAAGGTCCTTTTTAAGCCTCGTACACAAGGACAAATTAGCTAAGGAACCTGCGAATACATCTGTATTCTATATATGTTCTATATGTATATGCGATTTGTATTTGTATTTCTTAAATCAGTTTTTTTTTTTGCTCTTTAACATTTTTTTTTTAATGTAACATTCAGACACATTTTAATTGTTATTGAATATATGAATAAATGAAAAAAAAAATGAAAAAAAAAAAATGTAAAAAAAAAACAAAAATTGTCTAAAATTACTCAGAAGTTTGTTGTCTTGTTTGTTTCATTACCTTTTTTTGCCACCGACTTCCGAAAGTAAAGTTATTTTAGATTTTTTTTGTATTTTTTATAAATCGGTTGTTTTTGAAAAAAATGTTTTTTATTTTATCCTTTTCACGGAGTAATCGGTGTAAATACCTGAAAAAAGGATATGCTGGTGGAAACATAACCTCCTCCTTTTTTAGAAATCGGTTAAAAAGGTTCAAGGTGTAGGGGGCATACGTCCATTCTATGGTGCACTTTTTCTTCATCAATGTTTACACATATTCAGTCAATGGCGATCTTGTTAGAAATAGGCGAACTGAAAAAAATTAACGAATAACGTAAATGTAATAAGATTAGCATGAAAGTGCATAGCCTTTACTTTCCGCGACTGTACTTACATTTAAGTGTCGCCAAATGCGTAGACTTAGACTATACAGGGTGTAACAGAAAGGGTATTGTCATATGAAAGGATATGCTGCAGACCATTAAAACTGAACAACTTCCTCAATGGGTCCAATATCGTAAATGCGAAAAAATTATCAGCTGTCCCATACATTTGGGACGAGTAGGTATTGAAATTTGGTATGGGACAGCTGATATTTTTTTCGCATTTAGGATATTGGACCTATGGAGGAAGTTGTTGAGTTTGATGATCTGCAGCATATCCTTTCATATGACTATACCCTTTCTGTTACACCCTGTATGACTCCAGAATTCCTACTGTTGCGTCGTAAAAAAAAAAAATGAGTAAACAACATTAAATAACTATGTCGCAATCAGCATCCCGCTATCTTTACGCAATATTTATCTGTATATTGTACCTATTTTATCTCAAAAACTACTGTAAAAATATTGATAAAGCTATCACTGAATAGTTTTCGCGGAAGATGTCTGCTTTTGTGACGTTATCTGTGCAAAATATAGTAAAGAAGTAATCTAATCTCATCTGTATCGAGACTTCCCTGACATTTACTATATTTTCGAAAAACCACGCCAAGCGTTATGTTAGGGTCGGCTTCCAGTCTAATCGAATACAGCAGAATACCAGAATCTTACATGAAATGGAAGGAAAGTTTGATTAAAAAGAACAATGGGTGTAAAAATACCCTGAAAACGTAATTATACAGAAACGGCGTAAGGTGAAGGCGCGGCGCAGGTGCAGCGCAGGCGTGGAATTTATAAGAAAACGAAAGAACGGCGTGACTGCGCCGCGCCGCGCCGCTTTAGTGTAATTCACGACACGTCGTCTACGTACATTTTGTATAAAAACGTATTGAAGCGGCATCATGCCTGCGCTGCGCCTTCACCTTACGCCGTTTCTGTATAAACCGCGCCTAAGAAAGCCGAAAGTTACTTGTTTTGTTCTAGATTTAGACCATACCTGGGAACCTTCTAGTTACGGAGATATTGTGGGTCAAAGTTCCAACTTTGTCAAAAGATAAAAAAAAATAGCTTTTAATGTTATAACTTTACTTTAAATACCTCCACGAGCCCCGTACTATTCAATGCATCCATCAGCACAATGTTTTGCGTGCATACTCCTACAGTCCTACCGTAAAACGTGATTTTTTACCCAAAAAAAAATCGTTTCCCAGCGATAATTTTCGCAAAGTTAAACTTAGTTTGATGTACAGAATGCTTGGTTGACGGCTTCGTGAACGGACCGTTTACACTGTATGCAATCCTAATCTCGCGGATTACTTCGATTCGGACGCGTGACATCTGGGTGGTGAGTAGGCGTTTGTATGCCTATTGAAAGAATCCCCGATAACGGTGTCAGTATTTCCGGAACTATGATTCACGAAGTATTCATGTATTATTCAACGTTTTTCACAATGGTGGGGCGCCACAGATAATGTCAATATTAAATGTCAGTAACTGATAAAGACTGACAGATTTCATAATCAATACTTTTTATGTGCGATAAGGATACAATGATTTGGTCACTCCTAATGGTGCCTCGTTTGGTCTAGTAGTAAGCATGGGGTCCTGGACTCCTGGATTCGATTACCAGGTCGGGTAAAATATTATTGTGGTTTTCCATCGGGAATTTCTCAATAGCAGCCACGGAGTTAGGATTTGTGCCCGGTTGATGGGAATATGCTCGCCCCCTTTCACATGTGGCTTAAACATAAGTGGCGAAATATGGGCTATTAGGTACACTTCTGACTAATCCTCACGAAGCCGTCAACCAAGCATTATGTACATCAAACTAAGTAACTTTACGAAAAAAATATTGCTGGGAAACGACTTTTTTTTTTTGGGTGCAAAACGTGAGTTTAAACGCAACGCATTTAAAACACTGTGCTGATGAATGGATTTGAATAGTACGGGGGTCGTGGAGGTGTTTAAAGTAAAAATCTTTCATTAAAAACCTGTATTTCAAAAAAAACGTTGGAACTTTGACTCCCAATATCTCCGTAACTAGAAGGTTCCCAGGTATGGTCTAGAACAAAAAAATGATCGCAAAAACGGGGAGAATAAGTGCCTTTCGGCTATGTTAAGGGTCTATTTGCACTCTTTATACATGGTGTGTGGAATTCTCTGACTCCTGCGGTAGTTAAACTTTGAAGCAGGAGCCAGTGTTCTCCTCTAAAAAAATCACACATTTTCACTTCAGTCATTTTAATGCTACAAGCGTGTCTGTGCGTGAAACGTCTTGGCGTCTTGTCTGAACATGCACAATGGCGACGTCAACAAGCGAGGCCGTGTGACCGCCTAATATGGCAAGTTTGGACATGTTTGAACGCGAAACAAAACAATCCGTGGCTTGTGGCTTCCAGTTCTAGGTAGCGGTTCCGTATGATGTACTGAACAGTCTGAACACTTGTTAACCGTTTGTGCATCGACGTCTCTGCCACTCTGTAATCTGTATGCATAATTGATAATACCATTCCATACCATACCATATCATTCTTATGTCTAAAATCATCCTTTTCCCAACTATGTTGGGGTCGGCTTCCAGTCTAACCGGATGCAGCTAAATACCAGTATTTTACATGGAGCGACTGCCTATCTGACCTCCACAACCCAGTTAGTACTGAGTAATATTAATACGATACCCTTTGGCAAGACTGGTTGTCATTTTTTCTGGCTACAGTCTACCTGTAACGACTGTCAAAGATCTACAAATGACAGCCGGGACCAACGGCTTAACGTGCTTTCCGAGGCACGGAGGAAACTCGGTATGTAATGGGCGGTCACCCATCCACGGACAAACCTAGGCAAGCGCTGCTTAACCTTAAGATCGACCCGAGCTGCTGTTATTACTTAGCCTAGCTGTTATTCTTTTAAACACTTTTCTAAGGTTTCACGGTTTACAACTATACTTATACTGTCACTTAAGGGATATCTTCCGTGATTGTTCATTATTTTGAGCTCCCGATATTTCGACGCTGTTGCAAGTATCAACCCCCGATCATGGCGCTTGCAACAGCGTCGAAATATCGGGAGCTCAAAATAATGAACAATCACGGAAGATATCCCGTAAGTGACAGTATAAGTTTTTTTTTGTTATTCTTGTGTCTAAAATCTAGATGTGTGGACTGACCTTCGCTGTAGAGGTCTTCGAACCTGTGGCTTATGCGGCCAAGGAAACCGTCATTATCTCAATGAAGCAGTCATTTAAAACGATTTGAAAGTAAGGTAAACCAGTTAGTGAAAGTAAATTTAAACTGGAGGATTTAAACGCAAAGCAAATGCTACTTTAGATACTAAGTTTCACACAGGGTGTAAAAGACCCTTAACGAAGCCAAAGGGCACTTTTGCATCCGTCATTGCGATTTTTTTTTTTGTTCAGGACTGTGGTGTTCACTGGAAACACTAGTTAGGGTTTAGAATAAAACCACGAAATTATCAGTAAGTAGATGAACTATGAAAGAGCTTATGACATAACATGAGCAGCTTATGATATAACATGAAAGAGCTTATGAAAGGATATCTTTCTTTGTCGCTCAAGCGAAAAATCATGGACATGTGCATTCTTCCCATTCTGACATATGGATCCCAGACCTGGTCTTTGACAAACATTCAAAAGTCCAAGCTCAAGGTTTGTCAACGTGCAATGGAGCGCAGTATCCTAGGCGTCAAACTTACCGACCATGTACGCAACACCACACTGCGCTCCAAAACACAAATTACTGACGTTGCTCAAAAAGTCGCGCAGCTAAAGTGGGACTGGGCTGGCCATGTCTGCCGCATGCCCGACGAGCTGTGGGCCAAAATAACCACTTATGGAGCCCTGACACAGCCAGAAGGCGACGCGGTAAACCTCGCAGCAGATGGCGGGACGAGCTAGACAAAACTAACGACCAGTGGTCCACATTGGCCCTGGATCGAAGAACTTGGATGTCATGGAGAGAGGCCTTTGCCCAGCAGTGGGATGACACAGGCTAACAGTATCAGTATCAGATGAACTATGAACTACTTTAAGGGTGCACTCGCTGCCCGGGATAAGTGAGGACTAATCTACACGGAACCTCAAATATGGGTTCCCTACTTAATGTCAAATGACTTGACGAAATGATGTTTTAAAATAATGGGCCTTCGCGCTGCCTATGATTCGAGCTTACTGTTATTGGCCTTCGCGCTGCGTATGATTCGAGCTAACTGTTATTGGCCTTCGCGCTGCCTATGATTCGAGCTAACTGTTATTGGCCTTCGCGCTGCCTATGATTCGAGCTAACTGTTATTGGCCTTCGCGCTGCCTATGATTCGAGCTTACTGTTATTCGAGATTTTGATGCATCGCGGTAGTGAACTCAAAATTTAGCTCATAATTTATCAATTTCAAGTACTATCGAGTTAACGTTTTCGAGCAAGTGTTATTCGATCTCACGTCATTCGATTTCAATTAGGGAACCCAAAAAATGGGTTATACATACACATGCGGTTATTGATCCCCAAAAAACAAACACTTCTTTTTTTATTTCATGTTTGCGGAGTTATACTAGCGTTTTCAATTTTATTAAGAGGACGGTCTGATTTCATTACTATTGCATAAAATTACGACATTATGTAGTGTCCTGTTTTAGATGATCTAATATATGAAACACTTGTTATATTATTTTTTCACCTTTTTACCTCAATCGATTCATATTCACATGAGATGAGGAATGAGGATGACTAATTGAAGCTATTTAAACATTAGGTAGCTATGTTGTAAAGCTAATAACAGACACTTCACTTTGTGTTCATTTTAGTCTGAATCGGCATCTCTCACTCAAATTGAATTAGTGAAGCGATCCAATGATGTTAGTTTTCTGCACCGAATGTTTGGAAAATGATATAAAAGGAGCAGATAAACAATAAACAATATTTATTTCTTCAAGACTTAAACCTATTTACAATTATTGTATCTTGAATTAGACTCTAACTTAGTGGCAAGATACAAGACATGTGCAACTGGGCTTAAACTAGTAGGACTCTTGTACTGGAATCACCAGTTACTTCTGTCACCAGAATCAGATCCAGATGAACAATCCTAACTTATTTTGTTAGTCTCGTGTGAAGTGAATATTAACCAGAGTGAACCATTCACTCTACTGACACGTCTGATATCAGCTTTACATTCTGTGATGACTTACGGTACTTTTACCGTGTAGGTTAGGAATAATAATTCTATAGTATTGTTAAATGATTGCCTCCATGGAGAACTTTCCGTTGTTTGTCATAAATACCTGTTTTCCTTGCTTGATTGGATATTTATGTTGATTTTCCTTAAATACAAAGTCCAAGTGAGTGTACAATCGCCGGGCCTGTGGACGGCGAGCAGTGGGCTAGCTCGCCGTCCGGCCGTCTTATGACGACGGGCCGTGTCGACGGCGCGTTCGTGTTCCACGCGCGCTTCAAAGTGATGTCAGCAACGATGTAAGGGTCCGCAAGGGCCGATGCCTGCCAGGGCTGCGGGGCTGTTCGAAAGAGATACCGTGGCCCTGGAACACAAAGGGCAAAGAAGGAACATGGATGGGTTTTAGTCAGTACAAGTCTGACACTCCCTTCCGCTCCGCCCAGAGCGGGAGGGGGGGGGGGTCATTTGATGATTTCCTAACCGGAAAAAAAAGGGTACAATCGTGGATAGTGAAGGTTCACTCAATCTCCATTCTTCAACTCCTTCTTCTGTGACGTTTGTCTAAAGATCGCATGCGCTGCTGCTGAACATCGTGGTCCAATGTCCAGCCCTGGGTTCAATTCCCATGTGGGGCAAAGTGATATTGGGTTTTTCCATTAGAAGTTTCTCAGTAGAGCCACGGAGTCTGAGTTTATGCCCGGTTGATGGCAATAGGCTCGCCCCCTATTACATGGGACTTTAAGCTGCGAAATGTGGGTGTAGAGATAACATCTCTGCCTAACACTTCAGGAATTACAGGCGTGATGTTATGTCTTATGTAATAATTATCATAAATTATGATTATGTTTAATAATAGTTATGTTAACGACTTATCGTAAAACATTTGACTGTGTCATTGACCCAGATGCCGACTACAACCAGTATTTATTGAGCTATCATAAAGGACTTAAATTAATACTTACTTATTGGTCATACTATAAAATATACAGGGTGTAACAGAAAGGCTATAGTCATATGAAAGGATATGCTGCAGACCATCAAACTGAACAACTTCCTCCATGGGTCCAATATCGTCAATGCGAAAATATTATCAGCTGTCCCATACATTTGGGTCAAGTAGGTATTGAAATTTTGTATGGGACAGCTGATATCAATATCTTTCTGTCTTCTTTCTTTCTGTACGCGTAGCATTACCACCGTAGAAACAGGCTCTATCGACGGAAGAATCGACAAAATGATAGATTCCTTTTGTTGATCCGTCATTTTGTCGATTCTGTGCTGGTGTCAGAGTTATTATGCCGCCCATGGGCCTCTGACTTGGCTTTACATGCCGTCGAGATATATTTCTCAGACTTGCTGGTTTCCTCACGATGTTTATCCTTCACCGAAGCAAGCGATAATTATACAATAAGCAAATGCATCCGAAAAATCAGAGGTGCGTCTCGAGTCACTAGACTATTACTACTATTAAGGTTTCCCATTCAGGTTAACATAAAGCATCAATGTAAAGCTTGAAAGGTCTCGACTGATGAAGTCTACGCTCCGTCCAGCACAAATCCAGATCCAAAACCCCGAGAGCTTTCAGCTTGAACTCCAGAATCGTTTCGAGTGCCTAGGAAGCTCAGTGGACGAATGCAACGATGGGTTCGTGGAAACTGTCCATACGACTGGGTCTAAGTTCTTCAAGACACGTCGTGCACAGAAGAACAAAAGACTCTCTGATCATACTCTCGAGCTCATGAAGGAGCGGCGCGAGATGATCCTGCAGTCTTCAGACGAGGCGTGGAAGTACCGGCAGCTCAATAGACGGATCTCTAAATCCTTGAAACGCGACCTCCGCCGCTTTAATACCGAGCGTATTAAAGACGCTATTGAGCGGAATAAAGGCTCCAAGGTTTTTTCAAGAGATCTGGCTATTGGGCAGAGCCAGCTCACGAAACTGAAGACCGACGATGGCAGGATCGTATCCGCCAAACCGGAGCTGCTGAGGGAGATCGAGAGTTTTTATGGGCAGTTGTACACTTCAACCAGTAAACCCGTTGCAAATCTAGCTAACGACCCAAGAGCTAGACTGACCCGACACTATACCGAAGACATTCCGGATGTCAGCCTGTACGAGATTAGGATGGCTCTGAAACAGCTTAAAAACAACAAGGCACCGGGTGAGGACGGAATTACGGCCGAACTCCTGAAGGCAGGTGGAAAACCGGTACTTAAGACCCTTCAGAAGCTGTTTGATTCCGTCATACTCGAGGGGAAAACGCCGCAGGCATGGTGCAGGGGTGTGGTGGTACTCTTCTTCAAAAAGGGCGACAATGCCCGGCTGAAGAACTATAGGCCCATCTCACTTCTAAGCCATGTCTACAAGCTGTTTTCAAGAGTCATCACGAATCGTCTCGCGCGCAGGTTTGACGATTTTCAGCCTCCCGAACAAGCCGGATTCCGAAAAGGCTTTAGCACCGTAGACCACATACATACGCTGCGCCAGGTTATACAGAAGACCGAAGAGTATAACCTGCCTCTCTGCTTGGCGTTTGTGGACTACGAGAAAGCCTTCGATTCGATCGAGACTTGGGCTGTACTGCAGTCTCTCCAACGGTGCCAAATCGACTATCGGTACATCGAGGTGCTGAAGAGTTTGTACAAAAACGCCACCATGTCAGTCCGACTTCAGGACCGGACCTCGGAACCTATCCTTCTGCAGCGAGGTGTAAGACAGGGAGACGTCATATCTCCGAAACTGTTCACCGCTGCACTGGAGGATGTCTTCAAGGTTCTGGACTGGAGAGGGCTAGGCATCAACGTCAATGGCGAGTACATCTCTCACCTTCGGTTTGCCGACGATATAGTGGTCATGGCTGAGACCATGGAGGACCTCAGTACAATGCTCGATGACCTCAGTAGAGCTTCCGAAAGAGTGGGTCTTAAAATGAACATGGACAAAACCAAAGTCATGTTGAATGCCCATGTAACACCCACTCCTATCAAGATCGGAGACTCTACACTCGAAGTTGTAGACGATTATGTCTACCTGGGACAAACGGTCCAGTTAGGTAGGTCTAACTTCGAGAAAGAGGTCAATCGTCGAATCCGACTCGGCTGGGCAGCGTTCGGGAAGTTGCGTGGTATCTTCTCGTCCAACTTACCGCAGTGTCTCAAGACGAAAGTCTATGACCAGTGTGTGTTGCCAGTGATTACATACGGGACCGAAACGTGGTCGCTCACAATGGGCCTCATCAGAAGGCTGAAAGTCACCCAAAGGGCAATGGAGAGGGCTATGCTCGGAGTTTCCTTGCGTGATCAAATCAGAAATGAGGAGATCCGCAAGAGAACCAGAGTTACCGACGTAGCCCGAAGAATAGCCAAACTTAAGTGGCAGTGGGCAGGGCACATTGCTCGCAGAACGGATGGCCGATGGGGCCGAAAAGTTCTGGAGTGGCGACCGCGAACCGGAAGACGCTGCGTTGGAAGGCCTCCCACTAGGTGGACCGATGACCTCGTAAAGGTTGCAGGGATCCGCTGGATGCGAGACGCACGGGACCGGTCAATGTGGCGACACTTGGGGGAGGCCTATGTCCAGCAGTGGACGTCTTTCGGCTGAAATGATGATGATGATGATTCAGGTTAACCACCGATTATGGGAACAGCCCCATTACTTATACCTATGAAGCCATGGGCTTGGCTCGTCGAAAATCAATGGCCAAATATAGCCATTGACCTTTCTTTCAAGTTAATGGTGAGCCATCGTTTTGTTTTGCGCGATCGATGACAGACTATCAAGCTCCCCGAGCAGCCCCGAGGGGTGTGGCAGAGACGCTCAATTTGCTGGGTTTTACTATACTTATGATAAGAGTTTATTTATTACCTTGTAATTTAAGTGACAAAGATATTATATACCAATTACAGTATTCGTATACATATCTTTGGCAGTCGTCGAGAGGAGCTCGTGGCTAACTAATAACAGCCGCTCGGCGCCGCGCTTGCCTAGGTTGTTCTGTGGATGGGTGACCACCCATTACTTACTGAGTTTCCTCCGTGCCTCGGAAAGCACGTTAAGCCGTTGGTCCGGGCTGTCAATTGTAGATTTTTATCAGTCGTTACAGGTAGTTACTGGCCCGAAAGTCTGACAACCAGTCTTACCAAGGGGTATCGTATTACCCTGTATGAACTGGGTTGTGGAGGTCAGATAGGCAGTGGCTCCATGTAAAATTATTCAGCTGCATCCGAATAGACTGGAAGCCGACCCCAAAATGTTGGGAAAAGGCTCGGCAGATGATGATCTTTTTAACCTCCTCCTTTTAGAAGTCGGTTAAAAAATAAAACCGACTTCAAAAACACAAAAAAGTGAAAAAACTACTTCAGAAGTCGGCAAAAAAAACTGAATCAAACAAAAAAAGTCACCGACTTCTGAAGCCAACGTCATTTTTCACTTTTTGTTTTTTTTTTTAATCCGTTTTATTTTTTGCAAACACAGTTTTTTTTCTAAACATTTCGTTAAGCGCAGTCGTCAATTTTGTTTAAACTGTCATCTTTAGTTTAGGCGCTCTGGAGTACTATTATTTATTCTGTGGCTCTGTGCTGTGTGGCATAAATAAATGCCATCCACGTAAATATTGACAATCACAAATAACCGTTTCGTGGAGCCTTCGCGAAAACAACCTTGTACCTGTAGGTACAATCGGTTGGTTCTCGGAAACCATGAGTGTTACATATCCACTACATTGTCCATTCTTTTGTCACATGGCCGGTCCAAGGCCAGTAAACATTTATCCAGAAAATCAACGAGGCTCTTTGCGTGAAATCAAATCAAACGTATGTGTTAGAATGTCCATTAAATATCAAATCAAAATCAAATCAAAGTATGACTTTTAGAAAAACAGTTATTATTAAAAACAATTTAAAACAAAAACTAATCCAACAATTTAACAATCCAATTCAATATAATTGATCCGCTGGATGCGAGTCGCACGGGATCGGTCAATGTAGCGACACTTGGAGGAGGCCTATGTCCAGCAGTGGACGTCTTCTGGCTGAAATGATGATGATGATGAGGCAATTTAATTATGTGAGGCGTTTAAGGGGGTGAGCGGGTAGATCTGAATCTCATCCAATCTCACGAGGGAGAGGGGTGGGGGTCTCGGCTAATACCAGGTATTTTTTTATTAAAATACAACAAAATTGCGAGAAAACTGAGTTTAATTAAGTAAACATGTTTCTCCACTAAAATATTATTACTCAATGAAAATATATTAATTACCTCCTTTAAAGTTACCTATATACGAACATTTCTATTTAATTTTGTCAGTCTTTGTAGACTTCATAAGCCTGCCTCATAAGTTTTCAAAACACAATGGGGTGGTATATCCTTATCCTTACTTCCTTACTAATATTATGAATGCGAAAGTAAGTTTGTTACCTTTTCACGCCTAAACCACTGAACCGATCATGCTGAAATTTTGCATATACGTTGTCAGTAGTACGGAAACGGACATAGGGTACCTTTCATCCCGCAAAAATACTGTTACCAATCAAAAAGGAAAACAACAATAACGTTCTTATGATAATAGACAGAATAAAGATTGAATTACATTATTACAAGCAGAGTACAACCCGATTTGATTGTCAAATTTTAAATAAACGCGAGCGAAGCCGCGGGCAAAAGCTAGTATCCAATAAAGGTCACGTTTGTTCTACGCGATGATTTACCATGAATAGCACGTAATTGGCAAAACCGAACTATGGGAACAAACCTTGGGCTCAGTAGACATAGTATTGGTAATAACTTGCAGAATTTCAACTAGGAACAAATGTTCGAAATCGGCAAACACATCGCAAAGTCATAGATCTCGAGTTCGAACCCAAGACCTCTGTTTTTTGGTATTCATGTGCGTATTGTATAATTATCACTTGCTTCAGTGAAGGAAATCATCGTGAAGAAACCAGCATGCCTGAGAGATATTTCTCGACGGCATGTAAAGCCAAGTCAGAGGCCCATAAGCGGCAAAAAAACTGACACCAGGTTAGGCACTAACCACACGATAAAGAAGATCAGTAGGCTAATTCACGTAACTAAAGAAGTGCTGTTGCAGTGCAATTGCAGTTAAGTTTCGATCAAAACAACGCTTTTCGTATTCTCTACCTCTGTCAGACACGCTCGCGTCAAGTTCGCGTCACGCGAGCGCAATAACGGCATTCTACTGTTGCGCGTCTTTGGTGCGTGCTTCGGGACGCAACATGATCGGTATTCTACTATTCGTTTGACGTCTCAAAATGACAGCTTAGAAGTTTCAATTCGATCAACGTGAAGTTTCGGTTACGCGCAACATAAGTTCTTCGTTATTTACTTTTGTTGGCATCAAATTGTAGTTTTTGTAAATGTAAGTGTTTAAAATGGATTATTGTATGTAGACAAGTTAACTACAAGTCGTTTTCAATGAAATTCTAAATGTTTTTATACCTTTTTAGTGAATATGAGTTTCCAACTTGGTTTGAGAATTTTATCCCTCGCTGCCGAAGTTGATGACCGAGAACGTCGTCAAGCCATGAGAAGACAAAGGCTTTCTGTGGATCCATTCCGCATTTCAGAATGGGAATTCCAGAAAACCTATCGTCTCAGCAAAAACTTGACTCGGCAATTAATAACAAAATTGTCAACATGCATTCCGAAGGAGAGAAGGAAAGATGGTTTGAGTGTACAGGCAAAGGTTAGTCAAACCTGTTTATCTATTATGTTTGAACGCACTAATCTCTAGAACTATCAGTTAATTCAAAATTCCTTGAAGGTTATAGATCATTTAACATCACGTTATGACTCTTAGAAGCCGAGTGCGGGTGAAACCGCAGGGTACTAGTTGTATTGGAATTAAATAATGCAAATTACATTATATTTGACACGAGGTAGTCTAAATAATTGGGTGACTTTCAGGTTCTCATAACACTAGCTTTCTTGGCCAGCGGGTCTTATCAGACTCTGGTGGGCCAAAGCAGGTGCCATGGAGTATCACAGCCTACTGTGTCGAGAGCGATCCGGCAAGTAACAAAAGCCCTTAACATGAGAAACTTATTTACTAACTATGTTAAGTTTCCCATGACAAGGGAAGCCCGTGATGAAATTAAAAGATGGTAAAATCTATATTTATGTAATCTTACTTTTAGAGATATTGTTTTGTTAGTATAATATTATTTTTATCTTTGAGCAAAATATCTGTTTTTTTTTTCAGTTTTTATAGAAAGTTCAAATTGCCAGGGGTAATTGGCTGTATTGATGGCACCCATGTTGCCATTATAAGACCCAGCCAACATGAAGAACGATATTTTAATAGAAAAGGATATCATTCTCTCAATGTGATGATTGTATGTAATTTATTTACCTATACTTAATCAATCTTAATCTACTTTATTTAAAAAAACAAACAATACTTATGTACATAATAATATTATGCTTTACCAAGAAAACTGTATCTACATTTGAAAATTATTGTTTTAGATATGTGATGCGGATCTTAACATTTTATGCATTGATCCCAGTAAACCTGGGGCAACCCATGATTCTTCAGTTTGGCGTGATCACCCATTGCAGCCCTATCTTAACCAAAAATATGATGAAGAGGAAATATTTTTGCTTGGTGAATGTCCTTCCTTATTAATACATACTGAAAAATTAATTCATTTAATTATCTTTATATTAAATATTATGAATAATTATTTTAATACTTATTATTCTTCCAGGTGACAGCGGTTATGCATTGAGGAAGACAATGATGACCCCAGTGTTGAACGCAATACCAGGTTCCCCTGAAGAACATTATTATAAGCTGCAGGTCTCAGCCCGCAATACAGTAGAGAGATGCATTGGTGTCTTGAAAGCTCGATTCAGGTATGTATTTGAGTAAAACTAGTTTTCCCTAAGTTTCCTTTTCATAATAATTGAGGCCCATGTTTTTTTATTGTATTGTTATGTATTTATTATAGTTTCTAAATGTTTTTGTTTCAGGTGTTTATTAGCTGCACGCATGCTTCACTATGATCCTGTTTTTGCTGGCCAAATAGTGAATGCCTGTGCAGTATTGCACAATATAGCAAACAAGGCACGATTACCAGTACCACAACTGACACATCAAGAGCGTGAGCAAGAAGAGAGAATGCGTGTACGGCGTAGAGCTGCTGAGGAGGATGTGCGTACGGAGAGCCTGAGTATTCTTGCTCAAAGCAATAGGCGGCCAAACAGAGATTTATTGGAAGGTCGGGCTGTCCAACAGGCTCTTATTAATCGCCTGTGGCTACATAGGGAATAAGGAGTCAGAATTCCTCTTAATAACTTTAATTATTTATTTTTGTACTTATTTAAAATTATTTTAATATTCTAAGTAAGAGGTAATATAATTATTCATTCATCATCTGATGAAGCCGGCCGCCTCCGCCGTCTTGCCTAAAAATAAAATTACAGCAATATAGGTTCTACTAAGATCATAAACATAATAACAATAACATTATAATCAGTGTAAAGTCAAGTCAATGTATGTGCAAAAAAGAAAAAATGTTATTACCAATGAACTATTTATATTTGCCAGTGCTTCTGCTATGCGGCACTGTGCATCTGCAGATTTATTTGCTGCGTCAGCCATCCTGTTCATGGCATCAGCCATCTTACTGTAGCCTTCAGCCACAAGCCTTTCTACTTCGATTCTCGATTTTTCCAAATTGGCCAGAGTATTTTGAGCCTGGTCCAGTTCTGATGGAGGAGGCGCTGCAAAAAGTAAGATATTAAAAATGTACCTAAAAATTAGTTAATAGGTACAAATTAACCTACAGATTTAATTTTCCATTAAATTATAGTGGATTATGTATTATAATAATGAATGATGTATTGTAATATGTACATTGTCTACGAGGGCGGCGTGGATTGTTGCTGCGACCGCGACGCTGCCTAGTTACAGTAACCTCTTGCTCACTAAAACAAAATAAAATATTATGTTATGGATATCAGACTGTTATTTATTTCCTAAATGTCATAAGTGACTATTATTACCTTTCAGTATAATGTGTGATAATTGGTGTAACATCAATATCTTGATTTCTGAAAAAATAAATAACATTTATGAATATTAACTGGTTAGTAATAGTTATTGTACAGCTAGAATGTTAACTAGTACTTGACATAAATTGAAACTTACATATTAATACTATTGTTGGGTGTAGGTGAGTGTTCTGTACCATCTGGAGGTAATGCGAAAGATGTGGGAAGTGCAAGCGTTACATAATCAGGCAGTGCAGGCAACGGAGAATTGGGAAGTGCAGGCAACGGAGAAACTGCATGGGGTGCAGGCTAGCAAAGCAAAAAGAAAAACCACTCACTGTGACTGAGCATAAATACAATAAAGATAAGAAAGGTGTTCCATAACTTACCGACAAGGGATTTATTTGCACTTCATTTTGGGGTGTGCCACTCCTCCCCACAGCTTCAGTACCTGCATCAAGCAGAGCAGCTATCCTTTCATCCAAAGGGGATAAAGAAGTGGGTACGCCTGGCCCTCCACCTGTACCCCTTTGATTATGCCGAATCTGCTTGACGCGGTTGAGTAAGCGGCACTTATAGTCGGTATACCACTAAAAATATTACAAATCTAGTTATTAACCCAAGTATTATGTACCGATACACATAGGTACAATATCAACAGAATCTAACAGACCTTGCTCCACTCTTTGGGAGTTCTCTGATCCCCGTCTGCCTCGGCATTTAATATGTTGGCGCACTCTGACCAAAGGCGTGATGTGAGGGCACTCCCCTCTCTAGACCTTAGTCTGCCGCGGGCAAGGTCCCTGTGGCTCTCCAAATATTCCACCAGCAGTTCTATTTGCCGCACAGAAACGCGTTTGCGTGAAGTCATACCTACTGAAGAATCAGGATGAAACTTGTATGAAAGGAATTTAAACTGCTACTTCAAAGTTTCTTTAACTACATCCTTAAATATCATTTATTTAATTATAATATAATAATACATGCTTACCTTCAAAGTATAATAAATCTTTTAAAGTTTTCTATTTGCACTGAGTCTTGTTGATTTTCAACTTTCGTGCCATTGGCGGGTCTCGCTGTTATTTTGACAGGTTTGGTTTTATGGGGCAATGATAGACCATCATTCAGCCTAATTTTAGCAAAATATGTGGTTGATTGTGAATTAAAGCATAATTGTTTGTTTATTTAGTAATAAAAAGCACTAAAATCTGTACTGGGGTATTATTTTAATATTATAATAACGTCATATTCATTGAAATGTGATCGATTCTATTCGATTATTTAGTCGGTAATCTTTTTTCTCTCATATGGCCACACCATAAGTAAGTTGGGTAGAGTTTGGTTGTCGTACAGTTGACGTGCAGTTCACGCGCAGCTTACGCGCCGTTCAAAGATTACAAGAATACCGTTTAACACTCAAACTTGAACTTAACTGCAACTGCACTACAACTTCATCGGCGCGTCATAAAATTACGTGAATTAGCCTTCAGGAATTAACATGAAATAAGAATGGTTCAAAGAACGGTCTAATAGTTAAAATCTATTTCTTTCAGACTCTTTCACAATCAAGTTTCTCGAAGTATCTTACGTACATATCTGCCTCGTAGGCTGTTTCTTCTCTTTTGAGAATTTTGGCATCCTGCCCTAGATATATCCTCCTGCCTTCAGGTCATTACACCCTCTGTAAATGGGACTGCCCCAATAAAATCGAGAACCAAGGCGCCAGTGGTACTGGAGTAGATAGCCATCAGAGACTACGCTTCCATGATCACATTTAAAGTGTTATCTCTTTCTCCTAGACAAGTCCAGTCAATTAATTTATTTTAACAAACCTTCGATGTAATTTTCCATCCGTGATGATCCATGATAAAATTAAAAAGAATAAGTATGAAAGAAATAATAAAGTTTATTTGACGTCAGTCCATCAAGCACACAGAATAAAACAAGATACAAAATAAAAAATTAATAACGAATAACAAATGACGAAAACGAAAAAAAACATATGACGAAATTACAAAAACAACGAAAATTACATACTAACTTTCATCCATTGAACCCTTTAGTGAACAATTTTTCAAAAATCCTTTCTTAGAACTTACATCATCGTCAACATAGGGGCGGCGGGGCGGGGTTACGGGAGCGAAAAATCGATCTAGCTAGGTCTCATTATTTTTCTCTATATTCACCCGAGCAGAGCTCGGTCGCCCAGGTACTTATTCTAATCGTTGAAGCTTATAAAGCCTCTGTCGCATATCTCCTCCATGTCCCCTTGTCGCCAGTCTGGCTTACGTCGTTGCGTGCAAAATTTGACCTACTTGTCGACTGGTAGGTATAGTCTGCCACCCTGCCCATTGGTTGACCTTTTGTTTTTTTTTTTTCTGTCAACGTTATTGAGTTTTTGCGTGCAAGAATATAATGGCTGATTTATGTGTGGTTCAGTTGATTGGGGGGAGTGGTTGTGTTTCTTAATTTAAAAAACATTTTTGCAAAAAAAAATAACCGACTTCCAAAAAAACACTAAAAATGAAAAGTAACTTTATTTTCGGAAGTCGGTTTTTTTTTTTCGTTTTCTCCACTTTAGGGAGCTTCCTCTACCAAATGAAACACTGCTTGACGAACCCAACTCTACGCAAAAAATATTGCTGAGAAACGACTTTTTTTGGGAGAAAATTCACGTTTTACGGTAGGACTCTGTAACGCACTCAAAACATTGTGCTGAAGGGTGCATTGAATAGAACGGGGTTCGTGGAGGCATTTATAGTAAAGCAAACATTAAAAAAAGACCTATATTATAATTAAACTTATGTTATTTTTAAACTTTTATTTAAAAAAAAAAACTTGTGAAAATGTTGGAACTTTGGCCTAACTAGAAGGTTCCCAGGTATGGTCTAGTCTAGACCAAAAAAAAATATCGCAATGACGGGGAGAACAACCTCGGGCCCCTGGCCTTTAGACTTCGTCAAGGGACTATTTACGCCCTATACAGGGTGTAAACAGACCCTTCACATATCCGTCAACCAAGCATTCTATACATCACACTAAGTAACTTTACGCAAAAAGTATTGCTGGGAATCGACTTTTTTTTTGGGGTTATATATCATGTTTTAAGGTAAGACTCGATGGAAATCACTCAAAGCATTGTGCTGATGGATGGATTAAATAGTACGGGGGTCGTGGAGGTGTGTAAAGTAAAAAAAAAAAAACATGTAGGTATTTAAAAAAAAACTTATGAAAAAGTTGAAACTTTGACCCCCAATATCTCCGTAACTAGAAGGTTCCCAGGTATTCTCTAGAGCAAAAAAATGATCGCAATGACGGGGAGAACAAGTGCCTTTCGTTTGTGTTAAGGGTCTATTTACACCCTTTATGTTATAGTATGACCAATCCATTATATCCTGAGTAATCCTGACCTGATTAATTGAGGTTCACTATGACAGCTCAAAAAATACTGGTTGTAGTCGGCATGTGGGTCAATGACACGGTCAAATGTTTTGCGATAAGTCGTAAACATAACTATTATTTAATATAATCATAATTTATGTTAATTATTACATAAGACACCCACACACACACCACGCCTGTAATTCCCGAATGGTTCGGCAGAGGTGTGATCTCTGTATAAGCTAAGCCAGAGGTATCATTGTGAGTTGTGACTAAAGTATTTTGCTTGTAAACATATTTGGTTGATAAATTCGATTCATACTATGTTAATACCGACATCGATTAGCATGAAATGACACACATTTTTCCAAGCCGCCATCACCGTCCCTGAATTTATGTAAATATATGCAAATATCTTGTTTTCGAACGTTGAACCGACTTGACGGTTCATTTACCTCGCTAATTGGAATAAAAAAATTATAACATTGCGCCTGTAATTCCCGTACGGTTAGGCAGTGCTATACCTTTAGTACATCCATATTTTCCATGTAATAAGGGACCATATTGCCATTAACCAGCCACAAAACGTCTTGTCTTGACAGCCAGTGACGGTACTACTGGGGGTTTACCATGACTATATTTGTGTCACTTGTTTAATTTAGTATTTTACAATATTTTCTTACCTTTTTTTTTTTTTTTAACTTGGTAAAATCATCAAATGAGTCCTCCAACCCAGAACAGAGCGGGAGGGACTGTCAGACTTGTACTGACTAAAATCCACGGTGTCCTTCAGTAGCCCTTTATGTTCCAGGGTCACGGTAATTCTATGAGTCCCGCGACCCTCTATGAGACCCGCGACCCTCTATGAGTCCCGCGACCCTATGAGTCCCGCGACCCATATTTTCTTACCTTTGCATAGATTCCTTTAATCGATTGTTTGTGAATGGGTGAACATTGTAGGCTTTGTAGATTCCCAGCAGCTTGTTAACTTTTTATTTTGTTCTACATTTTTTGTGTAGTAAGCAACGACTTATTGTCGGGCCTACGCTGTCCCCCCATACTTAAGTACAAATGCTGTATCCATAATAATATTGTAACACCAAATGATTTGAAAAGAGTAACCATGGAGTTTCTTCTCCATAGGAAACGACCAACCCGAACCGTGCACCTTTTTGTCGACGTTTTATAAGTGCCCATCGAGGCCTATGTGAAATAAAATATTTTGATAACGTCTTAGAGCAGTATTATTTTAATGTCACTCCACTCCAGTGTGCGAAAGAAACGGAGGTGTAGAGGACGTCTAGCACCAACTCTTTCCCGCGCTGGAATAACTAAAACTACTGTTTTAAGACGTCACGCAAATAACGTAAGAAAATTTGATTTTCGCGGTCTACCTTAGCGCTTCCTCCTAAGTATGGAGTACCTGATCATGTTTGCGGGGCCAACATGGAACCCCGCACAGGATTTAGGAGTATTTAAGGAGAAAGAGGCCTTCGTCCAACAGCGGGATAAGCAGGCTAGCAAAATAAAAAAGTATGCAGGACGTATTCTAAAATAGGATGTCGGATTTCTATTAATTTATGTGTGGCAATGGGTGTTATTTACCTGAAATAAAAAATGATTTTATATATAATTAAATAGATTAATTAAAAACTATTAAATAACCTAAAATAAGAAAACTAACAACAAACTATAAAAAAAAAAAAAAAAAAAAAAAAAAAATATTTTATTTATTTATTTAAAATCGTGTTTTTTTTTGTTACAGGTATCCAAAAATGGCATTAATACTTAAATGATCTAAGTACTTAATGTTACGGAGAATTTCGAAGATTGTCGAAGTCACCTTAAGTGCCAAATAATAGTTAAATTAATAGTAAACTAAGTGAACAAATATGGATCCCGGATACTTTGATATTGAAAGGAAGCAGAATCCGAGGGAGTCCGCGAGTTTTTTATCGAAATTTTGCTACTGGTACGTATAACTACTATTTTTCCTTTTAAAATTACATAACATAACATCACGCCTGTAATCCCCAAAGGTTTAGGCAGAGGTGTACCTAATACTACACCCACATTCCGCCAGTTATGTTTAAGTCCCTGTAATAGTGAGCCTATTGCTATTCAGCTGCATCCGGTTAGACTGGAAGCCGACCCCAATATAGTTTGGAAAAGGCTAGGCAGATGATGAATAGTGAGCCTATTGCCATCAACCGGGCGCAAATCCAGACTCCGAGGCTGCTACTGAGAAATTCTTGATGGAAAAACCCAATAACACTTTGCCCGAACCGGGAATAGAACCCAGGACCTCATGCTCAGTTGTCGCGTTTGCGAACACTCCACCAACGAGGCAGTCCGTCCAATTATTAGGGTCTACGTCCAGTCTCAACAGAGTTCCAGTATTTTACATGGAGACAGTGGCGTAGCCAGCATGGGTGGAATCAAAATCAATCAAAAATTAAAATAAAAGTAATAAATCAAGGTAACGTTCAAGATTGAAAAGGAACGGTACATCTAATGTCACCTGCACCTTCCTACATCGAAAGGACTATAGTGGCGGTTATGCAATCAGCCAAAGTTTTACGAAATTTTATAGGTGGCACTACTAATGTTCACGGTGCGGGCTGCCCCCGCCGCCCCCGCCTAGCTACGCCACTGCATGGAGAGACTTCCTATTCGATGTATACCTACTGATTAATTTTCTGTTTTCAGGTACACACGTTCCGTGTTCGCGAAAGGTAGAAAAGGTCAGCTCAGTATATCAGACGTATACAGGTCAGTATACTTGTGTTTATGTGTTATAGTGCGAGGTCAAATTTCTTGATTGATGTTTTTTGTAATAGAAAGAAACGGCTCAGACAAAATGTACCTAGTCCGCACAGACTTATTCGTCGGTCATGCGCTGAAAATAGTAGAAGTAACTTTATTATGACACACATTATTATATTTTTTCTCCGTGCCTCGGAAAGCACGTTAAGCCGTTGGTCCCGGCTGTCATTTGTAGATCTTTGACAGTCGTTACCGAATTTTTTGTCGGACCTGCCCAAAAAGTCTGACAACCAGTCTTACCAAGGGATATCGTATTACCCAGTACTAACTGGGTTGTGGAGGTCAGATAGGCAGTCGTTCCATGTAAAATGCTGGTATTCAGCTGCATCCGGTTAGACTGGAAGCCGACCCCAATATAGTTGGGAAAAGGCTAGGCAGATGATGATGATTATAATTTTTCTAATTTTCTCCTGTGACTTTGATTAGATTGATTTGCATATTTATGGTGACTTGAAAATAAAAGGCATGCATTTAACTCGGCGACAAATTAATCTGATTTAGGGTTTTAAAAATAATTAAAAATTGTAGCAAAAATAATAGGTTGGCAGCTATAATTAATCATCTAGATTGTAGATAAGGCGTAGTCGACGTATTCGACTCCTATTTCTGTTTGCAGGGTTTAAAGTAACCTAACACGAAGGGGACTCCGGGGTCTTAGTTCGCTCACTAGACCCCGCCATCCCCTTCGAACCTAACCTGTTCGAGTCGGGGTGCCACAAGTCTCTCTCAGCCTTCGCTCGCTCTTGCTTCCTATATTCTCCTTGCCACAATGACCAGATAAATAGTTACTTACTTGGTACAATAGTCGCCCATTTAGTATATTGGTCGCCAATTCAATTTTTATTCGCCCGATTAATAATTTCCAATGCTCCAAGGGTTTATCGTCATTTCAGTATTTTTTCCGCTACAATATACTTGAATGTGAGAAAAACAGCATGAGACATAACCGTAGTTTAAAATCGAGTCCCATAATGAACATTCGGTTGTCAATCTTCCAAACAAACATGAAATACATTATTATAATTGAAAGTTTTAATCTAAATTTCCAGGTGTACCCCGGGACACAAAGCGACCCCACGGGGCGATGCATTAGGGGTCCAATGGAAGAAACAGCTGAAGAAAAAAGGTCAGTTTAATAGCATAAACATAAATAAACTTAACGCAATCTGTCACTTACGGGATATCTTCCGTGATTATTCAATACTAACTGTGCCCCGCGGTTTCACTCGCCGCTTCTGGCTTGTTTTCTTTTTGCTCGGCTCCTATTGGTCAATCAAGACAAATGACAGATAGTGCAAATAAATCTGTCATTGTGTCGACACAATCTGTCATTTGTCGATTCTTCCGTCAAAGAAATCCTTGTCTACGGTGGTCATGCTACGGGGGCTGCTACGTTCCTCGCATACTCCTTTGGCTTCTTCCACGTTCATACATGTGGTCATACACTCACGCCGTTCAAATTTAACTGTATTTAGCTAAATATAACATGTTTTTCTTTTAATTTTTCAGAAAAAGGCAAGAAGCCATCCCTCCTTCGAGCTATAATCCGGGCATATGGCATGAAATTCATCATAGGAAATATTATTTACGCCTTCGTAGACGCTGCTATTAGGTGAGTGCCTTTTAACGTCCACTTCCGACCTTCCACTGCCTGCCGGGGCTGCGGGATTTCTCAAAAGAGATACTGCGCGGCCCTGGAACACAAAATGTAAAGAAGGAACATGGATGGGTTTTAGTCAGTACAAGTCTGACACTCCCTTCTGCTCCGCCCAGAGCGGGAGGGGTCATTTGATGATATCCTACCCAAAAAAAAAAACGTTGTCTATGTGTATGTCGTTAACAACATAGTTACAAATAAAATGATATTTATAATTCTCGCCTGCTCTCGCTCTCTCTCTCTCTCTATCTCTCTCTCTCTCTAACTCTCTCTCTCGCTCTATCTCTATCTCTCTCTGTCTCTCTCTCTCTCTCTCTCTCTCTCTCTCTCTCTACCTCTATCTCTCTCTCTCTATCTCTCTCTCTCTCTCTCTCTCTCTATCTCTCTCTCTCTATCTCTATCTCTCTCTCTCTCTCTCTCTCTCTGTCTCTCTCTCTCTTGTTTTATATTTGTTAACTTTGGAGGATACAGGCCTGATTGTATGTTTGTCCACAGGCTATCAATACCGCTATGCTTAGAGGGCCTGATCCACTACTTCTCACCGTCTCATTCCGGAGTGAAGGCGCACGAAGCGTATCTGTACGCACTCGGGGTCGTTGGGTAAGTTCCCATTTATTTATTTTTACACCACATTCTGAATACCATTCAGCACTTTAAGCCGTCGCGTCGCTCAATCTGGAAATCTCTCTTGACCGATTGCGGGCCCAGGTTAGACGCTGTAGATATAATCTGGCCAAATGGGGTATCCTCGATCTGTTACAAGCAGGATGCCAATGTTCGTGCGATACAGTTTTTGTAGCAAAACTAACAATTTACTTGAGATTATAACTTAACACAATAACACGGGGAAACCTGAATCGAGTAGTTCCAAGAAGTCTCAACTCCGCCGCCGCCGCGATCAGACATTAAATGTCGTCCTCACCTCGAGTTGAACATCAAGGCTCTGTAGAAGCACGCTGTGGTGTGGGTAGACTTGTAAGTAGGTCGCGTGATGTCACCACTGCACACAGGCGCGCTTTCCAATTCATTTTATGTCCTATTACTAACGACCGGATCCGACAGGTATAAAATTAAACTGTAGAAAATTTCCTACAATTTATGTAATAACGTTTTTGTTTTCGTAAAATCAATAGTTTTGGTGTAGGCCTTATGGAGCGTGCTTTTGAACGTATTAACTATTGGAATCTCTTGTTCCTTTTATTGACTTAGGTAGTTTGTTAAATATGTCAAATTCAAAAATGTTTATTTATGACACAGGTAAAAGTAAGTACATGGTGTTATAAAAAAGTTATGTCTCACTATGTGCTGCCTTGCAAGGCGTACAAATAATGTTTACACATTTATTAGTGCAGGTTGTAGTTTTAGTTAGTCTAAAAATGTTAACTGATACTAAAAATACTTTTATTACAGCTAATTACCCAATACTACATTTTTGATAAAATATACATTAAACAAAAACAATTTTTAAACAATACAAGGCTAATAACAATCTTATGAACTAAAGCTAATAATCAGGGAATAAAAGTATTAAAAATATAAAATAAACATAGTTTTCATTTTTCTTCTAGGTATTCATTGATGGAATAATGTGCTTTTTGTATTAAGAATTTGTGCTTTTTGTATTAAGAATTTGTACTTTTTGTATTATAATTTGTGCTTTTTGTATTAAGAATTTGTGCTTTTTGTCTAAAGAATTTGTGCTTTTTGTATTAAGAATTTGTGTTTGTATTAATAATGTGTTGTTTCTATTTCAGTTTCATGGCGCTGAGTGCCAGTTTAGTCCATCCAATGTTGCTGTGGTTACTGAATATGGCGATGAAAGTACGAGTCGCTTGTGGATCACTTATATACAGAAAGGTATTTATTTACTTTAGTGAAAACTAATACTATTTGGATGCGAGACGCACGGGACCGGTCAATGTGGCGACACTTGGGGGAGGCCTATGTCCAGCAGTGGACGTCTTTCGGCTGAAATGATGATGATGATGATGATGAAACTAATACTTGAATGTATGTATTAGATAAATGATGATAGTTACTTAATCTACTGAACGGATTTGGATCAATGATTACGATAAAAGTTATACCAAAATTAAATGAAACATGTTCATGTTTAAAATGTGACAAATATCCGCAAGCGCGAGACAAGAAGAGCTGCTGTGGCCCAGGTCACCACCAGGTGACCCCGACTTACGAGCAGTAAGTCGTGGGTTCGAACCCAGGCAGGCGCATTACTTTTGTAATTTATTTCATCATCACTGCTAAAAAAGCATCGTGAGGAAACCGGCATGTCCTAGAACCAAAAAATCGAAGACATGTGATATCTACCAACCCGCACTGGGCCCGCGTGGTGGATTATAGCCCATTCCCTCTCACAGAGAAGAGGCCTATGTCCCAGCAGTGGGAACATTATAGGCTGATTATGTTAAGAGGTCCCTTCCCGGTCCGTCGATCGTCATCGCGACCATGGTCGAAAAGCTTGTTGTTTCATCCAGAGCCAGAGGGGCGATGTTTTTTCAACTCCCCCGTCTCAGAGGACCCCGACCCCGCACGAATCGTCTCTCGCGCACCTCATACCGCCTAATACGACAACATTGAACGAAAAATAGTGTTCGAAAATTTCATAAACTTGTTCCAGGAAATACGTGTTTTTGAATAAGGCTTTCAAGTTTGTGAAATTAATATTTGTCATTTAGAATCTCCAGTACATTTGCAAAGTTTCTATCACAATGTTTTCTTTACTTTTACTATTTATGAGTACAATATGAACGGCCAAAGTTTAGGTAAATATGTACAAAATAGCAGATTTTTAGAGGCTTATACTGAATTTGTTTCTCCAAATTTTTACTTTTTGCTTTGATAGAAACCTAGATATAGTGCACAAGATACCTATCAGTTAAAAAAAATCAAAGATAGATGTGTTACAACGGCATAATCACGTACGAGCGTTTGTATGAAAAGTGTGACGGGTTGGCCGCTCTTAAGGCAAGGAATGCATTCGAAAAATGTTTAATGTTTTCGTTCTTTGACTGTACACAGTGTACATGAAAATCCATTATATAATCCAATCCAAGTATCAAATCAAATTATTGTTTCGCGGGCTCGCTTTCGTTTTAATTATTGCAATTTTAACCGCATGTTAACTGGCATGACGGTGACAAGACTTTGTGAAACAGTTGACTATTTTAATTAATAATAATATTTTTTTTTTATTTTTATGTTTTTATATTTTAAATATTTTTTATATTCTTTTTATTTTAAGAAATATTTAAAAATGTATAAGATTTGTATGAAAATAAATAAAGGAGATTAATATTTTAATTAATAATTAATTTTTTTTATTAATCTTTTTCCAGCTCCTCCGCCTAGATCTAACGAAAGGAGGCAAGGCATCCGAAGGCTTAGCAGGTCACGTGGTGAACCTTCTAACCACGGACGCTCAACGGTTTGACATGGCCTCTCTCTTCATGGTAGACCTCGTGAGGACCCCTATAGAGAGTACCCTGATAGTCTACCTGATGTACAGGCAGATTGGAGTGGCCACGCTGATCGGCGTCGCTTTTCTGATCATGTTTATCCCGCTGCAAGGTTAGTACCGTAACATCACGCCTGTAATCCCCGAAGGGTTAGGCAGAGGTGTACCTAATAGTACACAAACATTTCGCCAGTTTTGTTTAAGTCCCATGCAATAGGGGGCGAGCATATACCTTCAACCGTACACAAATCCAGGCTCCGTGGCTGCTACTGAGAAATTCCTGATTGAAAAACCCAATAACACTTTTTGCCCGATTCGGGAATCGAACTTCAGGACCAGTCGCTCTTGCGACCACGAAGCCTTCAACAATATTAATTCTGTTCCCCATTCGCAGGTTACCTCGGCAAAATATCAAGTAAGCTTCGCCGCCAGACGGCCATACGGACTGACAACAGAATTCGATTGATGAACGAAGTGATACAGAGCATTGAAGCTATCAAGATGTATGCCTGGGAGAATGCGTTCGTTAAGATTATTGGAAAGGCGAGAAAGTAAGTGTTTAAACACCTTTATTAATTTTTTACACATATTAAATACATTTTTAAATATTCTAATATAAAACAATATAAAAAAACATAAAATAGTGGTCCGCCGGTATCGGGAGCAGGGTCCAAGCTACCGGTGGTTAGGGCTCCAGAGACAGGAACCTCCTCACAATGCGAGCTGTATCGAGGAGTACTGCCTTCTGAATCAGGCCCTTGATCCAACCACCTAAGGAGAGCCTCGAAAGATGGTCGTCGAGGCTCTTGGCTATAAGGCCATTGGCCGTCACGACGATTATTATTTTTTTTTTTTTAATTATTATTTGTTTGCACAAAAAAAGCTTCCAGATTTGAAATTTATCACTAACTAGGTTTTGCCCGCGGCTTTGCTCGCGTTAATTTAGAACTTGACAATCAATTCGGGTTGTACTCTGCTTGTAATAATAGAATTCAATTATGGTTCGAAAGACACGTGGCGCCATCTATTATCATAAGAACGTTATTGTTGTTTTCCTCGGGAACAGTACTTTTTTTCGGGATGAAAGGTACTCTATGTCCGTTTCTGTACACCTGAAAACGTATATGCAAAATTTCAGGATGATCGGTTCAGTGGTTTAGGCGTGAAAAAGTAACAAACACACAAACAAAATTACTATAGCATTTATAATATTAAGTAAGGATTATATTTAGACTTCAAAAAGTAATCTTTAAATTATTTGTTCACAGGAAAGAAATGAATGTAATAAAAAAAATGTCCTGGCTGCGCGCAGTGATGATATCATGCGTAAAACTGAACACAAAAGTCGCCATCTTGCTCAGCATAATGTCCTACATCTCATTCGGTAACGATTTGACAGCTGCCAAAGTGTTTGTCATATTCTCATACTACGAAATACTGAAATACACGCTTGTCGACTTTCTCCCTCTCGCAATTACGTTTACATTGGAAGCTTATGTGAGTGTGAAAAGGATGCAAGAGTTTCTGTTATTGCCTGAGGTGGATAATCAAGATGGGGTCGATTTGTTGACTATCGATGAGAAGGTTGTTGCGAGTAATGGCGTTTTTGAAAAGATTGGGAACGGGTAAGTTTTACAAATATTTCTTTCTATTATCCGGATATTCAGTAAGTATCCGACCAATGAACTATCCGTTTCATCTCCACTAAATAGTGATCCTAAAAACTATTTAAAAATATTACTAAATAGTAGAGATGAAACGGATAGTTGATTGGTCGGATACTTACTGAATATCCGGTCATTTATCAATCGGAAACTCAGATATTCAGCATAATATTGCCACAGACAATAATCGAAAAGGCTCGCGCTCTTAAATGGAACGAGTGGTCGAAATAATAATAATTTGATTTGTTGCGTTTTATTTGATTTACAGAAAAAAATAGATAATCGTAATATTTAATCAATAGCGACAACTTTTCCGCAGAATACTGAACTAGATTACAATTTAGTATCCGCCCGGAAAATAACATTAAGTTAGACCGGATAGTAGCTGAATATCCGTCCCTTTTCTAATAATTAATTTTCGTTTTTGACAACTGAAAGTAAGGCCTCTATTACAAATCCTGTCCCCACAGCCAACAAGCGTACATAAAATCGGAAAGCAACCTGGAACATCTAAAGCCTCAAGTATTCGTCGCTATGAAGGACTACACGGCGCACTGGAAGAACGTGGACGATGACACCGTGGATGGGAAGATACCCGCGCTCGTGGATATTAATCTTACTGTGAGTATCTGTAGTTTATTAGATTTTAATTTAGTACCTCGGTAACCCAGGTAATCTCCGCGAGGTCATCAGTAACACCAATGCGCTGATCGCCTTTCTTGGGAAGCTGGGTGGATCGAATGATCATTTCATGTCGAATACGTGTCTTAGTTGCGGACACCAGTCTGATATACAATATCATACAATAGATTTTATATTAGGATGAAGTAAAAAAGGGCTTCTCGAGGCAATACCTCGGGTCCTCACACCCTACGCACGACCATTTGCGGCAAATCATTCTTACAGGGTTGAAGTTTCTGCGGCCAAGATTGCGGCCTCGACAACGGCCAATCGTGACAGTTATAATACGTGATGTCTCTTTAGTCCAGCAAAAGTTGGACAGTGAAATCCGACTGGCTAATATTCTACGTTGTTCCGAGGCAAGAACACACAACTACACATTAACACACACTGCCATTTATTTTATGGGCACTGTTTTCAAAATGGTTAAAAAAAACGTCGTGAAGGCCGGTACGATCTAGAGTCCAAAATTCGAAGACACGTACCATCAAATGCATACTGGTCCCACATGTTGGATTACTACCCACTCTTTCTGACAGATAGGAGGCCTGTATGCCGGCAGTGGGACGTTACGGGTTTATTATTCTTATGCTGAAAAGTAAGGTCATCATCATCATCAGCCTATAGCAGTCCACTGCTGGACATAGGCCTCCTCAATCGCACGCCCCTCAACTCGATTCTCAGCAACTCTCATCCAGTTGCTACCAGCCACCCTGAGAAGATCGTCACTCAACGCTCGCCTTAGGGCGTCCTACGTTTGCCTATTCGCGGTCTCCACTCAAGAACACGTCTACCCCAACGGTCATCGGTTCTACGGCCAATATGACCGGCCCATTTCCACTTCAGCTTACTTACTCTGTGAGCTATATCGAGAACTCTGGTTCTCTGTCGGATCGCCTCGTTCTGGATGCGAAGTTAGGTTTTAATTTGATTTTGTGTCAATATCTTTTGTCCACAGATAAAACCAGAAACACTAACAACAATAGTCGGCACAGTGGGGTCGGGCAAGTCGACGCTGCTGCAGGCGATGCTGAGGGAGCTCACGCCCACCAGCGGGCACCTGCATGTCCACGCGGTGCTGGCGTACGGGGCTCAGGAGCCCTGGCTGTTTGAGGCCTCCGTAAGTTATTTGTTGGATTTGCAACGCTCGGTTTAGCACTGACAGTTGAAATTCCATCAGTGCAATAATATTCCAGCATTCATATAGGTGGTGTGATTATATTGCATGTCTCCTAAAAAAACTGTCATAACACAAAAATGAAGATGAAGAGCTCGTGGCTAAATAATAACAGCCGCTCGGGTCGATCTTTCGGTTAAGCCGTCCTTGCCTAGATCGGTCCGTGGATGGGTGACCACCCATTACAAACCAAATTTCCTCTGTGCCTCGGAAAGCGCATTAAGCCGTTGGTCCCGGCTGTCATTTGTAGATCTTTGACAGTCTTTACAGGTAGTCAGTGGCCCGAAAGTCTGACAGCCAGTCTTACCAAGGGGTATCTTATTACCCAGTACTGGGTTGTGGAGGTCAAATAGGCAGTCGCATCCATGCACAATACTAAGTAGATGAAATATTAATTCACCCTGTATCTGCGGGACTGTTCGAAAGAGATACCGTGGCCCTGGAACACAAAGGCAAAGAAGGAACATGGATGGGTTTTAGTCAGTACAAGTCTGACACTCCCTTCCGCTCCGCCCAGAGTGGGGGGGGGGGTCATTTGATGATTTCCCATAGGAAAAAAAATAAAAAAAAGCATAACCCTGTATATCTTATTTTTTAATTTTAATCCTAAAAGCATTTCTCTTGTCCAGGTCCGTCAAAACATCCTCTTCGGCCAGGACATGGACCTTCGAAGGTACAAGCAGGTGATCAAATGCTGTCAACTGAAGACTGACCTCGAGATTCTGCCGCATGGAGACAAAACTGTGGTGGGGGAACGAGGTGAGTTAATAAAATAATGTACGAGTACTTGTCTAAAGATTTAGAGTGAGTGCATTTAAATTGTTTTCCATGGACGATCAGTGAAAATACGTTCGTCGTGTTAATGTTAATTTTTTTGTGCCTGTTATATACAACATTAATTTTAGTATATGCGAAACCTGAAACACGTGTCTAGTATTTTTATGTAAAGAATCTATGTACAAAATTTCAAAACTGTATCATGCAAAAACACAAAGTTATAAGCTTGTTCTGTTACCTGGTTGTCCGCACAAAAACGTGGTCACCACGCGGCGCCGCCGCGCGCGTGCCTCCAGCGTCGTCTTTAGCTCATTGATTATAATAATTTGGCAGTAGGTACCTAAATGATTGCGATAGGTACTTACTGCTGTAGGGTTATGATGATGATGATCTGCCACAGCCGCCACCTCTGTCTAAACGATGCTTTACTTATTTTTCAGTTCCAAAAATCCAAAAATCTATATCTTTGAAATACCCTATTAATATAGAACTTATTTCTAGGTGCCTCTCTATCTGGTGGTCAACGTGCCAGGATATCTTTGGCGCGTTGTGTGTACCAGAATGCTGATGTGTATCTACTGGATGACCCCTTAGCTGCTGTGGATGCCAAGGTAAGATAAACATTGTTCGACTTACAAAATAAGTCATAATCAAAAGGTAAGCAGTGATAGCCTAGTGGTGTGACCGTCGGACTCCCAAGTCATAGGTCTCAAGTTCGAACCCAAGACACGCACCACTGAGTTTTCGAATTCATGTGCATATTGTATAATTATCACTTGCTTCGGTGAAGTACAACATCGTGAGGAAACCAAACCAGCATGCTTGAGAGACATTTCTCGACGGCATGTAAAGCCAAGTCAGAGGCCCATGGGCGACATAAAAACTCTGACACCAGCCCCCGTAGCATGACCACCGTAGACAAGGGTTTCTTTGACGGTAGAATCGACAAAATGACAGATAGTGCAAAGAAATCTGTCATTGTGTCGATTCTTAAGCACTAGTCACACGATAAAGAAAAGATTATTACTTAAATAAAAAGTCACAGAGAATCAGCCGGACGAATCAGAGGACGCCTGTCATCATTTCTTAGTGTTTACCTGGGGAGAAGTGGTGGAAAAAATTCCACAGCGAAACGCCAGACATTGGTATGTCTGGTGTTTTGCTGGGGGATTTTTTCCAAAATCCTCGCGTTTTTTTTATAACTAAAGACTACAGGGTGTAAACAGACCCTTGACATAGCCGTCAACCAAGCATTCTGTACATCAAACTAAGTAACTTTACGCAAAAATTATTGCTGGGAATCGACTTTTTTTTGGAGTGAAAAATCACGTTTTACGGTAGGCCTCGATGGAAAGCACTTTAAGCATTGTGCTGATGGATGGATTGTAACTATAAGGTTCCCAGGTATGGTCTAGAAAAAAAAAATGATCGCAAAGACGGGGAGAACAAGTGCCTTTCGGTTATGTTAAGGGTCTATTTACCCGCTTTATGTATTCTTGCCTGAGATCTACTCGGGCGAGCGAGTCGGGGCCGTCGCTACTGAGAAACTACGGGTCCCTCTGTTAGTTTCTCCAAATTAACCATGGTAAAACTATTTCAGGTGGCCCACGCAATATACGAGGACTGCATCAAGAACTTCCTACGAGACAAGGCGACGGTGTTAGTGACGCATCATGTGCAGTACGCGAAGCATGCGCACAACGTCTGCGTCATGAGGTCGGGGAAGGTAAATTTTAGGGCTCATTCTTCTTTTCGAATCGATGCGTCAGGTTTAGTCTGTCTAGGACCTGGACAGCTTTTTCATTTGCCTCATTCAAGTCCTGGCGGGTTATTATGACATCTTACGTCATGGTAGGACACCTGGACTTATAATACTTATACTTGTGCAAGCGTGGTGATCAATGCAGTGATAGTAATAAACTAATCTATACTAATATTATAAAGAGGTAAACACCGAGCATAGCCCTCTCTATTGCCCTTTGGGTGACTTTAAGCCTTCTGATGAGGCCCATTGTGAGCGACCACGTTTCGGTCTCGTATGTAATCACTGGCAACACACACTGGTCATAGACTTTCGTCTTGAGACACTGCGGTAAGTTGGACGAGAAGATACCACGCAACTTCCCGAACGCTGCCCAGCCGAGTCGGATTCGACGATTGACCTCTTTCTCGAAGTTAGACCTACCTAACTGGACCGTTTGTCCCAGGTAGACATAATCGTCTACAACTTCGAGTGTAGAGTCTCCGATCTTGATAGGAGTGGGAATGAGGAGATCCGCAAGAGAACCAAGGTTACCGACGTAGCCCGAAGAATAGCCAAACTTAAGTGGCAGTGGGCAGGGCACATTGCTCGCAGAACGGATGGCCGATGGGGCCGAAAAGTTCTGGAGTGGCGACCGCGAACCGGAAGACGTTGCGTTGGAAGGCCTCCCACTAGGTGGACCGATGACCTGGTGAAGGTTGCAGGGATCCGCTGGATGCGAGTCGCACGGGACCGGTCAATGTGGCGACACTTGGGGGAGGCCTATGTCCAGCAGTGGACGTCTTTCGGCTGAAATGATGATGATGATGATGATGAAAGAGGTAAAATTTGTTTGTATGTAGGGGGTAATCTCCGGAAGTAATGAATCAATTTTTAAAATTGTTTCACTGGTTGAAAGCTACATTATTCGTGAGTGCTATAGGCTATAAATTATAAAGATACTAGCTGTGCCCCGCGGTTTCACCCGCTGCTTCTGACTTGTTTTCTTTTTGCGTAGCGTGATTTCATATACCCTATAGCCTTCCTCGATAATTGGGCTATTCAACACTAAAATAATTTTTCAATTCGAACCAGTAGTTCCTGAAATTAGCGCGTTCAACCAAACAAACAAACTCTTCAGCTTTATAATATTAGTATAGATCATGCATATTAGCCGAGCTATCACAATTTTCGCGGACGAAGTCGCGGGCGTAGTGCTAGTATTATTATAAAATATTCATTTTCTCCAGATCGTAGCCCAAGGCACCTACCATGAGTTAAAGAACGGAGTGGCCGAGTTCGAGAAACTGATCGAGATGGGAGAGAAGGTTAAAGAAGAAAAACAAAAAGCTACCACCTATGAGAATGCTGCTGAAAATGTGGTAAGTTTTACCTGATGAGGCGAAGGGAATATATTTCCGCTCAAAAATTAAATAATGTGTTCCTGGTGGGTGTACGGGGTGGAAGGGACACCGACGCGAAAACGGTTACAACGTATCCAGTACATCATTCTGAGCCCCCTACATAGAAATTGTTTAGGTTATTAAAATAAAAAATCAGCTGTTCCATACTACATTAGTTTTAGTATATGCGAAACCTGAAACACGTGTCTAGTATTTTTATGTAAAGAATCTATGTACAAAATTTCAAAATTGTATCATGAAAAATCACAAAGTTATAAGCTTGTTCTGTTACCTGGTTGTCCGCACAAAAACGTGGTCAACCAGCGGCGCGCCCGCGTGCGCGCCTCCGGCGTCGTCTTGAACTCATTGATAATAATAATAATTTGGCAGTAGGTACCTAAATGATTGCGATAGGTACTTAGTGTCGCTCGGTTTCCAACTTGTAGCCTTTTAAAATATTTTTGGGAAATATTATATAACATGGTTTAAAAATTATTGGAATCGATTCAGTTACTTATTCTGAACAAACTATATTCAGGTTTCGCATATACTAAAAATAATGTTGTATATTTTGACCATGTACATTTGTAGGAAATTGCTGATTTTTTTTTCGCGATTTCAGAGTTGGTCCCATAATGAAAGTTGTTCAGTTTCAAGGTCCGAGTTACCACCTAAGAGGTTTAGGGTTAATTTATTAACAACTATACATGTCATGTCATCTGAAATAATTATTTTACCCGAAATAACTTTATTTCTTCCTTCTACAAGGTTTATAACGTAATGGCAAAATCAGAAAAAGCAGAAAAAAAGCGAAGCGTTAGTTTTTATTTTATTTTAATGCTCTGTACGTTTGATACTTTAGAATAGAAAAGAATCATTTTATTTGTCAGAATATTGTACAAAGTTGTTATGTACATTAAACAGGGTGTTTTTTCGAATTTACGATATTGAACCCATGGAGAAAATTGTTCATTTTGATGGTCTGCAGCATATCCTTTCATATGACTATACCCTTTTTGTTACACCCTGTATATTATGATCATAGTATTCTGCTGTTTCCGGCGTACAAGTATGGTTTACAAAATTAAGTTATTAATCATAAGAATTAGTTGTAGCTTTGTATTTACATATTAGCTTACACGTTTATTATTATTATATTTGGTATTTAGAATAGGTGTAAAAATACGCTGAACGAAGCCGAAGGGCATTTTTCTCTTCAT
Organism: Noctua comes; assembly: GCA_963082995.1. NCBI lineage: Eukaryota > Metazoa > Arthropoda > Insecta > Lepidoptera > Noctuidae > Noctua > Noctua comes. Next base: position 3,069,087 of record OY720295.1, on the reverse strand, counting down.
AATTGCGATATTTTTTTTTTGTTCTGGATTATATCTGGGAACCTTCTAGTTACTGAGATATTGGAGGTCAAACTTTCAATTTTATCACAACTTTTTAAAATACTTTTTTTTAATGTTTTAATTTAATTTTAAGTCTCTCCCATGATTCCTATACTACTCAATGCATCTATTAGCACAATGTTTTGATTGCGTTGCATAGAATACTACCGTAAAAACATAATATTTCACACAAAAAAATCGTTTCCCAGCAATATTTTTTGCGTAGAGTTACTTAGTTTGACGTACAGAATGCTTGGTTGACGGCTATGTGAAGGGTCTGTTTACACCTTGTATGTAGAAAAAAATATGTAAATAAAAAAATTGAGTCACAAAGTAATACAATAAAAATAAATAATGTTAGCCTATTATTGTATTAAGTCCAGCAGTGGCCGTCTTTCGGCTGAAAAGATGATGATGAATATGAAATAATTATTTTAGGAACACAGCTACAAGCTCCGATCGCAGCGGTCTATGTCAGAAGCATCACAGCTGTCCTTTAACCTGGATCTAGACAACAACTTAGACCCTAAATATGAAGGTAAGACTTTACTAAATCTTTTTGTGTTCTCTAATCCAGTGCTTGACGAAAATTCGGCAATCTTTTTGGGGTCTTTGACGATAAATTAACTAGGCAAGCTTTTTGGGGTCTTTGACGATAAACAACCGAGACTATATTTTTGGGGTCTTTGACTATAAATTAACTAGGCAAGCTTTTTGGGGTCTTTGACGATAAACAACCGAGGTAATCTTTTTGGGGTCTTTGACGATAAATTAACTAGGCAAGCTTTTTGGGGTCTTTGACGATAAACAACCGAGGTAATCTTTTTGGGGTCTTTGACGATAAATTAACTAGGCAAGCTTTTTGGGGTCTTTGACGATAAACAACCGAGGTAATCTTTTTGGGGTCTTTGACGATAAACAACCGAGGTAATCTTTTTGGGGTCTTTGACGATAAACAACAGAGGTAATCTTTTTGGGGTCTTTGACGATAAACAACCGAGGTAATCTTTTTGGGGTCTTTGACGATAAACAACAGAGGTAATCTTTTTGGGGTCTTGGACGATAAATTAACTAGGCAAGCTTTTTGGGGTCTTTGACGATAAACAACCGAGACTAACTTTTTGGGGTCTTTGACTATAAATTAACTAGGCAAGCTTTTTGGGGTCTTTGAGATAAACAACCGAGGTAATCTTTTTGGGGTCTTTGACGATAAATTAACTAGGCAAGCTTTTTGGGGTCTTTGACGATATACATATAACCTAGACAAACTTTTGGGAGTCTTTGACGATATACATTTTTATATAAGTGGGAAAACTTTGTTATTGCATTCGGGACGGTATTCACATCTGAGCCGCAGGCGAGGTTGTTATGGAGCCGAGAACTTCAGTAACAAATGCCCAAGTTTATCAAACGACGATTTTCAATACACACTTTTATGAACAAATTAACATTTATTTGTGTTCTAAATTCAAAAATATTGTAATTTTCAGTGTTTCATATTAAGCTGTTCAGCGGCTTCATACCTTTGCTTCTTCTTCAACCTGGCGAGAGCAAAGCGCGTAAAAAAAACGCAAATTAAATCATTGTTTCATAATAATTCATGTCAAAAATACTTTTCGTTCTATTATTTTATTTCTATATTTTTTTTAATCCTACGAAAGTGTTTTGAAAAACGTCGTTTGAAACTCGTTTGTACTCGTCGAGCATTTGTTACTGCAGTTCTCTGATCCATATCAACCTCGCCTACGGCTCGGGTGTGATTTGCGGCTCGAATGCGATAACAAAGTTTCCCCACTTAAAATGTGCTTTTGTTAACTTCTTATTTGCGACCATTTTCTTCAAGGTGAGAACCAAAAGAAAGGCTCAGTAGACAACAGCGTGTACGTGTCGTACATACGCAGCGGCGGCAGCACACTGTCCATGGCTCTGCTCATCCTGCTGTTCCTACTCGCGCAGTTCTTCTACTCCTCAACTGATGTGTGGTTGAAAGAATGGTGAGTATCCCAAATTTTATCATTAAAACTAAAGTTTGTCCATTGCTTTTGCCATTTTTGATAAGATCTAATAAAAAAATAAAAAAAATACCTTTTAATTTATTAAAAGGTAAAAAAAATTATAACATTAGTTATCAGGGCTGCGTTGAAATGACGATATTTAAACAAGATAAAACAATTAAGGAGGATGCGCTAAGGTAGCCAGCGAAATTCAAATTTTCTTATGTTTTTTTGCATTTGCAGGTCAATGTCAGGTTGTATGTGGATTAAAATATGATTCAATTCATCGATCGTCTGTGGAGTTTCGCTATCGAATTTTATTTGAACCTTAATACATTGAGTATTTTCATGCATTTTTTTTTTAAAACATTGCCCCACACTAGGAATTTCTCCTGTACCGTGGGTGCGTTTACAAATATTTAAATTCACATACACAAACTGCCAGACCCGGAACAACTACCTGTAGGCCATACAAATATTTGTTCCGTGCGGGAATCGAACCCGCGACACGCAGCGCAGCCACTGCGCCAACCGTGCGGTCGCATTGCCCACATAGTTTAAATAATTTATCTGAAATCCTTTTTATTTTCCAGGGTAAACCTAGAAGAAGCGAACAGTGCCATAAAAATCGCCCACCAGTCGACGAGTACACCTAATGAGACAGCTCCACCAGGTAAAAATACTCACACCCGTCCCTATCATCATCATCATGAGCCTATAGCAGTCCACTGCTGGACATAGGCCTCCTCAATCACACGCCACTCCACTGAACTCCACTCCTGAGTAGATCGTCACTCCACGCTCGCCTTAGGGCGTCCTACGTTTGCCGATTCGCGGTCTCCACTCAAGAACACGTCACGGTCATCGGTTCTACGGCTAATATGGCCGACCCATTGCCACTTCAGCTTACTTATTCTGTGAGCTATGTCGACAACTCAGGTTCTCTGTCAGATCACCTCGTTTTGGATGCGATTTTTCAGAGAGACTCCAAGCACACTCCACAACCGTCCCTATAAACAAGTCAAAGTGATTCAAACTCAAACTCAAAGCATTTATTTGAATTAGACCATCACAGGCACTTTTGAATCTCAAAAAAAACAAAAAAAAAGCGAAGCTACTATCACAGTCACAAGGCATAATAACTTGAGAAAGTACTGTAGTTGCACATTCCAAAGCATAGATCTCTATGGAGAAGAATGGGCAATAAACTCCATGGACACTCTTTACTTAAGTAAATGTAATTACTTGTAAGATACCATTTTATTCTGTAGTTTAGTAATTGAAAGAAAGAAAGAAAAGAAAGAATAAAAATGAAGTTAGGACTGACAAACGTTAGAATTCTTAGCTTTGCTTTCTTTGACGGTTCTTACTTCGTTCAAATTCTTGTCTATTGCATAAGTATTTACTTAAACTCGACTAATTTCTTAAACTCAAGTAATAACTTAAACTCGATTATTTAATTAAACTCAAGTAATTAATTAAACTCAAGTAATTAATTGAACTCAAGTAATTAATTGAACTCAAGTAACTAATTAAACTCAAGTAATTAATTAAACTCAAGTAATTAATTAAACTCAAGTAATTAATTAAACTCAAGTAATTAATTAAACTCAAGTAATTACTTAAACTCGATTATTTACTTAAACTCAAGTAATTACTTAAACTCAAGTAATTACTAAAACTCGAGTAATTACTTAAACTCGAGTATTTACTCAAACTCAAGTAATTACTTAAACTCAAGTAATTATTTAAACTCCCAATTACTTTAACTTTACTATAGATAGATATAAGTGTATGTGTTAAACTAGCTTTTGTCCACGAGTTTGTCTGCGTCGGAGATATACATATTCTATGGCACTCGATATTAGTGTAGCTGTAGAACATCCTGTATAAAACCTGTTACTAGACAAGAGGTGTCTCGGTGATGAGTTAGTAGATTTACACTAAACACGTAGTGGTTTATTCTTAAACTATGCTTACAGTTAAAATACATTCAAACATAAAAAATGATAGTAAATTATAATTTAGTAAATTATAATTTATATTCAACAATATAAACTTTCAATAATTAACTGCAGATCGTTCTGTATTTTAAGAAACGGTATTTTGACCATGGCTATTATGACTTTTGATATAATATTGTAATACCAAATGATTTGAAAAGAGTAACCATGGAGTTTCTTGCCGGTTCTTCTCCATAGGAAACGACCAACCCGAACCGTGCACCTTTTTGTCGACGTTTTATAATTGCCCATCGAGGCCTATGTGAAATAAAATATTTTGATTTTGATATTTCAATATTCGGTATTCAGATTCGTACCCCACATGACGCTTACTAGTTTAGATATTTCCTTTTCCAACTTTTGTTTACTATGCACAAATAATGAACTAAAAAATTAAAACTGTTTCTCCAGCCTTCGAAGACATCCCGAGCAACCGCTTCAGCTTGACCAGAGAGCAGTGCCTATACATCTACGGCGGTCTCATCGGGATCTGCATAGTCTTCACTTGGAACAAGCTCGTCATATTCTACAATACTTGCATTCGTGCGTCCACCAATCTGCATGATAACATGTTCAAGTAAGTTCGTATTCTTATACCTTTGAAGCTTTGACAAAGTGGAAGGGACAACGACGCTAAAACTCTTGCCACATATTCAGTACATCTAGTGAACACCCCCCCTTCCCCCCCAAAAAAACCCCCCCACAGTACGGGAGGAATGGCGACGGATTGTGAAGCTTGCCACCACCCCTAATGTGACGACCACGAGCACTCAGCCAAGAGTGTAACGACGAAAAAGAAAAAGAAGTGAATCCCTCCACATCGAAATTTTTCGTCGGCTAAAAAAAGTAAAATCGGTCAATTGTATGGAACAGCTAGATTTTTTTTTAAATTGGTTTTCGAAATTATAAAAAACTAAGAAAAAAAGGGCATAATTTTTTTAACAATTAAGATAGACCAGACCAGATGAGTTGCTTATTTGCTTGAACTAGGTATAAACTAGTATTCAGCTGCCTTCAGCTAGAATGGAAGCCGACCTCAACATGGTTGGGAAAAGGCTAGGCAGATGATGATGATGTCCTAACCACTGTTCTCTATTTACAGAGGTGTGACCAGCGCCCCCATGTGGTTCTTCCACCATAACCCATCAGGTCGGATCCTCAATCGGTTTTCCAAGGATATGGGTCAGGTGGATACCTTGCTGCCTGTTGCCTTGGTCGACTGTCTAGGGGTAAGTCTATTTATTATTCAAGAATCTTCTTTAGTGTAATGTTTACAAGTAGCATTTTTTATTTTATTTTTTATCTTGGTAAAATCATCAAATGAGTCCTCCCACCCAGGGCAGAGCGGGAGGGACTGTCAGACTTGTACTGACTAAAATCCACGGTGTCCTTCAGTAGCCCTTTATGTTCCAGGGTCACGGTAATTCTATAAGTCCCGCGACCCCGGCAGGCTTTGGCCCTCTAGAGGGGGGCCCCGTCATAATGCTGACACTCTTTGAGGCGCGCGTGGAACACAACGCGCCGTCGACCCTTTACATGTAGCATTGGAATATTTGGAATCTGATTGATTTGTCATTATAAATTTGGTACTAGAACCATTGTGCCAAAAGTTCGTAGTCTCCTAAATTCACAATGGCCACTTTATAGTGTTTTTTTTATTTTATACTATTCGGGTAACTCACAGCTAATATAAACAATGTTCTTAAACAATACGAATTAGAAGGCCATTTACAGGTTTCCACAGATAAATACTTAAAACACTCGAAACAAAAAAGACAACAGAATAAAGTTAGGTGCAAAATACTATAACATACATTAGAAAACAAAATAAAGCGATCGATTAATATAAACTACAAACTACAAATTAAAAAAACTAAATTCGACCGCAAACAATTACTTTTCCGTAAAAAAATTGTATCCAATACAATTATCTTTACGAATGATGCAAGTAAAAGAATAATGTAATAACGCCAAGAATGCACAAAGACGTCTCTATGGTCGAAAATGCCAATATTCTAAACTAAAAGCACGGCATTAGAAAACTATAATGACGCCTGTCGTACAGGATATTACCAAAACTGTCGAATTCAACAATCACGGTGGCTGTGCTCAACCACCCTGGCAGTCTTGATCGAATTTGTTAGTTCGACAAACATGGCCAGCCATGCCATTCCAGCTTGCTTACTCTTTATATTTGTCCCCAGTTCTTCTTAGAAGTAATGGCTATCCTAGTAGTGGTGTGCCTCGTCAACTGGTGGCTACTGATCCCTACCGGCATAGTGGCGGTGCTGCTGTTCCTCCTGAGGGACCTATTCCTCCATACCAGTCGGGAGCTGAAGAGGATTGAGGCTATCGGTGAGTTATTTTAACAGTCAGCGAATATCTTGAAAAAAAAATGGTGTTTTGTGGGTTCAAGTCAGAGGGGGAGGGGCGGCTCTAACTTGTATGGGATTACATCTCCGTGCGGTGCTGCCCCAAAAATTTCTTTAATGGAAACTTTATTGGTTACTGGCTGTACCCGGCATGCGTTGCAATGCACCTTTTCCTACTACCTACCTACTACCTACCTACTACCTACCTACTACCTACCTACTACCTACCTACTACCTACCTACTACCTACCTACTACCTACCTACTACCTACCTACTACCTACCTACTACCTACCTACTACCTACCTACTACCTACCTACTACCTACCTTCTACCTACCTACTACCTACCTACTACCTACCTACTACCTACCTACTACCTACCTACTACCTACCTACTACCTACCTACTACCTACCTACTACCTACCTACTACCTACCTACTACCTACCTACTACCTACCTACTACCTACCTACTACCTACCTACTACCTACCTACTACCTACCTACTACCTACCTACTACCTACCTACTACCTACCTACTACCTACCTACTACCTACCTACTACCTACCTACTACCTACCTACTACCTACCTACTACCTACCTACTACCTTCCTACTACCTACCTACTACCTACCTACTACCTACCTACTACCTACCTACTACCTACCTACTACCTACCTACTACCTACCTACTACCTACCTACTACCTACCTACTACCTACCTACTACCTACCTACTACCTACCTACTACCTACCTACTACCTACCTACTACCTACCTACTACCTACCTACTACCTACCTACTACCTACCTACTACCTACCTACTACCTACCTACTACCTACCTACTATACCTACCTACTACCTACCTACTACCTACCTACTACCTACCTACTGAACACTGTCGAACGGAATAAATAGTATCCTATGTCCGTCTCCTGACTCTAAGCTACCTCCTCACCAATTTTCAGCCATATCGGTAAAGCCTTGAGTTATAAATAGTGTAACTAACACGACTTTCTTTTAATATAGATTTGCCATTTCACCTTACAAATTCAAACTGTCTCTTTGGTCTAGTAGTCGCAAGCACGACTGCTGAGCATGAGGTCCTGGGTTCAATTTCCGGGTCGGGCAAATTTTTATTGGGTTTTTCCATCGGGTATTTCTCAGTAGCAGCCACAGAGTCTGGTGCACGGTTGATGGCAAAAGGCTCGCCTCCTATTACATGGGACTTAAACATAACTGGCAAGATGTGGGTGTACTATTTGATACATCTCTGCGTAACCCTTCGTTGATTACAGGTGTGATGTTATGTATGTAGTCATTATTATTTCCTTTATTTATTTTCTATACATATTGTTTAAATTTTTAAATATTTCTATGCAAAGTAATATAAAAAATTAAATAAAAAATAGTAGCCCACCGGCATCGGGAACAGGGTCCGATCTACCAGTGGTCAGGGCTCTTGAGAGAGGAACCTCCTAACGATACGCGCCGTGTCCAGAAGTACTGCTTATTATTATTTAGCCCTTGTCCCATTTTATTGGGATCGGCGTATCTATCAGCCTTGTTCTTAATGTTTTGTTGTTTTTCTTGACTTTATCTTGAAAAAAAGAAGTCCAAATTGGCACAAACCATCATGGTTTGTGCCAATGTGGGTTCCGGATTATAAAACACTGTTTTAAGCTTTCACGGTTTACAACTAAACTTATACTGTCACTTACGGGACAAAAGAAAAATCGGAAAAAAAAGGGGAATCGGGAATAGGGGGGGATCTTCTTAATATCGGGAGTTCAAAATAATGAACAATCACGGAAGATATCCCGTAAGTGACAGTATAAGTTTACGATTTATCAGGCCAAGTGTCTCAACGGGTAAAAATACTTGTTCACCAAGTCATGGCACGCACTAAGCCCGGATATCGCCTGTTATAAAAAAACACGGGTTTCATTATTCCAAGACGTCTTACTAAAATCAATTTTTCTCACCAGCTCGAAGCCAGTCCCTTAACCACCTATCAGCGACAGTCTCCGGGCTCACAACCATCAGATCAGCGCGCCAGCACCAACGAACCTTGGTCAGAGAATTCGACAAGCAGCAAGACCTGCACTCTTCTTGCTGGGTCCTGGTGCTGAGCACTACCAGGGCTTTTGGCTTCTGGATGGACATGATCTGCTGTCTCTATCTGGCGCTCGTAACGTTTAGCTTCTTCTTGTTCACTTCTGAAGGTAAGGAGCTGGTCTTTTGGACATTTTGACCGGCATTTACTACGCCATTTAAGATCTAAAATTCTACATTGGGTAAACGAAGTTATCCGCGAGATAGGATATACAACAAACAAATTTCCCAAAGAAGCATTTTTTTATACTCATAAAAAAATGTTTTTTTTTTTTTTTATACTTTTATAAACTTACGGCTCGGGCTTGCGAGCCGCGCGGGTGCTCTGCCTACCCACTATTGCACGGTACGATAGTAATGAGACACAACGACGTCACGCGACTAACAGCTGATAGGTCAAAGGCGCGCGCGAGTTTCATACGGCTGATGTGTTATTGTGATAAAAGTGAATCTTTGGGAAAGTTGTTTGTTATCATGAGTATAATCACGTGTTTAAGTCATCTGCCTAGCCTTTTCCCAACTATTTTGGGGTCGGCTTCCAGTCTAACCGGATGCAGCTGAATACATGATCAGTATTTTACATGGAGCGACTGCCTATCTGACCTCTACAATCCAGTTTGTACTGGGTAATACGATACCCCTTGGTAAGACTGGTTGTCAGACTTTTTGGGCCACTGACTACCTGTAACGACTGTCAAAGATCTACAAATGACAGCCGGGACCATCGGCTTAACGTGCTTTCTGAGGCACGGAGGAAACTTGGTACTCACGTGTTTAAGTATCGGTCAATAATTACCAGTCACACTATATGTTTCTAATCATATTTTCTCTTACAGATACGCTAGGAGGCAACGTCGGCTTGGCTATAACTCAAGTGATAGGTTTAGTGGGAATGTGTCAGTACGGGATGAGACAAACAGCTGAAGTGGAGAACCAAATGACTTCCGTATGTATCCCTAAATCATAAATCGACTGCCTATCTGACCTCCACAACCCAGTTAGTACATCAGTGGCGAAGATTCTATACAACCCGATTCCTACCGGCTTCCCTTTGAAAAATGGCACAGCCAATAATATTCTATATAGTAAAGATATCTGCTCCGGCTTACCTCTTACAAAAATTGACCCTTCGCTACTGTAGTACATGATACCTCTTGGTATGACTGGTTGTCAGATTTTCTGACTCCCCGAAAGGTCTGTCTAAGATCTACGAATGCAATCGGGACTAACGGCTTAGCTTGCTTTTACGGCACGATAAGAGTTGATGATCACCCATCCACGGCCCGTCAGCGGCAAGCAAACGTAGTCCTAACCTTGATTAATCACACCTCGTAACGGATGGCCGATGGGGCCGAAAAGTTCTGGAGTGGCGACCGCAAACCGAAAGACGTTGGAAGGCCTCCCACTAGGTGGACCGATGACCTGGTGAAGGTTGCAGGGATCCGCTGGATGCGAGACGCACGGGACCGGTCAATGTGGCGACACTTGGGGGAGGCCTATGTCCAGCAGTGGACGTCTTTTGGCTGAAATGATGATGATGATGACCTCATAACATCTTTACAGCCCCTCGATTGTCAGAAAAGAGAAATATAACGCTTTTTTCATCTTGCAGGTTGAAAGAATCCTAGAATATACGAATCTTCCCCCAGAGAAACCTCTAGATGTAGACAAGGAAGCCTTGAAACAAAATCACCCAGACTTGGAATTCGATAAATGGCCCACTAAAGGTAGGTGGCAGGCCCGAAGGCGCCTTAGAAGCCGGTTTCCTGTGTAAAAAAAAATATGATTCTATTTAGTCCGTCAGTTAGATTATCGAAAAATATTGGATACGTATTTTTTGTTTTATCAAATCAATAAAAATTGACGAAGATAAAACGCATCAAAGATCATGAGCCTGTGACGTCACTTTTCGGTAAAAAGTCAGTACACATCACTTATAAGTATGACGTCACACGAGTTTTCGACGCACTGTATCGTCTTCATTTTTAGTTTTCGTGAAAAAAGAAAAAATACGTGTCCAATATTTTTTGGAAATCTATCTGACGGATTAATTAGATTTTTTCAGGAAACATCCCTATTCTCACTTGTAGTGAAGGTGGACTACAACTTTGTCTTTAAGATACTCTCTGGATTTTCAGACGTCCATTGGTGGCAGTGACCACGTATTATCTAGTGAGCCGTTAGCTTATTTGACAGTGCCTTAAAAAGGTTTTTATCAAAACTGTTTTTTTATTTTTTATTTAGGAAATTTAATTAAAAAAATCATATTATCAGTCCTATGTTTTTGGTTGAAATAGAATCTGAACTTTGTCGTGTAAGTGTCTAAACACACTATGCCGAAGTTACGCGACCGAAGTTCGGTGGCTGATTTTACGTTCCGACGTATTCGGCTGATATGACACACCATAAGTGCCGAACTCACGCGGCAGAAATTCAGTTCCGCAACTTTGTGTGTGCATTCAGTGTCTCGAGCGCTGTCGGGCGGCTCCCCGCTGCTCCCCGCCCCCGGATCTTCGTCGGCAATTGAACCGAACTTCGGTCGCGTAGTGTGCTCACAGAATAAGTTGCCGCTGAACTTACGCCCGACCGAACTTAGGCTGTACGCTATAACGCGACGTAATTTCGGCATAGTGCGTCGTCAGTCATTTCAATAGCATTGCAGGCGTAATTGTGCTGAACTTCGGTCGCGTAACTTCGGCATAGTGTGTTTAGACACTAAGTCAATGAGTTTGTGGTTCCAGAACATGATAATATTATCTAATACCCATTTTCCCTACCCGTTTATTCTAGGCGAAATCGTCTTCGAAGATGTATCTCTGGAGTACGAGAAGCCTCCGGGCGCGGCGGGCGCTAGTGGTGAGCCGACCTACGCTATCAAAGGCGTCAACTTCACTATCAAAGCCGCTGAGAAAGTCGCCGTGGTTGGCAGAACTGGCGCCGGCAAGAGCTCGCTGCTTAGCGCGCTGTTCAGGTAAGGTCTTCGCTTATCATTATAAAGGGTGTAAATAGACCCTTAACATAACCGAAAGGCACTTGTTCTCCCCGTCTTTGCGATCATTTTTTTGTTCTAGACCATACCTGGGAACCTTCTAGTTACGGAGATATTGGGGGTCAAAGTTCCACTTTTTCACAAGTTTTTTTTTAATATATGTTTTTAATGTAAGATTTACATTACTTTACACACCTCTACGATCCCCGTACTATTCAATCCATCCATCAGCACAATGCTTTGAGTGCTTTCCATCGAGCCCTACCGTATCACGTGATTTTTCACCCCAAAAAAAAAAGTCGATTCCCAGCAATAATTTTTGCGTAAAGTTACTTAGTTTGATGTACAGAATGCTTGGTTGACGGCTATGTGAAGGGTCTGTTTACACCCTGTAGACTTACACCAGTATTCATCGTTATGGCCAGTTATAGCAGCGCATAGGGACAGCAAACAGACAAAAACCTTTAAAATGTTAAATAATATTTGGTTTTAATGTTAAGCCAGGCTTCTAAGCTTGGTCGGCTGCGCAGAATCTCGATGACTGACTGCAAACCCTCATCTCTACAGATTAGGCCGCGTAACCGGCTCAGTGCTAGTGGACGGTGTACCCGCCCAGACCGCAGGCCTACGAGCGTGGCGCTCCCGCCTGTGCGCCCTGCCGCAGAGACCCGCCCTGTTCGCGGCCACGCTGAGGGATAACTTGGACCCCGAAGGGGTGTATTCAGATGCTGATATTTATAAGGCTTTGGATCAGGTCAGTATCTTACTTCTTACTTACTATTATAAGTGCGAAAGTTTATGAGGACGGATGGATGTTTGCTGCTCTTTTCCTCAAAAACTACTGGAGGGATTTCGATAAAATTTGGCTTACAGATACTTTATAATCTGGATTAACACACAGGCTATTTATACCGGTAGTATGAATCCCATCGCAGGCGAATCCGCGGGCTTAAGGTAGTTCTTCTCTTGTGTGTATTATGTAAGTGAACACACAGCAAATTTTTGAGTATTAGTATTATTTTTTTTTATTTTTTATTTGAGTTGACGGCCACCATGTTTGTACAGATCTACCAGAAAAAGTATGCGTTTCGGCAATCATGATCTATGTATATAAGAGCTATCTTTTCATACACGAAATATTTTAAGAGTAACTTCTATAAGTCGTAAAGTAGCAACGAAAAAAAAATTATCTGAGTGTTGTTTTTTACGAAATTATTATAATTCTGAAAATTTTTGAGACTTTTTGCATAAAACCTTTACTCCCATATTCTAACAATGACAGTAGGTAAATACGACGTAGTAAACTAGCGTAATTATTTATTTTGTGGGTCAAGTAATTTTAAAATTATTTATTTTTATAGAAATATACACAGATAAAAAAAAACGTTAGATGATTCCCTGAAAATATTTCGTGTATGAATAGTTAGACCTTATATATCTTCAGAAATACGAATATCCGATGATCAAATTTACTAAAGAGCTGTTGCACCAAGAAAGTACCTATTCTGTGCTAACGTGGTTCAAAATTTTTGATTAATAACTCTTGCAGTACGAAACACCTTTTGAGCGACAGATGACGCGGTGCGACCGGAGTAAGTCGCCGTCAGAGTGTAAACTTCATACAAAGGGACATAGTGGCGGTACTCTCATACAAGCCTACAAGCTTGGCTTGCCCTTGTAGCCTACTACTCTTCATGATGTTAGGTTGCTGAACCGGCTCGCCTTATGGGGTTGCCGTATTGTTGGCCCCCAGGCACGCCAGTGGGGCAATGATACTGCAAAGCACGATAATACAAGAAAAAACTTGAAGCTTTGTCTCTGTCGACCTACGTGCCATATCAGAAACTCGAAGATAACCGAAGCGCATACTTTTTGTGGTACAACTGTATCTAATATTTTTTTCTGTCATCTCTCCCAGGTCGAACTACGAGAGATGGTGACCAATATGCCGGCGGGATTGAATACAAAGGTGGGCGACGGCGGCGGGAACCTGTCGGCGGGACAGAGACAACTCATCTGCTTAGCCCGCGCCGCGTTGGCGGGCTGTAAGGTGCTCATACTGGACGAGGCCACCGCTAACGTAGACACCGAGTAAGTTCATCTGTATCTTATGGCATTGTTATAAGGTTCATATTGGAATGATAAACGCAGTTCTGTAAAGAAGAACATCTGTTCTTCTAGACTATTATTATTTATTTCCTTTATTTATTTATATACAAATTAATGACATTTTTAAATATTCTTTAGAAAAAAAAACAATATAAAAATATATAAAAAAAAAAAAATTATATATTATTTTTTATTATTTTTATGAGCCTGATGTGTCCCACTGCACGGCAAAGGCCACCTTCCCTCTTTCCATTTATCTCTGTCTTTGGCTATTTGGGCCCAATCCTTTTGACAAGAGTCCAGCTCGTTACGCCATCTTCTTCTGGGCCTACCGCTTCGCCGGGTTCTGTTTGGAACCCACTTTGGCCCAATTTTGATGCGACATGCGGCAGATTTGGCCTGCCCAGTTCCATTTTAATTTGGCGGCTGTGTTGCGAACGTCTGCTAATTGTGTCTTGGATCGAAGTATACTGTTCCTTATACGGTTAGAAATTTTGACTCCTAGTATACTTAGTTCCTTGGCTCGCTGGCAGACCCCGAGTGCGGACTTCTGACGTTTCGTTAATGACCACGTTTGCGCTCCATAGGTGAGCGTGGGAAGGATGCACGAGTCCATGTTTGCATAACTTAACACTAAACATCTTTTGTCCACAGCACGGACAAGCACATCCAGCGTACTATACGCACGAAGTTCGCGCACTCAACGGTACTGACCATCGCACATCGACTGAACACCGTGATGGACTACCATAGGGTCATCGTCATGGACAAGTGAGTGTATATCTGTAATTTGTGCTTACCTTGCACAGATAAAAGCCTCGTCGGTCTGGTGGTCGGAAGCGCGACTACTGAGCCTGAGGTCGTGGGTTCGATTCCCAGGTCAGGCGAAGTGTTATTGGGTTTTTCAATCAGGAATCCCTCAGTAGCAGCCACGGAGTCTGGATTTGTGCCTGGTTGATGGCAATAGACTCACTCCCAAATCAGTGGCTTGAAAGTCTGACAACCAGTCTTACCAAGGGGTATCGGAAGCCGATCCTGACATAGTTGGGGATAACTCAACCTACTAACTCAACTATGTTGGGGTCGGCTTCCAGTCTAATCGGATGCAGCTGAATACCAGTATTTTACATGGAGCGACTGCCTATCTGACCTCCACAACCCAGTTAGTACTGCGTAATACGATACCCCTTGGTAAGACTGGTTGTCAGACTTTCGGGCCACTGACTGCCTAACGACTGTCAAAGATCTACAAATGACAGCCGAGACCAACGGCTTAACGTGCTTTCCGAGGCACGGAGGAAACTCGGTATGTAATGGGTGGTCACCCATCTACGGACCAACCTAGGCAAGCACGGCTTAACCTAAATATTGACCTGAGCGGCTGTTTTTGTTAAGCCAAGAGCTCCTCATATTGTATGCACTTTAAAAAATCGGTTGTCTGTAAAGTCGGATTACTGACGATAGTTGAACGTGACAACGTCATAAGAAAATACTGATGGAATGGTTGCATTTTTCAAAAGAAAATTTTAATTTTATTTGTTTGATAGATATTTTGTATGGATATAGAGAAGGAGGTAAATGGAAATCACAATTTAATTGATCAAGTTACATTTATTTGTACGCATAAATACAATTATGTCAATTATTTTTTTTACCAATACATAGTTTTTAGAAGTATAAATGTGCGTTGAGCAATTGTTTTATGGAACGCCTCAGAGCGAGGTAACGCCCGTTTTTTCGTGCGTGCAGCCGGCTCCATCGAATTATAAGACGTTGTCACGTCAAAATAACGTAACTTTCTGCCACCAGGGGTCGTGTCGTTGAATCAGGTCATCCGTATGAGCTGTTAACTCAGGCCGTCCAGAGGAAAGATGACACTGTGCTCAGGAGCCGAGTATTGAGCAAAAGTCAGGTAAGAACATTAAATTATCTGTAATTTATTAAGTAAACTAACTATAAAGGATGTAAATAGACCCTTAACATATACGAAAGGCACTTGTTCTCCCCGTCTTTGCGATAATTTTTTTGTTCTAGAAACTACGGATATTGGGGGTCAAAATTCCAACTTTTTCCCAAGTTTTTTTTTAACACATGTTTTTAATGTAAGATTTTTACTTTACACACCTCCACGACCCCCGTATTATTCAATCCATCCATCAGCACAATGCTTTGAGTGCTTTCCATCGAGTCCTACCGTAAAACGTGATTTTTCACCCCCAAAAAAAAAAGTCGATTCCGAGCAATAATTTTTGCGTCAAGTTACTTAGTTTGATGTACAGAATGCTTGGTTGACGGCTATGTGAAGGGTCTGTTTACACCCTGTATAACAATAAAGGTAGTCTAGGTAAGGTTGCAGGGATCCGCTGGATGCGAGTCGCGACCGGTCAATGTGGCGACACTTGGGGGAGGCCTATGTCCAGCAGTGGACGTCTTTCGGCTGAAATGGTGATGATGATGATGGAAGGCGGCTCATCGCAGCGGAGACTTGACATCGATGTGGGAGATATTATAGTGCATAAGTGTGTGCGCATATTCTTCTTCACTCACTCTCATAGTCCGTTTTGTGAGTGAGACAAAGTTCTGTCTGTAATGATAGGCCGATCTCAGCACAGCGTAGCGCATATAAAATGTATTATTATTGCAGGCACCGCTAGCTATACCAGAGAACTTCACATTCGAGCCGAGCACAGCGCAAAGTGATCAGAATGAAACACTAATTCTGACCAGAGACAGAATAAGAACCTACTCTGAAAGGTAAGATTTTCAGTTTAACATCTAAAATATACTTTTTACGTGATTTTATTTAACTTGCAATGTTTGTTTTGTTTTGCTCAAATCTTGCAACTGGATTTTGAAACAGTTATCCCCAACCGATTGAGCTGAAATTTTGCGTAGGCGTTTAGTTTAGATGACAACGAGTGGTTAGCTAAGTGACGTCATTCTAAATCCAATATGGCGGACTAGTTATTTTTAAGCTTTTCCATGATTTAAAAAAGTCTATTCCCAGCAATAATTTTTGCGTAAAGTTACTTAGTTTGATGTACAGAATGCTTGGTTGTCGGATATGTGAAGGGTCTGTTTACACCCTGTATGTAAACTTATACTGTCACTTACGGGATATCTTCCGTGATTGTTCATTATTTTGAGCTCCCGATATTTCGGCGCTGTTGCAAGCGCCATGATCGCGGGTTGACTGGAGAATGCGGGTGGATGGAAAAAAATCCCAAATCAATCACGCTAGATATCCCGTAAGTGACAGTATAAGTTTAGTTGTAAACCGTGAAAGCTCAAAACAGTGTATGTTATATCTATTAACTTTTGCAGATCTGAAGCATCAGAGCCAGACAGCGGCGGTATATTCAAGACGTTAGTGGAGCAGACCGGGCCGGAGACAGCTCGCCTGCTGTACCAAATGGCTGAGGAGGTGAGAATTTACTTATTATAGTTTAGCACCATAACATCACGCCTGTTATCCCCGAAGGGTTAGGCAGCCTTCTCATAGAGAGGAGGCCGGTGTCCCAGCCTTGGGAACATGAGTATGGACTGATGATGCTGCCTAGGTCTAGCGGTCACAAGCGCGACTGCTGAGCATGAGGTCTCGGGTTCGATTCCCAGGTCGGGTAAATTGCCATTGGATTTTTCCATCAGGAATTTCTCAGTAGCAGCCACGGAGTGTAGATTTGTGGTTGATGGCAATAGGCTCGCCCCCTATTACATGGGACTTAAGATTACTGGCGAAACTCGGAATAAAATTGAATTTATTTATTTTTTCTTTTCAGAGTTACTACAGAATGATGGAGTCAAAAAAAACTTCGTGAAAGCGCACAAAATAGTGACTTATTAACTTACTACATTCCTTCCTATGTGCCTTCACACAATGGTCGGCCAATGTAAGCCAATGTCTAGAAACAACTGCACGTCTTCAAGATTATTTAATGTTAATTTTTTCACCTCAAAATATAAGGTCAATTCAAATTAACTAGCGACACTCTAAAATCGCGATGGGTATCGGTATACATATAATGACGATGTCATCATTCTCCTGTCTTGACCCCTATTTATGTGGGGTCGGCGCAGCCTGTCTTCTTCTTCCATACTTCTCTATTACTCGTCATCTCAGCAGACACCTCCTTTCTAGACATATCATCCTTCACACAGTCCATCCATCGTTTCTTTGGTCTTACTTTAACGACGAGGCTGAGATGTCATCGACTGCTGGTAGTGCAGTTACTTGAAATTATGAGTCTATTTAACACGCTTTTTAAGCTCATCTGTAGCAAAGTAAAAAAATCTTAGAAGTTAAATTTGACCCACTTCCCAGCTTCCGATTGAGCTGAAATTTTCCATACATGTTTAGTTTGGATGACCATGCATGGTTAGCGAAGTGACGTGATTCTAAACATCTAATATGGCGGACTTGTTGTTTTTTTATGCATTCCCATGATATGGGTTTCAAATGAAGGGGGAAAAAAATTACGTCACTCTAGAATGACGTAATTTTTTAGTTTTTTAAAACTATTATATATTATTCTGTTTTATTTTATTAAGAAAATATGGATACGTGGATTCAGAGTTTTGTTAGCTAATTTAACTTGACCATTTGTATTGACGTAAACTTTCATTGGCCAATCATCGAAAAGGCACAGAAAGCTGCCATTTTCGGTAATCTTTATAACGTCAGTATTTCAAATAATATTGTAATTAATATAAAAATTAAATATTTAAATGTAATTAGTACTTAATTAGCGTCAATTTCAAAATGCCTTATTATGCCTTTGTGTCATAGATGACGTTTTCATGGAAATTGCGAAAGCACAGATGAATAACACCCGTATCTATAAACAAGTCAAAGTTATTACTTGAATAAAAGTCATTACTCAAGCAAGATACGATTTTTATTCTATGGTTTAGTAATTTCTTGAAGTTAGAACTGTCAAAAGTTACAATTCTTAGCTTTACTTTCTTTGGCGGTTCTTACTTCATTTAAATTCTTGTCTATTGCATAAACATGTTTGCATAAGTTATTACTTAAACTCAAGTTGTTACTTTAACATGACTATAGATACGAGTGTACGAATATTTATGACTAGCGGCCCGTCCCGGCTCCGCACGGGTGGACGTTTTTTTTTAAATTTTGTGTAGCTTATGTTACTCAGGGATAATGTAGCATTATAATAGTGAAATATTTTTTTAAATCGGTCCAGTGGTTTTCCAGTTTATTCGTTACAAACATACAAAAATAGAAATCTTTCCTTTTATAATATTATATTTATCATTTAAACGATCACATCTTCTGCTAAATTTCATGCTGTGATTATTTTTTACAAAAATATGAACGATCAATCACACAAGTTTAGAATAAATCCATGATTGTATACTTTTTTCGAATATTAGAATGATATGTAATTTTGTATACATTTGTCGAATATTAGAATGATTTGTCAATTTGAACGAAGAACAGCTACTTATATTGGATTATATTTTGTGATAAACAAATGCTTGTCAATTTAAACTTTATTAATAGTCAATTAGTATTCTAAATTCAATGTGAAAATCGTAACGATATCTGATAGTTAATTATCAGAAACCGTTCGTTTTTTTAACACGGTTTTATTAGCTTCACAAGTGACTAACTATGTAAAAAATCGTAGAAGTTAAATTTGACCCACTTCCCGGTTTCCGATTGAGCTGAAATTTTGCATACACGTTTAGTTTGGATGACAATGCATGGTTAGCTAAGTGACGTCATTTTTCATCCAATATGGCGGACTTCCAAAGATAGCGGACTATTTATTTTTATGCATTTGGGTATCAATTTAAAGGGCTGAGAAAAAAACTAAAAAAAAACTTTTTTTTACTTTAAGCTTGTTAATTAATTAATTTACTCTAATAGGAAAAATTACGTTACCTAGTTCTCCACAATTGCAAAAGGTACTTTATTAACTAATACTTCAGAATAATTGAATTAGTAACCAGCTCTAACACTCTTGAATAAAAAAAATAAAAAAAAAACAGATAAACCGTAAAATACTAATTCAAAATCAAACAATAAAAATATCGGATCAAAATACCTACAAAAATTAGCGCTAATGTCAATTTGAGCTAATAACTCTGCATTTTGTACTTACAAAAGTACGTAAAGTTAACGCAATTTGTACGGTGCTTAAAAACTAAATAAAAAAAAAATCTTATAAAAGTAAAAGTTTTTTTTTAATTATTTTAGCTCGTGGCTTAATAATAACAGCCGCTCGGGTCGATCTTTAGGTTAAGCCGTGCTTGCCTAGGTTGGTCTGTGGATGGGTGACCACCCATTACATACCGAGTTTCCTCCGTGTCTCGGAAAGCACGTTAAGCCGTTGGTCCCGGCTGTCATTTGTAGATCTTTGACAGTCGTTAGGTAGTCAGTGGCCCAAAAAGTCTGACAACCAGTCTTACCAAGGAGTTTCGTATTACCCAGTATTAAATGGGTTGTGGAGGTCAGACAGGCAGTCGCTCCATGTAAAATACTGGTATTCAGCTGCATCCGGTTAGACTGGAAGCCGACCTCAATATAGTTGGGAAAAGGCTAGGCAGATGATGATGACTAGCTAGGTTAAAAATGTGATAGAAATCGATTATTACCAGTATTCTTTTATTGCACTTAAAATTAAAATGTACGTAAATTATTACCTATAAGTAAGTTTATTTTTACTCGAACATTTTGTTGATTCTTATTTAAACTTATACTGTCACTTACGGGATATCTTCCGTGATTGTTCATTATTTTGAGCTCCCGATATTTAAGTGACAGTATAAGTTTAGTTGTAAACCGTGAAAGCTTAAAACAGTGATTCTTATTTAGTTACGATAACTTAACTGCGAATTAAAACATAGTTAAAATACCAGAGGGGGATATAGCTATACTTTTTGACTAATACCAGAAAGAGAAAGAATATCCTAATTGTCAGAAAACGCTTCTGTAGATGACCACATTGCCGCCTGTCGCCATTTTCATAGAAATCAGCGTTGCTGTGTTCTGACATTGTTCGATTTGGCGGCGTTCTCGCTGCGGTCAACGATTTCGGACTACAGTCGTTCTGAATTGTACTTAAACATATTGTTAGACGCAATCAATGAACTGCCTCGTTGGTTAGTGTTGGTTCTCTCGTTGGAGGTCCTGTGTATCAAATTCCCAGGTCGCGGGCAAAGTGTTATTGGTTTTTTCCATCAGGAATTTCTCAGTAGCAGCCACGGAGTCCGGATTTGTGCCCGGTTGATGGCGATAGGCTCGCCCCCCTATTACATGCGACTTAAACATAACTGGTGAAATGTGGCTGTGCTATTAGGTACAGCACAGGCGTCATGTTAGGTTATGCAATAATGAAGAACCTCTTTATTGCCATTTGCTTAATGATGCCATTAAGCTTAGGCTTTTCTCCTTATTATAGCTCAATTACACTTGGTCGTTTGCCCGAATTCGATTGCCTCAGGAATAAACGACCAAGTGTAAAAGAACGTGGTCGAGTACGACCGTCTTCGGGGGCAATCTTGTTCCGTTGCATGGTTCGACGGGACAAAGTACGTGTAATAAATGCAGACGGTGTTCGAATTCGAGTAAAGTCGAGCACCCGAATACGGGCTAACGACCAAGTGCAATTGCGCCATTAAAGAAATGTTTTTGCTGAAGTGGTGTAAAATCTTTTCGGCCTATGTACATAAAAAAGTATCTCGGATATACTATTGTACTTAGGAAAATTGTAATATTATATAATTAGCCAATTTTCTTCAAATTATTTTGATCTTATTGTCTTTTTTTTTAATTTAATGATTTAAATAGGTAGGTAATTGTGTAAAATATTATGTAATATAGTCTTAAAAATATTTGTCAATAAAAGTAAATGAAATTGTTTGAAAAATATCTGTTAAAACGCAGAAAAAATATTTGTTTTTTACCCAAATTCATTACAATCATACATTTTTTATATGGGTTGATATATTTTGGCAGAACTAAGATATATTTTTTTGCATTTCAACGAAATTTTTCACTACAATTTCATTTATTTTTCTTGCTTTTTGTTACTGGTCCTGTTATTGTACAAACGCGCCACTATAGCGTACCAGAGGTACTTATTGTGATATAAATATTATAGTAAATAAATATATTTTTACCTATTCGTTGTTTCATTTGTATTGTATTATCAGTGACAGCAGCCATGATGCAAGCAATTTATAACTTTAAGTCATACAACCGACTTAAGCGCAGGCCACACCGCCAGCTGGCGGGCGGGCGAGCGACGCGAACGACGCCCTTTTCATACTTTGTTCGTATATTTCGATAGTTCGCGGTGTGAACCAAGGTATGAAAAGAGGTGAAACGACGCGTCGTTCGTCGCTCGTCCGCCCGCCAGCTGGCGGTGTGGCCTGCGCTTTAAAGTGTAAAAAAGTCTGACAACCAGTTTTTTTATTCATTTATACGACCGGTGTCTTGTATTACCCACTAACTGGGTTATGGAGGTCAGATAGACAGTTGCTCTATGTAAAATACTGGTATGCAGCTACATCCAGTTAGACTGAAAGCCGTCCACAACATTAGGAAAAGGCTAGGCAGATAATGTCTCTGGTTTCAATTGAAAACACTCGACCGCCGACCGCCGACCTTAGACTTTTTTTTTTGAAGAGGCATATGCATAATCAGCCTATAATGTTCCCACTGCTGGGACACCGGCCTCCTCTCTATGAGAGGGAAGAAGAGGGCTTCGCGGTTATTCGGTACCACGGCTAAATAAAAACTCAATAGATTTCAGAAGATAATTTATTTCATAAAAAATATTCTATACAACCAACCCAACTGACATAATTATCATAACTAAATAAATAACGAAACCTAAAATAATAATAAAATTATGTACATTTATAGAAAAGCACTACAGGGCGTCAAAAAGTACGTCCACATTGCTGCCGACAGGAAAAGTGCCCAGAAGGCTGGCAGCATTGCCACGTTGGATGGCAATGCTGATTCTTTGACCAAAAAATATGCCAGCCCTCTGGTCACGAGAAGAGTCGAAGAACGGAGTCTCGAAAGACTAGATGCGCACTCAAACCACATGGCCCTAGTGTTGCAACCCCAAACAGCTCAAACACCGCTACTACAAATAAGGTTATTGGATTTGCGCCGTTTGGGGTTTCCAGCACCTGCAGCAGCCGACCCAGCACAGCCCGCCGTGCTAGGAAGATGGGATAGCGCAAGGATGTCGACACACAGATCCCACACCAAAGGCCGTTGTGTTCTAAAACGGCTGGCACCCCGGCAGTGGCAAGAACACGACGGATGATGACATTCATGCTGGCGTACCGTGCTATCCGACCTGCACTACAACCAATCAACCCAATCCAATAAACCGGGTAAGCACATAGTGCACTTAAGTGACGAGCATAATCTACGCCCGTCAGTAAATAAACTAAAATCTTACACTAGAAGTCTTAACCACCGTACACACAAACAACACTCAATTTTATGACGTTCTATAGAAGTCTTTCTGTCGATACAATACTTCACGATCAGTGCACACAGAGCAACGAAATTACTCGATTTTTTCATTATAATGAAATACCATCTTAAAATAAAGTTCAAAATAACTTGCAAGAGATAATTCTGTGGCCATATTGCCATGCAAAACTTGAAAGCAAAGAACATACTTGAGCAGCAAAATGCTGTCGGTCTGTGCTGACCCTTAGTGACTTCTTAGGGCAAAATTTATAAACAGTACTAACTTAGACTTTGCTAAGCAAAACGCTTGCATGATATTGTAACTATTATACCTTGATATCTTGCAAGTAACGGAGGTGTCCGTTGAGATGACGAGTAATAGAGAAGTATGGAAGAAGAAGACATGCTGCGCCGTTCCCAAATAAATTGGGATCAGAGCACCAATGATGTTAATTTTGCAAATAATATCGATATTCTTCAATGGCGACTTAAAATTGAGCAATTACATCGTGTACGTAGTAAGTTTTGCTTTTTAAGCCATAAAACAATTTCACTAGCCTTGCTATATTTTACAGTCACCAAGTTGAGAATCGCCTGGTACCCAACTTTCATAGTTTTAAATTTCCTATCTTTCGAGTGTAAGAATTAATTAGAACGCTTTTCATATTGCGGACTAATCCCCATAGCTGCACGCGCAGCATGACCACCACAGAAACGGGTTTTTTAGACGGAAGAATCGACAAAATGACAGATTGTGTCGACACAATGACAGATTTCTTTGCACTATCTGTCATTTTGTCGATTCTTCCGTCAACGCAATCCTTGTCTACGGTGGTCATGCTACAGGGGCTGGAGGCCTTACACTCAAGGCACCCACACTCCGGTTAAGCAGACCACAGCCTCATAGGTTGTCCTGCGATATGCAATTACCAAAAAAATGCAGGCTAATAGACGTGTGAATTTATTTAAATTCACAATAAATTAAATTCTGCTCAGGTTATTATGAGTGATATTTTATTCATATACAAATAATTTATAGGTTTTTCAGTATTTTGGTTTGATAAAACTTATTCTGCAACTCTTAAGCATTGCACTGGATCGACACCTCACCTTAAGGGGGATTTTTAAGGGCCAGTGTTGCCCACGAATTCCAAATTTGCTTAGGTTTTTGCAGTTGTGTCAGGCTGTATGTTACGAAATATGATTCGCGGCCATAACACGGATTTAGTTACAGAGTTGTAAGTAATCATTTAAAATCATTCAATCAATTTATACATTCCTCTTAGTTCAGTTGATTCCATTGAGTGACTATTTCATGAAAAAGTAAGAAAATTTGAATTTCGCTACCTTGGCGCTTCCACTTTAACCTTTTAACCGTCAAAGCATAAAGGCACGCGCGTGCCCTCCACGCCAAGCCACAATTTCACCTACCATGTTGTAACATATTTATATCGTTTGGCGTACAGCGCTTGAATGTCACGTAAATGTGACTATGGCGGTCAAAACGTTAACTAACTGATCCCAATTCCCGACGAAGCCATCAAAGCGCTTAGCAAGGCTAGCGCATGTTATGGCGGACCGCATCGCATTGCGTTGCAAAAATCCTTCAACATTACTTGCGTCAATTTTATATGAAACCGAACAAAACCGACCGTGAACCGTCGCACACTGGTGGCGGCACAACGCATTGGCGGATTGCTCGTCAGGCGTATTTTTGCGGATGCTGTAATACGTTGCGTACTCTGCGTCTAGCTCAGAACGTGGATCCGCGTAATCTCGTTATTCAAAATCAAAATCAAAGCATTTATTTCAAGTAGGCCAGTTACAGGCACTTTTGAATTGTCGAAACAAAGACAACAATAGCTACAGTTACAGTCACAAGGCATAAAAACTGTGAAAGTACTGTAGCTGCCCATCCTGCCGGAACGCGGATCCACGACAAAAAGCGTTTGTTTTTAGACAACTTTAGTTCTTGGATCCACGTAAAGGTTCAATGTGAGTTGCAGTATGGAGTTTCATAGGAAAGAATGGTGAACGACTCTATACGGGGTGTAAACAGACCCTTCACATAGCCGTCAACCAAGCATTCTGTACATCAAACTAAGTAATTTTACGCAAAAATTATTGCTGGGATTCGACTTTTTTTTTGGGGTGAAAAATCACATTTAAAGGTAGGATTCGATGGAAAGCACTCAAAGCATTGTGCTGATGGATGGATTGAATAGTACGGGGGTCGTGGAGGTGTGTAAAGTAAAAATCTTACATTAAAATCGTATAAAAAAAAAAAACTTGTGAAAAAGTTGGAACTTTGACCCCGATATCTCCGTAACTAGAAGGTTCCCAGGTATGGCCTAGAACAAAAAAAATATTGCAAAGACGGGGAGAACAAGTGCTTTTCGGTTATGTTAAGGGTCTATTTACACCCTTTATAAGGCGACGCTGATCCAGTGTAGTGCTTAGGTTTGACCACCCGGCAGTATCGACGATGCGTTCGGCAGCACGGCCTGTTTCGAGGAACAGACAAATAGAGCGAGCTCTAGCAAATGGCGGCTCTGAACGACAGAAAAGGATAGGATCATGGGAAAGTGAGATTCCGTATTGAGATGAGGTTCAGCCTTCGGCCTTGAGCCTTATTCGTACCTAGCTTCCATTTACTTGAAGGGCCAGAATCTTTCAGGTATTTCTGTGCATATTAAAGCGCAGGCCACACCGCCAGCTGGCGGGCGGACGAGCGACGCGAACGACGCCCTTTTCATACTTTGTTCGTATCTTTCGATAGTTCGCGGTGTGAACCAAAGTATGAAAAGAGGTGAAACGACGCGTCGTTCGCGTCGCTCGTCCGCCCGCCAGCTGGCGGTGTGGCCTGCGCTTAAAACTTGAAACCAGTGCCTACAGAATCATAGGAAAAAACAAAAAAAAAAAGCAAATCATAATATACACCATTTATTTATTTGGTCCCATTTTAAACATAAATAACATTAAATAATAAATAACGTGTTTCGTGGACGCGCGGATAATAATATTAATATCACTACATATTCAAATAGCGGCTTTTAACGTATCAAGTGTTGCTACACTTAAAAAAAAAACTTATTTTGGAACTCCCAGCCAATAAGCTACGTTTTCATTATTTTTAGTAAGACTCGGAGGCCACGGAGCGGAGACGAGAGGAAATGTGTTGTAAACTACTAATAGAATTTTACTATTCTCCGCTTAGCTTTAGTGAAAACGGTTGAGCAGAGAGAAGAGGATACGTCTCATAGTTGTTTAAGCCGCGTTGTCACGATCAGAGTGTGCTCGGATACCTACTCGGACACAACTCGTATTGTGGCAACCCATAATCCAAGCGCACTCGGATGTGTTGATATGGGACAGTCCACTCGGTCCGAGCATACTCTGATCGTGGCTTTAGCCCAGCCTCGCGCACAGCGGAGACGAGAAGAGACGTAAGCGGTGCTCGCTAAACTGCGCGTGAGTAGCCTGTACACACATCTCTGCTCCGTTCTAGCGAGTACGCATCTCCGCACAGCTTTGCTGTGTAAACCCTAGCTTCTAAGCGTGTCCTCTCCTCTCCGCTTCCCACATCTCCGCCTTGGTGGAGTCCAGGCCTTAGGGCGTGACCCAATGGGCTGCGGGACTGTTCGAAAGAGATACCGTGGCCCTAGAACACAAAGGGCTAAGAAGGAACATGGATGGATTTTAGTCAGTACAAGTCTGACACTCCTTTCCGCTCCGCCCAGAATGGGGGAAGTCATTTGATGAATTCCCAAAAGAAAAAACAAAATGGTGCCGAACTAGGGGACTTTTCGAAACAGATACCGCGGCCCTGGAACACAAAGGGCTAAGAAGGAACATGGATGGGTTTTAGTCAGTACAAGTCTGACACTCCCTTCCGCTTCGCCTAGCGGGGTCATTTGATGATTTCCCATCCGAAAAACCCGCGTGACCAATTCGACGTGGAGTTGGTTTGAACCGGTTGGAAAGAGCATTTATATCAACGAAAACGACGTAATTCGCGTAATTTTGGTGCCGCGTCAGACTATTCGCTTTAATTGCATTGCAGCTGTCTCTGATCGGCTGAAGCTGATTCCGCGTCAGACAGTATGGTCACTCGTTAAACGTTTTCATCTAAGTTGGCATAGTTTGAGAGCTTATAAATGGAGTTTCAACATAAGTTTTTCAACATTATAAAATTATTTAACAAAATCACGGGAATGTTTTATTTTTTGTACAAATTGCAGGTTTTCACACATTATCAATGATAAATGAACACAATATTGCTATTATTACATGATTTTATGAGGCTTGGAAAATATGTTAAAACTTTAGAATTAAATATGTTGGGGTCGGCTTCCAGTTTAACCGGATGTAGTTGAATACCAGTATTTTACATGGAGCGACTGCCTATCTGACCTCCACACCCAGTTACTGGGTAACGCAAGACCCAGGGTAAGACTGACAGTCAGACCTTAGGGGTTCTGATGGTAAACAGAAATATAAAAACTTTTATTTCGAACCAATTATGAAATATATATAGACCTTTTTATTCTTTGATTTTCAAAAATATTTTCCAAGCCGCACACATAAAAAGTATTGAAATTAAACATTATAAATTGCCTCCAATTAGCTGTAAAATAAAATGTATTGGTTGGTTATTGTATTCTTATATGTATAATTTACACATTTACTTTATACATTCGCAACAAGAATATGACACCATGTATACAATATAATATCATCTATATGTATAACTAGCTGTTGCCCGCGACTTCGTTCGCGTGAAAATGTTGGTGTGCATGTGTGAGACTGCCTCGTTGGTCTAGTGGTAGCAAGCGCGACTACTAAGCGTGGGGATCGATTCCCGGGGTCGGGCAAAGTGTTAAAAAAAATATATTTATTTCAATTACATAAAGCAAGCAGATGCTTTTGTTAGGGGGCGTCCATTAATTACGTGAGCTGATTTTTCGACCCCCCTCCCCCTGTGGTGGGATGTCGTGAGATTTGGCTTGACCCCCTCATCTCCCTCTTAATCTCGCGTAGTTTAGTATAAATACGGTAATCTGTGCTTGATTGCGTTGAATTCACTAAAAGAAAATAATTTGTAGAGAAACATGTTTACTCAATTAAACCCAGTGATATCTGCCGTAGTTATTAATTACCAACCAAAAGGCTTAATACAAATTTTCATGGTTTGAACTGCAGACATGACGATTTTCGATACAAACTTCATCCCCTATTTAACTCCCTTAGGGGTTGAATTTCGAAAAGCACTGAAACACGTGGTTTTTAATTTTTAACCAGAATGGTAACCACCAGTTTTTAAGATTTAAACTACAAAAATGACAATTTTCTATACAAACTTTCATCCCCTATTTAACTCCCTTAGGGGTTGAATTTCGAAAAACACTGAAACACGTGATTTTTAATTTTTCCCCAGAATGATAACCACCAATTTTTATGGTTTAAACTACAAAAATGACGATTTTCGATACAAACTTTCATCCCCTATTTAACTCCCTTAGGGGTTGAATTTCGAAAAACACTGAAACACATGGATTTTAATTTTTCCCCAGAATGATAACCACCAATTTTTATGGTTTAAACTACAAAAATGACGATTTTCATAACAAACTTTCATCCCCTATTTAACTCTCTTAGGGGTTGAATTTCGAAAAACACTGAAACACATTGAGTTTAATTTTTCCCCATAATGATAAACACCAATTTTCATGTTTTAAACTACAAAAATTACGATTTTCAATACAAACTTTCAACCCCTATTTAACTCCCTTAGGGGTTGAATTTCGAAAAACACTGAAACACATAGATTTTAATTTTTCCCCATAATGATAAACACCAATTTTCATGGTTTAAACTACAAAAATGTCAATTTTCTATACAAACTTTCATCCCCTATTTAACTCCCTTAGAGGTTGAATTTGAAAAACACTGAAATACGTGATTTTTAACCAGAATGAAACACCAATTTTCGTGGTTTAAACTACAAAAATGATGATTTTCGATACAAACTTTCATCCCCTATTTAACTCCCTTAGGGGTGGAATTTCGAAAAACACTGAAACACGTCGTTTTTAATTTCTTAACCAGAATTGTAATCACCAATTTTTATGGTTTAAACTACAAAAATGAGGATTTTCGATACAAACTTTCATCCCCTATTTAACTCCCTTAGGGGTGGAATTTCGAAAAACACTGAAACACGTCGTTTTTAATTTCTTAACCAGAATTGTAATCAGCAGTTTTCATGGTTTAAACTACAAAAGTGACGATTTTCCATACAAACTTTCATCCCCTATTTAACTCCCTTAGGGGTTGAATTTTGAAATATCCTTCCTTATTCCTTGTCTACATTATAAATCAAACCTCTGTGCAAAATTTCAGCTTTCTAGGTCCAAGGGTTTGGGCTGGGCGTTGATGAGTCAGTCAGTCAGTCAGTCAGTCAGTCAGTCAGTCAGTCAGTCAGTCAGTCAGGACTTCTCTTTTTATTTATATAGATTTATACATTTTTGAGAATTCAAACAGATTTTCTTTTATGCTTTTTGACCGCTAGACTTACGAATAAGGCTCTTATGAGTTAGTGACAATACTAACACACGTATCTATAAACAAGTCAAAGTGATAACTTAAGTAAAAGTAATAACTTAAGATACGATTTTTATTCCGTAGTTCAGTAATTGCTCGAAGCTAGAACTGTCAAAAGTTACAATTCTTAGCCTTGCTTGCTTTGCCGGTTCTTACTTCGTTCTATTTCTTGTCTATTGCATAAGTAATTATTTAAACTCAAGTTATTACTTTAACTTGACTATAGATACGGGTATATCTGGCATACTCTGGGCACGATAATATGTATATTCTTATGAAAACACGAGATTATCTCATTTCGACACGAGAAATTCTAATGCTAACACGATATAGGGTGCTTAGCAGGGTTATGCCAATTCTTATAACCATATAGAGCTATTTATTAAATAATTTATTCACAATTTGCGCTTTTAGCATTCTAATAAGAAGCAAAAATATATTTTAAATTTTGTTTTCTTTAAGAATTGACGTTACCCTACAAAGCGTTCTGTTTTAGCCAGTTTGGTCGTATAGCCAGGTTGGCCATTCAGCCAGATTCGCTATTTAGCCAGGTGACCATTCAGCCAGATTCGCTGTTTAGCCAGATTAGCTATTTAGCCAGGTTGGCCATTTAGTCAGTTTGGCCACTTAGGTAGTTCTGCGCTATTTAGCCATTTCAGCTATTTGGCCACATAGCCAGTTGGCTAACAGTCTAGCGGTCAAGAGGCTAACAAATTAGGACCAAAGTCCATTATTTACGTATCAAGAGGTAACTAGGTGTATCTAAATAAATAAAAATGATACTACTATACAAAAATTGTCATGTCTCTGAGTTTCACTGCCGAACGGAAGAATATTAGGTTTTTATGCTAGTTTTAGCATACGGTTTCACTCGCATACTAGCATAACTACTTCGGAAAGTGATAAAGTATAATATCATCAATTAAGTTAGGCAGAGGTTTACCTAAGTCCTATACAAAAAGGGACGAGCCTATTGCCATCAAGCAGGCACAAATCCAGCTTCCGTGGCTGGTACTGAGAAATTCCTGATGGAAAAATCCAATATTATTGCCCGACCAGGGAATCGAACCTAGGACCTCATGTTCGACAGTCGCGCTTGCGACGACTAGACTAACGAGGCAGTCACTACAGTACTAGGATAAAGTATTATAACATCAAATAAGGTAAACTCACATTTCGCAAATTTTGCTAAGTCCCATGTAATAGGGGGCGAGCGTATTCCCATCATTCTGTCCTTGAGCGCATTTATAACTCCTGGAGGGAACTTAGTACCTACGAAAGGGTAAAAACGAGGTAGTATGGAAGATACCTTTCATATTAGACTTGGAAAGTGAGTCTAGCCAATGGCAGCATGAGTTGAGGCTCGTTCAATGGAAGACTAGAATCATCATCATCTGCCTAGCCTTTTCCCAACTATATTGGAGTCGGCTTCCAGTCTAACCTGATGCAGCTGAATACTAGTATTTTACATGGAGCGACTGCCTATCTGACCTCCACAACCCAGTTAGTACTGGGTAATACGATACCCCTTGGTAAGACTGGTTGTCAGACTTTTAGACGACAACCAGAAGAAGACTAGAATATGAAAAAAATAGGATTCCATATAAAAGTGGAAGAAATCACAATTTAAAATCTGCGTGGTGGATTACAACCTCTTACAGAGAGGAGGCCTGTGTCCCAGCAGTGGGAACATTATAGGTAACCCGGACCGTCAAATCGTGCCGGCCAGTGGGATCGCGTCATGCGATACTACGTCATCGTATCGCACCTGAAGCTAGGCCCTCGACCATACCGGGGGACAATCGCTGGCCGTCATTACCGTGCGCATACATCGGCCATTTTTATTTGTAACCCTCCCAGTCAATAAAAGGTGTAAACAGACCCTCACGAAGCCGCAAAACAAGTATTCCGTACATCAAACTATAAGTTTACGCAAAAATTATTGCTGGGGAACGACTTTGGAGGGGGAGTGAAAAAATCACGTTTTACGGTAGGACTCAATGTCTC
This sequence comes from Noctua comes, assembly GCA_963082995.1. Classification (NCBI taxonomy): domain Eukaryota; kingdom Metazoa; phylum Arthropoda; class Insecta; order Lepidoptera; family Noctuidae; genus Noctua; species Noctua comes. The sequence goes on along the minus strand of OY720295.1, from coordinate 3,037,388 downwards.
ACTAAAACATTGGGCTGATGGATGAATTGAATAGTACGGGAGGCATTTAAAGTAATGTTATATCATTAAAAACTTATATTTAAAAAAACTGTGAAAAAGTCGGAACTTGACCCCCAATATCTCCGTAACTAGAAGGTTCCCAGGTATGGTCTAGAACAAAAATATCATCGCAATGACGGGGAGAACCAGTGCCTTTCGGCTTCGTTAAGGGACTTGTTACACCCATTACATATACAGTATATTATACAGTCTTCATATCGAGAAGCAGTTCCATTTTGTTGAGATCACCAGCATCACAACTGAAGCTTGACACTCAAACAGAGCTATGATGTGTAAAAACATTTTTTTTTTCCAAATATTTTTACGCACGGCTGTGAAACTTAATTTTAGTAAATTCTGAACTTAAAACATACAAATCTGTTAAATTTTAACTGCAAAATATTAACTAACCTAACTGTTAGGCCTGTTTATAACATAATCTTGCAGCCGAGTGACTCTTTGGGAAATCTGTTTGTTACGAACTATCACGACTTAGGGCTCAAACACATAAACACGTTACGACGACGCAACGTGCCAACGCACGGCGTCGCGGTTGCGTTGTCGTGACGTGATTATTTACGTTGCTCGACGTGGAAGTCCACGTTACGGCACCGTGAACGGCACGTTGAACGACGTCGTATTGACGGTGGCGCATTTGTAGAATTTCCGCAGTTAATTTCGAGAAATGGACCACACTAGACGTATTCTCCTGCTGCTAATATTAAGGAGACGGATAAAGAAGAAACAGATACAAAGAAAATACTGGATCCATCCACATCTTTCAGTCATATTTTACGTCACGACGTGCCGTGCAACGTGGCACGTTGCGTTGTCGTAACGTGATTATTTACGTTGCTCGACGTCGATTTCCTCGTCACGGCACCGTGACGCAACGTGCCACGTCACGTTGCCGTGCGGTGGCACGTTGCGTCGTCGTAACGTGTTTGTGTGTTTGAGCCTTTATATGTTTTTAGACTTAAGATTTCCTGAAGAACCACTCAATAAATAACACAGACTTGAATTGTATCTACAAAGCCCCAACAATAAATATATGTACCCTAAATAATTTGTTCGTCCTAAGTTATTAAAAATAAAACTCTGACCTCACCGTGGCGAATCCCGCTGCGGGATGCGGGACGCGACCACTCACATCTATGCTTAACCTATTGACCGCCAGAGCATAAACGCACGCGTGTGTCACAATTTCACCTACCATTTTATCACATATTTGTGTCGTTTGGCGTACAGGGCACGCGCTTGCTTGACACTTATATGTGACTATGGCAGTCAAAAGGTTAATGACCAAGAAGTCACGTGACTATTCGCACCAATTTCAACAACTCGAAGGGAGTTTCATCTCGCGTCCCGAGCGGGATCCGCCGCAGTTTGAGCAGAGCTTAACTATACTATTAGTGCTCCATCTCTAACGCTGACAGTTTTCTGACGAACTCTGCTCGTTGTGATGGTGTAAGTTCCTGTAAAAAAAAAGTGTATAAAGGTTAGTATAACATCACGCGTGTACCCCGACCCTTGCTTGAGCCAGCCTGCGATGTTGAGCCAGTAGTTTTAAATCAGCATCTAAATAATCTCCCATAAATAAAAATAATCCCCAGCGACGCCCTAAGCCGAGGCTCGTACCCCACAGGGGGTGCCCTTAGCGCGGTATCGCTTAGTTTATAGTCTTATGCTCCTGGCTGGAGGCCTTAATCTCAAAGCATCCACAGGATAGAACGGTTAAGCAGAAGCCAGCCTCATAGGTTGACTTGCGAGATGCCATTAAAAAAACGCGTGTATCGATGGGGTGCGCCCTAGACAGCTGTGTCGCTTTTAACATTATTTGGGCAGTTATGTTAGAACCCTATTGATATGAAGAAGGTGCATCCCAAAAGTTGGCAATTCCGGAAATAGCTGTCAAATATTTCACTGTATACATATAGAGTGAGTGACCGATACTTAAACACGTGATTGTAGTCATGATAACAAACAACTTTCCCAAAGAAACATTTTTTTATACACAATAACACAACAACCGTCTGAAATTCGCACGCGCCCCCCTGTGACCTATCAGCTGTTAGCCGTTTAAAAAAAATGTTTCTTTGGGAAAGTTGTTTGTTAACATGAGTACAATCACGTAATACAATGTGATTATATTATTTGTCTATAGAATACTGTCTGTGCCATTTGTCAAAGGAAATCCGGTAGGAATCGAGTTGCCACTGAGCCATAGTTAAGCACGAGAAACACTACGGATCATGTGTAGAGCACATAACGATGAACTCACCACTACAAGATTATTAACAGCCTGTAACAGCGCGTCCTGGTGTATGGCGCGCAGGTTCCTCTCTAGTACGGAGTTGTCGTCGCCGGCTTGAGCTTCCAGCCACTTGCAGACGGCCTCGTTGTCGTGCTCCCATTGGTGAGACTGTGGGATGAAATGGATTGATTAATAATAATAAATTCATTTACTTCATGTAAATAACACCCATTGCCACACATAAATTAATAACAATCCGAAAACATGGACAAATAAAATCCGATAAAATAACATAGAATCAAATTGAATAAATTAAAACCAAATACAATACAATAATGATGTGGATTAAAGATAATGGACAATCATGGATCATCGTCGCCCATGTGAGACCAGATAATAGGCCAACATAAACCGTAAGAACGGGTTGCCATAGTCCACTGTGTGAGGACCGATTGGCACTCTATGACCAACAATGTAAGTATAATAGCATGTTTCATTATGAGTCCTTTTTAACCGACTTCCAAAAGGCGGAGGTTCTCAATTCGTCTGAATGCTTTTATTTTGTGTGTATTTTCAGCGATATCTTTGCCAATTGTGAAACGATTTCGATGATTCTTTTTTTGTTTGGAATAATATTAGTCCACGGTGGTCCCATTGCTCTTTCTTTCAAGGGTTCAGGTACAAAGTTCCATCAGCTGCACTACTCTATCTCATCTGTTAGCATGACTGTCTCTCACGTTCTTTCGTAGAAGTTGCGAGGGGCTTCTGGTCCACAGTGCGGGAAACCCATGGTTCAAAAGAAGAAGATGCAATGGGGCAACACGGACCAACGTGGCCTACTGTGTGAAGGGACAATGGACCACTAAGGTCCATCATCGACCAACGTGAGCCAGCATGCGTTACTGTGGGCCATCATCGAATACTGTGGGCCATCATCACCCACCACGGGCCATCATGGCCCACATTATATTTTTCTTGTTTTCTTACCTGCGTCTCTCCCCGATCCTCAGTGAACCATCTCCTCAGCGTAGCGGCAGCAGGTCCTTGCTCCATCTTGTCCGCAGCCTTCACAGCTTCTTGGACTCTCCGTTCCTGTTCGTTTTGACGCAGTAAGCGCTTGAGTCGCCAGTAGAACTGGCGACGGGAGTCGCGCCAGGGAATTATGTCCTGAAAACGGAAATAAGATTATTTTTTTTTCCAATCGGTCCACCTACTTGGAGGCCTTCCAACGCATCGTGTTCCGGTTCGCGGTCGCCACTCCAGAACTTAAAAGAAATAAGTAGTGTATACTTACAAATATGCATCCTTTTTCTAACATCCTCTCGGCTGTGTCGTGTAATTCCGCAAATTGAACCGCGATCTAGACAAAAACAAATCGGTTTTAGACATGAGAAAATAGAAAAACATTGAGCAGGTGAGGTGATCAATGCAAAGGGAATAAACGAAAAAAAATAACACGAGTGTGAAACACACTGCATTCTGAACCAAATAGTAGTGCGATAAGGGGTCGTCCATTAATCACGTGGTGTTTTTAGCAACTTTATAACCCCACTCCCCCATGGTGAGGTTTTAAACTAGGGGTAGTTTAAAACCCCCCTACCCAAAAACTACCTAATCTAATTTTGTTGGTGCAAAGTATCATAAAAAAAAATTCAGAATATTAGCTTTAAATACAGGTTAACGGGTACAATCTAATTTAATTCTGAAAAATTTAGCACCGTGATAAAAATGTAAAGGTAACGCACCGCTTTTCAGTTAAGAAATCGCGCTATGAAATAAAAAATAAATACTCGTGATATCTCAGTACACCTCCTAGTGATATTTCGTGATTTTTTCCGAACCCGGAGGGGCCCCCCTTTCGAATATCACGTGATTAATGGACGACCCCTAAGAGCCAATTTTCGAGGAAGTTTATGTAGAAAAAAAATGGTCGCGGGGCTCATAGAATTACCGTGACCCTGGAACATAAAGGGCTATTGAAGGACACCGTGGATTTTAGTCAGTACAAGTCTGACAGTCCCTCCCGCTCTGCCCTGGGTGGGAGGACTCATTTGATGATTTTACCACGTTAAAAAATAAAAAATAAAAATAAGTTTATGTAGAAATATAAATACCTGGTGATAAATAGGGCTGAGTTCCTTTTCGCGTGCCTTAGCCGTCTTCTCGGCGGCTAATAGTTCAGTTTCTAGTTCCCGGACTCGGGTTTCAGCTGGAACAAAAAATGTATTGAGGTGTTTTCGGGGAACAATGGCATAGTGTTCATATTGGGGCTTAACAGTATTACTTTTGTAGCGGTACTACATAAAGTGGTACAGCGCCATCTATGACACAAATGAAGAACTAACATCAACATTCTGAATCATGCTATTAAGCGTGCATCCTAAAAGTTGGCAACGTCTCAAATAGCTGTCAAATATTAACCTGTTTTAATTAATTTGGCAAATAATGGGAATAAGAAATATGGCTAACTAGTGAACTAGAATATTATTATTTTATCTAAAACTAAATATTCGGTGTTACGATATTAATTATTGTATTTCATAATCAATATTTTAGTTCACTAGTTAGCCATATTTCTTATTTCCATACAGTAATATTACCAAATTAATCAAAACAGCGAAATATTTGACAATAGCTGTCAAATATTTCGCTGTTTTGATTAATTGCGACGTTGCCCAGTTTCTGTATAAACGCTCTTAAACTTATCCGCGACTGAAGACCATATAGAAAAACCCGACAACAAATGTCGTGCAGTAGCCCACCAGACATGGAGCGATTGCCTATCTGACCTCCACAACCCAGTTAGTACTGGGTTATACGATACCCCTTGGTAAGACTGGTTGTCAGACTTTTTGGGCCACAGAGTGCCGGCAATTTATTATTTTAGGTCAAAATAAAATCACTTTCATCAATGTTTTTTTTTTTTGCTTGGATTTCTTTGGTTAGACGTACTGAACGCTGTGTTAAAATTTGTCCATCTATTTTAATGGGACCTCATATACGTCTATTTCAAATAAATAAAGAATGGTACAGATAGGGTTTGATAGTCAGTTAATTGAGATATGTTACCTGCTCTGCCAGCATCAGTCCTGATGAGGCTCTCATCGACGGACCCTCTGCGGTCTAAGCCCTTTGAGATCTCCTTGATTTGTTCCTTCAGTTCTGGAACAAGGCAAAATGATTTATTTTCATTTTTAGTAATTACGAACCACTCTCACGTAACGTTGCTAGGAATCTTCTTCGAGTTTCGTGTATGATATGACCTAGCCAGTGGCGAAGGTGCCATACATCTCGATTCCTACCGGCTTCCTTTTGAAAACTGGCAGTCAGTATTTTATGGATAAATAATAAAATCCGCCCACCACCTCCGCCTCCCACTAGGTGGACCGATGACCTGGTGAAGGTTGAGGGGATCCGCTGGATGCGAGACGCACGGGACCGGTCAATGTGGCGACACTTGGGGGAGGCCTATGTCTAGCAGTGGACGTCTTTTGGCTGAAATAATGATGAAAGATATCTACTCCGGCTTACGTCTTACAAAAATTGACCCTTCGCTATTAGTACGCAAAATACGCGCTTTGGACGTAGAGTTGCGGACACCAGCCCGTTATTATAATACAATACAATACAATGATATGTCCTAAAGACGTATTCATATGAAACACACAGTTTTACATAGAGCCGTCACACATTAAGATTTTTTTCAAGGTTCGGTACCTTAAAAAAAATCTAATTTGAGCCTCTATTAAGTCCCGTTAATGAAACATACAGAATTGATAATAAATTAAATAATATGGGTCCAAAATAAGAATTTTGTTTTTTTTTGCGTGGAGTAACTCGACATGTGATGCGGAGGAATGAGGAAAATGTCGTGAGGAAAGTTTTGAGTATGAATGTGGATGGGTGTAAGAGTAGAGGAAGACCAAAGAAACGATGGATGGACTGTGTGAAGGATGATATGGCAAGAAAGGAGGTGTCTGTTGAGGTGACGAGTAATAGAGAAGTATGGAAGAAGAAGACAAGCTGCGCCGACCCCAAATGAATTGGGATAAGGGTGGGAGAATGATGACGATGAATAACTCGACAGACCCCTCTGAGCTACAAAAGTTTAAACAATACAAATCAATTGAGAAATGTATGTGATTCAAAATCAAAGCATTTATTTCAAATAGGCCAGTTACAAACACTTTTGAATTGTCGAAACAAAGACAACAATAGCTACAGTCCCAGTCACAAGGCATAAAAACTGTGAAAGTACTGTAGTTGCCCCTAACGTAGATCTCTATGGAGAAGAACGGCAAGAAACTCCATGGACACTCTTTTAAATCAGAATACTTTTACAAATTCTTGGTTACATCATTCATATTGAGATGGTACATTATGTGAGAACGATGTTAAATGTGTCCATAGAAAATTAGGAACACATTCCCTAATCCAACACTATAGATAACCCCTTACTTTTTGAAGTCGGTTAGGTTTACATACCTGCGATCCTAGCTCCAACCCGTTGCAGCTCAGGGTCCAGGCGGTGCATGGTTTTGAGGATATCTCGCTGCTTGAACTTCACTTCAACGATAGCTTCCGCTTCTAGGACACCACCCCTAAGAACAAAATGAATAAATAAGACAAGATAGGTCTAAAACGCGCATAGTGGACGTTGGCAAGAACGTTTCTAGGCTAAAATGGGATTGGGCGGGTCACGTCAGTCGATGAGCGCTAGGCAGAAGTCTCCACACGATGGTTGACGGAAGACGGACAGTGCGCCGAGGCCGGCCCAGAAAGAGGTAATAATAATAATAATATTTTTTTGAGAACCTCGTGAAAGCCGAGAAAGATAAGCAAATCAAGTACCTTGACTTGGCTCACGAGGTTGTCGACATGTGGGATGTGGAATCAGCGATCATTGTGCCGATAGTTGTATCAGCCCATGGCTTAATTGCCAAGAGCCTCGACCAATACCTGAGGAGGCTCTCGTTAGGCAGCTGGATCAAGGACTTGATTCAGAATGCGGTACTCCTGGACACGGCAGGTATTGTTAGGAGGTTCCTCTCTCTGGAGCCCTGACCGCCGGTAGCTTGGACCCTGTTCCCGATACCGGTGGGCTACAATTTTTTATATTTTTAAATGTTTTTTTTTTTATATTTTTTTTTCTAAGGAATATTTAAAAATGTAATTAATTTGTGTAGAAATAAATAAAGGAAATAATAAAATATTTAAAAATGTAAATTATATGTAAAGAAAATAAATAAAGGATAATAATAATAATTTCACGGACGCTTTTTCCGGGCCTTGCATGGGCCCGATGTAGACCTATCAGCGTCCGTAGCCTGGCTACGTTCCGGGGACGTTTTGGAGAAACCGAAGGTTTTGTCTGTGCAATTATGGATGAAGTTATGATGACGAATAACTACCGAAGATTTATTGTGAAGGATGGTACGGTTGACATATGTCGGGCATGCCACCGTCCAGGCGAATCAATCCGTCACATTATCTCCGGGTGTTCTCGTCTGGCTAACGGAGAGTACTTGCATAGACACAACCTTGTAGCCAGGATTATCCATCAGCAACTTGCTCTAAAATACAACCTTGTGGAATCGGAAGTGCCGTACTATAAGTATGTGCCCGACCCAGTTCTCGAAAATGGCAGTATCACATTGTACTGGGATCGATCCATCATCACTGACAGGACTATTGTAGCCAATAAGCCTGATATAGTGGTGGTGGATCGATCAGAGCGGCGCGCAATGATTGTTGACATAACGGTCCCGCATGATGAGAACCTCGTGAAAGCCGAGAAAGATAAGCAAATAAAGTATCTTGACATTTCGCCAGTTATGGTTAAGTCCCATGTAATAGCGGGCGAGCCTATTGCCATCAACCGGGCGCAAATCCAGACTCCATAGCTGCTATTGAGAAATTCCTGATGGAAAAACCCAAAAACCCTTTGCTCGTACCGGGAATCGAATCCAGGATCTAATGCTCAGTAGTCGTGCTTACGACCACTAAACCAACGAAGCAGCCTCAATCGGTCAGACAAGTGGAGTTCGATGCAACGAAATAGGTTTTAAGCGCTACCACTGGCGGCTTGTGATGTCCATTGATGAGTATGTGCGGCTAGATTTGTAGAAGCCTAAGTCCAGTAGTGGACTGCTGACTGATGATGATCACGGTTCTCACCTGGCGTCAGGGTCGGCATACATCTCCATGCGCAGACTGTTGACGGAGGGGTCCACGACGGCCCACGCCCCGCCGCGCAGCTCCCCGCCGGGCGGGATGTACACGATGACAGGCGCTGTGGCCCCGCGGAGGGCGCGGACGATTTCAGCGCCGAATTTCAAGATTTGTTCGTACATATCTGTTAAGAAAATATTGTCATTGGTCAGGTGTATTAAGATTTTGAAGGATAAGTCGTGAGAATATGCATATACATACGATTAGCTATAACAAATCAGGATAATTTATGCTACACCGTTACGTTAGGTCAACTACATTTTGCCAGGGCTGCGGGACTGTTCGAAAGAGATACCGCGGCCCTGGAACACAAAGGGCAAAGAAGGAACATGGATGGGTTTTAGTCAGTACAAGTCTGACACTCCCTTCCGCGCCGCCCAGAGTGGGGGAGGGTCATTTGATGATTTCCCATCCGAAAAAAAAAAAAAAAGTCACACCAATGTTTTTTGTTGTCAGCATGACTAACAATAGGTAACTCGAGAAAAAGGATCTGTTTTTTATCTTATCTTCAAAATGACTGAGATATTAAACGTTAAAGTACGACCTTCGCGGCAAAATCTGACTAACGTGTGACGTCACGCTGCGAGCTGCGAGTCGAAATAATAAGTGCAAACCACTTTCCAAATCAAATTTTATGAATGTAAACACTCCGCATCACCCACTCGGACATGGCACTCGCAGCGTGACGTCTTCGCAGTAGCGCGTGAACGAACGCAAATTTAAAAAGCGGTGAATCTTTACAACGCTGTAACTTTAGAAATCCTGGACCGATTTCGATGAAACGAAAACTATTATTATTAGCATTAAATATTTTGGTGTGTTGGTATGACTCATCGTAGTGTAACAGACTGACAGTGTTGTAGGAAAAAAAGTTTTTTTTTGCGGTAGAAATTAACTAGTTTCCACGACCTATTGTTTAAGACGTTAAGAATCAGGCGTCACTTTGCTGAAATCCATTAGGGTGCGTCCACATCTGGCGAATGTGCAGCTCGCGAGCCGTTTGCGAGCTGTCCGCGAGCTGCGCGCGTGCGGTTACAGCCTATATTTGGTGCGCCGCTCTAGTGCAACCCTAGTAAGGCTCGAGTGGGGCGCGCGTGCAGCGCGCCCGCTGCTCGTGCGCACATACGCGTGAACTTGAGCCTCAGTAGTGAATTTGCTTGAATTAGTGAGGTGCATCGCGGCCGGCACGCGCGCACCTCCTGCGCCGCTCGAGTACGGCGCGTAGAACGCGCGCGAGCGGCGCGCGGACGGCGCAGGGGCTGCGTACGAACATAAAATGCACGCGCGCAGTTCGCAAACGGCTCGCGAGCTGCACATTTGCGGCACATTCGCCAGATGTGGACGCACCCTTACATTAAATGTTAAGCAAAATATTTAGTTTTAATTCCGCGAAAAAGATTCAGGCCTGGATGCAGCAAAAATATGCACATGCAAGCATGCGGGCAAATTAGCATGCGGGCGGGTGGACGGTTAACATATTGTTTGCCTGTCGAAGCTTTCTTCAATAATAATCTTTGATTTTGTAGATATTAAGTGCAAAATGGCGTATTAATGTTTTGCATAACACCATTTTTTGGTGTCTAAAACCGAAATAAATCGTTTTTGTTTCGGGACTTCTTTCAAGCTTTGATAACACTAGGAGAAAGCAGACGTTTTGTGAATTGTCTTCTGTAATTTTTTGACACTTTAAAAAAATGCCGATGCTCAGAATAATTGGATTTTTGTAATTCAGCCTATCCACATTATTAATTTTTTAGGTGCTTGCTTACCTTTCTGTCCACCACTGAAACCTCTCCAGTTGGCGAAGATCATGATGGGCAGATTTTCACGGGAGAAGTCGTTGATGGCCTGCGCTGTCTTGTACGCTGAGTCGGGGAACCATACCTGTTAAATGATAAAAATAATGGTAAGCGCTTGTTCTTGTCGGCATTAATCGGGCTTACCCACTATTTTCGTCAGCTTAAATTATCCATAAGTATGCATAAGTAACATCCGCACGGATCGGTCAAGTGCAGGTAAGCAATGCTGGCCGAGGTCGATCCATGGATGGGTTTGCCCAGCCTTTACCCAACAATGTTGGAGTCGGCTCCCGTCTAACCGGGTACAGCTGAATACAAGTATTTAACACGGAGCGACTGCTTATCTGACCTCCACAACCCACTGACTAAAATTGTTGTACATATATAAAGGGTGTAAATAGACCCTTAACATTAAAAGAAAGGCCCTTGTTCTCCCCGTCTTTGCGATCATTTTTTTGTTCTAGACCATACCTGGGAACCTTCTAGTTACGGAGATATTGGGGGTCAAAGTTTCAACTTTTTCACAAGTTTTTTTTTAAATACATGTTTTTAATGTAAGATTTTTACTTTACACACCTCCACGACCCCCGTACTATTCAATCCATCCATCAGCACAATGCTTTGAGTGCTTTCCAGCAATAATTTTTGCGTAAAGTTACTTGTACATAATGCTTGGTTGACAGATATGTGAAGGGTCTGTTTACACCCTGTATTAGATCATAATATAATCGCGCGTTCGTATTACCGAAGATGAACGATGACTGCCGAAGCTACTCTTCCTAGAATACCTCTCATTGTGTTCGTATTTCCGAATATAGCCGACGATTGCCGAAACACATAGATTTCCTGGGACAACTGCAAGTTGCTAGTTACTGACCTGTCCAGCCTGTTGCAAGGTCTTGGCTTCGGAGTCCAAGTTAGCAGGATCAGCGGGTAGAGTGAGCTCGACTGTTCTAGTTTCTACCGCTACCACTCCTACTGGGATACCACCGAGGCGGGCGCGACCTGGGAAGAACGAGTTCAGTTTAGTATACGTTAAGCTTGGTCCAACTGATTTTCAACATTATTTTGAGAGTGTAAGGTTGATTTTAGATTCGTACTGATAACTAAAGCTAAGTTATGGATACGAAGCTTTGTCATAAGTTCTTGTTTTTTGGTTGAATCTTGTTCATTTTTATTACTATTACTTAACCTGATATGTATGAAATTTATCAAGTTTTGTTCTGATTTTGTATTTGTTGATTTTTTTAAAACGGAAATATCATGATCTGCATTCAACTCAGGCTATTTAGTTGATGAATTAGGGTGATTTGAACCACACCAGCTTGCAGTGTCATGTAATTTATGGTATTCTGTCGAATGCCTTAGGCTCTAGACAGACGGACCGCATTTCAACTGCAATCTAACCGCAAATTGCAGTTCGGATGCAGTTTGAATGCAGTTGACGTTGACGTTTGAGTTGCAGTTTTATTGCAGTCGTGTCAATGCAGTTGAAATGCGGTCTGTCTGTCTAGAGCCTTAGATTGCAGTTGAAATGCGGTCCGTCTGTCTAGAGCCTTAGGTAACTTTTTTTTAAGTGGAGTTTTCTTTTTTTGTTCCTTCACTCCTCAATTGTTTTTCTTTCTTAATTAGTTAGCAAAACTCCACATAAGTATAGTCACTCACCAGTTATAACAGTCTGTGCCCACGGCTGCATGATCTCGTCCCAGGTGCCCACGTCGAAGAAGCCGGCCCGCGCCGCGTCACCCGCCAGCATGAGGCGCGGGTCGTGCGCGGTGCGCGGCGGGGTCCACTCCACCGGACGGTCGATGGGGTCCGATACTCGCATTATGGGGACCATGCTCATTTTATCCTGGGGATAAAAGGATTTTGTGAGCTTTATGCGTATTTTTTATTGGAATAATAGCCTAGAAAAATTTGTATTTTTACCCATGAATAAAATTTAAACCCCCCCAGTGACCCTAAAAATAAATAAATAACCCAAAAAGAAAAAGGTCTGGCGACTACGTTCTGAAGACATAGAATAACCCTAATATCGACTCCGACACGAAATTATCGAAGTTTTGACCCCAACAAAATTGAGGCTACAATTTTGACCGCCACCAAAGTGACCCCATATAAACAATGACTTCAAATTTTGACGCCTACCAAGTATGGCCTCAATTTTGACCCTCTATCAAAAATTACTACAATTTGAACCCCTTACCAAGAGTGACCCCAATTTTGAACCACTATCAAAAGTGACCCCAATTTTGACTTACAAAAAGTGACCCCAATTTTGACCCCCAATCAAAATGATCCCAGTTTGAAACCCTTGCCAAGAGTGACCACAATTTTAAACCCCTACCAAAAGTGAACCCAATTTTGACTCTTACAGAAAGTGACCCCATTTTTGACCCCCAACCAAAATAGATCCTACCATTACCCACTATCAAAATTGACCCCACTTTGACCACCATATGAAGACTAACCCCAATTTTGAGCCCCGAAAACAATTCCGGTTTTGAGCTTGGCTTACCTTGGGCACGAACGCCAGCCACCTGAGCGCAGTCCGCACGGCCTCCAGGTCCGTGGGCGCCACGGCGTGCGACACACCGTTGTGGTGCATGACCTGCTGCCCGCCCAGCTGGTTGTTGCTGGCGTACACCGCGCGACCCAGCACCTTGTTGAGGGCCGCGTAACCGGTTAGGATGATGTACGAGGACTCCACTTGGATTACTCTGTGGCCTAATCTGTGGACAAAATCTAAGTATTAAAAAATTAATAAGAAAGGATTTAAAACTAATCGATTACATTTGAATGACAACACAATTTGGACATAAAGCAGAGATCAAACACGACATAGTCTTTTTTTGACGTGACAACGTCTTACTTATAATTCGATGGAGCCGGCTGCACGCACGAAAAAATGAGGCGTTACCTCGCTCTGAGGCGTTCCATAAAACAATTGCTCAACGCACATTAATATTTTGAAAAATGCAACCATATCATCAGTATTTTCTTATGACGTTGTCACGTTCAACTATCGTCAGTAAACCGACTTTACAGACAACCGATTTTTTTACCGACTGCGTGGTGTGAATATTAATAGAGGAGCAGAAGTAACTTCCTATATAAAAATATTAAATTTAAAAAACCCCCATTGCACAAAGAAATGCGAACAAACATGTGAAAAGTCAATAAAATGGATGAGCCGGTTTTGTTAATACAAGTCTAATTGTAATATACACATAAGGGTCGATCTCCAGAGGCATTTTTTTTCGTGTCGGGCTGGATAAACCCATTTTAAAATCGAAAAACGTTTTCAAAATATTTTTTTATATACAGTTCGGTGTCTAATCTACGTGATACAAGGCTAATATTATGAATACGTTTATTTTGAATATTTAAAAAAAAATCTTAAACCCTAAAATCCTGATCGCTCTGGGTTGACCCAACTCCCGATTGAATGAAAAAAATATTCTTTAACTTTTTAATGAGAAGGTTCATATGAAACAACTTATTTAGATTACATAACAAATAGTTAATCTTCATTGTAGTAAAATAGTTTTAGTTATATTAACGATACTTTTGCCACAATTTGAATTTAAAATCGTGACCGGGCATTTTATCTCATCGCTCTGCGCTGAGGTAAAACATCGCGCTCATCCCTAGTTACGCGATATAGACACTCTATTCCCCTCCCGCGGGGCAACGCGAGTAGTGGTCTAACCGCCGAGGAGGATACCTGTGTGCCACGTTCCCGCGCTTCAACATTACGAAGGTAAGTTTATGATTGCTCTGGATTTGGTTCTCGAATTTTATGATTGCTGTGGCACGTTATTTAAATTAAATAGTAAGCTTGTGAATGTGTTTGTTATGTGAATTAAGTGATCGTTATGATGTTTTTTATGAGACGTAATCACAACTTTCTACTGCTTTTAAATTCGGCTATATTTATGATTTTGTGACTTTTTCTGATCGCTATGGCTGTGATTGCTCTGTCCAAAAAGACCAGAGCGATGATATTTTGCATTAATTGTACGTTATAAATCTATTTTAAGTAGTAGTACCGGACTGTAACAATGAAAAACGATGAACTATGCATATAACCTTTAATTTATAACCTTCCTGGGTTTCTTTGGGTAACTACACCCATAAACAGATTTTGACGTATTTTACCTTGATGATATTATTATATTGGCATTTAGCTAACCACAACTGTAACCCTTTCTTCTCTAAAATTTAATGGCAACTATTGTTGCCGATTGAAATCATGCCTCGAAATAAATCATCTATGGAAAAAAAATGTCTTAGGAAGAAATTGGCTGAGCGTCGTAGAATAGCCAAGATAAAAAATGATCCAGATCTATACGCACAGTGACTTGTAAAGTCAAGAGAGAGTTACCAAAGGAAAAAAGCTCGGGGCACAGTACTACTAATGAGTGATTTGACTCCAAGCCAGCAAAAGGTTCGTAGGAAGAAAAGTAGGCAGAGTTCTCGACGATATTATTAAAAGAAAAAGGTGGATAAGTTACCAGCAACTGATGAGCTCCCAATAAATGAAGAACCTATCTATATTAATTCTTTACTTTAGGAAAATGTGATTATTACAAATCTCTTAGATAATCTTGAAGAGACTGTTATTTTAGTTATGATTCTAAGTCCTATTAAGCATTATGATTATAAATAGTTACGTTTATAAATTGTTTATTTTTAAGATTTTTATCTTGTTCTTTATAAACGTTAGTTTTCTTTAATTACTTTTTAAAAACTAATATTTAATGAGTCTAAGTCATTTTGTAACTATTAAAAGACTGTAGGTATTAATGGTTGATTTCAAAAGGTTTTTAATTTTGTCTCATTTACCTAGAAGTGATTTAATTAAGTCCAAATAAATGAAACTAAGCCAAAAGTTGATTTTATAATTATGTTAATTTTTTATTTTACCAATTATTTTATATAAAATATTCTGTATTTTTGATATGTATGACTGATAATATGCCTTGACCTTTTTCTAAAATTATAAATTTCTCTTACATATATAATCTTGTTACACACGTACACTGAATATGACTGAAAACGGCTAAATAAATAATATTTAATCAATATTAATTTTTTTGTTTCACTGATTTCACCATTTATGATCGCTCTGGCACCAATTATGATTGCTCTGGTCGCGAAATTTTTTGAACTTAAATATTTCCATAACTGTTTGTGTAAATTGAAGGCCAATAGTAAAAATGTACTATTTGAATATCATTCTTTTTAATGAGATACATAATTACCATTAAATATCAATATCTGAAAAGCACCAGAGCGATCACACGAATACGCCCGTTTTGGAGATTGACCCATAATTCGCTTTCATTTGATACCCCACTTGGGTATATTAGAAAATATTCGATTTTTCATCCCCCAAATCTAGTAAATGGTTACACTGATTTTGATAAAACATGCCTAAGAACCATCGCCAAGAAACTAGTTTTCAAATAAAAAAAAACTGCATCCAAATCGTTTCACTCGTTTAACAGCTATGGTGAAAGAGACAGACACACACACACATTGCGGTCAAAATTATAACACCCCTTTTTTTGCGTCGGGGGATTAAAAATAAAATAGACAGATTTATGTAGCGGGTCTATGAAATGCACACAACAGATACATCATCTGCCTAGACTTTTCCCAACTATGATGAGGTCGGCTTCCAGTCTAACCGGATGCAGCGGAATATCTATCTACAAGGTGTAAACAGACCCTTCACATAGCCGTCAACCAAGCATACTGTACATCAAACTAAGTAACTTTACGCAAAAATTATTGCTGGGAAAGGACTTTTTTTTTGGGGTGGAAAATCACGTTTTACGGTAGGACTCAATGTAACGCTCTCAAAACATTGTGCTGATGGATGGATTAAATAGTACGGGGGTCGTGGAGGTGTGTAAAGTAAAAATCTTACATTAAAAACATGTAATAAAAAAAATGTGCAAAAGTTGGAACTTTGACCCCCAATATCTCCGTAACTAGAAGGTTCCCAGGTATGTTCTAGAACAAAAAAAAATTATCGCAATGACGGGGAGAACAAGTGCCTTTCGGCTTCGTTAAGGGTCTTTAGTTACCCAGGAAGCCGAACCTAACTTAGTTGTGACAAGGCTACGCAGACAATGACACCACACATACCTGACGACGTATGAGCCAATACCGATGGCGCGGCACGTGACGATGGAGATGGTGACGATGTCCTCGTACGCCTGCGCGGTCTCGCCGGCGATCAGGCCCGCGTCGCGCAGGCACTCCACGCCGAGACCGTCTTCTTTGCCTGGGGGGAGAGAAGAGATGTTCACGGGAAACTATATTCTAGCAAAAAGGTCATGGGGAGCCCTCCCCATGACCTTCAAATCTTTCGATCCAGGGCTAATGTGGACCACTGGTCGTTGGTTCTGTCCAGCTCGTCCCGCCATCTCCTGCGAGGTCTACCGGGTCGCCTTCTGGCTGTGTCAGGGCTCCACACCATAACGTGGTTATTTTGGAACACAGCTCGGGTATACATGTGTTAGGTGCTTACCAATGATATCAGTGATTTTATACCGCGACTCGCCCTCATCCTCAATGAGCGTTGTCTTGACTGATCCCATAGGTCCTAGAAAGAATGAAGAACTAGATTATTGTCTATACAAATAAATAAAATTGAAATGTCTGTTTGTAATATCAAAATGACAGCTTTACTTATAACAATAAAACATTTTTTTTAATTTTTGACTGTCTGTCTGTTTGTTACGGCTAATCTCCGAAACGGCTCGACTGATTTTGATGGGACTTTTACGGATAGATAGCTGATGTGAGTGTGAGTAATTTATGCTACCTTTTTTTTAGAAAAAGGATTCGGGTTCCGCGGAAAATAGGGAAGTAATCTTCGTATATATAAAAATCTCGTGTTACGGTGTTTACGGTCGCACTCCTCCGAAACGGCTCGACCGACATTTATGATTTTTTTTATATACATTTGGTTGGTGTGAGAATAGGTTGTAAAGTATATTTCATGCCGTTAAAGAGTTTAATTGTCAAATTCTAAATTAACGCGAGCAAAGCGGCGTGCAAAAGCTAGTATTTTTATAATAATTTCCCGCGGACGAAAGTAACAGGGAACAGCTAGTATTAAATAAAATAAAATACAGCTATCACAAATACCTAGCTTCGAATACGACTCCGGCGTCAGATACAAGTACTTGAACCCGCGGTCGGGTCTCTCGGAGTCGAGCCAGGCGACGTTGAACTCGGACTTCACTTCCTCGGCGACGCCTATGCGGGCGCCGGAGTTGACGCTGATGTATACCTGATGGAAAGCACATGGAATATAAAAAAAATGAACTCAAAAACTCAAAGCATTTATTTCAACTGGATCTTACCAGGCACTATTGAATTTCAAAAAAACAAAAAAGGAAGCGAAGCTACAGTCACAGTCACAAGGCATAATAACTTGAGAAAGTACTGTAGTTACACATTCCAAAGCGTCGATCTCTATGGAGAAGAATGAGCAAGAAACTCCATGGACACTCTTTTAAATCAAAATATAACAAAAAAAAAATAAAAAAGACCCCCATCGCAACAAAGAAAAGTGAACAAACATTTGAAAAGTCAATAAAATGGCTGAGCCGGTTTTGATAAAAACATGTCTAATTATAATATACAAATCATGCCCTTTCATTTGATACCCCACTTGGGTATATTTGAAAATATTCGATTATTCATCACCACTTTCATCCCCCATATCTAGTAAATGGCTGCACCGATTTTGATAAAACGTATCTAAGAACCATTGCCAAGAAACTGGCTTTCAAATAAAAAAAACACATCCAAATCGGTTAACTCGTTTAAGAGCTACAGTGCCAGAGACAGACACACAAACACACATTGCTATCAAACTTATAACATCCCTCTTTTTTGGGGTTTAAAAACAGAATCTTGGTTGCAACATCATTCATGTTGAGATTATACATACGTGAGAACGATAATTGATAGCATTATGTGACACAGTTTTGTACCAGAACTACGCCTGTAATACCCGAAGGGTTAGGCAGAGGTGTACCTAATAGTACACCCACATTTCGCCCGTTATGTTTTCAGTCCCATGTAATAGGGGGCGAGCCTATTGCCATCAACCGGGCACAAATCCAGACTCTGTGGCTGCTACTGAGAAACTCCTGAAGCGAAACCCCAATAACACTTTGCTCGAGCCGGGAATCGAACCCAGGATCTTATGTTCACTAGCCGCGCTTGCGACCCCTAGACCAACGAGGCAGTGGGATGATTATATACTGCAGTAGCGAAGGGTCAATTTTTGTAAGAGGTAAGCCGGAGTACATATCTTTAATGTGATTATATTATTTGTATATTATATTATCTATACATATAAAATTCAAAGTCCTGACTGACTGACTGACTGACTGACTTATATATCAACGCACAGCCCAAACCACTGGTCCTAGAGACATGAAATTTGGACAGTGTACTCTTTGTGAAGAGTAGGTATCCACTAAGAAAGGATTTTTCGAAATTCCACCCCTAAGAGGGTGAAATGGGGTGTTGAATTTTCTATGAAACTTTTTATTCTCTGAGTCGATTGACTTGAAAATGTGTCTTCATATACTTCAGTTGAAATGATGAGATACGTGTATCACAGTTTAAACCAAGGTATCAATATTTCACGTCTATAATTTAATTGATATAACTTTAAAAAATAAATTAAAAATAAACTATTTAAGTATTATAGATAGATACATAGATTACTTATTATCCCAGAAGTAAGATCCTGTGGGCAATTACCTAACTCCACGCGGGCGAAGCCGCGGGCATAAGCTAGTTTGTATATAGAATACAGACTGTGCCATTTTTCAAAGCGAATCCGGTGGGAATCGAGTTGTATGGAACAGTCGCCACTGATATATTGATTAAATATTGTACTCACTCTAGGTATCTTTCGTTCTCTAGCGTACACCGACGCCTTGAAGTACACCAAGTCCTCGCTGGGTCCGAAAGACCCCATGTAGTATGTTAAGTCGTTAGCGATCAGTATGATGTCTCGTCCGTCGGGGCATTCTGGCGTGAACATGGTTAGGCGCCATGCTACCATGCCGACCTGGAATAGAGGAATATTTTAATTAAGATTTAAAGGTTCATATGAGATCGAATTGAGAGGAGCTCGTGGCTACATGATAACAGCCGCTCGGGTCAAATTTTAGGTAAAGCCGTGCTTGCCTAGGTTGGTCTGTGGATGGGTGACAACTCATTATATACCGAGTTTCCTCCGTGCCTCGGTAAGCACGTTAAACCGTGTGGTCCCGGCTGTCATTTGTAGATCTTTGACAATCGTTAGGCAGTCAGTGGCCCAAAAAGTCTGACAACCAGTCTTACCAAGGGGTATCGTATTACCCAGTACTAACTGTGTTGTGGAGGTCAGATAGGCGGTCGCTCCATGTAAAATACTGGTATTCAGCTGCATCCGGTTAGACTGGAAGCCGACCCCAATATAGTTGGGAAAAGGCTAGGCAGATTTTTTATTACTAAATGGGCCTGCTCTTGACCCCGATCACGCCTGATGGAAAGCGATAGATGAGGTCTATGATGGGACGAGCGTGCCCAGAAGATGCCTGTTCATTCTTGCCCATTCTTCTCCATAGAGATCTACGCTTTGGACGTCGACGTCTGAATGACACGATGTTTGTGTGCAAAGTTATGGCCTATGAGATGGACTGCCTGCAAATATATATATATAAAATAGTAAACTGACTGACTGACTGGCTGACTGACTGGGTGATATATCAACACACAGCCCAAACCGCTGGTCCTAGAGACATGAAACTTGGAGGGTTTGTTCTTTGTGAAGAGAAGGTCTCCACTAAGAAAGGATTTTTGGGAATTCCACCCCTAAAGGGGTAAAATAGGGGATGAAAGTTTGTATGAAAATCTATCAGTTTTGAAGTTAGGATCTTCAAATTTTGTGTTTAGGCTGACAATTGGAAAATTAATTTATACGTGTCTCGGCGTTTTTAATAATCATACCCCCGAAGGGTTAAAAAGGGGGGTGAAGGTAAGTAATCGGATATTTACGACATACACGCGGGCGAGGCCGCGAGCAAAAGCTAGTATTAAATAATTTTCCGTGCCCCCAAAAGAATTCGCCGCAGTCCTGTTTCGCCACTCCCTTTTTTATTTCAATTTTTTTTTGTAAGTTACGACAATGTTTTGTGTGCATGCAGAGTTTACTTTAAGTGATTGTTACACTTTATTCTGATTTGCTTCTATTTCATTTGCTTATACCAGTGTATACAATTGTTAGTGAACCAAATAAATAAATAAACTTACATTATTCTGTCCGTGCAGCCTAGTAACTTCGACGACTCGTCTCTCACCGTCGGGCTCCACCACCAACTCCACTACAGTCATCACGTTGTCTGGCATCGGACCTGGAATAAGAACATTTATGATTTAAAATAAAATAAAATAGGTCCAGCCGTTTCGGAGATTAACCGGAACAAACAGACAGACAGATTAAAAAAAGGGTTTTTATTATAAGTAGCGTATATACTTTCACATGCATTCAGTAAGAAGCTGTTATTTTGAAATTTCTTAGCGTGTCGATGGCAATCTAAATTGTGTCAGCCCAGAAATGAGCTACTAGTTTGGCGCTTTCGGTAGCGTCCATCAGTTCCTATAGTGAACAAACAACAGGACACGCAGGACACGATGTTAAGTGCCCCATCGTTTGTAGAACAGCACCACATTTACACTGCAGGGCAGAGTCATTAATGAATCTCCACCTGAGCAGGTTTTCCTTGCTGAGACCAACCTGGGTCCGGAGTCTATTTAAAGACATCAGGTCAGCCATGGCAACTCATGTCCAGGTGGGAGATTTTCAGCAGGTGGAACGAATGGGTTAGGTAAGGATGCACTACCTCGCCACAGCTTTAGTCTTCGCAAAGACGACGAAGGCTTTGTCTTCTGGCTTTAGTTTCTATTGATTTCAGTTCAATCAAGCATGCCCGATTTTCCAAATTCATAATTTAAATCAAATACGCATGTTTATTCTTATTACTTCAGTCTGACAACCAGTCTTACAGTGCTAACTGGGTTGTGGACCTGTGGAGGTCAGATAGACAGTCGCTCCATGTAAAAGACTGGTATTCAGCTGCATCTAACCGAATGAAGACTGGAAGCCGACCCCTACATAGTTGGGAAAGGCTAGGCAGAAGACGATGATGACGTATATTTATTCAAAATTTAATTAAAATGATTAAAAAAAAATCGGTTGTCTGTAAAGTCGGTTTACTGACGATAGTTGAACGTGACAACGTCATAAGAAAGTACCGATGGAATGGTTGCATTTTTCAAAAAATGAATGTGCGTTGAGCAATTGTTTTATGGAACGCCTCAGAGCGAGGTAACGCCGCATACGTCATGTTTTTTCGTGCGTGCAGCCGGCTCCATCGAATTATAAGACGTTGTCACGTCAAAAAAAAAATGTTTATTTGTCCCAAAAGCAGTGACATGATTATAAATGAGACATCCCCAGTAAGTAATTGATAATACTTGTGTTGGGGATATCTCGCTCATTCCCATAGTTATTAACAATATTGAGACTTGCAGAAATTATAACAAAAAGTGACAAAAATAAAATCATAATTTAAGAAGAAATATTAACAGTAAATGCTGCGGGACTGTTCGAAAGAGATACCGTGGCCCTGGAACACAAAGGGCAAAGAAGGAACATGGATGGGTTTTAGTCAGTACAAGTCTGACACTCCCCTCCGCTTCGCCTAGCGGGGTCATTTGATGATTTCCCATCAGAAAAAAAAAAAACAGTAAATGACTTATAAACTAATTAGCTGATTATTAACTAATTATTATATTTACCTTCGACGCTGCCATCTTCGATACACTCCCGCCATTTCCTCTCAATCATTTGACGGAACATATCGGGGATATCGTACACGTAGGTCGTGCCTTGTGATGTGGCCTATAAATAAAGATATGGAATAAGTAAGGTGACATAGTGTCAGTGAGTGTGTGTGGTGTGTATGTGTGTGGTGCGTGTGTGTGTGGTGCGTGTGTTGTGTGTGTGTGCGGTGTGTGTGGGTGAAATACCTGTGGCATTAAGTCCGCCTCTGTACTTTTAGCTTGAAGTGTTAAAATAAATAATGTCTTAACATCAAGCCGAGAAAAAACGTACATTTCGCCTGTAACGTAAGTTCCGACTGACTGACAAAAATCCAGGCTCCGGGTAAGAAATTCCTTCCGGGAGAAATTCCTACAAGAATACCCACAGACACACATGGTACCTGATCTAGGAATCAAACTCAGATTCAAGCTCAAACGTCCTGGTTTTGATCATTTAATAAAAGAGGCTGCCAAATATATGACCTATTTTTTTAATTAATTAATTTATTTGTTTATGTAGGATCTCCAACAAAGGATGTACACAAACACACGAAATAAATAATGTTGTTGTTGATGTTGTTGTGTTGTTGTTAATGTTGTAATAATTGTGCTACATTTTTTTATAGTTACTCGAATTAGATGTTAACCATTAAAAAGAGCATTAATGTTAATTTATGGTTTCCCATTGTAGGCACACAAATTTCAACTAGAGTAGAAATCACAATCGAATAATCAAATCGAGTTTAGTCTCACTCATTTTAATTGCCACTCGAATGTGACCTCAATATCAACCGACGTAAAGCACAATACAAAACTCACCAAGAACCTCTTCTGCTGCAAGTAATCTTTGGTAACGTATGGAGTTGAGATAGGTAGACCATGCATCGGACCCTGTCGCGGCCCGAACGATTGGAACATTATCTGTGAAAAAAAAAATCGGTTGTCTGTAAAGTCGGTTTACTGACGATAGTTGAACGTGACAACGTCATAAGAAAATACTGATGGAATGGTTGCATTTTTCAAAAAATGCATGTGCGTTGAGCAATTGTTTTATGGAATGCCTAAGAGCGAGGTAACGCTTCATACGTCATGTTTTTTCGTGCGTGCAGCCGGCTCCATCGAATTATAAGACGTTGTCACGTCAAAAAAATGTTCTATTAGTAAATCTGATTTATCAAAAGATAAATAGGACGAAAAAGAGTAGAGGAAGACCAAAGAAACGATGGATGGACTGTGTGAAGGATGATATGGCTAGAAAGGAGGTGACTGCTGAGATGACGAGAAATAGAAAAGACAAGAAATCTATTAAAAAAAAACCGCATCAAAATCCGTTGCGTAGTTTTAAAGATCTAAGCATACATAGGGACAGACAGCGGGAAGCGACTTTGTTTTATAATATGTAGTGAAGCGCCCCCAAAAGAGTTCAGTCCGTCTCACTAATTTAGTTTTACTGAAAAAAAAAATCAATAACTTACCACACCAATCTTGGGGTCCGAGATTTCTTCGTAAGTGTAGACATCCAGCGAGTAGCCGGAGCCGTTGGACAAGCACAGCCGCACGTTCTTAGTGGGCGCGCCGGGTCCTGGGCCAGTAACATAACGTTTTCAGTGAAAACAGGCTGCTTTTTAGTCTATGGCGAGAAATAGCTGGCTAGGGTAGGTTGCAGTAGCGAAGGGTCAATTTTTGTAAGCGATAAACCGGAGTACATAATTATCTTTAATGTGATTATAACAGGGTGTAAACAGACCCTTCACATATCCGTCAACCAAGCATTCTGTACATCAAACTAAGTAACTTTACGCAAAAATTATTGCTGGGAATCGACTTTTTTTTTTGGGGTGAAAAATCACGTTTTAAGGTAGGACTCGATGGAAAGCACTCAAAGCATTGTGCTGATGGATGGATTGAATAGTACGGGGGTCGTGGAGGTGTGTAAAGTAAAAATCTTACATTAAAAACATGTATTTAAAAAAAAAACTTGTGAAAAAGTTGGAACTTTGACCCCCAATATCTCCGTAACTAGAAGGTTCCCAGGTATGGTCTAGAACAAAAAAATGATCGCAAAGACTTGGAGAACAAGTGCCTTTCTTTTATGTTAAGGGTCTATTTACACCCTTTATTATTTGTCTATAGAATACTGACGGTGCCATTTTACAAAGGGAAGCCGGTAGGAATCGAGTTCTATGGATCCTTCGCCACTGGTAGGTGGAGAGACCATATCAGCAGAGTGGCTGATAGCCGCTGGATAAAAGTTGTCGAGATTCGAGCTAAGTGGAGTGTAATTTGAGAGGTCATGTCCAGCATGCAGCATCGTTCTGGCTGTCATTCTTAGATCGCATTCGTTATGGGCAGTCAAGAAAGACTGGCAACCAGCCTTGCCAAGAAGCACGGGTTTATTCAATACTAGCTTTTGCCCGCAGCTTCGCCCGCGTAGATGTCGAAAGTATCCAATTATTTACCTTCATCCCCCTTTTTAACCCTTTGGGGGTAGAATTACCAAAAACGCTGAGACACGTATAAATTAATTTTCAATCTTCAGCCTAAACACAAAATTTGAAGATCCTAACTTCAAAACTGACAGACTTTCATACAAACTTCCATCCCCTATTTTACCCCTTTAGGGGTGGAATTTCCAAAAATCCTTTCTTAATGGAGACCTTCTCTTCACAAAGAACACACCCTCCAAGTTTCATGTCTCTAGGACTATCGGTTTGGGCTGTGCATTGATATATCACCCAGCCAGTCAGTAAGTCAGTCAGTCAGTTTACCATTTTATATATATAGATTTAAAAGTCTAACGTGATTAATCACGTCAGGTTTTAGACCCTTTTATAGCCCTCCCCTTTGGTGATACGTCGTGATGTTTTAGGCTACCCCTCCTCCCCTCATTCAGCATCACATGTTATTAGGGGTTGGGGGAGTTAATCCGTTTAATAAAAAAAAAAATATCGGTTTTTACACACAAATTCGCTTACCCGGGATTTTCGTTCCACGAAAAAAAAACGCGATTGTCACATGAACCCTCTCCCTCCCCTCTGCTCGAACCTCACGTGAGTAAAGGACGACCCGTGAGATAGGAAGTCGCTGCATGTAATATACTGGCATCCAGTTAGCCAGGGAGCCGACCACAACATAGTTGGGACAAGGTCTTCATCAAGACAGATCATCTACATATGTAACTTACCAATTCGCAGTGTGAACCTGATCTCAGCCTGTAATACTCTGAGTTTCCAAAGACGGGGGCCGTAACGCATCACCATGCCTAGTACCGATTCTTCGATCTGCAAATTATTTTCAAAATTTTAAATTAATTAATTAATTTAATTAGTTAACTAATTAATTAAAATAATATTAATAAAATTAAATTTAAAATTAATTAATTAAATTTAATATTAATAATTAATTATGTTAAATTTTATTTTTAATATTTTTTTTGAGCGACCAGCAACTTTTAATTATTTTCTTGGGTTGATAGTACTATATTTTATTGATTTAAGTTAAGAAAAAATTATATGCCCCATTCCCTATTGTAAGTGTTACATGTGAAATTACACAATTTAGTCTATCTTTATCTATGATCTTACCTTAGCAGGATCCATGATGACAGTGGGCCCGAAGTTCAAGAATATGTGGTTGCAATCCGTCCTCTTAGCGAGCGGGTGTGAAAATGCCACCTCCAACTCATCCATGGCTTCTAGAAGTACTCTGAGGGAGGAAATATCACATTAAAATTTTAGTTTTCTGTAAGATTAACATAGCATCACGGCTGTAATCCCCGAAGGGTTAGGCAGAGGTGTACCTAATAGTGCATCCCATTTCGCCAGTTATGTTTATGTCCCATGTAATAAGGGGCGAGCCTATTGCCATCAACCAGGCACAAATCCAGACTCCGTGGCTGCTACTGAGAAATTCCTGATGGAAACACTAAATAACAATTGGCCCGACCCGGGAATCGAACCCGGGACCTCATGCTCATCAGTCGCGATTGTGACCACTAGACTAACGAGGCAGTCTGTAGGATAACTCTTTATTATATATCTGATCTTTTATCAACTTGTGTAAACGATATTTTGGTTAAAATTTAACATGAGATAAACAGAGGCTAAATTATAACCAGAGGTCGGAATTAGGTAGAGTAATTTACGTACTTGCATCGAAATGTTGATATTAATATGGATCTTCCCGGGACATCCCGGGATTTATAAAATACAATCCCGTATTAATCCGTGTGGCCAACAATATTACAAATAAATAATGATAAAAACCTCAGAGATAGATATGACAAATAAAACAAAGATAATTAACTAATAATTTTTATTAGTATTCACAGTAATTCACCAAGGCCAATTCAAAGTCCGTTAATGCGTGCCGAAATAGTCGTATTAAGTAGAGTCCAGAATCCAATAAACAAGCCAGGGTCAAACAGGATTCACCACACAAAACACAACACCAAACAAGCGACCGCATTCTACGAACACGATGTCGGATGGTTTAAATTGTGTAAACGTAAATAACTTTTTTATTTAATAAATCACGGGATTTTTCTGCTCTTAAAATTAATCTCGGGATTTGAGGCATATCCACTTTATTCTTTCGCTGTATGAAATCAGTGTAAGTACATAAATAACTCTACCTAATTCCGACCTCTGATTATAACAGCTACAGGGGCTGATTTTCAAATAAAACAAAGCTAGCCAAAGTTGATGGTACTCCCTTTTCTTCTCCTAAAATTGTTTGTCCGAAAATCATTATCTACAGCATTATTTTAGTATATGCGAAACCTGAATATAGTTTGTTCAGAATAAGTAACTGAATCGATTCCAATCATTTTTAAACCATGTTATATTTTGTCCCAAAAATATTTAAAAAAGTTACAAGTTGGACACCGAGCGACACTAAGTACCTATCGCAATCATTTAGGTACCTACTGCAGAATTATTACAAAATCGTGGTTACCAAGCGGCGCGCGCGCGGTGGAGCCGTGTGGTAACCACGTTTTTGTGCGGACAACTAGGTAACAGAACAAGCTTATAACTTTGTGATTTTTCATGACACAATTTTTTTTTTATTTTTTTTTATTCTAAAACTAATGTTGTACAACACGTTTGTTATAAACTTCAGTAACCATAATGTTAAAAAATTCGAAATTTTGTTTTACATAATTATCTTCACTTCTTAAACTATTTTGTCCTAATATCGAGTACTATAATAATTGAATCTCCTAATTTTGCATGAAATAAAGTCATATGTCCTAAATGGCTAAAAAAGTTAGGGAACACAATAGAGGGTTCAGTTCTCTATTGTGTTACCTAACTTTTTTATCCATAATCTAAAGTGACATAATTTTTTTTGTCCTAATCCAGATAGATCCTAAATACCAGTCTGTGGATAATAAAAATATGGGTAAATTACCTCTCTCCCTCATTCTGTAGGTACTCGAAACTGGCCTCCTTGGTGATGAGATCCTGGTGTCTGATGATGGAACGGATGAAGAACCTGTAGTCTGTTACTTCTTGTCCCTTCTTTACCTGCAGAGGTAAAGAGAATAGTTAACGAATTAGTTAATATTATTCTTGTAGCCGAATTCTGGGTCAACTCAATTTAGATTGCCATCGACACCCTTTTTCGTTTTTTTTCTCATGGGGTGTCATAAAATGACCCCCCCCGCTCTGGGCGGAGCGGAAGGGAGTGTCAGACTTGTACTGATTAAAACCCATCCATGTTCCTTCTTTGCCCTTTGTGTTCCAATACCTTCGCGAGAACTCATTAAAGCGGACGGTCTATAGCGATAATTTCGTATCCCTGAGTCTGATGCGAAGTGAAGTGAATATTTTGTCTCTTTCTCATATTGAAAAGTGCCTATTATATATTTCATCTCTCTCCCACTTCTGAAACCTTTACAATGTCGTCAATCTACCTATGGGAGAATACAGTGTCCGATATCTCTCATCTCCTTCTCACCTTAGCCTTGCCCAGATACAGATGCATCTTCTGGTTGCTAGTGGGCAGCGCCTCGAGCTCATAGCTCCTCATGCGGTACAGCTCCAGCTGGAAGGCCGATGCTGGCTCCAGATGCCGGTAGATCGTGTCTTCGGTGAAGTCGTTGCGGGCACGGAATGTGAAGAATTTGGGGAATTGACGCCTGTAAAGAGACAGTTGGTTTAGTTCAAGATTATTGACTAAGATTGAGAACGTGATAACGACGATAAACATGATACCCGCGGTAAGAAAAAAAACCTGTTAAAGAAAGACTTGCTAGACGACCATTTGCGGTTCAATGATGCTCATAAAATCAACATTCAAGTCGAAGTCCAGAGCGTATTTTGAGATTCGATTCGAATAACCAAAACTTATTTTAATCATTTATAACATACATCGCAGAAACCATAAGTTTCATCAAATTTTTATGCTGTCAAAATCGGCTTTTCTGAACTTTTCATTGAACCACGAATTTGATTTGATTTACAGGAGAAGCACCAAGGTAGCTCGCGAAATTCAATTTTTCTTACGTTTTTTAAAGGAACTTATGGGATTGTATTGATGATTTTAATGATTATAACTCAGAAACGTCATATTTGTTACGGTCGCGAAGCATATTTTAATCATCACACAAGCTGACACTGAACAACAAATTGCAAAAAACATAACTACCCTACATGGCTTCCCCGCGTGCTTCCATGTTAAAAAAAAAATATTTGTTTCTAAAACATGCCGATTTCTAAAAATATTTTTTACCGCATAATATGGCATAACTCGAACGCCTGGAAGACCTCACTCACTTGATAAGCAGCATAAAGGTGATCCTCCTGATTCTCTTCTGGTGCAGCTCGTGTCTGTGAGCGCGACAGAAGTTGCCGAAGCGACGAGAGATGGTGCTGTCGTCACTCTCGCCGGAGTCTCGCACTCCGATCATTAGGATATGGATGGGTTCTAGTGGGGCCTGTAGGAAAAGCATAAAAATGTAATTATAAAAGAACTGGAAATAAAGGAAAGCATATTGGGAGAGGAGAACGATGATGATGACTTCACTATACAGGGTGTGAGTGACAGCCTTCCACAAACTGATGGGGTGAATAGGGATGTTTCCCGAAAAAATCTAATTAGTCCATCAGATAGATTTCCAAAAAATATTGGACACGTACTTTTTCTTTTTTCACGAAAACTAAAAATGAAGATGATACAGTGCGTCGAAAACTAGTGTGACGTCATGCTTCAGTACACTTTTTACCGAAAAGTGACGTCACGGCGGCCCCCTTTGATGCGTTTTATCTTCGTCAATTTTTATTGATTTGATAAAACAAAAAATACGTATCTAATATTTTTCGATAATCTAACTGACGTGACGGACTAAATAGAATCATATTTTTATTACACAGGTAACTTCCCTATTCAGTATATCATACTAAGATGACCGGCACAAGAAATTATTTCAGGAACGTTATGGGAATTCAATAAATTTGATTTGTTTTATATCCTCATACTCAATCTACTGTTACCGTGGCAAAACGCACGGCAAGCGCGACGAGGAGTTCGATGAACTCTGTAGCTAGGCAGGAAGTGAACAGCTGATTTCACACGTCGTTCGTTAGAGTATTTCAACATTCATTGTTGGATTTTTTATTTTAGCCGTATTATCGACATAAATGGAGTGCTGCGTACAGGGAATGTAATTTTACATTGAAATAAGGGATTAATTTACCTCAATATCAGTATCAGAAGGCTTGAAGTCCATGCCAACATTAATGCTGGTACTGTCACGACTCTCGCTGCCATCCTGCAACGCTGCTAGGTCCTGCAACAAAGCATTAGGTTTACGTCCATATTATGAGGTTTAAACATAGGTCAACGGCCTCGTTGGTCCAGTGATCGCAAGCAGCGACTGCTGAGCATGAGGTCCTGGTCCCGGTATTTTATCGGTTTTTTTACCCAATGTAGGGTTCAATTTGCCCGAGTGGTTGAGACATTTTGACTCACAGCTAGGCTTATTGTGGCCCACATTTAAAGTCAGGTCGGGGTAATTTCAGTCTACCTTTTCGAGTAATTTTAACCCAATTTTAGGGTCATGTCGAGTCTATTCGGCCCTTTTTCAGGGATAAATTCGACTCATATTTGGTTTGTAAGAAGGCGTTGTCGACGTGGCCCCGCTGTGCAAGGCTCCATACATATTTATAGTAACCTAATACGAAGGGGATGCCGTGGTCTTAGTCAGACCCCACCATCCCCTTCGAACTTAACCTGTCCGAGTCGGGGTGCCCCAAGTCCCACCGTGGTCATTTTTTACCTCGCTTTGGGGTAAATTTTAAACTATATTTTTCCACTCAAGACAAGACAAGACAAGACAAGACATTTATTTGTAGAAACATGAGTATACATACAAGATATGCAGGTTGTTCATAAAAAAAGATCCATCATGTTCGGCCCTTGGGGCATACAAATATTTACCTAAGAAACAAAAGTCATTTAAACGTAGCTAAAAAGATTATTAAATTAGTAAATTACAAATTTAAATAAATTGTCCTATAATCTAATTTTAAATTGTACATAAATATTACACTTTGTCGTTTAAAAATTCCAAAATACTGTAGTATGCTTTCCCAACCAGATATAATTTTAGCCGCTTTTTTAGTTTGTGCGCACATAGTTCCCTCCATGTCTTTGGAAGTTTGTTAAATATTAAAGGCGCCATGCAAAATACGCTTTTCCGCATTAATGCTGTTTTGGAACCATGTGAGCATAGCATACTGTTATCACGTCTGTTGCGACTGACTTTGTCTGCCACGCGTGGAAATAGTTGCCGATTACATTTCACTCACCTCTCTCCTTACAGTAGCCGAACTGGCGAAGTCATGCACCAGGTCGAGCAGCTCATCAGAATACTGCACGAACTGGTCGAAGGACTCGAACGAGGCGAGCGCGCCTGTGCGGTGGTGACACTTCCTCATGGCCGCTGTGCACAGTTCGGCGGGAATGCCCTCAGCGTCTGTGCCGGATGCCATCTCGATTTCTGATTGGCTGATTGGGATTCTGTGGAAGAAGAACGATGGAAGTCAATATGGTTGCAGTGTAGATGTAACTTTTGTAAACTTATACTGTCACTTACGGGATATCTTTCGTGATTGTTCATTATTTTGAGCTCCCAATATTTCGGCGCTGTTGCAAGCGCCATGATCGCGGTTTGACTGGAGAATGCGGGTGGATGGAAAATAAATTGTTAAGAGCAGACAAATCTATCTACCCTCTTTCTTTGTCTTTTGCTACGCGCACTCTGGAACTCGACACTAAGTCACGGCAAAACACACTCACAGTATTACCAGGCTAATATCGGGAGCCCAAAATAATGAACAATCATGGAAGATATCCCGTAAGCGACAGTATAAGTTTAGTTGTAAACCGTGAAAGCTTAAAACAGTGTAACTTTTGTAAATGAAAACGAACACTAGTTTCTGAAATCCCGTTTTCGTTTCTAATCAGTAAATCAGCTATACCTGTTTTAGATGTTAACATAACGTAACATCACGCTTGTAATCCCCGAAGGGTTAGGCCAAGGTGTACTCATTAGTACATCCACAATTTGCCAATTATGTTTAAGTCCTATGTAATAGGGGGCGAGCCTATTGCCATCAACCGGGCACAAATCCAGACTCCAGGGCGGCTACTGAGAAATTCCTGATGGAAAAACCCAATAACACTTTGCCCGACCCGGGAATCGAACCCAGGACCATTTTAAAAATATTTGATTAAAATTTTCTAGAAGTTTCTTCATTATTTTACATGCCAAGACTTATCCTACCTGTTAGGATGTCCAGTGGGCAATATGAATTGGAAGTGGACGACGCCCAGCTCACCCGACAGCGCCAGGTGTTGCAGGCACGTGATGTCGTAAGACGTGTACGCCCGTCTAACGTATACTTCTAGAGCGGCGTTGCATACCTGCGGAAAGAAAGGTCATGATGAGAAGAACTGCTTAAAAGTCCATTGTAGTAACCATTCTTGATCATTTACGAACTCTTGAGATTTAATAATTTACGATTTCGTTTTACGTAGTGTGTCGTCGTGGTGTCGGACGTAAAGAATAGCACCATCCCATATCTTCCCGTGGGTATCGTAAGAGGCGACTAAGGGAGGGGGGAAGGGGTTGGGAGGGGGGCAGCAGCGTTCTCTGTGCTTTTTTAACAACCGTACTGCGATAGCCAACCCGCCTGGTAAAACCCCCCCTTTGGGGGAGGCCTATGTTCCTAGAACAAAAAAATTATCGCAAAGACGGGGAGAACAAGTGCCTTTCGGCTTCGTTAAAGGTCTATTTACACCCTTTATAATTCGTTTTTGAGCGATCGTTTTTTGTCGTTATAATTTAAAGATTTAACATTTTTTTGCTATCTTATATTTTTTGCCACATAACTTCGAAAAGTTTGAGCTAGCGAGCAACGTCGCGGTTCAAACCATTACTTGACAATCATACGTAGTTAACCTATCAAAGAAAGCTTAATTCACAAAGAAATAGCCTTCAATTAAGCAAATCACAGCGACTTATTACAAAGGTAAAAGACTAATTGAATCATCGACTTAAATTAATCAATTACTGTTAGAATCAAAGCATGACGCCTCAGGCATTTCTTTTGATGCGATGCTCATTTACTAGTTATGTCTTATATTTTATTAATGATGAACTTTTCTTTACGAATTCAGTTTATTGCAGTTACTGAAAGCAGTACCGGAAACAATATTTCACTGTGAATTACTGGAAAGGTTGGATTAATTTATTTTCCTTTATTAATTTCTATACAAATAAATTACATTTTTAAATATTCCTTAAAAACAATATAAAAACATTTAAAAATATAAAAAAATTGTAGCCCACCGGTATCGGGAACAGGGTCCAAGCTACCGGCGGTCAGGGCTCCAGAGAAAGAAACCTCCTAACAATACGAGCCGTGTCCAGAAGTACCGCTTTCTGAATTAAGCCCTTGATCCAGCTCAGGCTCTTGGCAATTATTTAATTAATTAATTTATTATTATATATATATTTTTTTTAATGTTATTTTAAATCTAAACTTATACTGTCACTTACGGGATATCTTCCGTGATTGATCATTATTTTAATTTAATGATTTGTTTAATTTTTTTTTTTTTTTTTTTTTGTAATTAGTTTTACACTCATTATACGAATATCAACTTATGTGAAAATTTTCATATCTTTACTAATATTATAAAGAGGTAAAATTTGTTTGTATGTAGGGGGTAATCTCCGGAAGTAATGAACCAATTTTAAAAATTGTTTCACTGGTAGAAAGCTACATTATTCGTGAGTGCTATAGGCTATAAATTATAAACATATCATGCATATTAGCCGAGCTATCACTATTTTCGCGCACGAAGTCGCGGGCGACCTGCTAGTTCGTAATAAGTCAATAGAAATCTTTCCCCTTACTCCTCTGATCAGTAAATCTGCTGTCAAATCTCACGTTACAGTGAATTATCAACAACTACACACTACTCTGACGACGAAAATAAGACTTCACAAGGATGAAATTGAATAGGTTTTTAGAAAGTGAGGTTTAACCCGTTTTATATTATAGCAACTAGATGGTAGATCGCAATAGTGAAGGGTCAATTTTTGTAAGAGTTAAGCCGGAGTACATATCTTTAATGTCATTATATTATTTGTATACAGAACAAATAAATAACAATAATATAATTTGACTGTGCGATTTTTCAAAGGGAAGCCGGTAGGAATCGAGTTGTATGGAACCTTCGCCCCTGGTAGATCGTGGTAAAGTGGCGCCGGTGACTAAAAATTTGCGTGGTATGGGCATGTGATGCGGAGGAATGAGGAAAATGTCGTAAGGAAAGTTTTGAGTATGAATGTGGATAGGTATAAGAGTAGAGGAAGACCAAAGAAACGATGGAAACGATGATATGGCAAGAAAGGAGGTGTCTGATGAGGTGACGAGTACTAGAGAAGTATGGAAGAAGAAGACATGCTGCGCCGACCACAAATGAATTGGGATAAGGTCAGGAGAATGGAGATGATGTCGATGGTAGATGCTAGATGGCCCTGAAGCAGTGGCGAAGGTTCCATACAACCCGATTCCAATCAGCTTCCCTTTGAAAAAGGCACAGTCAGTTTCTATAGCCAATAATATTCTATACAGTAAAGATATGTACTCCGCCCTGAAGAAATCTTTATATTTTTATAGAACCCAGTAAAATGGAAGAAGAGCTGGAATTCAAGCCTTTCAGCGACACATATAGGATGATAACGTTTGCCTTGTGTGTCGGTATGATATACCCGAACAAGAGGACAGAGAGATACAGGCTGGCCAGTATACGTAAGTATTCTTGAGGAAATCTTAGAGAATCTTTAAGGGAATGTTCAAACGTGGACGTGAATCCCGAGCGGTACAGGTAACCAGACTGCACACTGCAGTGTTAGACCAGGCCAGTTAAAGTCCCGTCAAAATCGATCCAGCCGTTTCGGAGATTATCCGGAACAAACACACACACAGACAGACAGACAAAAAAATTAAAAAAATGATTTTTTGTTATAAGTACCGTATAATATACTTTCATATGCATTCGGTTAAAAGCAGTTATTTTGAAATTACAAACAGATACATCAATTTTTTTTTTGTATAGATCAGGTTTTTTTTTTCGGATGGGAAATCATCAAATGACCCCCCCCACTCTGATCGGAGCGGAAGGGAGTGTCAGACTTGTACTGACTAAAACCCATCCATGTTCCTTCTTTGCCCTTTGTGTTCCAGGGCCACGGTATCTCTTTCGAACAGTTCCGCAGCCCTGGCAGGCATCGGCCCTTGCAGACCCCTACATTGTTGCTGACATGTATAGATCAGGCTGGAGTCACGTTTCACGTTTTCGTGTTTCTCTCTGATCAAAATATCGTCATATTTCAGCGTTGCTATTGACATCAATAGCACCACTTGCCAGTATGATATTCATTGACATGTATAAATCCTGGGCGACCAAAGACATCGTGAACATCATCAGACATAGCACCGTGGTGGGGCCGTTCCTTGGTGGATTTTTCAAGGTAAAGCATTGTGAGGAAACCGTCATGTCCAAGAAGCAAAAGTTTAAAGACGCGTGACGTTCATCAACTCGGTCTGAGCCCACGTGGTGGCCCTCTCAAGGACAGGGGGCCTGTGTTCCAGCATTAGGAACGCTATCATCATCATTTCAGCCAAAAGACATCTACTGCTGCACATAGGCCTCCCCCAAAGGGGGGGTTTGCCATGATCGCTGATTAATTGGCCGTACTTTTACGTATTCAAATCTCACTATGGCGTTTTTACTCATCATCATCATTTCAGCTGAACGACGTCCACTGCTGGACATAGGCTTCCCCCAAGTGTCGCCACATTGACCGGTCCCGTGCGACTCGCATCCAGCGGATCCCTGTAACTTTCACCAGGAACGCTATACAGGGTGTAAATATACCCTTAACGAAGCTGAAAGGCATTTGATCTCTACGTCATTGCGATCATTTTTTGTTCTGGACCATACCTGAGAATCTTCTAGTTCCGGAGATTTTGGAGGTCAAAGTCCCAACTTATTTACAAGTTTTTGTTTTTAATACTGGTTTTTAAGGTTACAACTTTACTCTAAATACCTGCATGACCCGTTTACTATTCAATGCATCCATCAGCACAATGTTTTGAGTGCGTTATATTGAGTTTTACCGTGAAACGTGATTTTTTACCCAAAATAAAAAGTCGTTTCCCAGCAATTTTGCGTAGGGTTACGTAATTAGATGTACAGAATGCTTGGTTGACGGCTTCGTGAAGGCTCCATTTACACCTTGTATTCAGATAAGTTATCTTTGCGCCATCAACATTAAAACTATGTACACCGTTTGCGTATAGTGCCCGTTTCACTGTACTCGCTTACTGCACTATTTCACTGGTGGTACAACTTTAGAAATTGCACCCATTCAATACAGAAAGCCATGTTTGTCGAGGGACTTATGGCTAAAAGTTTTGGCTCTATGGAGAGGGGAGAGGGGGGGGCGTTACTTTGTAGCACGAAGTTCTTGTTAGTATGGAAATTAGAATATAAACGAAGCGCATCCTTTGTCTGATGGAGAGCAGCGGTGGCTCAATGACTTACGAGCAGTTAGTCGTGGGATGGAACCCAGGGAGGCGAATTTAAAAATCGAAGACATGTGACATCTTCCAACCCGCACTGGGCCCGCGTGGTGGATTACAGCCTTTACCATCTCATAGAGAGGAGGCCTGTGTCCCAGCAGTGCTATGCTATGCTAATGCATACTATGTCTGGTTTAACCTACTCTATACCACGTTCTATTCCAGATGATCTTAATGTTCCACAAGCGAATCCAAGCGAAACAGATCCTAGACGAAATCGACCGCGATCATTTCCTCCTCAACGATTTCGCCGAAACTTACAAAGACATAGCGCGCGCTTCGATCAAGAACAGCCAGATTTACAGCGAAAGATGCTGGGTGATCACCGTCTCGATTTGCGTCATGACATTTCCAGTAATGGCTGTAGTGTTGAATGTTTACAATTTCTTGTTTTTGTCGGAGCCTGAGAAGTTTATGATACATGATTTGTTGAAGCCTAATTCGGAGCCAGAAGCGAGATTTGCTACGCCGTATTTTGAGGTACTTTTTTAATACTCATTTGTATGACTTCAAATGACCAGCCACATTAGCCCTGGATCGCAACAACTAGGAGCCATGAGGAGAGACCTTTGCCCAGCAGTGGGATAGCGCAGGCTAACAGTATCAGTATGACTTTAAGCTTTGGTAACCAACTCAGTAGTTGTGGTATCCAGTAAGACTGGAAGCCGACCCGACACAGGTCTGGTCGATTTAAAATCCTGTCACTTGTCAATATGTACGGTAACCTTGACCTGATGCGCAGGCATCACCATGATCATGCAGGATACCTAACCCACCAGAAGTACTCCTCAACGGTGTACAGCATCTACCTTGTGTTTGGCCTCATACGATGTGTTTTGACGAGCACAAGCTTATACAAGCTGGGCGGTTAGGGTAGCAGGTTACTCAAATGTGAACATTTTTAAATGTTGAAGTCCAACACGTAGTACAAAATTATTGAGTTTTATTTATTAGCCACTAGCCCGTCAAAAGGCTTCAACCAAACCCTCGTATCATCATTCCAGATCATGTTCCTCTACCAATTCTACTGCGCGATTCTCTACGTGGTCAACTTCATCGGTTACGACGGATTCTTCGGGTTGGCGATCAACCACGCTTGCCTGAAGATGGACCTGTACTGCAAAGCTTTGGAGGAGTCCATGCAAGCTCCTCCGGAAGAGGTTTGTGGGAGGGTCATTGCTGTTATTAAGGAGCAATGTCGGCTGTTCAGGTAAGATATACTGTTAACTTAGTCCTTTTTAAAGTGCCTCGTTGATCGAGTGATCGCAAGCGCGGCTGCTGAGCATGAGGTCCAGGGTTCGATTCCCGGGTCGGACAAAGTGTTATTGGGTTTTTTCAAAAGAAATTTCTCAGTAGCAGCCACGGAGTCTGGATTTGTGGACGGTTGATGGCAATAGGCTGGCCCCCTATTTACGCGGGACTTAAAACATAATTAGCGAAATGTGGGTGTGTTATTAGGTACACCTCTGCAAAACTCTTCGGGAATTACAGGCGTGATGTTTTTTTATCTTTAGTCGTTTTTAACCCCCGATAAAAAAGGGGTGTTATAAGTTTGATTCGTGTTTCTGTGTCTCTGTCTGTGACGTCATAGCTCCCAAACGCATGTACCGATTTTAGACCGCTTTCACATTTAGGCGACTTTAGCAGCGCGACAGTCGCGCATCTAACGTCCAAACGGTAAAAAACGTACTTTTTGCTAGCGAATGTGCTTCTGCCGCGCTACTGTCGCGCAGCTAACGTCCTAATGTGAAAGCGGCCTTAATGGGGTTTTCTCTGTTTGAAAGCTGACATGCTCGAAATGGGTTTTAGCTATAATTAATGAAGATCTGTTCAAGCGTTTGAAGATCATCAGCTCATGTCCTATCTGTGTATTTGTGGCATCGTAGCTCCCAAATGAATGGACCGATTTTGCCCACTCACAGTGATTTTGAACACTTCAATCCGAAAATCAGAAAATAACTGTAGAAGGCCTGTAGTTCTAACAAGAATTTCTTTTTTTACAGATATGTAGATATAATTCAAGATACTTTCAATATTTGGTTGGGTATAATATTCATTGCAACCATGATACAGATATGTACTTGCTTGTACCATATTACTGAGGTAAGAGTCATCATCATCTGCCTAGCCTTTTCCCAACTATGTTGGGGTCGGCTTCCAGTCTAACCGAATGCAGCTAAACACTAGTATTTTACATGGAGCGATTGATTGACTATCTGAATTCCACAACCCAGTTAGTACTAGGTAATACTACCCCTTGGTAAGACTGGTTGTGAGACTTTCAAGCCACTTGTAACAACTGCTAAAGATCTACAAATGACAGCCGGGACCAACGGCTTAACGTGCTTTCCGAGGCACGGAGGAAACTCGGTATGTAATGGGTGGTCACCCATCCACGGACTAACCCAGGCAAGCGCGGCGTGATCTGAAGATCGACCCGAGCGGCTGTTATTATTTAGCCACGAGCTCTTTCTCAAAATTCTCATTTTATATTGTAGCTTCCATTATCTATATATATAATCATCTATATATATATAAAATGGTAAACTGACTGACTGGGTGATATATCAACACACAGCCCAAACCGCTGGTTCTAGAGACATGAAACTTGGAGGGTGTGTTCTTTGTGAAGAGCAAGTATCCACTAAGAAAGGATTTTTGGGAATTCCACCCCTAAAGGGGTGAAATAGGGGATGGAAGTTTATATGAAAGTCCGTCAGTTTTCAAGCTAGGATCTTCAAATTTTGTGTTTAGGCTGACGATTGAAAATTAATTTATACGTGTCTCAGCGTTTTTGACAATTCTTCCCCCGAAGGGTTAAAAAAGGGGATGAAGGAATCCGATTACTTATATCGGATATTATTCGACATCCACGCGGGCAAAAGCTAGTATCATTATATTTATTTAATATATTTCAGGGCTACGGTTTTGATCTACGCTACATGATATTCGTAACTGGGGCCGTCATACATATCTATCTGCCTTGTCGCTATGCAGCAAAACTGAAAGCTATGGTAAGCTATCAAGAATATAAAGGGTGTAAATAGACCCTTAACAAAGCCGAAAGGCACTTGTTCTCGCCGTCTTTGCGATCATTTTTTTGTTCTAGACCATACCTGGGAACCTTCTAGTTACGGAGATATTGGGGGTCAAAGTTCCAATTTTTCCACAAGTTTTTTTTAAAATACATCTTTTTAATGTAAGATTTTTACTTACTCCACGACCCCCGTACTATTTAATCCATCCACCAGCACAATGCTTTGAGTGCTTTCCATCGAGTCCTACCGCAAAACGTGATTTTTCACCCCAAAAAAAACATTCGATTCCCAGCAATAATTTTTGCGTAAAGTTACTTAGTTTGATGTACAGAATGCTTGGTTGACGGCTACGTGAAGGGTTTGTTTTTATTTTTTTTGGGGCAAAAAAATCACGTTTTACGGTATGACGCAATGTAAGGCACTAAAACATTGTGCTGATGGATGGATTGAATAGTGCAGGGGCCGCGGAAGTGTTGAAAATAAATCTTACATTAAAAAAACAGTATATAAAAACTTATCAAAAAGTTGGAATTTTGACCCCCAATATCTCCGTAACTAGAAGGTTCCTAGGTATGGTCTAGAACAGAAAAATGTTCGCAATGACGGGGAGAACAAGTGCCTTGCGGCATCGTTAAGGGTCTTATTACTCCAATTATAATGGAAACTTGGTTCTCAGTCAGTGGAGACGGCGGTGCGCTTGTACAGCAGCGGCTGGGAGCAGGTGGATGAGCAGAGAGTGAGGAGGATGATGGTCTTTATGGTGGCGCGAGCACAGGCCCCCATCGCCATCACAGCCTTCAATATGTTGGCGTTTGACATGGAGCTGTTTACCTCGGTGAGATTTTCTTGGATATTTAACATTTAGACGCGTTTGATTGGCCGTACTTTTACGTATTCAGATTTCACTATGGTGTTTTTACTCATCATCATCATTTCAGCCGAAAGACGTCCACTGCTGGACATAGGCCTTCCCCAAGTGTCGCCACATTGACCGGTCCCGTGCGACTCGGATCTAGCGGATCCCTGCAACCTTCACCAGGTCATCGGTCCACTTAGTGGGAGGCCTTCCAACGTTTTTCGGTTTGCGGTCGCCACTCCAGAACTTTTCGGACCCATCGGCCATCAGTTCTGCGAGCAATGTGCCCTGCCCACCCGTTTTTACTCACACTAATAGAAATTGTTTTGTTTCAGATTTTGCAATCGTCGTACTCAATGTTTACACTGTTGAGATCATAAATATTTTGAAAGAAAGAAAGAAAATACATTTATTTGGCACATGCCACAAGTGCACACAATGTAAAAAAACAAAAAAAAAAAAAAAACAAGAAATCACTATGATATTGCAAGCCTTTTGTAACACCAGTATTAAATATTACACTACACGACTACTACTATTTTGTGTTTTTGTATCGTTTATACAGGGTGTAACAGAAAGGGTATAGTCATATGAAAGGACTAGCTGTTGCCCGCGACCTTCGTCCGCGTGAAATTTTATAGCCTATAACTTTCCTCGACAAATGGGCTATCCAACACTAAAACAATTTTTCTAATCGAACCAGTAGTTCCTGAGATTAGCGCGTTCAACCAAACAAACAAACTTTTCAGCTTTATAATATTAGTATAGATATGCTGCAGACCATCAAACTGAACAACTTTCTCCTTGGGTTCAATATCGTAAATGCGAAAAAATTATCAGCTGTTCCATACAAAATTTCAATTACTTTTGGGTCGAGTAGGTCGACCCAAATGTATGGAAGGAACGGTCTAGAACAAAAAAACGCTGGCAATGACGGGGAGAACAAATGCCTTTCGGGTTCGTTAAGGGTCTTGTTACATCCTTTATCTGTGTTGTTTGGCGTACAGGGTACGCGCTTGCTTGTCACGTATATGTGACTATGGTGGTCATAAGGTTAAAGGCCGATTCATCATCTGCCTAGCCTTTTCCCAACTATGTTGGGATCGGCTTCCAGTCTAACCAGATGCAGCTGAATAACAGTATTCTACATGGGGCGACTACCTATCTGACCTCCACAACCCAGTTAGTACTAGGTAATACGAAACCCCTTGGTAAGACTGCTTGTCAGACCTTTTGGACCACTGACTACCTGTAACGACTGTCAAAGATCTACAAATGACAGCCGGGACCAACGGCTTAACGTGCTTTCCGAGCCACGGAGTAAACTCAGTATGTAACGGGTGGTCACCCATCCACAGACCAACCTAGGCAAGCACGGCTTAACCTAAACATCGACCCGACCGGCTGTAGTTATTTAGCTACTTAAAAATAAACTTACCGCAGCATTAGTATGATAGAAGAAGTCGTGTAATATATCGAAAATGGAGGTCTCCGACAGGATCAGCTTCTGCAAGTTCTCTGGATGGAAGTCGTGACCGTACATGTCCACTGCTGACAGGAATATGGACTCCATCTGGTTGTGGCGGAGCTCGTAGGCTGGTTGGTGGGCTGCGATGAGGACCTGACGAGTAAACATGGAATTAAAATGTGTTCATCATCATCTGCCTAGGCTTTGCCCAAGAATATTGAGCTCGGCTTCCAGTCTAACCGGCTGCAGCTGAATACCAGTATTTTACGTGGAGCGACTGCCTATCTAACCTCCACAACCCAGTTAGTACTGGATAATACGATACCCTTTGGTAAGACTGGTTGTCAGACTTTCGGGTCACAGTACCTGTAACGACTGTCAAAGATCTACAAATGACAGCCGGGACCAACGGCTTAACGTGCTTTCCGAGGCACGGATGGCACAAAAGAAAAAGTATAGAATTATAGTCACCTGTCTCGCTCTCAAAGCGACTCGGCTATGTTCGGCTCTGTGCAACGAAGTGAGCTCGTTGAGTGTGGTCGCCAATTCGTCTGTCAGACCAGGTTCGTTCGACCATAGATGGTCTATAAGGAGGGTGACCTGTGGAAAAAGAAATAAGTTTAATTCTGTTAAGTAAATACATGTATATTTATTTTGAAGGTGACTTGTGCAATAATTTCAAGATATATCACGAGTTATTGGCAACGCTACACGGACAAAAAAAAAAAATGATACGATATTATACAGGGTGTAAAATAATAAACGCAAGACTATCGTGTGGTATCTCAGACCATGAAACTGAACAAATTTTGTTCAATGACTTTTGGAAATTCATTACTTTAAAATAACAGACAATGAATTCAGGAGACTATTTAAAATATTTATAACATAAATAAAATATAAGACTTACCAACAAATTCTTCTTAGCGACTTGGTTATGTGAGAATATAATGTTGGACACCATTTGCATGTCGTCCTTGTAACGATCGCGGAGAGCCACCACGCATTTGTCGTAAGAACCTGTTCAAAAATAATACAGTATTACGGCGCGTATCGTTAGGAGGTTCCGCTCTCAAGAGCCCTGACCACCGGGAGCTCGGACCCTGTTCCCGATGCTGATGGGCTACTATTTTTTATATTTTTAAATGTTTTTTTATATTGTTTTTTTAAGGAATATTTAAAAATGTAATTTGTTTGTATAGGAATAAATAAAGGAAATACGAATATTAACTATTCTTTTTTTTTAGTTAGTAGCGTTTTTTTTCCATTTTTTTTTTTTCTATATAATGTAGTCGTTCCTGGCACTCGCCGGCCGTTGCCGTGGCACCGCTCGCTTCGCTCGCTCAGCTCGTGCGTAGGAGGTCACAGTTTTAACCTAACCTAACCATTTTTTATATTACTTTGTATAGAAATATTTAAAAATGTAAACAATATGTATAGAAAAAAATACAATATTTATAAGAGAGAGCCATAATAGTGATCAATTCTGAAGGTTCTACCTACCATCTTGCGAAAAAGGCTTAAAGTTATGTATGTATCAAATCAAAATATTTATTTGCTAGATTATGGTACATAAGGTCCATATCCTGCTATAACATGGCGTGTAAATGTATTCACAATAAGCGATGTCAATTAGAACTTACAGATTCTATTGACTTGTCTTCTAAGTAGTCCTTAACGGTAATATCTTTTAAATAGTAAGAGTTTGAATAGTATTTTTAACCCCCGGCGCAAAAAGAGGAGTGTTATAAGTTTGACCGCAATGTGTGTGTGTCTGTCTCTGGCAACGTAGCTCTCGAACGTGTGAACCGATTTGGATGCAGTTTTTTTTAAATTGAAAGCTAGTTTCTTGGCGATGGTTCTTAGATATGTTTTATCAAAATCGGTGCAGCTAGTTACTAGATATGAGGGATGAAAGTGGTGATGAAAAATCGAATATTTTAAAATATACCCAAGTGGGGTATCAAATGAAAGGGCATGATGTATATAATTAGATATGTTTTATCAAAACCGGCTCAGCCATTTTATTTGACTTTTCAAATGTTTGTTCGCTTTTCTTTGTTGGAGGGGTTTTTTTTAATTTTAAATTTTTTTTTTATTATTTTTAACATTGTCAGCGGTAAGTGTTAAAAAACTATTTGGTAAATGATTGAAAATATGTTGTTATCGTAAAGCATTGACTGACTCACCTAAACTTATACTGTCACTTACGGGATATCTTCCGTGATTGTTCATTATTTTGAGCTCCCGATATTTCGGCGCTGTTGCAAGCGCAAGCGCAAGTTTAGTTGTAAACCGTGAAAGCTTAAAACAGTGTTTGACTCACCTAGTTGGAAATGACTTTCCACTTGATAGTACTGCTTCAATAGATCATGGACAGCTGCCTTCATCCTGCCCCGAATACCGTTCCTGATGAAACAGTGAATTTATTTTTAGATGTTTATTTTTTTTTACGTCACATAACATCTCGCCTGTAATCCCTGAAGGGTTAGCAGAGGTGTGCCTAATAGTACACCCGCGTTTCACCAGTTATATTTTAGCCAATTGCCATCAACCGGGCGCAAATCTAGACTCGGTGGCTGCTACTGAGAAATTCCTAATGGAAAAACCTAATATCACATTCCCCGACCTGGGAACCGAACCCAAGACCTCATGCTCAGCATGTATTTTTTTAAATATGTTTAATACGATTGTAAAACTCCCACTAAAATAAATGACATCGACTTTGTGAGCTACTTATTTATGTAGTTAACATAACATCACGCCTGTAATCCCCGAAGGGTTAGGCAGAGGTGTACCTAATAGTACACAAACATTTTGCCAGATATGTTTAAGGCCCATGTAATAGGGGGCGAGCCTAGTGCCGTCAAGCGGGCACAAATTATTACTTCACTATAGAGTTAGTATGTTTACTTACCTATATCTTTGCACTAGAACGACGAGAGCTTGCGTGCTCATGAAGAACACATCTCGATCCGCCCTCTTTGCTAGTGAAGCTGCATGGCTGTAACAAAAATTGCATTACTGTAGACACATTTCAAAAAAATTGGTAGATAAAACCTTTCGATTTTCAATTCTATTTTAATGGTAGGAAAGGTTTAAT
Organism: Noctua comes; assembly: GCA_963082995.1. Taxonomy (NCBI): domain Eukaryota; kingdom Metazoa; phylum Arthropoda; class Insecta; order Lepidoptera; family Noctuidae; genus Noctua; species Noctua comes. The sequence continues at coordinate 2,992,522 of OY720295.1, read as the reverse complement.
TGGCATACATTTTTTTATGTCGATTAAACTTTTCTTTTTTTATTTTATGTTTAAATAAGTAGAAAATTTGCCTGTGTTTTTGAGCGGGTTAGGCAGCGGTGTAAACAGACCCTTCACATAGCCGTCAACCAAGCATTCTGTACATCAAACTAAGTAACTTTACGCAAAAATTATTGCTGGGAAACGACTTTTTTTTTGGGGTGAAAAATCACGTTTTAATGTAGGACTCGATGGAAAGCACTCAAAGCATTGTCCTGATGGATGGATTGAATAGTACGGGGGTCGTGGAGGTGTGTAAAGTGAAAATATTACATTAAAAACATGTATTAAAAAAAAATCTTGTGAATAAGTTGGAACTTTGACCCCCAATATCTCCGTAACTAGAAGGTTCCCAGGTATGGTCTAGAACAAAAAAATGATCGCAAAGACGGGGAGAACAAGTGTCTTTCAGATGTGTTAAGGGTCTATTTACACCCTTTATTTCTAGTGCACCCACATTTCGACTAGGAATTTCTGTTGCACGCCCCACGGTGCACCGTGGGTGCGTTTACAAACATTTAAACTCACATACACAAACAGCTAGACCCGGAACAACTACCAGCCCCCGTAGCATGACCACCGTAGTCAAGGATTTCTTTGACGGAAGAATCGTCAAAATGACAGATTGTGTCGGCACAATGACAGATTTCTTTGCACTATCTGTCATTTTGTCGATTCTTCCGTCAAAGAAATCCTTGTCTACGGCGGTCATGCTACGGGGGCTGTAGGCCATACTTTTCCAGTAAGAGATTTGGCCATGCAATAGGAGGGGGGAGGGGAGGTTAATGCATCAGTCTTCAGATACCAATGTACTTACTGATCTATCACGCTGGCGATCTGTTGGCTAGGGAACTGCGCGAGCACACTGGTGATGTTCCTTTCATACAGCGCCATGAGCTTGCGCACCTTCTTCTCTACTGCGATAGGGATACGGCCGGAGGTAGATGATAAGACCTGGTGGGGAAAGAGTCATTTGATATTAGTCATCATCTACGACTTTGGTATATTTTTTGTTTTTTTTTTTAAAAGCGTTGCTCCACACTAAGAATTTCTCAGCCAGTCTTACCAAGGAGTACCGTATTACCCAGTACTGACTGGGTTGTGGAGGTCAGATGGTCAGTCGCTCCATGTAAAATACTGGTTTCTAGTATATTTGTTTTTAAAAGCGTTGCTCCACACTAGGAATTTCTTCTGTATCGTGGGTGCGTTTACAAACATTTAAACTCACATACACAAACAGCCAGACCCGGAACAACTACCTGTAGGCCATACAAATATTTGTTCCGTGCGGGGATCGAACCCGCGACGCGCAGCGCATTAGTCAACCGCTCAGCCAATGCGCCAACCGTGTCAGCAAATTACGTATTTGATATTAACATCAAAAATATTCAATCGTCTACTAAAAGCGGCCGATAAAATAAATTAGGTGAAAAAAACCGTCATATTTATTTTTTTGTAATATTTTCTGAGGATCGTCCATGCCTTTATGAAATAGTCCCATTACCCAAGAAGACAACAAACACCATCATCTGCCTGCCTTTTCCCAACTATGTTGGGGTCGGCTTCCAGTCTAACCGAAGATATAAGAAATATCAGGCAAATTTCGTTTACGTGATTTTTGTTTATTCATGAGTGCCTGACAGTGGCGAAGGTTCCATACGACTCGATTCCTACCGGCTTCCCTTTGAAAACGGGCGCAATCAGTATGCCATAGACAAATAATAAAATCACATTAAAGACATGTACTCCGATTTACCTCTCCTAAAATTAACCCTTCGCCACTGGTGCCTGATATTGTCTCATGTCTGATTTTAAGTACAAAATTTATGAAAAAAGCGAGCGATTTTTATTTTAAAACTATTTTCAATAAAAATGTGGACATTTTGCGAAGTGCTCATTTTGAGATGTGCTCATTTTGCGAAATAATCAAAATCAAAGCATTTATTTCAAATAGGCCAGTTACAGGCACTTTTGAATTGTCGAAACAAAGACAACAATAGCTACAGTCCCAGCCACAAGGCATAACAACTGTGAAAGTACTGTAGTTGCCCATTCCCTAACGTAGATCTCTATGGAGAAGAACGGGCAAGAAACTCCATGGTCACTCTTTTAAATCAGGATAATTTTACAAACTCTTGGTTACATCATTCATGTTGAGATGGTACATTATGTGAGAACGATGTAGCAAGATGTGTACGTTAAAAGTGTCCATAGAAAACAATTCAAAAATAAAATAATCAATTCAAATAAGCCGTGGCAATCAAGAGATGACCAGTCACAACTGACCTCATTTTGAAGTTGGGTGTTAGAGAACGCCTTGTGGCATTAAGTCCGCCTAAAGATTTGACCTAATCAAACATACAAGCAGTGCAAGTTAAATGAAAGCTTTTAACAAAGTAATCCTAACCTCCTGCAACTCCAAGAGCGGTAACGAGGGGTCTCGCAGACTCTGCATGAACTTCTCAACCACCTCGCGGAGACGAGGAGTGTTGTAGGGCTCCGGGAGGCAGTAACCTGGTGATAAGATAAGTTTTGTTATATTTTATACCCATAACATATCATCACGGCTGTAATCCCCGAAGTGTTAGGCAGAGGTGTACCAAATAGTACACCCACATTTCGCCAGTTAAGTTTAATGCCCATGTAATAGGGGGCGAGCCTAATGCCATCAATCAGGCACAGATCCAGACTCCGTGGCTGCTACTGAAAAAAATCTGATGGAAAAACCCAATAACACTTTGTCCGACCCGGGAATCGAACCTAGGAGCTCATGCAATGCAGTGAAAGTAAAAGTGATTCATAAATATTAATGTTGATCGTTGACTGTTTAAATCACCAGCGAGATTTTTTTCAAACAAACAACTCGGTTCTATAGTTGCTAGCTCTTCGCTAAATAGCCGCGGTGGGTCGGGACACCAATCTCCTCATACAGTAGACAGCGGTCCATGATGACCCGCTGGCTCTTCACACAATGGCCCATGGTGGCCTATGATGGCCTATTTATACTCCACACGAGTGATAATGGTACTCCACGATGGCCATTCACAAAGACACGTAGACGTGGTCCATGATTCTCCATTGACCCATAGAACATTGGGCTATAGTGGTCGACGATGGCCATTCACAGGCATAGTCAGCCGTGTTTGACCATTGAATTAACATTTCTTTACCTTGCAGAGTATTTTCTAGCACGGCCCTCAGCTTCAGATGGGAATGGTTGAGTTTCTCCGAAAGGTTGGGGTTCTCTTCGATAGGGAACTGCCCCTTATATGGAATGGCCGTTGTGACGAGACTTGGGTCGTCCAGTTCTAGAAAGGAACAGAAGCTTGTGTCAATATTAAGTTCTGAGGAATTTATAACAAATTAAAATGACAATTTAATTATAAATGAGGATACTTTTCGCAGTTTATCTTTGGGAGTAAACATGTAAAGTTTCAATATAATCGCATTACTGTTACCAGTGTTATTAATATCAGGTTGAATAGCCTAATAAAAGAAATCAAAATACTTCGGGGTGAGGATAAACAATTCTTTAATATTTTTTTAATTATAATTATGTTCAGCACATGTCGCATGTCGCCTACTGTAGGGCAAAGCACTCTCTTTCTCCCTTCAAATGACGAGTTAGCTAGTTTTTTTCTTTTGCTGCAAGAAGCAGTTATTTGTATGTGTGTCCTTTTATTTTTGGCTCAGCGTGTTGCAAGCGTAAAAAGCAAAACGCCTTGTATTTAAACTTACCTAGCGTGCCAATCATAGCGCCCATGTCTAGCACGGCACCGGAACGTAAGATCCAGGTCACCTTGCCTGATTCAGGCGCTGCTAGCGTCATCACCATCTTCATTACCTGTTGATGAACCAAAAATAAAGATTAAACACTACAAAACGAAGTCTCTGTGTAAGCGGCTAACCCGCCCAATCCTATTTGATCAGCCTTTCTACCTACCAGTAGCGAAGGGTCAATTTTTGTAAGAGGTAAGCCGGAGTACATATCTTTAATGTGATTATATTATTTGTCTATAGAATACTGACTGTGCCGTTTTTCAAAGGGAAGCTAGTAGGAATCGAGTTCTATGTAAACTTCGCCACTGCTACCTACATCTGCTAAGCCCGTTTTGAGCTTGAGAACGGAAATGATTTTGGGATTGAACCGTTCATATAGAACTTTATATCCACGAAATAAAAGCGAAAAAAATAGACATCATACGCCTCGTTTCGGCGATGCAGCTCGACATCACGTCGGACTATTCGCTTTAAAGAGGATGCGCTGAAGTAGCTCGCGAAATTTAAATTTTGATAGAGCTAAATGTTAGCGGCCTTTGACCAGCAATGGGCCGCGATATGATACACCTTTTAATTCACAAACCTCAATCTCCGTATAGGGCCATGATAGTCTATGAGATGTCAATGATAGGCCACGGTCGACAATGATGGGCCATCATTATGCGCCACGGTGGACTATGATGGGCCATGGTTGACCATGATGTCCCCCATGATAAATATAACACTAAATAGTCCATGATAGGCCACGGTGGACTATGATGGGCTATCATGATGCGTCACGGTGGACTACGATGGGCCATGATAGGCCATGATAGACATAACAGTCCATAATAAGCCTGGGAAATATTCTTGTGCGTTACAAACCTCAATCTCGGCATAGGGCTGCCCCTTGTCCACATGTCCGCCGTCGTCCACGAGCGTGTTGATGAGCTTGCCGGCAGAGGGCGCGCGCAACTTCGACGGGTCCTTCTCCTTCTCGAACACGACAGTCTGGTTGCCTATCACTATCCTGTATTTGTCCACTTCGTCTCGCAAGTACGTAGTGAAGGAGGCACCGTCGATTGAGAGGAGCATACCTGGGGGTAGAAACAAAAAAATTGTTTATCATATTATTTTTCAAAAAAATATTTGAAAATTTCTCTTTTCACATGGATCATGGCGGTTTATGAAAGCCTGTTGTCACTTCATACATTGGTGTATGATGGCGATTTGGTTCTTTCCATAATGGGCGACAACTATCGTTTACTTCGAAAGACCGTTATAGTGCATGTTGGTCGATTGCCCTGCCTTACAATGGGTTGTGATGGAGTATTTTGGATCATGATGGGAGATGCTCTGCCATGCTGGCCCATGACGGACCCTGGCGGGTTATGGTAGACCATCATGGTCCACGTTGGCAATATTTTTTCAAAATTAATGATCCACTCACTGCCATCAGTAAGCTTGTGCACCTCCATCTCCTTGAAGCTGCCGTTCAGAGCAAGGGAGTATGAGGTTGATCATACTTGGTAGCAGACACCTTGTATTAGAGCCGCCTGGTGGGCTAGTGGTCCATGATTGGCCATTGTGACCCATGACAGGCCATGGTGACACATGAAGCCCATTATGCGCCACCATGGCGCATGATGGCCCAGGGTGATCCATGCAGGGCCATGGTGATCCATGCAGGTCCATGGTAATCCATAATTGTCCACAGTCTAATTGTCCACAGTCTACTTGTCTACTTACCGCTATCAGTAAGCTTGTGCACCTCCATTTCCTTGAAGCTGCCGTTCATAGCGAGGAAGTACGAGGTGGGTCCCGACTTGGTCGCAGACACCTTGTATTTGGAGCCGGTGTGGATCAGTTCCACTTCCACCCAATTCGAGAGAGCGCTGGAACCTTGGATCTGACCCCTGGAAAAAAAGCGTGGTTAAAGTTCAAGGCTGACCAATCCCAGGCCGCGGGCCACAATATGGCCCGCCAAAACATTTATATGGCCCGCCAAAGTATTTGAATTGGCCCGCCAAAGCATTTGAATTGGCCCGCCAACAGTGGTTAACTGACGATAGTCTTTTGAAAACAGATTTAAAGATTTCAAAGATCGAAAACAAATTATTTCTACCTAAAAACACAATCTCAATTAGCCAATATATTACAAAAATCATTTTTTTTTCTGAAAGTCTTATTTACAGCCTCAAAAATCATCAGAAATTGGTCCAAAAAAAGTTGCCAGTTTTATTTAATAGATGGCCCGCTAGTTGACACGGAATCAAAGCTTTGGCCCGCCTTCAAAATAAGTTGAACATCCTTGTAATAATTTGAGTTAATTTAACTTGAAATGTTTGTGTTTTTTTAGCTCAAATCTTGCAACTGAATTTTAAAACACTTATCCCCAACCGATTGAGCTGAAATTTTGCAAACACGTTTAGTTTGGATGACACTATGTCTACATTACTTTTTTAGTATCTCCTTTCGCAGGTATGCTGGAAGAGATTTCTTTAGAAATAAGCATCACCTTTGTACTATTTTCTGTTCCTTTCTTCTTTTCTGTATTTAGTGTGTACATAAATTGTTAAATAAATAAATAAATGACAATGCATGGTTAGCTAAGTGATGTCACTCTAAATCCAATATGGCGGACTAGTTATTTTTTATGCACCACCATGATATGGGTTTCAATAAAAAGGGTTCGCTGAGAAGAATACGAATAACATCACACTTATATTAAAAAGGCCGTTTTTAAAAAAAAAAATCCCTCGTTTCTCATTTAAACAAACCTGCAAAATTGATTGATTTGTCTGTTTGATAGCAACACTAATAAAATAAACATTTCAAAATTAACAAAATTCAAAGGAAGGGACTTACTTCTCCAGCGCACTCTTAAACTCCTGGAAGTTGGCGGTGATGTGCGCATCAGCTATGAGGATGGACCCGCAGATAACACCTAACATAATGTCTGGCTTCTCCGATTGCATCTGCAAGTAAAATGATAAATCATCAGTAAAATTATCCTGCATTTACAGGGTGTAAATAGACCCTTAACATATCCGAAAGGCACTTGTTCTCCCAGTCTTTGCGATCATTTTACTGTTCTATACCATACCTGGGAACCTTCTACTTACAAAGATATTGGGGGTCAAAGTTCCAACATTTTCACAAGTTTTTTTAAATACTTGTTTTTAATGTAAGATTTTTAATTTACACACCTCCACGACCCCCGTACTATTCAATCCATCCATCAGCACAATGCTTTGAGTGCTTTCCATCGAGTCCTACCGTAAAACGTTATTTTCCACCCCAAAAAAAAAAGTCGATTCCCAGCAATAATTTTTGCGTAAAGTTACTTACTTTGATGTACAGAATGCTTGGTTGACGGCTATGTGAAGGGTCTGTTTACACCCTGTATACAACATTATTTTTAGTATATACGAAACCTGCATATAGTTTGTTCAGAATAAGTAACTGTTTCGATTCCAATAATTTTTAAACCATGTTATATTTTGTCCCAAAAATATTTTAAAAAGGCTACAAGTTGGACACCGCGCAACACTAAGTACCTATCGCAATCATTTAGGTACCTACTACCACATTATTATTATCAATGAGCTCAAGACGACGCTGGAGGCGCGCACGCGGCGGCGCCGCGTGATGACCACGTTTTTGTGCGGACAACCAGGTAACAGAACAAGCTTATAACTTTGTGATTTTTCATCATACAGTTTTGAAATTTCGTACATAGATTCTTTACATAAAAATACTTGACACGTGTTTCAGGTTTCGCATATACTAAAACTAATATTGTATTTTGAATTAGATAGAGGGACGTACAGCCCCTTTCGGATCGGGCAGGACTTTTTTCCAACATATTATTTACTCACCCTCTCAGCAATAAGCGCGTCCAGCCAGGCCGTGTCGATGTCATTGTTCTGGAAGGCGCCGGTCTCCAGCAACGTGATGAGGTACTCCACTGTGGTTCGGAAGTCACCACGGATGCTGAGCTCTTTGAGAGCTATGACAAGGTTTCTGTGGAAGAAATGGAGGAGTAAGAATAGTATACAAAAATATAGTAACCCAGTATTTACAGAACAAGCAAACCGACGTTAATAGAACTTTAAGGATTTGTTTTGGTTTTTTTACTAATTCTACAAAAAAAAAAATATATACATATAAATAAAAAAAAACAGCTGTTTCATAAATTTCGGGTCAGTAGGTATTGCACTTTTGTATGAAACAGCTGATTTTTTTTTCGCCATTCCAGAGTTGGTCCCATAATGAAAGTTGTTCAGTTTCATGGTCCGAGTTACCACCTAAGAGGTTTAGGGTTAATTTATTAACACCTTATATAGAAGACAGACTGCAGTGTCTCAAGACAAAAGTCTATGACCAGTGTGTGTTGCCAGTGATTACATACGGGACCGAAACGTGGTCGCTCACAATGGGCCTCATCAGAAGGCTTAAAGTCACCCAAAGGGCAATGGAGAGGGCTATGCTCGGTGTTTCCTTGCGTGATCCAATCAGAAATGAGGAGATCCGCAAGAGAACCAAGGTTACCGACGTAGCCCGAAGAATAGCCAAACTTAAGTGGCAGTGGGCAGGGCACATTGCTCGCAGAACGGATGGCCGATGGGGCCGAAAAGTTCTGGAGTGGCGACCGCGAACTGGAAGTCGTTGCGTTGGAAGGCCTCCCACTAGGTGGACCGATGACCTGGTGAAGGTTGCAGGGATCCGCTGGATGCGAGTCGCACGGGACCGGTCAATGTGGCGACACTTGGGGAGGCCTATGTCCAGCAGTGGACGTCTTTCGGCTGAAATGATGATGATGATGAATGATAGAAGACAACATTATACAATATTGTACCCAGGACTATGTAATATCTAACTTGATAAAACAGAGTCCATGGATTTCTTGCCCATTCCACTCCATGAGATCTACGATTTTGAAATGGGCAACTACAGTCCACTCACAGTTATTAGGCATGTGGCTGGACTGTGCTAATATATGACTTACTCCCTAGCCTGCTCCCTGGTCTCGCCCCAAGAGAAACAATGTCCGAACTGCGAGTCGGCGAACTCGTGCAGACCACCAGACGCTGCCACGCTGAAGTAGCCCCACACGTTCTTAGAGGAGCGGAAGTTCAGCTCCTGGACCGTGCCGGAGGATGGCTTGAAACCTGGTGACAAGGAATGAGAGATAAAGACGGTAGAAAAATAAAAATATACGTAAAATATATAATTAATGTTAAAAAAATCATGTCTGATCCGTGAAGGTATTATTAGGTAATGGCTGCGCGGATTCATGCAAATTGGTAGATATAAATTCTTTAAATTAGACTTTCGTTGATTGGCACGTCGCATCCCCCCCCCACATGCCTGTCGCCTTTGTTCGAGCAAGGTGCGTCGCAAGCGCCTCTGTCGTGCGTCTTGCGAACAATCAACCGCGAGCCACGCGTGCTCTCATGAAATTACGAAAACTAGTAAAAATTGGTGTGTTTTCGTCGTTTTTATGGTGTTTAACGCTCAAGGTGACTGTGACCAGGATTTAAGGGTATTGTGCACCCGTCCTTTCAAGCGTATTACTAGTTTCTGGTGTTCCAAACGATTCGCGTCATCCTTCCCTTTAGCAGCGTGCCAATTTAAAAAATTGTTCACATTATTAGCTTCACCCGCGTGAACAGGTATGAAGAGAAGATTCTATTTATATTATCCTTTTTTGATTTCAAGTAAAACAAAAAGTACCCCGGTAAAAATTTAATAAAATGAGGAGTCTTACATGACATGGCGATACTCCGGTCGCTTCTCGGGTAGTGACGTCATAAACAAGCAATTGACGATAATGCACATACTAACGCGAAGAAAAAAAGCGCCTTCGTCCTCTCTCCTATTACCTATTAATTTAACGTTGTTGTGCCCGACAGGGTCCATAATTGATTCAATGTTTTAACATACCAACTGTTTTATTTTTAACATTATGGAATGCAATAAAGTATTGAGTATTGAAGATGGTGTTGTCACGTTTTTAAAATTTGTTAGACACCTCCAAGATATTTTCAGGACTTGTCAAGAACTTATTGTTGCCTTCTTAGTTCTTACCTTCATCAGGGTTCTCCGAAGTGATCCTAGCAGCGATGACGTGACCCCAGGGCGAGGGGCGCTGCTTGGGCTCGTCGAACTCTATCTGAGAGAGACCCCACGGGGACTCGCCGTACAGCAGACGGATGTCTTTAATGTGGTAGAGGGGGAGACCCATGGCGATCTGGAAAGAAGAGTGATAATAGTTAACAACATTCATTTATTTCCAGGCAGCTTTGGCCCATAGATATAATATACCTTTCAGTAAAAAGTATCTAAAAAGTTTAAAAAAAAACAAAGCTAAAATATAAAAAAAACAAAAATCATCATCAAAAATACCCATGTGGTCTACTGGTCTACTCAGTCTACTGGTCTTCTACTAACCTGCAGCTGCGCGGCGTGTAGGTTGACTTCGGCCACCATTTGTGTAACTATAGTGTCATAATCACCCAATGTGGTCTACTTGGTCTACTGGTCCTTTCGGTCTGTTGGTCTACTAACCTGCAGCTGCGCGGCTGGTAGGTTGTTGTATAACTATAGTGTCATGCACACCCTATGTGGTGTATTGGTGTACTGGTGTACTCAGACTACTGGTCTTCTTGGTTTACTAACCCGCAGCTGCGCAGTGGGTATGTTGTTGTATAACTATAGTGTCATGCGAACGATATGTGTTCTACTTAGTCCACTCAGTCTTCTGGTCTACTCAGTCTACTGGTCTACTCAGTCTACTGGTCTACTCAGTCTACTGGTCTACTCAGTCTACTGGTCTACTCAGTCTACTGGTCTACTCAGTCTACTGGTCTACTCAGTCTTGCTCTGTTGGTCTACTAACCTGCAGCTGTGCGGCGGGTAGGTTGACGTCGGCCACCATCTCAGTACAAGGATGTTCCACTTGCAGCCGAGGGTTGAGCTCCAGGAAGTAGTAAGCGCCTGTTGCCGGCTCGTACAGATATTCCACTGTCCCCGCGCTTACGTAGCCCACCATCTTTGCTAGACGTACTGCGGACTGGAAGAAAATAATATTGTGTAAGATCTGGGTTTAGCTAAAAGGTTAAGTAGTCTAGCAACGCTATCTAATTGATGAGTCCCTCTCGCTTAAAATTGTTATGTATGTTAGTGTAATTAGAACTAAAAGGGTACGATGGGGTTGGCGTATCCATGTGGATAAAAACCCCGTGTTAAATAAATAGATTAAAAAAAAAAAAAAAAGATCTGGGTTCAGGGTAGCGGAGGACGGAATGTCGCACTTGTCAAATATTAGCCTTTTATTTAATGTTCAGGTTAAGCCACGCTTGCCTAGGTTGGACCATGGATGGGTGACCCATTACATACCGAGTTTCCTCCGTGCCTCGAAAAGCACGTTAAACCGTTGATCCAGGCTGTCATTTGTAGATTTTGGACAGTTGTTACAGGTAGTCAGTGGCCTAAAAAAGTCTGACAACCAGTCTTACCAAGGGAATCCTATTACTCAGTACTAACTGGGTTGTGGAGGTCAGATAGGCAGTCGCTCCATGTAAAATACTAGTATTCAGCTGCATCCGGTTAGACTGGAAGCCGACCCCAACATAGTTGGGCAAAGGCTAGGCAAATCATCACTGCGCTAACCGTGTCATCTCACATATGATTATCATCTATATCTACAACTAGCTGTGCCCCGCGGTTTCACCCGCCGCTTCTGACTTGTTTTTTTTTGCTCCAGTCCTATTGGTCATAGCGTGATGTTATATAGCCTATAGCCTTCCTCGATAATTGGACTATCCAACACTAAAAGAATTTTTCATTTCGAACCAATAGTTCCTGAGATTAGCGCGTTCAACCAAACAAACAAACTCTTCAGCTTCATAATATTAGTATAGATTATTCAATTCAACAGTGCCACTTAAGGCTAAGCATATGACGATGATGACATACCTTCTCCATCTCAATGAACACTTCTGGCTTGGCGATAGCCGCGGGCGCCTCCTCAATGATCTTCTGATGACGACGCTGAATGGAACAGTCACGGCCGAACAGGGAGATCGCGTTACCTGTAATACGATAAAAGAAGAGGATTAGAGAAAAAAATATATTTATTCATCGCAGGGTCATGACGTGCAAACAAAATGACAAAAAAAAAACAAGAAACATACAAAGCATAACAAATATTTATAAACATAACAGGTCATTTATTTTTTATTTACAAGATTTATCTTTTATCAAGAAGTATGGAAGAAGGAGACATGCTGCGCCGACCCCAAGTGAATTGGGATAAGGGCAAGAGAATGATGATGATGATATTATTATCTTTTATTGACATGATTTATTTTTATTGAAATGATTATTTTTTTATTAACATTTTGTTTTCATTGCTAATGTACCCAATTTTTATTGTATAATTGAATTTTATTTTATTGTTTAACTGTAAACCTTTTTAAGCCGCATTGTGTTAGTTTTAATGAATTTTCGATACAATGTAAGAATTGTCTATGAAATAAATGAAATGAAAAATGACAGGACAGTACGTTGACCGCTTGCACGTCGTGATTGCGACAGCGGGTTACAACTCAGCATGATGCTGTGCTATGGGAGCCCACAGTACAGCGCTGGTTTTCCAAACCCATTAACACTTAAAACGCCCGCCCTTCACTCCTCAGCATTCAACATCTATCTGTTAATTTTATGTAAAGACAAAAACTTCTAGAATACGTCAACGTAAAATTAGGAAGTCTTCATAAACTTACCGTACTGATCAGCCAAGAGTTGCACCTCCAAATGCCTGGCAGACTTGGCCAGCTTCATCACGAATATAGGAGAGCCGGGCACTTCAGCTTGCACCTAGAAAAATTAACACGGTAGGTTTAAAATAAATATTTAGTAAAAATATAACATAACGCCTACTATCCTTGAAGGGTAAGGCAGAGGTGTACTTAATAGTACACCCACATTCCGCCAGCTATGTTGAAGTCCCATGTAATAGGGGGCCAGCCTATTGCCATCCACCGAGCGCAAATACGAAACCGTGGTCGTGGAAAGTGGTCCACCGTCAGTGGACTCGGTAGTATCTATCTATATATATAAAAATGAATCTCTATTTCCCTTGGTCACGGCATCACGCATGAACGGCTGAACCGATTTCGCAAAAAAAATCTTTTTTTGTTCTGTTTGTTACTGTCAGAAGATTCTTAGGTAGGTAGTAGGTAGGTAGTGGGTAGGTAGTGGGTAGGTAGTGGGTAGGTAGTGGGTAGGTAGTAGGTAGGTAGTGGGTAGGTAGTGGGTAGGTAGTGGGTAGGTAGTGGGTAGGTAGTGGGTAGGTAGTGGGTAGGTAGTAGGTAGGTAGTGGGTAGGTAGTGGGTAGGTAGTGGGTAGGTAGTGGGTAGGTAGTGGGTAGGTAGTGGGTAGGTAGTGGGTAGGTAGTGGGTAGGAAGTGGGTAGGTAGTGGGTAGGTAGTGGGTAGGTAGTGGGTAGGTAGTGGGTAGGTAGTAGGTAGGTAGTAGGATGTTTTCCTTCACCGTTTTGGGAGCAGTGGCGATGAAATAAAGTAATATGCCTGCCTAGGTTCGATATCATGCTCTAGTTAGTCGTGGCCGTTATCGCTGGTCTACCACGATTCACCTTCATGTTATGGTCAATTCACACAGAGACGTGACGCGACGCGACGACGAACTCAGGCCGCGTGACGGCTCGCGGCGCCGCGAGCGGCCGCGCGTCTTTCAATCGATACTATGCATTTCCTAATGGAGATAAAGCATAAAATGGCTTGACTATGCGCGCAGCGTCGCGTAGCGTCTCGGTGTGAGCTGACCCTTAGTGAAGTTTCACCAGTTATTCCATTTGAGCTGCTTCAAAGCGTTATGAAAATGGCATGTTAAAATAGTTTCACTGACCTGTCTGAAGGAGCTGTTGAAGTCGTCAGGATTATCGACTTTCCTGATACCCTTGCCACCACCACCTTCTGAAGCCTTGATCATCACCGGGAAACCTGGGTAAAGAAAGTAAGATTACTGTACTACATACTTGAGGACCTCATCATCATCATCATCATTTCAGCCGAAAGACGTCCACTACTGGACATAGGCCATCCCCAAGTGCCACATTGACCGGTCCCGTGCGACTCGCATCCAGCGGATCCCTGCAACCTTCACCAGGTCATCGGTCCACCTAGTGGGAGGCCTTCCAACGCAACGTCTTCCAGTTCGCGGTCGCCACTCCAGAACTTTTCGGCCCCATCGGCCATCCGTTCTGCGAGCAATGTGCCCTGCCCACTGACACTTAAGTTTAGTTATTCTTGAGGAGCTCGTGGCTAAATAATCCACTCGGTTCGATCCTTGCCTAGGTCTTTTGTAACTAGCACAAAATTGTAAATAATAATTTAATCAGGCTTTTATCAAAGCAACTGAATTTCGACCACGCGAAAAATCCTAAATATTTTTTTTTTAAATTTCTCTTTGCTAATTTCACAAACAATTGGTGAATGGTAAGGAGCTCGTGGCTAAATAATAACAGCCGCTCGGGTCGATCTTCAGGATAAGCCGCGCTTGCCTAGGTTGGTCCGTGGATGGGTGACCACTCATTACATACCGAGTTTCCTCCGTGCCTCGGAAACCACGTTAAGCAGTTGTTGGTCTTGCCTGTCATTTGTAGATCTTGGCTTCCTCTAGCAAATGAAAAACATACACACGAACATAGCACCTCCGGCTTTTTGGAAGCTGGCTAAAAAGAGGGTTAATGTGTTTGTATTTTCTGACCTTCGTTTTTTTTTGGGTTTTTCCTGTCGACTTACGAAAAATCATAAATCAACATTGGAGGTCAACTCACCAATTTTCTGTGCCGCCTGCAGGCCCTGCTCGGGCGAAGTGACGCACCCCTTAGCGAACAGCTCCGACGATATCTTGATCTTCTTGCTGTTGTACTCGGCTTTCAGTTCTGGAATAACAGAAAAAGTCAAGGTGAAATAAGTTTGGAATACCTTCGTCCGCGTAATTTTTTTATAAAAATATTACTTACTTATTTTAATCTGATTTTGTTTACAATTTCAAGGGAATAATTTGCAAGGAACCCTAATCCTACTTCTAAAATAAAGGCCCAAGCTACTCCTTATAACATCAACTATTTGCCAGTAAAAGTCCCATCAAAATCGGTCCAGCCGTTTCGGAGATTAGCCGAAACTAACAAACACAGACAATTTTTTTTTTTTTAATGTTATAAGTACCGTATATACTTTCATATGCATTTAATAAAAAGCTGTTATTTTAGTATTACAAACAGGCACTTCAATTTTATTTATTTGTATAGATGATGGACCAGAGGTGGACGAAACAAGAGGAGTTATGTAAGAAGCGATCCTTTCATTGTCTTTTTTTCTTCGGAAATAAACACGGTCTGTAGTTTCTACTTACCCCCCATGGGTAAAAGCCCCTAGATGTTTTTAGCGCCCCATAGATCATCTTAGAACCCCCTACATCTTTGTAGAGCCTCATAGATTCCTTTATTTTAGAGCCTTGTAGATTTTCTAAGAGCGTTTTGGATAAGAAGTATCTTAGAGACTTCTAGACTCCTGGATCTTTTAGAAGCCCATAGGTTATCTTAAAGCTTATTCGACTGCGCCTTGGTCTTATTTTAGCGCTCCTTTCGAGACCCTTAGATTATCTTACGAACCTTTTCAAGACCCCTAGATCCTTGCAGATCCTCTTAGAGCACCTTAGATTTCATAAGATGCTTTTAGATTGCCTTAGAACTTTGTAGACTTTCTTAGAGCCTCATACATCTTCCTTAAACCTCCTAGATATTCTAAGAGAAGGAAAAACAGACTCACCGCTGCCACTCCAAGGCAAGGTCGGTATCTCAGCGGTCTGCGCCACGATGGAGGAAGCGATCTTGTCGCCGAGAGCCCACATAGCCTTCTCGGGGGGTCCGATGAACACGACCCCCGCGCGATGCAGCAGCTCGGGGAGCTTGGGGTTCTCAGATGCGTGACCCCAACCTGCCCATACGGCCTGGGGAGGAAATAATAGTTTTTAAGGATGTACAAATTGTATGAAGGGTAAGTGTTAGCCTGCCGGGGTCGCGGGACTTATAGAATTACCGTGACCCTGGAACATAAAGGGCTACTGAAGGACACCGTGGATTTTAGTCAGTACAAGTCTGACAGTCCCTCCCGCTCTGCCCTGGGTGGGAGGACTCATTTGATGATTTTACAAAGTTAAAAAAAAAAAAAAAAAAAATGGTAAGTGTTACGCACAACAATTCAAAATATGTTAGGACGGATGCGTTAAAGTGCGTGCGGATGCGTTAAAACAGGTTGTATTTTGATCGAACTATGAAGATTAAATAGTCGTATTTTTATTTTTTTTATTCTATTCAGTAGTACACATACATTTAATTCATTTAAGTTGGTGCCAATATAAACTCATTAGACTTTTACCGTGCACTAAAATCATCGACTACATAATTTAGAGAATTAGATCGACTTAAGTAGGTACTTAATTAAAAAGAAACTACAACTAAAATTACAGCGGATTGTAGGCGAAATAATATCTAAGGCTGCGTCCACATCTGGCGAATGTGCCGCGAATGTGCAGCTCGCGAGCCGTTTGCGAGCTGCCCGCGAGCTGCGCACGTGCGGTTACAGCCTATATTTGGTGCGCCGTTCTAGTGCAACCCTAGCAAGGCTCGAGTGGGGCGCGCGTGCAGAGCGCGCGCTGCTCGTGCGCACATACGCGTGAACTTGAGCCTCAGTAGTGAATTTGCTTGAATTTGTGAGGTGCATCGCGGCCGGCACGCGCGCACCTCCTGCGCCGCTCGAGTACGGCGCGTAGAAAGCGCGCGAGCGGCGCGCGGACGGCGCAGGGGCTGCGTACGAACATAAAATGCACGCGCGCAGTTCGCAAACGGGTCGCGAGCTGCACATTCGCGGCACATTCGCCAGATGTGGACGCACCCTAATACTCGAACTAACGAGCGAACCTCGATTGATAGTTTTAATGATGAATTAAAAATCAATTTTATGCCTTTAACGCGTACTCGGCGTTGGCTTAACAGCCCCACGGCTCTTCAGGGTTAAGTACCGTTTGCAGAGGTCGGTTCGTGGATGGGGGACCATCCATTACAAACCGAATTTCCTCCGTGCTTTATCAAGACTCATGAATAAATCTTTGTGAGCAACGCTGCCAAAGATCTACAAATGACAGGCGGAACCACCAGGCAGTCAGTGCCCCGGAAGTCTGACAACCAATCTTATCAAAGGGTTACTGGATGATAGGCAGTCTCTCTATGTATAATACTGGTATTCAGCTGCATCCGGTTAGACTGGAAGCCGACCCCAACAAAGGCTAGTCAGATGATGACCGATGACAAATATTCTCACCTGCACTTGGGTCCTGATAGCGATGTCCACAATCAGCTCTACGTTGGCGTAGTTATTGTTGTTGGAGCCCCCGGGCACCGGCACATAGTGGTCAGCCATTTTGATGTACTCTGCGTTGGCTTTCAGATCCTCTGGAGTCACCTGTGAACAGAAAGTTTGATATTATCAATCAATCATTTTATTGTCAAGCAACTGAGGCCCATAGATAAAAATACACAAAATAATCTTACAAAATAATAAACTAATACATATAAAAAATCCTTATTTAACTAAAACTAGACACGAATCGTTGACGGCGTCGCGTTTTGCCGCGTGGTGTCGCGTTACCGTCCTCGGAATCGTCGGTATAAGACACCTTTCGGCCAAAAGTCCTCTTTCAAGGTCTGCAGATGGTGAGTTGGAGCTCGAACAACGAACGACTTGAAGTTGACGTTGTAGCGCGATATTATACCCAGCAAACACTGTTGGAGGCGGCCGAAAATGTAATAGTACAATTTCTTTCAAGAGTCTAATGGGTGTAAAAAGATCCTTAGTGAAGCTGAAAGGCACTTGTTCTCCCCATCATAGCGTTTTTTTTTTGTTCTAGACCATACCTGGGAACCTTCTAGTTACGGAGATATTGAGGGTCTAAATTCCAAGTATTTTTTTTTTAATACTAGTTTTTAATGTTATAACTTTACTTTAAATACCTCCATGACCCCCGTACTATTCAATGCATCCATCAGCATATTTTGTTGAGTGCAGTTCATTGAGTCCTACCGTAAAACGTGACTTTTTCACCCCAAAAAAAAAAGTCGTTTCCCAGCTATAATTTTTTTATTTTTTTAGTTTGATGTACAGAATGCTTGGTTGACGGTTTCGTGATGGGTCCGTTTACACCCTGTATACAGGGTGTTTGGTTAAACGCGGGCAATACTTTAAGGGACTAAAGTACTCATAAATATGGTCAACTCTTACTATGGGGCTAACTATGAAATATGATTTAAAAAATCTTCTGTTGCCTACATTTTTTCGACTTACGCGACCAATAATGTGTGGAGCAGCTGATATTTTTTCGCGTTTTCATGGTCGGTCCCATAGTAAGTTATTTATTTTCATGAGTACTACACGCCCCTAAAGTATTGTCCACGTTTAAAAAAACACCCTGTAGAAAAACCCGACAACAACTGTTGGGGTGTAGCCCACCAGACACGACAATAGTCTAGTCGGAGGATCCTCCCTTTTTTAAGGGGGGACTAGCTGTTGCCCGCGACCTTCGTGTGCGTGAAATTATTATAATAAAAAAAGTTACTACCCTTATTGAATCGAATTTTGTTACCAATTTCAACGGTTTCTTTTTTTGCAAGGAACCCTAATTCTTATTCTTAAATAAAAGTAGTATTAGTTACTCCTTATGATATCAGCTATCTGCCAGTAAAAGACCCGGGTCCCGTCAAAATCGCTCCAGCCGTTTCGGAGATTAGTCGGACCAAACAGATGGACCGACAGACACACAATTTAAAAAAAATGTGTTACTTTTATAAGTACCGTATATACTTTCATATGCATTCAGTCAAAAGCTGTTATTTGGATTTTACAAACAGATACTTAAATTTTATATGTATACAACGTGTAACATAATAAACGCAAGACCTCTCGTGTGGTGTCTCAGACCATGAAACTGAACAACTTTTGTTCTATGACTTTTGGAAATTCATAACTTTTTTTTTAGTTTTACCATACATGTGGATCAGCTGATTGCGTCTAGAACAAAAGATGTTTAGTTTCATGGTGCGAGAGACCACATGGGAGGTTTTGCGTTTATTATGTTACACCTTGTAGATGAAGAAGTCTACACTCTGTTCCTCATATCCTAAAGACTCACCATAACAACGAAGCGCACAGCCCGCTCGTTCTTGAACATCTCGTAGGACCATCGTCTCACTGAACGCATGCATTTTACTGCGCCGATACCGTTGTTCGCGATCAGGACCTGATGGCAAAAGGAACATAATTATTATTTAGTATAGCTTTTGCTCGCGGCTTCACCGAACTGTTCCACGGGATCATCTAACGGGATAAAAAGTGTCCTAAATTTCATCCAAATCACGGGATCATCTAACGGGATAAAAAGTGTCCTAAATTTCATCCAAATCACGGGATCATCTAACGGGATAAAAAGTGTCCTAAATTTCATCCAAATCTCGGGATCATCTAACGGGATAAAAAGTGTCCTAAATTTCATCCAAATCACGGGATCATCCAACGGGATAAAAAGTGTCCTAAATTTCATCCAAATCACGGGATCATCTAACGGGATAAAAAGTGTCCTAAATTTCATCCAAATCTGGTAAGCATTTGTGTAAAAGAGTAACAAGCAAAGGCCTCCCCTTTCTGCTTCCAAACCTCTCTGTTTTTTGTAATTTCTAAAAAACATAATCAGATCGTTCGCCGCGGTCGACCTCGACGGCAATGTACACCACACAGGCGATCAGTGAGTGACGATCCTTGCCCACCTCTCCAGGTGCACCCGCGCGAAGTGGCCAGCCCACTCCCACTTTAGCTTGGCTGTTTTAACTCCAACATCAGCTACTTGGGTTATGGATTAGCACATTTAAATCACGTCTTGAAGCTTCTACGTCAGTTTCAGAGTGCAATGCTAAATTAAAAAAAACTATCAACATTCTAATAAATATGGCAACACTTACCTTATTAATGGGTTTGGTACCCTGGAACCTCCTGACGAACTCCTCAGGAGTAGCTACCGTGAAGTCTTTCTCTTGGAAGCGCTGACTGTGGATCACCGTACCCTGGGACATGGACGGCCTATAACAGAAACATAAAGAATAAGTTAAAAAAATAAATACTGCCAAGAAGAATCTCTTTCTATAGATTTGAATATTATTAATATTATAATTTATTTATAACCTGCAAGCATAAAATTACAAAAAATACGCATTTCATCAGAGCAAATTGGCCATTATATCGTTAAAATATTTTAACGATATAATGGCCAATTTGCTCTATCAATGGTACGGTTTTTCCTATTGCAGTTTGGTAAAACATCAATTTTAAAAATGGTGGTAAAAGAAAATATTATTTTGAATGCCAATCAAAGATTGTCTTTCGAAGAATTTTGATATATATTTTTATGGATGATGAAGATAAATTTAATTAGGTAAAATAAAAAAATAAAGAAATAAAAAAATAAAAAAAAACAAAAAAGAAGACAAAATCATTTAAATAAATAAAAAAATCAATTATCACTCAAAATCATTCAAATCATTTTGTTATCATACCAAGTAAATATTACTATTAGTACAACTATTATTTACAACACGGGATTTTGATCCAAAGTACAAATTGTGTCTAGTAGTGGTTGCTCCATGTTCGAAATTCTAATGATTTTTTTCTTTATTTAATTGTTGGAGTGTTGAATTAGCCTCGTTCTTGACTTATTGGGCAGAAAAAAAACAAAACACGGAGAAGGTCGGAAGAATAGGGAGAAGCCTTTGCCCAGCAGTGGGACAGAAAGCAATAATTAAAATAAAACTTTCTGCACTCCTTCAATAAGAACTTTCAAATACGCCAAAACCTCACACTTGTGTGTGCGTGAAAATTCCTTTTAAAAGGGACCAAAACTAATATAAAGTTATGAAGCAGATCCCAGTTTAAATTCACTATAACAAAGCATAAAACTAGAAAAAATAGAGGACACTTCATATATTTTTTTTTTTTTCTTAATGGGTCTGCTCTTGACCTCAATCACGCCTGATGGAAAGCGATAGATGATTTGATTTTAATCAAAATCAATCAAATCAAATCAAAATCAAAAAACGTTTATTTATCTCCACAAATTACATAGTTATTTAAGATATAGTTGACAGGTAGTAGGCAAAAATTTGTAATTTGTGGGAGATCTGGAGTCTAAACTAAGCCTAGGCCTGTATTTTAGAACTCCAGGCCCCCCATTACATCATAGAGTTATATAATGAAAAAACAAAAACTTAAACAAAGCTGTATCTTGAATTTAAGCTATACAAATAACGATACTATAATACGGTTTACGAAAAAACAATACAAACATCAAATAACAAATTATACATACCATGTGGTCGACATTTTAGCAATACTAAATCAAAAACTAAGACGATTCTAGAATGCAATACTTTTGTGATGGAATTCTTTTTTT
Organism: Noctua comes; assembly: GCA_963082995.1. Taxonomy (NCBI): domain Eukaryota; kingdom Metazoa; phylum Arthropoda; class Insecta; order Lepidoptera; family Noctuidae; genus Noctua; species Noctua comes. The sequence continues at coordinate 2,971,139 of OY720295.1, read as the reverse complement.
TTTAATATTAAACTCTTGACCTCAATTTAGTCTAATTCTCAAATTTAACTTAATTTTAAGTTACTATTAAGTATCATACTATACTTGTCACTTTACAAGCGCATTGTAGAGACATTTAGCCCGTAAAATATTACACTTTTAATACTAAATTATTTAAATTACTTGTGAACAGGATATTAACAATACTTGTTGAATTTTTGTTAATACTGAAATAAACAAGTGATCTAGTACAAGAATCATATCGGACTATTGAAATCTTGATTTGAATTGATGATGATTAAATAATTATAATTTGATATTAATTATCTGGGTTTTATTTTTAATATTGTTGATTGCTGATTAAACAGATCATAACTTGCAAATTATGATAAAAATATAAAAACAAGGAGCTTTAATTTGATTTTTTTTATGTTGCTGATTCATTCAAAATTAAGCTGTGATCGAGATTGTATTCTATTACATAATTTTTTATATACATTTTGTTTACATTTTTTAATATTTCTATTCAAAGTAATATAAAAAAACATTTAAAAATATAAAAAATAGTAGCCCACCAGCATCGGGAACAGGGTCCGATCTACCGGTGGTCAGGGCTCTTGAGAGAGGAACCATTAATTAAAATATTATTTAGCTATGTTAAACTGCATGTAAATTATCACTGTTCTATAATTGTATATGATGTCTGAATAAAGGCTATTTTAAATGAAATGAAGTACTGATTGCATTTATCCCAATTGAAATGAATTTATTTATTCTATAAATCTTACTACTATAAATGCAAAAGTTTGGATGGATGGGTGTTTGTTACTCAATCACACCAGAACGGCTGAACGGATCTGGATGAAATTTGGCACAGAGATAGATTATAGTCTGGAGTAGCACATGGGCTTTTCTTTTCCCTCCACTTACTCATCAAAATTTCCATGCGAAGTCGCAGGAAACAGCTAGTAGAATATAACATAAGTAATCACTTTTGTTTGTCATATTTTAAACATAAGCTTGTTTTAGACTACACAAAAGTGCCTGTCATGGGTCTATTTTTAGTTTGAGATGAAGACGTTTCTTATCTGACGGAACAGGGGAAACAAGGGTCAGGCTTAGGGTCAGTTTGGAAAATATAAAAAAAATAAACCGTGTAACAAAATGTAGCATCCAGACTGGCTTTTTGAGGAAAGCAACTTTAAAAGATCACCCTTTCAGTTGAATAGGGAATGGGCAACTACAGTACTTTCACAGTTTTTATGCCTTGTGACTGGGACTGTAGCTATTTTTGTCTTTGTTTCGACAATTCAAAAGTGCCTGTAACGGCCTATTTGAAATAAATGCTTTGATTTTGATTTTGGTTGTAACGCTACCATTTAATCCTTTTTCTTTCATATCACACAATCCATCCATTTTTTCTTTGGTTTTCCTCTTTCTCCCCATCCCTCATCCAAAGCAAATAAATATTATGACTTACTTAAAATACCGAGATAGTAGTAATTGATTAATAAATACTGTAACATTGTCTAGACAAAACATACTCTTAAAATAAAACTTGAATCTTAGGAAATTAGCACCATTCACCAGGAATAATTGAATTTGTAGTTAATTATTAATCAGAATTATTTTTATTAGCTCTTGAAATGGGCTTATCACAAAAACTTGAACTAAATATTATCTCACGACGGTAAAGTGTGAAATTAATGACGATATATTTTACTATTTACTTAATATACAGTTATTTACTAAGTATGTAGTGAAACTACGAAACTAAAGAGAAATCACATTCCGTGGCATACTTTTAGCATTTCGTCACGTAATTCATACTTTTTGGACCTGCCAACACCAAAATCGGCACATAAACTTATCAAAAAAATAACTGAAATGTTTTTGCGAAGCGTATTATATTTAATTTACGTAAAAACCAAAGTAGCTTAGAACTATTTTTTTTTCTAACCTGTAAGGCGCATCTGAGTACAATCCATTCAACCCTTGATACATTTTTATCAATGAAAAATCACAGTAAACACTTATTCACACAATAGAACTGATAACAGTTTTAATTTATTCATTAAAAACAGTAATTTAGTTAAACATTTCTTATAAGAAACGATTCAGTTTTGTTTTCCTATTTTGACGTATAGGATTCGCAATGAACTCGCATGACGGACGGATCATACGATCGTGCTTCCTCGCTTGCGCTTATTTATTTACGTGTGTGTGAAAGAGAGAGCAGATTTATTGGTCAAAGTTGCCATAATAAGGAAATTGCAAGAAGGTTGCATAAGAAAACTTGTTTTTATCACAAAGTTAGGGTTGGGAAAGGGTCAACTCGATTCGATAAGATAAAAACAATTTGCGTGCATTATTTAATTGTTGTGTTTGTTGCATATTTATAGAAAAGAGGTTATCTTGCTAATTAAAATATTCATGAACTAGTTAAATTATAATTAGACGCTTGACGTAGCAGTGGAAATAATGTGAATTCTTATTACGTACTTATTAATTCATATTAGATTCTTATAGCAAGCAGCCATTAAGTACAAAGTTCAAAGTAACTTGAGAATAAATTGGTAAAATAAACCTTCAAGGTTCTTTATAAACGTTTATCCTTTAGATAAAATTATCCTTAACGTTTTACTGTCCACAACCACAAGGTTCCCTTGTTGCGATTTTCATCAAAAAAATATTTTTAATACAGAATAATAACTAGGTAAATGCACCAGTTAATATAAAGTCCAAATTCTAAATGGTCGTTTCCAATTTAAAACATACAGTGTCACTAATTATGTCGGCAGATACCTGTGGCATCTAGGATGCTACGAACTACGCATCTTGGCTGACGTCACGCAAAACTCGCAAGAATAACACCGTTAGGCGGTAGCCCAATGAACACAACAATCATTTGGTCCGAGGATCCGTCCTTTTTGAGCAACTGTCGTCCCTGCAACGGACAATTTAGACAAACGAAAACAGGTTTTTTTTAACCAGTACTTAACTATAATATTGATGAAACATGTTGTCTTTCAAGTTAATAAACAAAAACAACTTCATTATAAAGCAATAACTAGTTGAACCTGAAATTCTTGTTTACTCAGGGTTTAGTTAACTTTTACTGCGAAGTTTTAATCAGATTCTATGACATCAGAATAATTTAACTTATGCGTAAGTGTACTCAGGTGTAAAAATTGTTTAACAAGGTGCTAGTAATTAGAGCTTTTTTTTTTATCGTGGTAATATCATCAAATGAGTCCTCCCACCCAGGGCAGAGCGGGAGGGACTGTCAGACTTGTACTGACTATAATCCACGGTGTCGTTCAATAGCCCTATATGTTCCAGGGTCACGGTAGTTCTGTAAGTCCCGCGATCCCGGCAGGTTTGGCCGTCTAGAGGCCCTGTCTTTATGCTGACACTCTTTGAAAGTAATAAGAGCTTACAAAGCTTACTTCTGAAGTACATTCTAACAAAACAGGCTCCATTGAAAAACGGTTTGAACTTTTTTGAAAAACTGGCATAGTAAACACATCGTTGCGAGAAGGTGACCACTCACCATGTAACTCGGTTCCATACAGGGTTGATGGGACACAAACGCACAAACTGTTACCATTATCCCCCCACATCGAAATTATTCATCAGTAATTAAAAGAAACGGTGAAACTGTATGGAACAGCTGATTTGTAGCGAATCATTTCCAATCATAACGCGAGCGAAGCTGCGGGCAAAGGCTAGTCATAAATACGTACGCTGTAAACCAGTTTTGGTATATCGCAAACACAATAGCAAATTCTGTTCAGCCGCACATCAACATCAATTGCTCTGTTCATAAAGGTAGGTAAATCACAATGCGATCCACGAGTTTCGTCAAAGTAGTTCACAATGATTTTGGCTACTGTACAGTCAATCAGTCACATCAATCTTTATTAAGAGCTCGTAGCACAACTATAAGATCAGCACCGGATTTGAATCACCTCATCTCATTTTTAGGGTTCCGTACCTCAGTCGGCAAAAACAGAACACATTTTTATTTTTTTAAACGCACTAGGAATTTCTCCTGTATCGTGGGTGCGTTTACATACATTTAAACTCACATACACAAACAGCCAGACCCGGAACAACTACCTGTAGATCATACAAATATTTGTTCCCTGCGGGGACCCGCAACACGCAGCGCAGCAGCCAATCGCTCAGCCACTGCGCTAACCGTGCCGTCTTACATTTATAAGATCACTTTGTTCAGTGTTTGATCCGTCTGTCAAGATCCTTTTTCTCAGAAGGCGTGGAGGTATCAAGCTGAAATTAATATCAGATACTCAGGTCTGCTACACCTTGGAGCAGTGAAAAATACAAACTTGTAGGTAAGTCAATGCGATCAAAAGATTTGTGATCGTTTATGTCGCATATTTTGCGATTTCACAAGGGCATCAAAACTTATTGGGTACTTTCCGTTGAATTAGAATCATGAAATTTGGCAAGAAGCAAGCAGTCTTACAGCACATGTAAAGGAAAAAATCTACAAAACGTAAATAAGTAGTTTACGAGTAATAACAAGATACCAACAAGTTCATACGGAACCCTCGGTGCGGGAGGCGGATGCAGGATTCCAAAATGCATCGGGAATTCAACTAGGTCACATTTCTTGTAAATTTAATATTTTTAGGGAACAACCTCTATTTATTTAAATTAAGTTTACCCTGTTCTCTAAGCAATTTATTTAAATTTTTATATTAATTAAGTTTACCCTATTGTCCAAGGCAAACATTTTTGTACGCCATTCTTAAGTGGCAAAACATGTAGCTTCTTTCATTTATTTATAAGACCTGTATTACCTTAGTGTACCTATACAGGATGATTTTTAAACGTGCGCAATACTTTAGGGGCGTATAGTACTCATGAAAATAAGCAACTTTTACTATGGGACCGACCATGAAATCGCGAAAAAAATATCAGCTTATCCATACATTATTAGTCGCGTAACTCGAAAAAATGTAGGCACCTGCAGATTTTTAAAATCATATTTCATAGTTAGCCCCATAGTAAAAGTTGCTCATATTTATAAGTGCTTAAGTCCCTTAAAGTATTGCCCACGTTTAACCAAACACCCTGTATATACTCATGTTATACAAAATAAATACATCTTTATCTATAATAACTGCCTTGGAGTCTTCAAATCACCGAGTGACAACGAAAAAAAAATGTAAACGTGAATCGGACATTCTACGAATCCGAGGTTTTGTGAATTTTACGTTCATTGCCATGATAAGACAATACAATACAAAAAAAAAATTGGCACTGCACTAATGTTTATGTTCCGACAAAGTTTCATCACTAAATTTTATGATTACTCCACGTGTTCTGTAACATATTGTTTTCAAACGACGCTCAACGCTTTATTATTTATGATTCACTGGCCGCTAGTAAACAAACATGTTAAAAATAAAACTTACACTGTCTTTAGAAGACACGCTGAAAAAGCAAGTGTACGAACGTTTTTTGGCACTGTTTACAGAGGATTTTAATCTTGTCTACGAACGCTGAATGTACAGACGCCAACATATAAAGCTACTACAATCTGTCAAATTTCTTTAATAGATTTTAAACTCTATTGCTAAAGCATTAGGTTAAAGGTTGATTGGGAAAATTTAACAGTTTCGGGTAGCTTGATGTGCTGGTCTGTATAGTTCTTTCAAAGATATTTTGTGACATCGATTTAACCTTAAGGTCACAAAAATAGGGATCACTGTGGTTTTTACAGTGACGTAATGTAACGTGACGTCAGAGGTAAAATATCTGTGGATAAAGGACTGTACTTGCATTAGTTTTATTTCTATGACAGTATCAAAACCATTTAGGACATCTGTAATCATTTCTACCCAAAAAAACATGGCATTTTTTTGCGTGTTAAATTAAAATTAAATCATAAGATTTTTTCAAATCAAAATACGTAACAATAACCACCTGTTAATAAAGATTTTATTATTTATTTATAAGTTAAGTAGACCCCCCATTTATTAATAGGTAAAAAATACCTAATAATAAGTTGAGCCCTTGTTCCTGATGCCGAATGGGCTATTAATTTTTTTTTTTAATGCTTTTTTATTTGGTTTATTTAGTGATATTTACTTTTTTTCCAAAAACTGTGAAATCAGATTTACAAAAAGTAGACCCCGTCTACTTATTATTAGGTATTTTTGAAAAAATCTACCTACAAAAAAAAAAAACCTTACCAATAGTAGATACTTTTTTTCAACACATACTAACTAAAGAGTCGTTTCATTAAAAAAACCAAGGCGACCTTCAAAAAAATTCTCAAAGACAACAAATTAACAATTAAATGATTTCGTCAATAAGGATGGGTTTTAAATTAACATACATTAAATTGATTCTGCTTATGTCAGACTCTACAAGTTTACATCTATACATAATTTTAATAAAATTGTAACAGGCCGATATTTATATATTGAAGAAATAGAACAAAAAAATTATATCGGGGGTCTTTATTAGTAGAGCAACAGAAGCCAAAACAACAGAGTTTTTAGATTTTTTGTCTTTCTGTCTGTATGTTTGTACACGCATCACGCAAAAACTACTTCATGGATTTGAACGCAGTTTTCACCGCTCTACTGCTAGATGCTTAACTTAAAATATAGGCTACATTAGATGTAGTTTTGGACCCGATAGGTGGCGCTATGCGAAGCAAGGGCGGGTCGCTAGTACTTAAATAAGGTAGATTTGTAACAACTAGGTTTTGCTCGCGGCTTCACCGCCTTTATGTATGGAAATTAACCCAAGGGAAAGTTTTAAATGTAGCCTATGACACTCGGGGATAATTTATCTGCCCGTTAGTGAAAGAATTTTCGGAATCGGATCAGCAGTTCCGAAGATTACCAGCGACATACAAGTTTACAATCAAATTTTACCTCTTTATAATATTAGAATACCTAATAGAAGTATAGATTTGCTTGGATATGACAAAATCATTATTATTATGACCAAGTATTTATGCATTAGGAGTCTGCAAAAAAATGATGCTATTACACTAATTGCATATAAGAACGGCTTTATCTGATAAAACTAGTTTTGGTTTTTTTCAAGTGTACCTACCTATTGCAATACGACCTTGTCATTCCAATAGAAGAGACCATCTTGTAACAAGTTAATATTTACTCTCCAGTCTCTTGAGTATCTCTTTAGCATACGCAAGTTACATAAAGATGCTTTATAAATCACATTTGCGCAACATTCATACTATACAGGGTGGAAGGTACACCTACGCTAGAACGGTTACCACGTATTCAGTACATCATTCTGAACCCAGAAAATTTATTTATTTATTTATGTACACACAAAATACTTATTAAGAGATTACATTAAGATAGAAGAGCACAAAGGTACTGCTTATTTCATGAGAAATCTCTTCCAGCAGACCTGCGAGAGGAAAGTAGAATTTAAAAAAAAAATTAAAAAAATTAATTTTTTTTTTTTTTTAATTTGAATTTGAATTTTTGAATTTATCATCGGTTATTAAAAAAAAACAACAATTACAGGTAATAACAGTCATAATTACATAAAAAGTTGTAATCTAAATTAAGTGGCAATAAACTTTAATTATAGGAATATACGAAGTTATTCTAAACGTATAAAGAATTATACAAAAAAATCAAAATGCAATTTTGCTTTGATTAAAATAAAAGGCATAACATAATTATTCATAAAATACATGATGCAGCTAAATATCAGTATTTTATAAAGGGAGGATGGGACACTGACGCTAAAATGGTTACTACGTATCAGTAGCGAAGGGTCAATTTTTGTAAGAGGTAAGCCGGAGTACATATCTTTAATGTAAAATTCAAACAAAAACAAAAAATTCAGACAAATTTTGTCTATATAATACTGATTGAGCCATTTTTCAAAGGGAAGCCGGTAGGAATCGAGTTGTATGAAATCTTCGCCACTGCCACGTATTCAGTACACCATTCTGAACCCCGCCATATAGAAATTTATGGATTTTTTTGTTAGCCTGTTTGAGTGTCCCACTGCTGGGCAAAGGCCTCCCCTTTCCCCTTCCAAACCTCTCTGACCTGTGCGATATCTGGCCATGATCGCCCCGCGAACGAGATCAGATCGTCACACCACATTCGCCGAAAAATGTATCATTAGTAATTTAAAAAAAACCAACTGTTCCATACAACATTCTGACCGTGTAGGTATTGCAGTTTTGTAGGAAACAGCTGCTTTTTTATTTATTTAACAATTTATATACACACTAAAGACGAAAAAAGGAACGGAAAATAGTATAAAGGTGATGCTTATTTCTAATGAAATCTCTTCCAGCATACCTGCGAAAGGAGATACTAAAAAGAGATGTAGACATAGTGTGTAAAAGAAGAAGAGAAAATGGAAAACATTAAACGTAAAGCAGAACTATTTAAACATAATAATATACTAACATACTTATAAATACAAAGACAAAACATAACAATACTGTAAATACAATATTTTTTTTTCTTTAATAACCGTCGTCGAAAACATTTCTACGGGTACAGATTTTCAGTATGATGTACTGAATAGGTACGTTGTAACCGTTTTAGCGTCGGTGCCCCTTCCACCCTGTATTCATATAAATATGAACGAGTTCATAATTACTACTGACTCAGTCTGCACACACGCACGCAAATTTTGGCGCCCTATGGCCTACCATGACGTCTTAAAGTAGGAGTAATTCCAGTGTGGGAAAGAGACAGAGCTATACAGGCCGTCTAGCGCCATCTCTTTCTAGCGTCATCGCCGTCATAGTAGCCCCGTGTTTGTCAAAGCCATTTTTTTCGGCAGCGTCAATAGTAACAATTATTCGCATGAGTACAAAACAGTTTCTGTAATGCAATGTCAACGAAAACGGCGCAATTTTAAGGATAAGCGCGATAAGCTAGTTCTACCGAATAAAAATATAAAAACTACGTAAGCCAAACTGAAGCTGATAATAAATACCTGTGTTTTTCCATCGAATCTATTTATAGAATACCCAGGAAAACCTATACAAAGCTAGGACCAAGCAACTGAGATAAAAAACTAAATACAGTCATCACAATATGGTTTTTACATGCATACAAAACTTCCTTTTACAAATCGTACATATAATTACCAAGGCTCATCATTTGTGTCAGACCTGTGCAGTAAAAAAATCAATAAAACAAACATGTATTCTATTTGTGTCCATATGTAGTTTTTTCTTGTTTCAATGTCAATTTTGATCAGGAAATAAATAACAAAGTTTTATGGAATGTTAATTAGAGATTTACTCGCTCGATTTTCTTGAAACGAGGTGTAAGATAGCAGTATTTGGAGGTTCATATAACATAACATCACGCTTGTAATATCCGAAGGGTTAGGCAGAGGAGTATATAACATTTCGCCAGTTATATTCAAGTCCCATGTAATAGGGGAGCCTAGTGCCATCAATCAGGCACAAATCCAGACTCCGTATCTGCTCTGATGAAAAACCCAATAAAAAAATTCCCGACCCTGTAATCGAACCCAGGACCTCATGAGTCTTGCTCAGCTGTCGCGATGGTTGCACCATTGATTGAATGGTGTACCTATAGTAAAACTACATAATATACGGGGTGGAAAATTTTCATCGGTAAATTAAAAAAAAAATAGTTGTTCCATATATTTTGACCGTGTAGGTATTGCACTTTTGTAGGAAACAGCTGTTTTTTTTTTTAATTTACCGATGAAAATTTTCCACCCCGTATATTATGTAGTTTTTATAAAATTTCTATGTGGCGGGGCTCAGAATGATGTACTGAATACGTGGTAACAGTTTTCGCGTCGGTGTCCCTTCCACCCCGTGTAGGTAGTAGGGCGAGCATATTGTCATCAACTGGGCCTATGCTGAAAAAGTCCTCAATCTGATTGAAAACGCGAGACCTCGCAAGGAATACAAAGTAAAAGTAATTACTAGCACTTAACATCGATGCTATCAATGTCAGCTTGTCGTTTGAGTAAGTAAAGACGCAAACCCCGACTTTGTGACAACAATTTCAAGTTATTATTCAACTATTTTTCTCGTAAAGTCGCGCCATATTTCACTAACGAAGGTATTATCTTATCTCACAAGCGAAATCCAGCTGTTTTTATTGAATCATCAATGTAGGTTAATCATCGAATAACGAAAACACAGTTACTATCTAAGCGACAATTACGATTAAAACACTAATATTATAACGAGACTATGTAATCTTCGGAGCTACTGATCGGATTCCGAAATTTTTTTCAATGGTAAGCCACGTTATCGTTATCTCCGAGTGCCTAGGGCTCTAAGCTATATTTAAAAGAAACAGGGCGTTCCCGTATTTTCCGACCATAAATCGAGCCAAAGCCAAAAGCTATGTAGTTTTTAATAAGGAGAGTAAAATTATTTCGCGAACCCCGACGTTTCGCTTTTTTTTTATCTATGTTACAAATATTTAATCCATGCAACGTTTTATGCATTTGCCTAATCAGGATTCTGATAATACATAATTAACACATTTTTTTACATCGAAAATGTCGCCAATTGATAACGCATACGTACGTCCAAGGCCGATGCCGGCCGTCCCGCACATCAAGATCAAGTTAAACATATATGTATACCTGGTATGGAAATGGTGATAAATAATTTTAAAGAAGAATTGTGTTATTACTTCTCATTGCAAGAGATATCGGAGAACACTAGGCAAAGGTGGATCTTAAATCCGTTTTTAAATGCAGCTATAAATGAGGCAAATTGGCAACCAAGCTTGAAGAAAATCTGCTGGAATTATCTGCCGATGGGATGCTGCACTTGGAACTAAAGTCGGCCAATTTAGATAAAGAAAAACCAAATACCCAGAGGCGACCGAATACGTAGAATTAACAACAGAGGCTATGAAGTGTTTGATTCCATTTGCAACCTCGTACTTGTGCGAGTACATTTTCATCAATGGCCCAAATAAAACTAAGCAAAGAAATCGCATTTTTCTCAATGTCGAAAACGGATCCACGATGGCAGAATTTTTTTATGAAAAACAAGCGCAACCTTCGCATTAAGATGGACGAGTACTTATAGGTTTTATTTTTTGTTAATTTGTATTAACATACATACAGGACCTTTAGTTAACATTTTTCTTAATAAATCTATCTTTTTAAACTTTGTTTTTTTTTTTTTACTGAATTTATTTTCGTGACCTCTGGCGGCCTCCTATAGAAGCTTCGCGATCCCACAGGGGGTCGCGACCCACACGTTGAAAAACACTCCTCTAGAGGCATTATTCAAGAAAAAAGGGGAATACATTTGAATGGAGAATCGCGGCCCCTGTTCCCTCTTAAACAAACCATTTCTTTTCGGTTTTGTTACTGTCGGTAAGTCCCATATCACAGTAATTACTCAATCCATAACATTTATTCATCGTTCTCAATATCGGACAGCTAATTAATATACCTAAGCTAAGTGTTCGCTTCTGTAATACTATAATTATTACTATGAGAAGCGGTAGATAAACTAAGCAAATAATAATGGTTATCGTGTAAGTATTTCACCGAAATTCTCACACCTTTATCGATGACTCCAGTGTTATTTGCTAACATATAATTATTACATCTACAAGCAGAAGTCTATGATGTCACGTCGCAGCCTTTTTATGACATGAGTTACCGTAAACTGGTAATAAACAGAAAATCCTCTTAGGTCTCGACAAGTATACAACATTATTTTTAGTATATGCGAATCCTCAATATAGTTTGTTCAGAATAAGTAACTGAATCGATTCTAATAATTTTTAAACCATGTTATATTTTGCCCCAAAAAAGTTACAAATTGGACACCGAGCGACATTAAGTACCTATCGCAATAATTTAGGTACCTACTGCCAAATTATGTGTATCAATGAGCTCAAAACGACGTTGCATGTCCGCGCGCAGGCGCGCTGCGTGATGACCACGATTTTGTGCGAACAACCAGGTAACAGAACAAGCTTTATAAGCTTGCTTTGTGATTTTTCATGATACAGTTTTGAAATTTTGTACATAGATTCGTTACCTAAAAATACTCGACACGTGTTTCAGGTTTCGCATATACTAAAACTAATGTTGTATAAATCCTGCGTAATATTAGGTAGGTACTCAATTTATAATTTCAAATAGTAACATAATTCATATTATTGTCCTATTATGATTCTGTTAAAGCGGCCACTGGCCTAGTGGCCGCTCCCTGGTCTTCCAGAATCAAATTCATGATTCAATTCAATTTCCGTGTAGAGTTTGACGTTCAAAATCGTCTTCTAATGGCCTAATTGAATTAAATGATTTGACTTTGATGTTGACAAATTTTAATTATATATTTGGCCCAAAATTCAGATATTAGATGCGAACTCCGCTCCCTGATACAGTCATAAGATCGTCAAGTGCGCAGGTGTTAAGCATGCAGCGCAAGATGGAAGGTGGGTCATTGTCTGTAGAGACACGCCGCATACACATTTGAGATCTGAGCTCATATATTTACCATTATTCTTGTTATAAACAAAATATCGGTCGCTCACGGATCACGGATATAAAATTCTTCACACAAATCTAAATAAGTAAGTGTAAATAAATGGTTTTTTTACGAAAATATGACTGACGCGGATACCTATAATCGCACTTGCAAATCGTAAAGCAAATATACACTGTTGACTCTACAAAATTCAAGGCTGACTGCCTCGTTGGTCTAGTAGTTGCAAGCACGACTGCTGAGCATGAGGTCCTGGATTCGATTCTTAGTTGGGGCAAATGTGTTATTGAGTTTTTCCACCAAGAATTTCTCAGTAGCAGCCACAGAGTCTGAATCAGTCAGTTCATGGCACTAGGCTCGCCTTCTATTACATGGACTTGAACATACCTGGCGAAATCATCATCTGCCTAGCTTTTTCCCAACTATGTTGAGGTCGGCTTCCAGTCTAACCGGATGCAGCTGAATACCAGTATTTTACATGGAGCGATTGCCTATCTGACCTCCACAACCCAGTTAGTACTGGGTAATACGAAACCCCTTGGTAAGACTGGTTGTCAGATTTTTTGGGGTCACTGACATAACTGGCGAAATGTGGGTGTAATATTAGGTATACCTCTGTCTAACTCAGGGACTACAGGCGTGTTAATTCAACGCTAGTTTTGCTATCTGAGCCTTTAGACACTTCATTTAACCCGACTCAATCGATAACGCATTAAAGGTTGATAGTGCAAGCAAACTGAGATAATTGCAGCAGAATTGTGTTTTCATAGACCGTTTGTATCTAGATCAATGTAATAGGTCGTGTTATATTCAAGAGATATTTAAATTAAATCTAATTTTGGAAAGATGTTTTTGGAAAATTTTCGTAAATAATGCGTGGGTTTTTACCCATAACGAGTTGGAGATATCGATAAAAAAATTAAGCAGTCCACTCCCATCCCTTAAATAAAAAAATCGAAAAGAAAATGTTGCCATTACAATAAAATATATTTTAGTAGGTTCTCAAACTCAAACTCAAAACTCTTTATTGCATTCATGTGTACATTTAGTTGTTACATATAAGTAAGTAAGTTCCAACATGAAGCCAGGTTAGGGGGATAGGTTGCAGAGGCGGCGCAAGGCGTAGGCGACGTGGGCCACCGCCTACGGCCTCGCGGTACGAGGGCCTCGCACCTCAAAAACCCAATGACAAAATTGGGACCAGAACGAAATCTCCAAACTGTACATGGCCAATTTTGGCCAATATATATTTTTTGTTTACAGCGCACTATGTTTTATTTTTTTCTAACACAGCGACATCCTTCGTTCTTGTACGGACAGAAAGCCATTGTAGTTTCTGATATTTTAAGATAGATGGCGTTGCTTCGTATAGGATTACTAAAAATGTTTTCCGCGATGGGATTTCAAGTGAATTGTTTGCAGTTTATTTTTTCTGTGGTTGAAGTGAAAGCTGTTGGAGTTTTGTTTGGTACGTAATATTATGTACCATTTTGTTCCTGAAATTATGGCCTTTCGAATGATACATGTGAATTCCGAGTCGATGCCGATTCCGGGCCTCGCTAAATGTACTTTGCCCACATAAATTGTGGTCTTGCCCCGCCACTGATAGGTTGACTAAATTCAAGATGTCTTTGGTTACCGATTAAAAGTGTTCGTTATTTTGTGAGACAATGCTTCGTCATAGTTTAATGAGTACCTATACATATACAATTATAAGTTATTAAACTGATAATTAAAATCGTGGTCACTAACGCTATTATTAAGACTAAAGACGGGATATTTACCATGTTTACTATTTTTTTGAGTTCCCGATATTTTGGCGCTGTTGCAAGCATCATGATCTGATCAAAAATTATTGCTGGGAACCGACTTTTTTTTTTTGAGGCGAAAAATCACGTTTTAAGGCAGGACTCGATGGAAAGCACTTAAAGCATTGTGCTGATGGCTGGATTCAACAGTACGGAGGTCGTGGATGTGTGTAAAGTAAAAATCTTACATTAAAAACAAGTATTTAAAAAAAAACTTGTGAAAAATTTGGAACTTTGACCACCAATATCTCCATAACTAGAAGGTTCCCAGGTATGGTCTAGAACAAAAAAATTATCGCAAAACCGAGGAGAACAAGTGCCTTTCGGCTATGTTAAGGGTCTATTTACACCCTTTATATTCTTGTTGCATGTAAAAACAATTTTTAAAATAATAATTTTATGCCATTATTAACACAAAAACGGGATATTTACCATGTTTACTATTTTTTTGAGTTCCCGATATTTTGGCGCTGTTGCAAGCATCATGATGTGATCACGAATTAACTTTATCTGAGTTTATCTATTCTAGTGCAATAATACCTAGTTAAATTATTATCCAACGAAAATAAAAAGAGTATATATATGTATAGTTATGTCATCCATTCCGTTTTATTGTTATTATTTTATATTATAAGGCTTTATTTTATGTTTCGTATACCAGAAATGGTTATTATGAGGATCCTTAATGTTACATTGTGTAATGTAACATTTATTTATTTACCATCTATATAGACCCAAATTAAGCAAATAAATTATTTGATTTGATTTGATTTATCAGGATAGTATCGGGAACTCAAAAGAAATAGCAAACATGGTAAATATCCCGTTTTTGTGTTAATAATGGCATAAAATTATTATTTTATAAATTGTTTTTACATGCAACAAGAATATAAAGGGTGTAAATAGACCCTTAACATAGCCGAAAGGCACTTATTCTCCTCAGTTTTACGATATTTTTTTTGTTCCAGACCATACCTGGGAACCTTCTAGTTACGGAGATATTGGTGGTCAAAGTTCCAAATTTTTCACAAGTTTTTTTTTAAATACATGTTTTTAATGTAAGATTTTTACTTTACACACCTCCACGACCCCCGTACTATTCAATCCATCCACCAGCACAATGCTTTGAGGGCTTTCCATCAAGTCCTACCATAAAAAGTGATTTTTCACCCCAAAAAAAAAGTCGTTTCCCAGCAATAATTTTTGCTTGAAGTTACTTAGTTTGATGTACAGAATGTTTGGTTGACGGCTATGTAAAGGGTCTGTTTATACCCTGTATAAATCGATAGAGTTACAAATAATTGAATGGAAGTTATAGAATAACAATAAGGAAACTACAACTATTTAATTATTTACGCTATAAAATAATTATGACAGTTATTAAAAAAAAACCTTAACGATCTGAAGTGTTATTTCCATGGATAATTTTAATACTTCGAGTCAAAGTGAATCTATGTATAAACTGCTAAAATCCACAACCAGGATCGTGGCGTATTAGTGAATGATTCACTACGGTCCTGTTGTACAAGAATCTTTTGGCCCGTGGCCAATATCGGAACTAACACCGCCGCCATATTTCTTACCGCTATTTTTCTAAAAAAATGTCATCATCATCATCATTTCAGCCGAAAGACGTCCACTGCTGCACATAGGCCTCCCCCAAGTGCCATCACATTGACCGGTCCCCCCTAAAGATGAGCGCAACAGAGAACAAAAATGTGATAGCACATTTTTTTTTCTAACCGTTAGATAGCGTCAAGATTTTCTCAATAGCAGCCGCGGAGTCTGGATTTGTGCCCGATTGATGGCAATAGGCTCACTCCCTATTACATGGGACTTAAACATAACTGGCGAAATGTGGGTGTACTATTAGGTATGTACACCTCTGCCTAATCCTTTGGGGATTACAGGCGTGATGTTATTGGCGAAATGTTGTTAAACCAGGTAAAATCGTTTACAAGCTAGCGCAAGTGCGTAAAACGGTATATAAGTAGGTAAATCTCGCTAAACTGTCGACAGATTATTCATTAACTTGCCTGACCTCGTCAAACGAATTAATATAGATAAACTAGTGTTCGTTTAAGGCTAGCTCTTTGACTAGATTGAAATCTATCTATAGACCGACCGCTTTAATGAGTCCTCCGCCTTTCCCCATCAAAGGCACATTAAGCGTCAACAAATTGGGCTGCGGGACTGTTCCGGGCTGCGGGACTGTTCGAAAGAGATACCGTGGCCCTGGAACACAAAGGGCAAAGAAGGAACGTGGATGGGTTTTAGTCAGTGCAAGTCTGACACTCCCTTCCGCTCCCCCCAGAGTGGGGGGGGGTCATTTGATCATACCAAATTCGGAAAAAAAAAAGCGTCCTCAAATTCATAACAATATCCCACAGGTTATTTGCTTTAAAATAACCATAATCCACGTAGGTACTACAATACTAATTCAACCAATACGTGATCAACCTTCAGAATATTTCATTTAAATTGATACCTTCGCGAGGATTCATTGACACTAGGTAATTGATTAAGGTGGAAACGTCAGGGTATCCCGCGAAATTCAAGTTCAAGTTTCTTACGTTTTTTTTGCAATTTGCAGGTCAGTGTCAGGTTGTATGTTGATGAAAATATGATGAGCGCAAGTAACACGTAGTTACAGAATTATAATCATTAAAATATCAATACAACCCTCTAAGTTCATTTAACCCCATTCTATAACTACTTCATGAAAAAGTCATTGAATAATTACTTCATGAAAAAGTCATTCATTAACTATTGAATGAAAAAGTCATTCATTAACTATTGAATGAAAAAGTCATTGAAAAACTACTTCATGAAAAAGTCATTGAATAACTACTTCATGAAAAAGTCACTCTGAACTACTTCATGAAAAAGTCATTGAACGACTACTTCATGAAAAAGTCATTCAATAACGACTTCATGAAAAAGTCATTGAATAACTACTTCATGAAAAAGTCATTCAATAACTACTTCATGAAAAAGTCATTCAATAACTATTTCATGAAAAAGTCATTCAATAACTACTTCATGAAAAAGTCATTCAATAACGACTTCATGAAAAAGTCATTCAATAACGACTTCATGAAAAAGTCATTGAATAACTACTTCATGAAAAAGTCATTGAATAACTACTTCATGAAAAAGTCATTGAATAACTACTTCATGAAAAAGTCATTGAATAACTACTTCATGAAAAAGTCATTGAATAACTACTTCATGAAAAAGTCATTGAATAACTACTTCATGAAAAAGTCATTCAATAACTACTTCATGAAAAAGTCATTCAATAACTACTTCATGAAAAAGACATTCATTAACTATTGAATGAAAAAGTCATTCAATAACTATTTCACGAAAAAGTCATTCAAAACGTAAGGAAGCTTGAAATTAGCGGGCCACCCTGGTGCTTCCAGATTAACTGGATTAATCACCTACTCACTGCAAAGGGTGCATCGGACGTGCTCAAGTATTGTCAATAGTAGATTCTTTAGTTTCTAGTTTCATCAATACAGGGTGTAAACAGACCCTTCACATAGCCGTCAACCAAGCATTCTGTACATCAAATTAAGTAACTTTACGCAAAAATTATTGCTGGGAAACGACTTTTTTTATTGGGGTTAAAAATCACGTTTTGCGGTAGGACTCGATGGAAAGCACTCAAAGCATTGTGCTGATGGATGGATTAAATAATACGGGGGTCGTGGAGGTGCGTAAAGTAAAAATCTAACATTAAAAACATGTATTTAAAAAAAACTTGTGAAAAAGTTGGAACTTTGACCCCCAATATCTCCGTAATTAGAAGGTTCCCAGGTACGGCCTAGAACAAAAAAATGATCGCAAAGACGGGGAAAACAAGACTAGAGCCTTTCGTTTATGTTAAGGGTCTATTTACACCCTTTAGATTCCTTAGTTTCTAGTTTCATCAATATTTTTACATTGAGACAATCCGTGGCTTGGGTAAACAACGTCTCCGCTTTAGATTGTCAGAGGTTAAAACAATGACCTAAAGGTAGTAAAAAAAATACTTAATGATGTTTATTTATAGAATAAAACCAGTTTTCATCGTTTTTGTCATGACTGAGGGCAAACGCAGGTAGGTGAGTACCTACACTGTTTGATTTTGATCTTTCTAACAAGAAATTTGTTTTTGGAAGATTTTGTGGTGTAGTCCCGTTGGCCCCACTGCCATGGCCACACAGGTGGGGCCAACGGGAAAAATCAAAACCGTCGTTTCTTTGGCCCCACTATCTTGAGATCAGAGAAATGAAGGAATGAAACAAGCCTTAATGATGTCAGTGGGAATTATTAAACATTCCGATCCATACAGTACGACAGCTCTGATCACAGTCTTGTATATTTTTCCTTTTTTATTTTTTTTCGTTTTTATTCCTTTTGCTTTCTTCCTTGTATATTTAATATAATATAACACATATGTTCCCCAAAAAGAACCAGGCTGGCATAAGCTCAAGGTGGTATGCATTTTAATAATTCTGGGTATAGAGGTACGATCTTCTAGTAATAAATATCGTCTTGGATTCATGCCCGCCTAGTACTGTTCGTAAGGCACAACTGTACTAACACTACCCGATCCCATGCAATGTTTTTGATTAATATTTTATTACTCAAAAATACGGTGGGGCCAACGGGAACAATTTTTAATTATTTTAATCATATCCCGCTGGCCCCACCTATGGGGCCACGGGCGGTGGGGCCAACGGGAATACACCGATTTTGTTTACCCTTACTACCTCATTGGTCTAGTGATCGCAAGCTCGACTAGAGTATTTAAAGTCTCGCAAAGGACAAAACAAAAAACCAATGACCTTAAAAGTAAATTATTTATAGGTGTTAACGAACTATTATCTAACGATTCCTTAATGTGCTAAGCGATTTGGATTCCCGCGGTCCTATCATTAATTAATTGACGTTAGCGTGGCGCCATTTGCTAAGTAAAAGAGGCCGATTTTATGAGAATTCTTCGGATAACGTTTCATTTTAACAGATACAGCGAAATGTGGATCTATTAGGTACACCTTTAGCCTAATCCTTCGAGGATATGGTGTTGTTGTAACTTTTTATTTTTAAACGCATTAGACGCCATTTGTTTCATGAGAATTTAACTCTGTGCATTCTGAAGTTGGCAACATCGCCGGTCGCAAATAGTCAAATAGCTGTCAAATATTTCGCTGTTTTGACGTAAGTAAAGAAGCCCGCGAAATACAAATTTTCGTACGTTATTTTGCAAGTCAGTGTCAGGCTGTTTGTTGATTAAAAGATTCGCGACTGTAAAAATATGTTTTAACAGAGTTTTTATCATGAAAATCATCAACACAACCCTAGTTGATTTAATTCCATTAAATGACTAGGTATTTCAAAGATTTGTCAAAATTTGAATTTCGATTCCCCTTATATTACTTTGGTAAGTATATCGAATACCGCTCTGTGTTGCAATAAAAAACAAGTGAATATTGCATAATTTGATAGAATTAATTGCAATGAAAAAGCTATTTCGATGTTGTGAACATTTAAACATAACTTGCGAAATGCGACTGTATCTAGCAGTGGCGAAGGTTCCATACAACCCGATTCCTACCGGCTTCCCTTTGAAAAATGGCACAGTCAGTATTCTATAGCCATTATATTCCATACAGTAAAGACATGTACTCTGGCTTACCTCTTACAAAAATTGACCCTTCGGTACTGGTATCTAGACCATCCCTAGTCACCCCTTCAGAGAATACAAGCGTGACATGATACAACTGAATCATTTTAGGTAAGATTTAAACATCAACCAATCGTTCCTGACTAGCCTCAGTTAATTATGGCGTTATCCCCGGAGGGGGGAGGGCGTAACGAACATCATTAACTAAAACCACCATCAAAAAACTTACTGCAAAGTCCCAGAGTTCGGTGTCCTCAGCAACCTTCCATCTTGCTGCCTCTGCTCTGCTTCATGCTGTCTCTCTTCATCTTCCATGCTCAACGTCATCTGGAACTTGTGGGTCAAGTTCGGTATAACCTCAGTCGGATCCCCATCATCGAAACATGGCTGTTCAGTACTGTCTCCCAGCACAAAACGTTTCGAAGTCCTGCGTTTCATCATTTTGAAGTATTTGCTCGCGAATTCGGCGAAAGTGTTCATAAAATATCACTGTTAGTACATTTTTTTTTGTTTTTAAAAACACTGTCACTTGTTTTTTAAATGTCACTTTTTTTAAATGTAACTTTTTTTAAATGTCACTTTTTTTTCTTGGCACTTGTTTTCAGTTACGTTTAGTTTATTTTAAGTAGATTGGCTTATGGATGCTGCATGCAAAGATTTTTAAATGATTGTAGAGGCTGTCAGAAGAAATGTCATAGTAAAAATGTGATCCCAAAAATGACATTAGGTAATTGTCAAGTATGAATGTTACACTTGTACCAACAACAACTTATTGCAAATAGATTATGATTTTATTTGCGTTGTCTCGTCCATCGTAAACTCAGTATATTTAAATGCCTTTATGATTAGAGAAGATTAGAAATATTAATGAACCTAATTCTATGTTATTTATGATAATATTCTAAATTGACGCAGTATGCAAGCGTGTTGACTAACGCACGAACTTTATCTTAATGAGACGCCTTTGCCCTGCAGTTTGTTAGCTATACACTATACACTTATACAGGCTGATTTAAAAAAGATTAAGAAAACTAAAGTCATCGTTTATTTAAATTACGCCATTAAAAGTCACTTTTGAATGTCAAATTTTACAAAGACTAGAATTGATTTTGGTGGCTTTAATAATATTTAATACTAGCTTATGCCCGCGGCTTTGCTCGCGTGGAGTTAGTGAATTGCCCACGGGATCTTACTTCTGGGATAATAAGTAATCTATGTATCTATCTATAATACATACATTGATTTACATGTACTTGCTTGTAACTTGCAATTATTAGTTTAAAGTTATATCAATTTAATTGGATACGTGAAATATTGATACCTTGGTTTGAGATTGGACATCGGATTTATTGGATTTTATCTGAAGAGTATGTACACAAATTTTCAAGACAATCTACCCCGAGAATAAAAAGTTTCACAGAAAATTCAACACCCCATTTCACCCTCTAAGGGGTAGATATTTCGAAATACTGATACTTACTCATCACAAATAATACAACCTCCAATTTTCATATCTCAGGGACCCGCGGTTTGGGCTGTGCGTTGGTATATCAGTCAGCCAGTCAGGACATGGAATTTTAAATTGGGGGATGATTTTGGAAAAACTGTGATAAACGTATCTCATAATTATAACTGAAGTACATGTAGACATATTTTCAAGTCAATCGACTCCGAGAATAAAAAATTTCACATAAAATTCAAAACACCATTTCACCCTCTTAGGGGTGGAATTTCAAAAAACCCTTTCTTAGTGGATACCTACTCTCCACAAAGAGTACATTCTCCAAATTTCATGTCTCTAGGGCCAGCGGTTTGGGCTGTGCGTTGATGTATCAGTCAGCCAGTCAGGACATTGAATTTTAAATTGGGGGATGATTTTGGAAAAACTGTGATACACGTATCTCGTCATTTTAACTGAAGTATAATATGTAGACATATTTTCAAGTCAATCGATCCCGTGAGAGTTTCACAGAAAATTCAACACCCCATTTCACCCTCTTAGGGGTGGAATTTCAAAAAACCCTTTCTTAGTGGATACCTACTCTCCACAAAGAGTACATTCTCCAAATTTCATGTCTCTAGGGCCAGCGGTTTGGGCTGTACGTTGATGTATCAGTCAGCAAGTCAGGACATTGAATTTTAAATTGGGGGATGATTTTGAAAAAACTGTGATACACGTATCTCATCATTTTAACTGAAGTATATGTAGATACATTTTCAAGTCAATCGACTCAGAGAATAAAAAGTTTCATAGAAAATTCAACACCCCATTTCACCCTCTTAGGGGTGGAATTTCGAAAAACCATTTCTTAATGGATACCTACTCTTTACAAAGAGTACACTGTCCAAATTTCATGTCTCTAGGACCAGTGGTTTAGACTGTGCGTTGATATATAAGTCAGTCAGTCAGTCAGTCAGTCAGTCAGTCAGGACTTTGAATTTTATATGTATAGATTGGCATTGAATAAAATTAATTTAATCTAAGTAATCGTTCTGTATCTTATTATAAAATGTTGCAGGTTACGTTCAAAATCGAATGAGAAAATTTGACCTTGATGCGCAGGCGACTGTACCATGAGCGTCTGTTTAAAAAAACAGGACACATAAATAAAGGGTGTAAATAGATCCTTAACGAAACCGAGAGGCACTTGTTCACCCCATCTTTGCGATCATTATTTTGTTCTAGACCATACCTGGGTACCTTCTAATTACGGAGATATTGGGGATCAAAGTTCCAAGTTTTTCACAAGTTTTTCAAAAAAATCGTTTTCCAGCAATAATTTTTGCGTAAAGTTACTTAGTTTGATGTACAGAATGCTTGGTTGACGACTTCGTGAAGGGTCTGTTTACACCCTGTATAATCTGCACGTTGGAGACGGGAAGTCACGAAAAATGCATATTAATAATTACTTTGGAATTCGGGTTTTAGGAAAATTCGATATTATATAATGATTATAACGGATTAGTCCGTCAATTCCGTAATACGTGATGCTATTCTCAATCAAATTTGACGGTAGGTAGGTACCTGTACCCTACTACGTCAAAGGCTAGCAATTTTTGAATAAATTAACATCAGAAATAAACTATTAAAGTGCTATTAGGAAACTTGTTTCAAGTTGACCCATTTTATTTTTTAAGAAAAATTATTTAATTCATTTATATATTTTTTTCAAAACATGTGCTTTTTCGGGGTCCCATTTGCGTCAACAGTGGATATATATAATTAAAGAAACATAATAATTATTTATATCTAAGCAAAACTCAGATAATAATACAGCTTTAAGAGTTTGTTTGTTTCAACGTGCCAATCTCAGAAACAACTATACTACTGAAGCAGGGTTTGAAAAAAAAATTGCATTTGAAAGCCCAATTTCTTGAGGTAGGTTTTAAGCTCTTTATTATCACGCTATGACCCTTAGGAACCTTACGAAAGAGAGAAACGGCGGGTTTTAAACCACAGACACACATCAATCAATCATCACACATCATCATCATCTGCCTAGCCTTTTCCCAACTATGTAAGGGTCGGCTTCCAGTGTAACTGGATGCATCTAAACACCAGTATTTTACATGGAGCGACTGTCTATCTGACCTCCACAACCCAGTTAGTACTGGGTAATACCCTTTGGTAAGACTGGTATGGAAATCCTATCCTAATTAATATTATAAATTCGAAAGTAAGTTTGTCACCTTTTCACGCCTAAACCACTGAACCGATCATCCTGAAATTTTACATATACGTTTTCAGGTGTACAGAAACGGACATAGGGTACCTTTCATCCCGAAAAGAAGTACTGTTCCCGAGGAAAACAACAATAAGGTTCTTATGATAATAGATGGCGCCACGTGTCTTTCAAATCATGATTGAATTATATTATTACAAGCAGAGTAACCGGTCAATGTGGCGACACTTGGGGGAGGCCTATGTCCAGCAGTGGACGTCTTTTGGCTGAAATGATGATGATGAAGCAGAGTACAACCCGAATTGATTGTCAAATGCGAGCGAAGCCGCGGGCAAAACTTAGTTCAATAAAAACTAGCAGACATATACCCTGTCTAACCCTTCGGAGATTACAGGCGAGATATTATTTAAACTTTTCTTTGACTGACCACTAAGAATACTTTTAATGTTTATGTTACACAATCTTGATATGTATTACTTATGCATATTATTCAAAGACCAAACCTGTTTGCTAGTGTTTTTGTTTACTAAGTTAATAGGTTAATGTGTTTTGTCGATTCTCTCTGTTCGCTTATAATTAAATTCTATAGCTTTGTGTTCATGTACCAAAAATATTAAAGTAACTACTTTAAAAATATTTTGTTAAAAAATACGCTTTTTACAACATCCTCTATAAAGTAGCTAAAATAAAGGGTGTAAATAGACCCTTAACACATCCGAAAGGCACTCATTCTCCCCGTCTTTGCGATAATTTTTTTGTTCTAGACCATACCTGGGAACCTTATAGTTACGGAGATATTGGGGGTCAAAGTTCTAACTTTTTCACAAGTTTTTTTTTAAATACCTACATGTTTTTAATGTAAGATTTTTACTTTACACACCTCCATGGCCCCCGTACTATTCAATCCATCCATCAGCACAATGCTTTGAGTGCTTTCCATCGAGTCTTACCTTAAAACGTGATGTTTCACCCCAACAAAAAAAGTCCATTCCCAGCAATAATTTTTGAGTAAAGTTACGTAGTTTGATGTACTGTACAGAATGCTTGGTTGACGGCTATGTGAAGGGTCTGTTTACACCCTGTATAATAAGAAAATAGTTAGGTACTGCTACTGCTCGCTTATTTTCTTAATTATTACTTGCTGATTTATAGACGAACTTGGAAAATGTGACAGTAAACGATTATGAGATCCAGCGTTTCATATCTAACCACTGTAAAATATATTTAATTTTAAATATCAGTTTTTTTTAAATAAAATCCTTGTGCCAAAACGGGAATCGTAGTGTCGTTTATTTTACTTAAGTAAGCAACTTTCATACGTTCATACCGTTACCAAAAAAAAAATAGAAATCGCGTAATAAATGTGTGCCATTTATGGTTTCTGCCCACTAGCACTGTCTATACAGAGTGACTGGTTTAGACAATGTATATTGCACATTTTGGAGACCAAGATGGTGGTATATTCCATAAAATTTTCCTTGATTAAAAAGGCAGCTGCCAAACTGTATGGACTAGTAGCTTTTTTGTTTTTTTTTATCGTGGTAAAATCATCAAATGAGTCCTCCCACCCAGGGCAGAGCGGGAGGGACTGTCAGACTTGTACTGACTAAAATCCACGGTGTCCTTCAATAGCCCTTTATATGTTCCAGGGTCACGGTAATTCTATAAGTCCCGCGACCCTGGACTAGTAGCTTTCGTCTTATCGAAATAAATAATAATAATATCTTAAATTACAAATGCATATTTATACAGTCAGTCAGAAGGTATTTTACGCTACGGTAATATGGGTATAAATTATGGCCAATTCAAATAAACTATACAAAATATAGTCATAGTAAAACTATCAGCTTAATTTTATATGCCGTGTTTATTGTGCAAAATTAATCTAACATTAATAATATTGTATACACTTATAAATTAAAATAAGTTACTTTAACTAACTTAAAATAAACTAAAAAATGGCGTCAAAAAACTCCTCCTACGCGGTGTCTACTGGTAATGTCCCCAACTTCCCCAAGGGACTGGCGGCGTTGCCACGTTATATGTCAACGCTAAGCCTCGGCGTAATTATGTATGTACATTCTGGCAGCTGTCATTTTAGTCATGTTAAATTTTAAGAACTATTGAAAAAATCTAGCCACTTCCAGAATGATCTAGTCTGTCCTTCTTCAAAAAATTACGCAAATGATAAATCTTCTAGATACGCACAAGCACAGACGTAATATTTGACTAAATCGTCACTTTAACAATTTTACCCAATTTTCAAGATATGATAAAGATGATCTGAGCAATCAAAATCGTTTTAAAATGTCGTTAGAAACACTTTAGTAGATATTCTCGTTGCATCTCTTGACAAATTCGGCACCTATTACCCAATTTTGTTCTTGAAATAATAAGTCCGCAGTTTCTGATAAAGATCTTTGTATATGTATTATTTGAGACAATAAAAATAAAAAAAACTCAAAAGAAAAAATACAAAAATTCTCAGCATTTAACTTATTGCAAACTTAGGTGTGTGCTTGTAGCACTAACTACTTATTTAATTCAGTTATTTGAATATTTTGACAAACAAAGTTAAGTTGTTACGGCTGATAAAATGACTGAGAAAAACTTTCCGAGAACAATTAGCAATTTGTGCATATATTTTATAATGAATAAAAAAAAACTAATTCGTTTCCATTTTAAACGTCTTATAATTATTACGATGAACGATGATTTGTTTAGAAAAATAAATTAAAAAAAAAAACTTCACGAAAAAAACATCGTCACGAGAAATATCGGCACCTCTTTTGGGGCACTCTGTATTCAAGTTTTTAACGGCTGACGTACGGACTTTTTTAAGAATTTTACGAAACTGATCATTAGGTTTTTTTTTAAGTCAACCGAAACGATAAAAATATCTATTTGCGTTGTATCCTTTATCGAAAAAGAAAAATCGGAACATTATAATCTCACTTTTTATTCCGGCTTCTACCTTATCCGTACCAATATTATAAAATGCAAAAGTAGGTAAGTTGTCTAACAGTTTGTCTGTCTAGCAGTTGAATTTCAATGAACTTTGCCTTACAATAAGGTCCGAACTCCACTTAAGCGGAGACTAGCGGAGTTGTGCGAAGTGGAGACGAGAAGAAATGCTTAAAAGCTAGGGTGTATCCACCGAAGCTGTACGGAGATGTGGGAAACGGAGAGCACAGACGATGTGCAAAGCTGCACGCCGCTCATGGCACACTGCACACAGCACCGCTCACCGCACGCCGTTCATGTCTCTTCCCGTCTCCGCTAGCTTACCCGATTACGAGACATCTCCTCTCCTCTGCTCAACCGTTTCCACTAAAGCTAAGCGGAGACGAGAAGTGTTAATAACGAAATTCTTGGTGGTTCACAAATCTACTCTCTTCTCTTATCGTCTCCGCCTCGATGGAGTCCGGCCCTTAGACTTGACTACATAGGTAACAACAGAGGATCGAAGCTGCGAGCATTAAGCGCAGGTTACACCGCCGGCTAGCGAGCGAGGCGGATGAGGCCATTTTCATATTTCGTTCGGCAAACGTTCGTGAAACGATGCCTAGTACGCCTCGCTGTCGGTGTGACCCGCGCTTAAAGATCGTCTGGGTTACATAGTGTCTACGGTAGGCAACTTGGCATGGCAATACGTCTGTCACGAACCCACAGTTTGATAAACCTTGCTGATTAGTAACTACTTAATATGGATCCCACGGTATACAGGGTGTAAACAGACCCTTCACGAAGCCGTCAACCAAGCATTCTGTACATCAAATTAAGTATCTCTACGCAAAACATATTGCTGTGAAAAGACTTTTTTTGGAGTGCAAAATCACGGTTTACGGTAAGACTCAATGTAACGCACTGGAAGCTAATAAGATGCATTGAATAGTAAACGGGTTTTAAAGTAAAGTATAACATTAAAAAAAAATTGTGAAAAAGTTGGAACTTTAACTCCCAATACCTCCGTAACTGGAAGGTTCCCAGGTATGGTCCAGAACAAAAAAATGATCGCTATGACGGGAAGAACAAGTATCTTTCAGCTTCGTTATGGGTCTTTTTACACCTTGTATATTGTTTCTTATGCCACAGAATTAGCTACGGAAGCGAACAGTATAGATCGACCTTCAGAGCAGGTAAACTTTACACTTTACTTAATCCATTAAACCATTACTCAGCTAAAATAAACGTACTTGAGTGTACGTTTAAATAAATAAGTAGTACTAACATCATCATAATCTGCCTAGCCTTTTCCCAACTATGTTGGAGTCGGCTTCCAGTCTAACCGGATGCAGCTGAACACCAGTAGTTTACATGGAGCGACTGCCAATCTGACCTCCACAACCCAGTTAGAACTGGGTATTACGATATCCCTTTTTTTTTTTTTCGTGTTAATATCATCAAAAGAGTCCTCGGGAACCCAGGGCAGAGCGGGAGGGACTGTCAGACTTGTACTGACTGAAATCCACGGTGTCCTTCAATAGCCCTTTATGTTCCATTGTCACGGTAGTTCTATAAGTCCCACGACCCCGGCAGGCTTTGGCCCTCTAGAGGGGGGCCCCGTCATTATGCTGACTCTTTGAGGCGCGCGTGGAACACAACGCGCCGTCGACCCGGGATTACGATATCCCTTGGTAAGACTAGTTGTGGTTGTCAGATTTTCGGGCCACTACCACTACCTGTAATACTGTCAATGATCATCAAACTACAGCCGTGACCAACGGCTTGCCGTGCTTTCCGAGGCACGGAGGAAACTCGGTATGTAATGCGTGGTGACCCATCTACGAACCTGACCATCTATTGTGCATGGAGCGACTGAATATCTCACCGGCAGATGATGACGAATTTTTGAAATATTCGTAGGTACCTATATAGGTAGTTCTAGTTTATTAGTTACTAGCTGATCCCCTCGGTGTCACCCGCTGCTCAGCCCCTAAGGGTCATAGCGTGATGTTATACAGCCTATAGCCTTCCTCGATAAATGGACTATCCAACACAAAAATATTTTTTTAATTCGAACCAGCAGTTCTTGAGATTAGCGCGTTCAACCAAACAAACTCTTCAGCTTTATAATATTATAGTATATATGTGTCAATCGCAGGAAGAATGCTTAATAGGTATAATATTGTTATGTGGGCATTGATCTGTAAATTTTTTCCTTCCTCGAACTTGCCATAGAAAAACAAATAGGTAGGTAAGTACCAGCGTTGCCTACCAACGTCTCGATTTTGGCGGGACGTCCCGATTTTTAAATCAAAATTAAAAAAAAAAAAAAGGTTAGGTTAGATTAGGTTTGGTTTCCGTCTCGTGCAGGTATTGTCAGGGCATGGCTGCTTTGGCAAATACCTGCACAAAGTGACCAGACGGGAGGCGACTCCCGTGTGTCACCAGTGCGGCTGCAGCGAGGACACGGCGCTTCACACCCTCGAGCATTGTCCTGCTTGGGCGGTGCAGCGCCGTGCTCTTGCAGCAGCAATCGGGGCAGACCTCTCCTTACCGGCCGTGGCCAAAGCCATGGTTGACAGCGGGGAGGCATGGGAGGCGGTGGCGTCCTTCTGCGAGGACGTCATCTCGCAGAAGGAGGCGGCGGAGCGCGTCAGAGAGGAAGACTCCCTCGCAGTCGCGATTCGTCGCAGGAGGACAGGGCGGCGGAGGAGGCGCCATGGCGACCTGATGGAGGAGGAGCCAGCGGGCGATAGATCGGGGAGTCTATCGTTGTCGCATTGAACGGCCCTCACGAGTGGTGGCGATGTCTCAGGTGAGCCCGGACATCGCCAAAGGAGTTCGGTGCCCGGAGGCGGATTGCGCTGGATGGGCCGCGAACGTCATGCGTAGCGGTCCTCGCGGCTCATCCATCAAGGCGATAGTAGGCTCACGGCGGTGTTTTTTTAGTGGGTGCAAGCCCCACATAACCAAACCGTCTCCCCGGACGGTGCGGTATGCGTTAGGCATTTTCCACCGCTTAATAAAAAATTAAAAAAAGGTTTGGTTATTGGTAAATATCCCGTTACGAGTATTAGTAATAAGGTTGGTAGATGTCAAGTGTCATCGAATTATTGGTTCTAGGACCTGTCGGTATCCTCACGATGTATTCCAGAGAGCAGCTGCTGTAGTCCTACTTATTATTATTTCCTTTTTTTTATTTTCTATACATATTGTTTACATTTTTAAATATTTCTATACAAACTAATATAAAAAAAAAAAAAAAATTAGTAGCCCACCGGCATCGGGAACAGGGTCCGATCTACCAGTGGTCAGGACTCTTGAGAGAGGAACCTCCTAACGATACGCGCCGTGTCCAGAAGAACTGCTTTCTGAATCAAGCCCTTTTTTTTTTTTTTTTAACGTGGTAAAATCATCAAATGAGTCCTCCTACCCAGGGCAGAGCGGGAGGGACTGTCAGACTTGTACTGACTAAAATCCACGGTGTCCTTCAGTAGCCCTTTATGTTCCAGGGTCACGGTAATTCTATGAGTCCCGCGACCCCGGCAGGCTTTGGCCCTCTAGAGGGGGGCCCCGTCATTATGCTGACACTCTTTGAGGCGCGCGTGGAACACAACGCGCCGTCGACCCGGGCATGGTCCATGGTCGGACAGCGAGTCGCCCATTACTCGCCGCCCGCATGCCCGCGCCTACGGTGGCCGGAGATCGTCTGCCAACGTTCGGCGCCGTGGGCGTCTACCACTGCGGCTGGGGTGGAGGGAGGAAGCTGTCCTCTCCCTCACGCGGCCCGCCTCCTCCTTCGCGAGCATGACTGCTTCGCAGAAGGAGGCGACCGCTTCCCACTCCGTCTCGCCCCGCAGCATGGCCTCGACCAATGCCGAGCGCGAGAGGTCTCCGCCTATCGCCGCCGTGAGGACACGGCGGTGCTCTGCCCAAGCGGGGCAGTCCTGCACCGTATGCTCCACCGTGTCCTCCGGGCGGTCCTCGCAGTGGAGACACCCAGGCGTTTCCTCCTTCCCCATATGACACAGGTACATCC
Source organism: Noctua comes (assembly GCA_963082995.1). Taxonomy (NCBI): domain Eukaryota; kingdom Metazoa; phylum Arthropoda; class Insecta; order Lepidoptera; family Noctuidae; genus Noctua; species Noctua comes. Next base: position 2,940,496 of record OY720295.1, on the reverse strand, counting down.
CGAAACTTCCGTGTCCGGTGAGGACCTGCGTCACGCGGTAGGTCAGGACGCCGTGACACCTATCCAGCCACTCCTCAAAGAGGGGTCTTACCGCCGCGATTGCGGCGTGCCCGTGAATCAAGCCCTTGATCCAGCTGCCAAGCGAGAGCCTATTATTATAATGAATGCGAAAAGTGAGGATCGATGGATGTTTGTTAGACTTTCACACAAAAACTGCTGACCGGATTTGGATGAAATTTGGCACACAGATAGTTTACAACCTAGATTAACACATAGGATACTTTTTATCCCGGTAGTACGATCCCGTGGGACAATTACCGAACTCCACGCGAACGAAGGCGCAAGCATAAGCTGTTGCCATTCCGGATACTATGTTTTAGGAATTTGCTTAATCAATACTATTAATAAAACGTGACAAATTATAGATTTGCAACTGTTTCATAAAAAAATGCTGAATCTTGCAATTCTACACAAAATTCACTATACAGGGTGATTTTTAATTGAAGTAATCATGAAACCGAAAAGTCAGGATAAAAAATATACAGGTTGGAAGGGAAACCGACGCGAAAACGGTTACCACGTATACAGTACCTAGTTCTGATTTTTCATCGGCTATTAAAAAAAAACAGCTGTTTCCAAAAGTGCAATACCTACACGGTCAAAATGTACGGAACAGCTGATTTCTGATCTGTTTTTCTTGATTTTTAGCTCATTTTAATGTTTTGATAAGGTAACATCTATTGTTATTTTGATTTATGAATTGAACATTTGACATTCATAACTTATTAATTTTGATTTGTTGTTATTTTTATCAATTAATTTTACCGATTGCATTATTATTTTTACCGATTGTTTTATTATTATTTTTTACCAATTTATAATTAGAATATTTGTACGCCGTTGAAGGCAAGACATAGCGCTCATTTTATTAATATTGACATCTGTTTTTGTTTACCTATGATCTACAAATAAAAATAATGAATTTGAATTTGAATTTTTTAATAATCGATGACCAATTTCTATGTCCCTCTCAGAATGATGTAAGTACTGAATACGTGGTAACCGTTTTAGCGTCGGTGTCCCCTCCACTCCGCATGGATCGATCTGAATTCTGAACCTAAACGGAATCTAATAGAAATAAATAAAAACAAGCTAGATATTAGTAGTCACAGTAATTATTATGAGGTTTCTCGTATTTTGGACTATTTATATGTATTATATATAATATATTTTAGTTTATTTAATTTAACTGTATATATGTCTATTAGTATTAGTACCAATTAGCCCGAAGAATAGCCAAACTTAAGTGGCAGTGGGCAGGGCACATTGCTCGCAGAACGGATGGCCGATGGGGCCGAAAAGTTCTGGAGTGGCGACCGCGAACCGGAAGACGCTGCGTTGGAAGGCCTACCACTAGGTGGACCGATGACCTGGTGAAGGTTGCAGGGATCCGCTGAATGCGAGACGCACGGGACCGGTCAATGTGGCGACCCTTGGGGGAGGCCTATGTCCAGCAGTGGACGTCTTTCGGCTGAAATGATGATGATGTACCAATGTATGTATATCAATCTATGTTAACAAAATGGTATTTTTCTTATTTATTTTTTTGTACTCTATCACAATGCTGTCCTATTTGACCCAAAGGTTGACTGGTAGAGAATGCCTTGTGGCATTAAGTCCGCCTATGTACCACTCTTGTACATGAAGTTTAAATAAATAAATAAAAAAAGCCTTGACAAGGTATGAAGATAACATGGGCATTATCAATTATATTATAAAGAAGATACACTACGTTCATACTGAGCTGCGTTTAAATATCGTTGCGTTTTGACGACTGCGATAGATAATACGGAACGTACGATACAGAAAGAGATAGCTATTGCACTTGAAGTACTTAAATCACGACAATTGTCTGAATTTGTCTGCAAAAATTTACGCGCGCTAATGCGATATCTACCTCTTTTTATTTATAATAACATTGGGTACTATCTAATCTAACCAAACCTACTAAACTTACCTAACTGCAAAAACAATATAATGATTAATATCAGGAATAGATAAACGATACAATCTTTAGTCTTGTTGATTTTCATGACGCATTATTGTTGACGAGCTGAAACCCGCGGGTTCGCCCGCGTGGAGTTCGGTAATTGTCCCACGGGATCGTACTACTGGGATAAAAAGTATCCTATGTGTTACATAACATCACGCCTGTAATCCCCGAAGGGTTAGGCAGAAGTATACCTAATAGTACTACCCACATTTCGCCAGTTATGTTTAAGTCTCATATAATAGAGGGCGATCGAGCCTAATGCCATCAACCGGGCTCAAATCTAGATTCCGTACCCACTACTGAGAAATTCCTGACGTAAAAACCCAATAATACTTTGTCCGGCCTGGGAATTGAACCTAGGACCTCACGTTCAGCAGCATGTTCTCTGATAACATTTTAGACTTATGTATCCTGCTTAATGCGTAGGAAGTTTCATTAAAATCGGTTCAGTCATTTCGAAAAAAAAAGGTCTTGAAAGTTTGTATGAAATGCCGTAAGTCGTAAATCGCTCTTAGGTAGGTACATCATTTTTTTATTTTGAAAAAATAACTCAACGTTAAGTTTATGGTAAACTAGCTGTGCCCCGCGGTTTCACCCGGCGCTTCTGACTTGTTTTCTTTATGCGTAGTATGATGTTATATAGCCTATAGCCTTCCTCGATAAATGGGCTATCCGACACTAAACGAATTTTTCAATTCGAACCAGTAGTTCCTGAGATTAGCGCGTTCAACCAAACAAACAAAGTCTTCAGCTTTATAATATTATATATACATATTATATAGTATAGATGAGTTGAGAATGTTCTGTACGCAAAACTTGCCCTTTTGATGTGGAGCTGCGGAGACAAGCCCAGTTATACAATACATAATCAGCCTATAATGTTCCCACTGCTGGGATACACGGCCTCCTCCCAATGAGAGGGAATGGGCTATAATCCACCACGCGGGCCCAGTGCGGGTTGGTAGATGTCACATGTCTTCGAATTTTTGGTTCTAAGACATGCCGGTTTCCTCACGATGTTTTCCTTCACCGTTTTTGAGAGCAATGGTGATGAAATAAATTACACAAAGTAATGCGCCTGCCTGGGTTCGAACCCACGACTTACTGTTTGTAAGTCGGAGCCGCCACCACTGGGCCACCGCTGCTCTACAATAAATACATGTACAATAAATTGTTCAAATAAAAGTTTAATCAAATAATAATAACTACACAACGAACTAGGTAATAACAAGAATTTGTATGTACAACTAAAAAACCCGACTACCTCATCACGCTCTAAATAAATTCGCGGTTTACAAGGAAAAATCGACTCTTCCTATTATTGAAGTCGGTTAAAATGTAGTCTATGTTATCCGGGCCATAATAACGAATCGATTGACACCTTAATCATCAAAATCGGATGAATTCAAGAATTAAAAAAAAAAACATATCATAAATGTGTTTAGGAATAAATAGGTGAAAAGTTTCCTATTGCCTTATTTCTTTAGAATAAAAAAAAACATGAAACATCCACAAACCAAAAACTCAGGAAGAGAAAAAAAAATCAAATATTTAAAAATAAAATTCTCCCGCGTAAATTCACTTCACTTACACATACACAAAAACACAGAGTAACACACGGTGTCGGAAAACACTACGTAAAAAAACACACGATGTTGGAATGAAATAAGACGTAGTGTCTCGCGCGCCGGCCGAGTAGTACTGAGGAGGCTTTGCCGCGAAAATCATCGACGTCACACAGTGTTGCTAGATGAAGGTTGTCAATTTTCCCCATATTCAATCCTTTTCTCGACAAAATTGTACTTTTTGCAACTTAAATTTAATAACAGGAAATTAAACTAATGGCGAAAAATAAAACTATGTTCATTCACAATAGGTATCGAATTGTGTGTGTGTATTTGCCGTTACCGTTCACGAATGACACTATGCAATCGGATCGTATTGGCCAGTTATTGTCACACATTCTAATACAACTTTGTTTCCTAAATGTAAGTTTATTACTACATAGCATAATCAGCCTATAATGTTCCCACTGCTGGGACACAGGCCTCCTCTCTATGAGAGGGAATGGGCTATAATCCACCACGCGGGCCCAGTGCGGGTTTGTAGATGTCACATGCCTTCGAAATTTTGGTTCTAGGACATGCCGGTTTCCTCACGATGTTTTCCTTCACCGTTTTGAGAGCAATGGTGATGAAAGAAATTATACAAAGTAATGCGCCTGCTTGGGATCGAACCCACGACTATTACTCATCATATGCCTAGCCTTTTCCCAACTATATTTTGGTCGGCTTCCAGTCTAACCGGATGCAGCTGAATACCAGTATTTTACATGGAGCGACTGCCTATCTGACCTCCACAACCCAGTTAGTACCGGGTAATACGATACCCCTTGGTAAGACTGGTTGTCAGACTTTTTGAGCCACTGACTACCTAACGACTGTCAAAGATATACAAATGATAGCCGGGACCAACGGCTTAACGTGCTTTCCGAGGCACGGAGGAAACTCGGTATGCAATGGGCGGTCACCCATCCACAGACCAACCTAGGCAAGTATGGCTTAACCTAAAGATCGACCCGAGCGGCTGTTATTATTTAGCCACGAGCTCCTCAACCCACGACTATTACTATTACTACAAATCACTATTTTTTGCGGTCTTCTTCCTCTTTTTGTTGTGGCTAACCTGGTGTCACAGTTTTTATGCCGCCCATGGGCGGAGTTGGGGAGTTTTTTTGCTGTGAAATGTGTCTTAATTTCCTTAATTTGATCAAAATTTTAAGTGTTGTTTTTTCCAACTTTGGGGAAATTTTCCCCGAAATATCGCCAAGGATTTCACTTCCCTGAATTTTCCTTTTATATGTTCTTTTTTCTCCCAAGAAAAGGGGAAAAACATAGACATCAGAAAATGGCCGCCCTGACCGATTACGTCATTTGACACTTATTGCATTTTGATAACTGGTTATAAAATGTTTGTTCGTTTTAACGATGTTTCATTGGCCGTGAAACTAAAAGTGAACTTTTCGTTTTCTAATTTACTATAGTAGGTAAACAGGTGGTAGGTAGGTGGTGGCAGGTAGATGGTAGGTAGGTGGTAGGTAGGTGGTAGGTAGGCGGTAGGTAGGCGGTAGGTAGGCGGTAGGTAGGCGGTAGGTAGGCGGTAGGTAGGTGGTAGGTAGGTGGTAGGATTAATTAAAGGGTTTATTAAACCGCTCGGGGTCGATCTTCAGGTAAAGTCGCGCTTGCCTAGTTTGGTCCGTGGATGGGTGACCACCCATTACATGCCGAGTTTCCTCCGTGCCTCAGAAAGCATGTTAAGCCGTTGGTCCAGGCTGTCAATTGTAGATGTTTGACAGTCGTTACAGGTAGTCAGTGACCTGAAAGTCTGACAACCAGTATAACCCAGTACTAACTGGGTTGTGGAGGTCAGATAGGCAGTCGCTCCATGTAAAATACTGGTATTCAGCTGCATCCGGTTAGACTGGAAGCCTAGAAGGTACGGAGATATTGGAGGTCAAAGTATCAACTTTTTTACTTTATTTTTTAAAAATACACGTTTTTAATGTTATAATAAGTTTACTTTAAATAAAAGAAAAAAAAAGTCGTTTCTCAGCAATATTTTTTGCGTAAAGTTACTTAGTTTGATGTACAGAATGATTGACGGCTTTGTGAAGGGTCCGTTTGCACATTGTATGTAGGTGTATTATTTTTAGGCTAGCCAGTAGCGTTACAGACTATAGGTGATCTAAGTATTTATGAAAGAACACTTTCACTTAGTCATTAAATCATAACTTAGGTGACGATAAGTATTTTAAAACACGATCTGACTCATAGCTATAGTTGTGTTTATCAATAGTACTGTCTTTTTTATTGTGTGGGCTTCTTGCAGGTCAACCTAAGAGGCTGGCTTCTGCTTAACCGGACTGTCTTGGGGATGCCTTGAGAATAAGGCTTTCAGCCAGGGACCTAAAACTTATAAATTAAGCGACCGCGCGCTAAGGGCGCAAGCCTCGGCTTAGGACGTCGCTGGGGTGGGAAGCAAGGGGACAGGCTGGATGTGAGTGAGATTATTTAGGAACTGGTTTAGAACTAGTGGCTCAGCATCGCAGGCTAACTTCAAATATAAATCTCTAAAAGTAAATTAAGAACTCAACAGAAGAGAATCTAAAATAGATCCCTGTGGAACTCCAGATTGGATAAGGTTCTATCCGCAAGTAAACATCTGCTCAAAAGTCGTTTATGATCTGTTTGCAATTTAGGGAAAATCGTTCAAATTATAGAGCCGTATATTCCAGTTGATAAGAGCACAAAGCATATAAGCACATGATGATAAATTCAGTCAAAGGGTTTGCTATAATTCCAACTTAGCAAGTTGCATAATTTCCTTAGAAATTCACTGATGAGATTAAGAATATTCCCAATATCGAGCGCTCCAGGAAAAATATAAATACGAAATAAAATCAGAAGTCATTTGAAATCATTCCTAAAATCTTGGTAAAAAAACAGTAAACAATAAACAATATCTGCAATCAAATTTTAAAACAGCGCCACCTATTGCAAAAATCCGATAGACTCAATAACGCAATCGAACTTCAAAAACTGCAACCTTACAAAAGCGCCATCTATTGCCCAAAACATTAAAACCTTACCTTAAAGTGCTCCTTTTCTCCGCCAGAGCGAGCTGCTGCGCCACTGTCATCGGTCGTGGCCTATTTGGCCTCGGGATTGGGGCGCCGGGGAAGGAATCCCGTCCCTCATGAGCTGGCCCATCGTCTACATGCTCCTGTTCCACTTCTTCGCCAATCACGAAGTTTGCTGCGGTGCCCTGGAAATAGAGGAAGGGGGATATGAGTTTTGTTGATTTGTCTAGTGTAGTAGCATCATCCGTCTATAACTTCGTTTTTAATTAATATTTCTTTTTAATGTAATTTTACTGTTTATGTTGTTTAATTCTGTGTTGTAGCATCGTATTGGACTTGGTCTATAATGTTGCTATGGGTGGTGGTAAATAAATAAATAAATAATAAATAACGTAAGCTGGGACACAGGCCTCATCTCTATGAGGGCGAAAATCATCAACATTCATCATCATTTCAGCCGAAAGACGTCCACTGCTGGACATAGGCCTCCTCCAAGTGTCGCCACATTGACCGGTCCCGTGCGACTCGCATCCAGCGGATCCCGGAACCTTCACCAGGTCATAGGTCCACCTAGTTCATGTTCATGTTCTATGAGAAAATACATAGTTCAAAACAAATAGTAAACATGGTAAATATTCCGTTTTCAGTGTGAATGTTAGCGAAAATACATAGTTCATGGCGTGGAGAAACGATTCATTTCGGTCCAAATTCTTTGAAAGTATTAAAAAAACAGCCCCCGTAGCATGACCACCGTAGACAAGTATTTCTTTGACGGAAGAATCGACAAAATGACAGATAGTGCAAAGAAATCTGTCATTGTGTCGACATAATCTGTCATTTTGTCGATTCTTCCGTCAAAGAAATCCTTGTCTACGGTGGTCATGCTACGGGGGCTGGTCGAATTAAAAGGATTGGTGAATCTTAGCCATACATCGCGTACCAGAAAGTTGTGGTCATATTTCGAGGTGTGATTCAAACTCAAACAGAACAACTTTGTCCACGAGTCTCCCATTAAAAATCGCGGGGAAAAAAAATTGCATAAACGCACGGGCTTGCCCTCCACGCCAAGCCACAATTTCGCCTAACATTTTGTCACATATTTGTGTCGTTTGGCTTACACGCTGCTTGTCACGTATATGTGACAATAACCTTCAAAAGGTTAATGATTATAACTCTGTAAAGCCATAGTAGCTACGGCCGTTAATCATATCTTAATCAACATACAACCTGACACTGACCTGCTAATAGGGATGTTTCCTGAAAAAATCTAATCAGTCCGTCAGATAGATTTCCAAAAAATATTGGACACGTATTTCTTCTTTTTTCACGAAAACTAAAAATGAAGACGATACAGTGCGTCGAAAACTCGTGTGACGTCATACTTGTAAGTAAAGTGTACTGACTTTTTACCGAAAAGTGACGTCACAGGCCCCCACTCATGATCTTTGATGTGTTTTATGTTCGTCAATTTTTATTGATTTGACAAAACAAAAAATACGTATACAATATTTGTCGATAATCTAACTGACGGACTAAATAGAATCATATTTTTTTACACAGGAAACATCCCTATTGCAAAAACCTTACAAAATTTTAATATCGCGGGCTACCTTGGCGCTTCCCCCTAAAATCATAAATAGTTGAAACAGGTAGTCACTTACATTTTCTTTAGCCTCTTCAGAGTCGATTTTCTCAAAGTTATCGCTTTCACTAGACGAACACCGGGCCTGATCCTGTTGCTCAGCCATTTTAGCCTCTGAAAATAAGTAAATAAAGCCTATTATAAGATTAACTTCATCATCATCTGCCTAGCCTTTTCCCAACTATGTTGGGGTCGGCTTGATGATCAAGAACTTAGGCTTTGAAGGATAAAAAATATGGAGAGGTGTTGCCTTGTACAGTGCTCATACACGACAAGCAACTGGAGGAGTCACGACGAGTAGTAAACATGGTAAATATTCCGTTTTCAGTGTTATTTTTAGCGAAAATACATAGTTCATGGCGTGGAGAAACGATTTATTTCGGTCCAAATTCTTTGAAAGTATTAAAAAAAACAGGTCGAATTAAAAGGATTGGTGAATCTTAGGTGTTGTACTTCGTAGCACGTGCCTAAAAACTTTTAGGCATGCTCCCGTTTCACTAACTTTTATGCTAGATAGAATTTTAGCGTGATCGTGCTGGGAAGGAATCTTCCCAGCATGACCTGTATATTTACGACAATTGAGAGGTATAAAATTTCTAATTAGTGGTATAAAATAGTATAAATTAAAAGGATTTTATTACCATCTAAAGTTATAATGAATACGTTCATGGTCGTGCTACAAAGTACAACACAATCTTAGCCATACAGCGCGTACCAGAAAGTTGTGGTCATATTTCGGGATGTGATTCAAACTCTCAAACAGAACATCTTCTGTCCAGCCTGTTCCCAACTGTGGTCGGCTTCCTATCTAACAGGATACAGCTGATGATTTTATGATTAAAAGCAACGCAATATTTCACGAGCGCCTGTACCACACAATGAGTAAAAAACAATTATATACACATGTTAAATAAACATGTGCATTTTCTAGTAGGTCACTATAGTGACAAACTTATATATTTTGATATCAACACTTTTGTTGATAAACTACAATCGACTCGGGGTAAAGTGTATCTACCTGTTAGATGTAGACACAAAATAGCTCGGCTATTAGCTTTTAATATTCACTCAGACATAAGTAGTATGTCGAAGTTTAGTTATATTATTAACACTGCGTCTATTAGTAATATTACTAAGGAACAGGTGGTGACCTTAAATAAATATAGCATTAGTGCTATAAATGTTTACAAAAATTGTACTGAGGAGGATCCATATGTCACCGTGGAAAATTCTCAATTAGGGTATTTTAGTAATAGGATTTTATTGTCTGGTGAAGGCACGGGAGTCACGGGACTCACTCCAGATATTAATATTAATTTAAACTAGGAAGTGAGACAACAGAAGGTACCATTAACAATATTGTTAAACCTACCAACATCAAGGTACCTTCTTGCACTCATTTAGTTTGTAAAAAAGGGCCTCAGCAGAACACCTTAAAATTATTCCACCAAAATATCCAAGGCATTTCTTCCAAATTATTAGAAATTGAATTGTTTTTAGAAAAAAGTATGTTCGACATTATTTGTTTTACTGAACATTGGCTAAAGGATTACCAAATGCTTATTAATTATGAGAACTATACGGTGGGTAGCTGCTTTAACCGTAAATCTATGATGCGTGGAGGTTCCCTAATATTATTGAAAAATTGTGTTAAATATAAGCAACGCAATGACATAGTAGGTCTCTCGGCTGAACAGTGCGTCGAACTGTCCTGTGTTGAGCTGGATAAGCATGTAATTGTGTGTGTGTACAGACCCCCAAACTATCAAAACTTTTCCGTATTTGATTCAATAATGGAAGATGTCCTGGCAAAACTTGCAGCCAGTAATAAATCTATAATTATTTGTGGGGATTTCAATATCAATATTTTAGAAGAAAATTCTAATAGCAGTCGGTTATTAAATCTTTTTAAGTCATTTGACTTGACCAACATTTTTATAGAACCTACGAGAGTCACTCCATCTTCTGCTACTTGTATAGATAATGTTTTCTGCAATTGTGATTACTTAGATAAAGCCATAGTAAATTGTTTGCCGTCTGACCATAGCGGACAAACTGTAACTTTTAGGTGTAGCATTCCACTGCAAAAAGTTCAGATTCAGTTTAGACCAATAACTAATAATAAATTAAATAGGTATAATGTTTCCCTTCAGAATAAGTTAAGCGTTATGAGCCATCATATGGACGATATTAATATAAATCAATTGTATGATAATTTCTTTTCAATAGTTCACAATGAGTTCAACAAAACTTTTGAAAAGAAGACAAAATGTATTTGCCCTAAATTTATATTTAGTGATTGGGCAACTAGAGGTATCAGAAAAAGTAGGGAAAGACTATTTGAGCTTTATGGCCTTAAGCCTTATATAAACACTGACACTTTTAACAAGTATGTTGCTAAGTATTCAAATATTTTTAAAAATACATGCAAGGCTGCCAAAGCCCTGCACATTAGCAACAAGATCAAAACTGCAGAAAACAAAATTAAGACAGTTTGGAAAGTCATAAATAACGAGACTAACAGGAAGAAAATACGTAACACTAGCTACACATTAGATACAGCGTATGGTCCTAAAAGCTCTAATCAGGAAGTAGCTCATGAATTTGTAAATTTCTTTACCGATATACCGTTAAAAATTACGGAGGCTCTTAATTCCTCTCCTGAAGTCTCAATGGGTTTATTAAAGGCGAATGTGTCTGGCTGCCTGGCTGAATTTAAATTTAAACACATAAACCCTATGATAGTTATTAAAGCTTTCCGGCAAATAAAAGTCAAACTGACCGAAGATCTTTGGGGAATGTCTATCAGAGTTTGTACATCCATAGTTGAGACTATTGCACCATACTTAGCTTTAATTTTTAATTTGTGTGTAGACCAAGGAGTTTTCCCTGATCTAATGAAATACAGTAAAGTCATACCTCTGTTCAAATCCGGAGATAGTAAAGATACTAATAATTATAGACCTGTATCCGTGTTGCCAGTTTTTAGCAAGGTTTTTGAAAAGGTAATGCTGAATCAAATGCTCAATCATTTTAACACCAACAGAATCTTACACGATCAACAGTATGGTTTCACCAAGGGACGTTGTACAACTGACGCCGGTGTAACCTTATTAAAGCACATTTTTACTGCGTGGGAAGAGTCCCAAGACGCCATAGGAATATTTTGTGACCTCTCCAAAGCATTTGATTGCGTAAATCACGACACATTACTTTTGAAACTTGAGCATTACGGACTAGGTAAACTTGCACTTAGTTTGATGAAATCTTATTTGAAGGATAGACAACAACAAGTTCAAATAAATGGTGTTAATTCACAGGGTTTAAAAGTAAAAATGGGGGTTCCGCAAGGTTCAATATTGGGTCCTTTCCTCTTTTTAGTGTATATAAATGATCTACCCTATTTATTGAAAAACCAACCTCATAATATGGTGTTATTCGCTGATGACACTTCCCTTATTTTTAAGATAAATAGACGGGCCCAAAATCTAGATGACGTGAATAATGCCCTACTTCAGGTCCATAACTGGTTCACAGCAAACAATTTAGTGTTAAATGGAAAAAAAACGAAATGCATAAGATTTGCTTTACCAAATGTTAAAAGTAGCGATTGTGATATAGTATTGAATAAAGAGAAGCTTGAATTTGTAGATAAAACAGTTTTCCTGGGGATTACGCTTGATTCAAGGCTACAATGGGGTTCTCATTTAACATCTCTTGCGGGGCGGCTAAGTTCAGCAGCATATGCTATTAGAAAAATCCGTCAATATACTGATGTAGATACCGCTAGACTGGTCTATTTTAGTTACTTTCATAGTATACTGTCTTATGGCATTTTACTATGGGGACGGGCTGCAGACATTGAGTCTATATTTATTCTGCAAAAAAGAGCCATCAGAGCCATATATAATCTTCGTAGGCGTGATTCTCTAAGGGAACTGTTTAAGGAAATTAACATCATGACGGTACATTCTCAATACATCTATGAAAACATAATGTATGTAAGAAAAAATCTACATCTTTTTAATAAAAGAGGTGACAGACACAATTACAGTACTAGAAATAGAGACCAATTAGTTCAGCCAGGCTTCAGACTCGCTAAAGTAGACTCATCTTTCATGGGGTACTGTTTGAGATGCTATAACAAAATTCCACAAAGTATTCTTGAACTGAATGAAACGAAATTTAAAACATGCATTAAACGCACACTGTGTAGGCAAGCATATTACAAGTTGGACGATTATATCGTTGATAAAAATGCTTGGCTCAATGCCGGTCCTGCTCCACAAGGACAGGGACGCATAAATGAATAGCATTACATATCCCAATCACCTGCGCTCCTGATGATTTATTTACTGCATCAGTGAGCGGGGTACACGTGGCTGAGTTTTGGGCTAAGCATATTTAAACTTTTTTCCATCGAAACGCTAAGAAGAAGAAGCATTAAATAGTATGTTGGAGCTGCTGAAGATTGTACAACTATCTTTGCTTTGTATAATTTCAATCTCTTTAGTATTATATAGCCGCATAGCCCATATTGTGTGAGTACTATGTAATAGAAAGCTGTCATTCGCGGGAAACCTACGTCTTTTCTTGACTTAAATGTGCCCTGGCGGTTAGGAGTGTGTCATGCTCACTCAAATGTCTCGCTGATGGTGGCGCGTGTGTCGGATCATTTAGTTCCCTTCAAAATGGTTGAGTTGAATGGTGCTGATACATGCGTCATGTTCGTGAACGGGCGCTGTCAGTTGTGACTGGTCATCTCTTGGTTGCCACGGCTTATTTGAATTGTTTTTTTTTCTTTTTTTGAATTGTTTACTATGGACACTTTTAACGTACACATCTTGCTACATCGTTCTCACATAATGTACCATCTCAACATGAATGATGTAACCAAGAGTTTGTAAAAGTATACTGATTTAAAAGAGTGTCCATGGAGTTTCTTGCCCGTTCTTCTCCATAGAGATCTACGTTAGGGAATGGGCAACTACAGTACTTTCACAGTTTTTATGCCTTGTGACTGGGACTGTAGCTATTGTTGTCTTTGTTTCGACAATTCAAAAGTGCCTGTAACTGGCCTATTTGAAATAAATGCTTTGATTTTGATTTTGATTTTGATTGAGTAATGAAACGTTTGAATACACCTTTACTTTGTAACGTAAACGCCTACTCGAATGTGCTTAGCAACAAGTTGCGAGTAACGACTTTAGTGTAATTTGTACAGGCGCAACTCGCAAAGTTACGTATTGTTTTAAATCGAACTAGCTTTTGCCCGCGGCTTCGCCCGCGTGGATGTCGGAAAATATCCGACGGGAATGTACCGATCAAACATAGTTACTTGCCTTCATCCCCCTTTTTAACCCTTCAGGGGTAGAATGATCAAAAACGCTGAGACACGTATAAATTATTAATTAATTATTAATTTTCAATCGTCAGCCTAAACACAAAATTTGAAGATACTAACTTCAAAACTGACGGACTTTCAATTAAACTTCCATCCACTTTACCCCTTTAGGGATGGAATTCCCAAAAATCCTTTCTTAGTGGATACTTACTCTTCACAAAGAACACACCCTCCAAGTTTCATGTCTCTAGGACCAGCGGTTTGGGCTGTGTGTTGATATATCACCCAGTCAGTCAGTCAGTCAGTTTACCATTTTATATATCTAAATCATCTAGCAGAGTGAGGTGAGCTCGAGGCTAAATAATAACAGCCGCTCGGGTCAATCTTTAGGTTAAGCCGCTTGTCCGTGTTGGTCTGTGGATGAGTGACCACCCAACACACCAACCAAGTTTCCTCCGTGCCTCGGAAAGCACGTTAAGCAGCTGTCATTTATAGATCTTTGACAGTCGTTACAAGTATTCAGTGGCCCGAGAGTCTGAGAACCAGTCTTACCAAGGCATAGTATTACCTGGTACTACTAACTGGGTTGTGGAATTCAGATAGGCAATCAATCAATCGCTCCATGTAAAATACTAGTGTTTAGCTGCGTTCGGTTAGACTGGAAGCCAACCCCAACATAGTTGGGAAAAGGCTAGGCAGATGATGATTTAGCAGAGAGAGTTTTATATCGATAATATCCAAACCAATAATATATGTATAAACGTAAAAGTGAGTTTATTGGTTTCCATTATGTATTTGTTTCTTTGTTGCGCCTTATCAGGCATAACAGGTGCCTTAACAGGCATCGGGAGATATGTGATGTGATATAATCCACCCAAGCAAGGCCATTACATTGTAAGGTGACCCATTCTCGAGATAAGATGACATGACCTCGACTATATCTTTCAGTAATCAGATGTGTCTGATTAAATTGGTACAAAACTGGCTCATTCCTGACCCTGGCAACAGTCACAACGCAAAACACTATCAGAGTATTTATTTTTTATTTTTTTTCGGATGTGAAATCATCAAATGAACCCCCCCACTCTGGGCGTTGCGGAAGGGAGTGTCAGACTTGTACTGACTAAAACCCATCCATGTTCCTTCTTTGCCCTTTGTGTTCCAGGGCCACGGTTTCTCTTTCGAACAGTCCCGCAGCCCTGGCAGGCATCGGCCCTTGCAGACCCCTACATCGTTGCTGACATCTCTTTGAGGCGCGCGTGGAACACGAACGCGCCGTCGACACGGCCTGTCGTCATAAAACGGCCGGACGGCAAGCTAGCCCATAGCTCGCCGTCCACAGGCCCGCGCCTACGGTGGCCGGGAGCCACCACGTGACCCCCGACGCCCAGGGCGTCTCCCGCGACTATCAGCAGAGTATTGAGTTGATTGTAATATGGCACGGTTGGCGCAGTGGCTGAGAGATCGGCTGTTGCGCTGTGTCGCGGGTTCGATTCCCGCACGGAAGAAATGTTTGTATGGCCTGCAGGTAGTTGTTCCGGGTCTGGCTGTTTGTGTATGTGAGTTTAAATTATTGTAAACGCCCCCACGATACAGGAGAAATTCCTTGTGTAGGGCTACGTTTAAAAAGAAATATACCAGAAACCAGTGCTTTACATGGAGACAGCAATTGATATAGATGACAGCTGGACCAACTACTTAACGTCTTTTCTGAAGCACGGAGGAAGCTCGATATAGTATAATGCACGATCACCCATCCACGGATCGACCTTGGCAACACTGCTTAACCTTGGAGACAAACCAGCGGCTGTTATCATAGAAAGAAAAGATATTTATTTGTCGCAGAGACATGACATGACACCACAACACACACACACATTACACACACATGACAACATACATGAAATGGAGGAGCTCGTGGCTAAATAATAACAGCCGCTCGGATCGATCTTTAGGTTAAGCCGTGCTTGCTTACGTTGGTCTGTGGATGGGTGACCACCCATTACATACCGAGTTTCCTCCGTGCCTCGGAAAGCACGGCAAGCCGTTGGTCCCGGCTGTCATTTGACAGTCGTTACAGGTAGTCAGTGGCCCGAAAGTCTGACAACCAGTCATACCAAGGGGTATCGTATTTCCCAGTACTGGGTTGTGGAGGTCAGATAGGCAGTCGCTCCATGTAAAATACTGGTATTCAGCTGCATCCGGCTAGACTACGTTAGGGAATGGGCAACTACGTACTTTCACAGTTTTATGCCTTGTGACTGGGACTGTAGCTATTGTTGTCTTTGTTTCGACAATTCAAAAGTGCCTGTAACTGGCCTATTTGAAATAAATGCTTTGATTTTGACTGGAAGCCGACCCCAATATAGTTGGGAAAAGGCTCGGCAGTAGTAGACAACATAGGTACATGACATGGACATTATTTGACATTTAGCCCACGAGCTCAAAGCGGAGAAATAGGTATGTAAGCAAGTACAAAATAATAACATCACAGAATGGCGAACTCTTTGACAATGCGTTCGGAATACGGAGCTGCCAACAATTCCGACCTACATTCTTTTTGAGATACCTATCTCATACCATAGGATAAATACGCAGCGGCAGAAGGTTCATACTGAGATATAAGATTGGTATTCCCCAAGAATAATCCAGGGTGTAAGGGACAGCCCTCCACAAACTGACAGGGTGCATTCAGCTCCTTATTCTGAATCATATTACACCGGAATTTTTCTCCGTTTTTTTTTGTTTTTTAATTGTTTTTCAGTAACTATTCCATTTTTTCGATGTAAAATTACATTCCCTGTACGCAGCATTCCATTTATGTAAATAATACGGCTAATATCAACAATGAATACTCTAAATAACTAAATACTCGAACGAACGACGCGTGAAATCAGCTGTTCACTTCCTGCCTAGCTACAGAGTTCATCGAACTCGTCGTCGCGCTTGCCGTTCGCTACGTGCGTTGAAGAGGAAATAAAACAAATCAAATTTATTGGATTCCCATAACATTCCTGAAATAATTTCTTGTACCGGTCATCTTAGTATGATATATAATGAATTCACCCCATTTGTGGAGGGCTGTTCCTTACACCCTGTATAGACAATTTGAACGGTTAATAAAAAAAACAGACTGCTTTTCCATACATTTTGCCGTACATTAGGTACTTATTGCGCTTTTGTTGGCAAGAGCTGAGTGGAGTATGATTCAAAGTAAGGAAATTAATGCACCCTGTCAGTTTGTGGAGGGCTGTCCCTTACACCCTGTATTCCAACCGGTAAGTGTTTGTGCGTCTAGGTCCCCTGCACCCTGCATTTACATTATACAGGGTGTAAACAGACCCTTCACATAGCCGTCAACCAAGCATTCTGTACATCAAACTAAGTAACTTTACGCAAAAATTATTGCTGGGAATCGACTTTTTTTTTGGGGTGAAAAATCACGTTTTACGGTAGGACTCGATGGAAAGCACTCAAAGCATTGTGCTGATTGATGGATTGAATAGTGCGGGGGTCGTGGAGGTGTATAAAGTTAAAATCTTACATTAAAACATGTATTTAAAAAAAACTTTTGAAAAAGTTGGAACTTTGACCCCCAATATCTCCGTAACTAGAAGGTTCCCAGGCATGGTCTAGAACAAAAAAATGATCGCAAAGACGGAGAGAACAAGTGCCTTTCGGGTATGTTAAGGGTCTATTTACACCCTTTATGTGTGGTGACTCTCTAAGTACTTACACTAAGAGCAATAAAATGCCTACCCCACGACATGAATGTCGACCGTAACCGTAACCCCCTGGCCACGAGCTACAAGCTCAAGTGATACGCGACTTGCGACATCTTGGAAACAAATGAGAAAATGTTTTGAGCATACCACTAGTCGCTGTGACGCGACGGTAGGTACGTCACGCAAAAATTCTTTAATTATTGCAAGTTACGTTAACCTCAAGCGGCGTAAATATAGAAATCTTTGTGGTAACTATATTTTCGAGCCGTTTGGGGTTGAAACTCTGGGGTCGTGGGGTCCGAGTGCTCATAGCTTGTTTAAGGAAATTTCGAAACGCCTAGTTGACGCTTCCCGTGACCCAAGGGCTGGCTTTTACTTTGTCCAGAGGCTAAGTGTTGCCATACAACGTGGCAACGCCGCCAGTCTCTTGGGCACATTACCAGCTGACAGCGTTGAGGAGGAGTTTTTTGATGTCCTTTTATAGTTTGTTGTTAGTTTTCTTATTTTAGGTTATTTAATAGTTTTTAATTAATTATGTATTTAGTTAGTTTAATGTTTAAGTTACGTTAAAGAAGAACAAAAAAAGCAGCTGCTTGATCCTCGTGTCATACGTGGGATCATTTCCTGCCATAAGGCGAACGAAGCTTAGATCTTTGACAGTCATTAGGTAGTCAGTGGCCCAAAAAGTCTGACAACCTGTCTTACCAGGGGGTATCGTATTACCCAGTACTAACTGGGTTGTGGAGGTCAGATAGGCAGTCGCTCCATGTAAAAATATTGGTATTCAGCTGCATCCGGTTAGACTGGAAGCCGACCCCAATATAGTTGGGAAAAGGCTAGGCAGATGATGATGAAGGCGAGCGAAGCTACAAGCAAAAATTAGCTCTCCATAACTTCGTGCTGAGAGAAGCTACGTAGACCTTCTGTGCTTAATTCTGTAGCTTATTGAGTGCCAGATGGAATTCCTTGATGAAAATCGATGAGATTCCATTGTGCGAGCTGATGCTATTATTGAGGACCCCGGCAGTCATATTAAGCGTACCTATTGCTTGAACGGATATAATTATAAATTATAATCAGCCTGCAACTTCAGCTCGAGCATACCGTCGCTTAAGTTCTAACAATACCTAAGTCATTTTTTGGCGGTTTTGAGAATCGGAAGACGCGTTGTTTCAGCCAATCAGAAACAAGCAACGTCTCTTTCTAATTTGAGGTGAACACAAATGAAGGGTACAGGCGAAGAACAGGGAATGTCACATTTTTTGAAAAAAATTGTTTTGTACTGGTAACCAATCTATGTCTACGGTAATTGCATTCCCAATCATTAGTTTTTACAAATACTCAACAGATGTTGCCAAAAATACGTTTTTATTTAAGCCCAAAGCGAAAAGATTTGGGAATTTCCAAACTTTAAGTTGCTTTTTTCTCTTAATCGATTCATTAGGACATACCCTGTTTTTTGCCTGTACCCTCCAATTATCAAAATGGTAGTGTACAGACGCCAGCCCATCAAGCTACTGCAATCTGTCAATTTTTTTTAATAGATTTTCAACTTTATCGCTAAAGCATTAGGTTCAAGGTTGATTGTGGAGGTTCTTGCCCGTTCTTCTCCATAGAGATCTACGTTAAGGAATGGGCAACTACAGTACTTTCACAGTTTATGCCTTGTGACTGGGACTGTAGCTATTGTTGTCTTTGTTTCGACACTTCAAAAGAGCCTGTAACTGGCCTACTTGAAATAAATGCTTTGATTTTGATTTTTGATTTTGATTAGAAAATAATTACTGTTTCAGGTAGCTCGATGTGCTCGTCTGCACCATACCTAGGTATAATTACGCAGTTTTTCACTCTCCTGTAAAATAGCTATTTTTGACTTACGCGATGTTAGAACTTAGGACGAAGTCTGAAAGTGCCGCCGGTGACTGAAAAGTTGTGTGGTAATCGGTTGTCGTGGTATGGGCATGTGATGCGGAGGAATGAGGAAAATGTCGTGAGGAAAGTTTTGAGTATGAATGTGGATGGGTATAAGAGTAGAGGAAGACCAAAGAAACGATGGATGGCCTGTGTGAAGGATGATATGGCTAGAAAAGAGGTGTCTGATGAAACGACGAGTAATAGAGAAGTCATCATAGACAGAAATTTTTCATCGATTATTTAAACAAAAATCAGCTGTTTCCTACAAAAGTGCAAATGTGATTTTTCACCCAAAAAAAAAGTCGATTCCCAGCAATAATTTTTGCGTAAAGTTACTTAGTTTGATGTACAGAATGCTTGGTTGACGGCTATGTGAAGGGTCTGTTTACAGCCTGTATGTACTGTCATATAAATGAGCGATAAAAAAAATCTTACTGTACGGGGTAGAAGGGACACTGACGCGAAAACGGTTACCACGTATTCAGTACATCATTCAAATCAGCTGTTGTAAAGTGCAATCCCTAGACAGTCAAAATGTATGGAACAGCTGATTTTTGTTTAATGACCGATGAAATATTTCAGTCTGGGGGTGCTCAGAATGATGTACTAAATACGTGGTAACCGTTTTCGTGTCGGTGTTCGTTCCACCCCGTATAATAAGTAGGTACATAAAATAAGGTTAACAATAATGTTCTACCTCGACATTCTCGTTTGCGAAATCTTAAGCTCGCACAGTTTACCGTCCCAATTTTTGTATGACTTTATTCCCTACTAGCTTTTGCCCGCGGCTTCGCCGGCGTGGAACTCGTAAATATCCGATTACTTACCTTCACCCCCCTTTTAAACCCTTCGGGGGTAGAATTACCAAAAACGCTAAGACACGTATAATTTAATTTTCAATCTTCAGCCGAAACACAAAATTAGAAGATCCTAACTTCAAAACTGACAGACTTTCATACAAACTTCCATTCCCTATTTTACCCCTTTAGGGGTGGAATTCCCAAAAATCCTTTCTTAGTGGAGACCTTCTCTTCACAAAGAACACACCCTCCAAGTTTCATGTCTCTAGGACCAGCGGTTTGGGCTGTGTGTTGATATATCACCCAGTCAGTCAGTCAGTCAGTTTACTATTTTATATAGGTAGGTACAACGTGTAACAGAATAAACGCAAGACCTCTCGTGTGGTGTCTCAGACCATGAAACTGAACAACTTTTGTTCTATGATTTTTGGAAATTCATAACTTTATTTTTAGTTTTACCATACATGTGGATCAGCTGATTGCGTCCGTTCCTATAGAAAGTTTTTTTTTTTGCGAATTTCCAGAACTCGTAGAACAAAAGTTGTTCAGTTTCATGGTCTGAGACACCACACGAGAGGTCTTGCGTTTATTCTGTTACACGTTGTGTATAGATGTCTGTTCTTTAATTCTTTTAAATCTCTTTGGCCAGCAGTAACGTTACCATGTGGTGACAAGGATACGTCTCTGCCTATTGCCGGCATTTTCCTCTGATAAGTATTATATTAACTACGTCCTTACTCTACTCACGACATCCAAGGGTTATCTTTGAACATAAAGGTCATCTTTTACAACATTCTCATCTGGTTTTACGGAATAATAATAATTATATTATTATTAATAATTTCTCTTGCACTTTACCAAATCATAAATAACAATAAACACAAAAAAAAACATTCTACCTTTTTCATCACTGCAACGAAAAACAAAACGCGATAAGCACCTGGCAACACTTAAAAACACACCCATGACTCGTGCAACATTAAAAAAAAAGAAAAACACTAGTGATGAGGAAGAGTTGGTATCCGATATCGGATATTTCACAGTTCGTTATCTAAATTAACGGTTATCACAGTTCAAATGTCGACACGATGTCAGATACTGACATTTCTCGTTCGGGGAACGCATGCGCGTTGTGAAGGTGAAATCGGACGAATGATATCTTCGGAAGTGAAATAAAGGGCAAACGTATGAGTTAGATTGACTTTGGATGACATCTGCTCTGTCATTTCCCATTTAATCGACTTATTTACTTGTTAGATATAGTGCAGCATGGCTGTCTTGGCGCATGAATGACATCTTTAAAAGAGAACCTACTGTTGGTAAACATTTGAGAAATTATAAAAAAAAAACAAAATGGCCGCATTAGTTCCCACTATGGCCAAAAAATTACGTTGCACTATATCTTGACTGTGACTATACGGGGTGGAAGGGACACCGACGCGAAGACTGTTACCAAGTGTTCAGTACATCATTCTGAGCCCCCTACATAAAAATATTTCATCAGTTATTAAAAAAAAACAGCTGTTCCATACATTTAAACCGTGTAGGTATTGCATTGCACTTTTGTAAGAAGCAGCCGATTTTTTTATAATAACCGTTGTATAATTTGTATGTGAAGGGGCTGATATAAGCCGGACGAGAATAAAAACAAGCTAAATGGCCCTCAATTAGAGAGGCCTATAGCGGGATGACCTGGACTACTTTAAGAAAAAATGGTACTTAGCAGTTTCACTTTTTGCTTAATAGTGAGAAGTGGTTAGAGAGCTGGGAGACCTTTGCGCCACTGTGGGGGCTGGGGCATTATAAAAATAACAAAATATGTCCACTTGTCCCGCAGGGGATTCCTAAACGCTGATACTGGATAACAGATAGAGAGGGGTATACACAAAAATATACTATAGCTATTCTATGACAGCAACTCCTGTATTTTATAGACATTGAGGGAACAGAAATAATAACAATATTTATTTCCAATATTATCACCAACTCTCATTCAATAGGTGTTCTTAAAATTAATGATAGCCCGTTCCAAACACGCACTGACCACGCTGAGTTCTCGCATATGTGGTTGATTGTTTATAGTTTTAATTGCCACTTATTAATTGGTTTGCTTAATCTAAAAAAATCGTTTTGTTTTTCATTAATCAGTTAAGATTTAATTGACGACGGAAAAAAACAATATTTGTAATTAAATAGTAGGACACAATGTTTAAAGAAAATGTTTACAGTAACCGTGTTTGAATTGCATGGTGTTTGATTAGTCAATTAGTACTTTTCAGTAGGTTAGAACCTTTTGATGTTTAGTACTTCATTTGTGCCATAGATGGCGCTGCAGTACTTTTTGTACTATGTTGCTGCAGTACTTTTTTTATTGCCGCTACAATTCAAAATCTAATAAAATAGGCCGAGAATCAGTACTTTTTAAACGTCAAAATTACATACGTAATTTTCAAAAAGATAATCCCAAAAACGCGTCCCTGTTATTTATGTCAAGTGCTAGGTTACGAAGTGGCGGAACACACCTCAGCAACAAATCTGTCTCTTCCTTTATATTTTTTTATAATTTCAACTATTAAATATGTTCCGCCTATTTAAAAGATTAGATCCCACGTGCAAATAAACGTAAAACCTCTCGCTAAACACTAGATTAGATATAAATAATCTTATCAACATGCTATTGTGCCGAAAATGTTCAAGGAAAACGTCAATTGACCAACAATGGATCGACTTACATATGTATGTCATGATGTAAATGATTTGATGTTCTAAAGGCAATGGCGTCAATGTAGGGCAGCGGTTCGTTAAAAATATCTTGTTTAAAATGAAAAAAGGTGGAGAAACAGTTATATTTACAACGACGACGTTAAGACGTGTTCGTAAATAAAGTTTTAAAAACGCAAAAAATGTATGATTATTCAACTCTGCCCCACCAATTTGTCCACCAGTGGGGCTAGGTTTAATGTTTAAAATAGTAGTGTCCACTACCATCAATTGTCCAGATTGTCTTAATAATCGAAGACTTTTGACTGGTAACTAACTTTTTCTTAAATACCGATTATTTTTCCTAATTCACCGCATCATACAGGGTGGAAGGAACACCGACGCACAAACGTTAACCACATATTCAGTACATTCTGAGGAACACACAGAAAATTTTCATCGGTATTTAAACAAAAAAATCAGCTGTTCCATACATTTTGACGTATAGGTTTTGGTCTTTTGTAGGAAACAGCAGATTTTTTTAAATAACCGATGAAAAATTTCTATTTGGGGGGTTCGTTTGGGAATGGGGGAGGCCTTTGCCCAAGAGTGGGACAAAACAAAACATGATAACGAAAAAAAATACTACTACTAGTTTGTAGGTACTATCTACTGACTAACAGAGTATATAACTAAGTACATAACAGTAGTTCCCAACGCAAGTTTATTTTACTAAAGCCGTAATTTCCATATTTTGAAGAACATCCGCATAATAAAAACATAAGGTGATAGTTTTAAACAAAACGCAGTCATGATTGATGGCTAATACATTAAGAAAACGTAAGAATGCAATATTAACTTTATATGTTACTAGCTGTTGCCCACGACCTTCATCCGCGACAAATTTTACCTTCCTCGATAAACGGACTATGCAACACTAAAAGATTTTTTCAAATCGAAGCAGTAGTTCCTGAGATTAGCGCGTTCAACCAAACAAACAAACTTCAGCTTTAGTAAAGATTTGAGAAAATATACATAAAAGACGCGTTACCATAAAAACAAGCTAATCTATTCAAGTGTATGAATGAGTCCACATTATTAGGTATGTTAATAATTTTTTTAATTTTTTGACTAAAAATAAGCACGAGACCTCCCTTTCTCTCTCTCTTTGAATGGACGTCGATAGTACTAAGAAAAGCAACGAAAGATAGTTGCCATTCAAAAAAAAAATATTTTACCCTTGGCAACCTTTAATCAGCATCACAGAAACTCTGAGAGTCTCGTTACTACAACTGACAATTAGGGATTGATTCGTGAAAATCACTAATAGTTACAAAAACTGTCTCATCGATGTTTCCAACGATCCAAAACAATGACAGTTACGACGACATTGAAGGTCAACGTTCCAACTTTTCCACACGATTGAAAAAAAAAAACCCGTTTTAAATATTACATTATAACTTTACTTTAAATACCTCCATGACCCCTGTACTATTTAAAGGATCAATCCAGCTGTATTGAGTGCGTTATAGTAAACATTGATTTTTCACCCCAAAAAAGAATGCCGTTTACCAGCAATAAACTTTGCACAGTAGGTATTATTTATTTTGAGGCACAGAATGCTTAGTTAACGGCTTCGTGAAGGGACCGTTTACACCTTGAAGATGAGACCTTTGCCCAGCAATGAGACAATAGGGGTTAACAATTAAACTAGGTATCATTACATGATGTTTCTACACAATAAGCCTTGAAAACGTCCAATGAAAAAGCATCTATAACTAAAACTAATCACAATAGTACGAAAGAAACCTCACAACTCACATTGTGATTAAGTAAACACATAAATTATTCAAAACCTCCTACATAAATGGGCTTTTATAACGCGCGAATATATTTATAGACGTCACAAGAACACCGAATTAATTCTAATGTTATTCAGCTACTACATTTTGATTGCGGTTCAAAAACACAGCCCTGTGACAAACGGACAGACAGACAGCTAAAACTCGGACTCCGTACCATCGTAGTAGGGAGTCTCCTTTAATTTTTTTTTTTTTTTTTTGTTATGGCGGCAACAGAATAAATAAATAAATAAATAAAAAATTGTTTATTATCATAACCAAAGAAAAGACAAATTGATGATTGGAGCCTCCTTTTAAGCAAAGAAAAAGCCTGTATTAGGAGACTCCGCTCTTTCATAGCTAGACAATTTTACAAAAGAACAGAAAAAGTACACATTTTTACATTATTTACGTGTAGTATAGTGTATAGGGATGGGGGTGGGGAGGTAGTGTGTGTGTAGTGCAGAAATACACATTCTATGAAAATTTCAATTGTCTATCTATTACGGATCATGAGATACAGTCCGCTGACAGACAGAGGGACGGATGGGTGGATGACGACAGCGGAGCCTTAGTAATAGGGTCCCGTTGGTTACGCTTCATGTACGGAACCCTACAAAGAGAAGCCTCGAAAAGAAGAGGAAGTCATCTTAATAACTTAAGGTTTATTAAAGAACAATGAACTCTAAAAAACAAACTACTGTTTCATTATAATACTTATTAATAATTTTCGTCAAATTTCATAACTTAACATGCCTTTATTAAAGTCTTTATTGTATTTTTTACAATTTAAAAATAAATATCAGGTTTTACAATTCATGACGTTGAATTTTAAACCGGCTTAACCGGTCAATTGTTTAAAGGACTGGACTAGTAGGTAATTATTTACTACATAAACACATATTACATAAACTAGCGCTTTTTTTCCCGACTGCGGCGAACCCCAAAAGGAGGGTTATGTGTTTGACCTGTATGAATGTCTGCTTCTATGTTCCCTCGTAACTCCTAAACGGGTGAACGGATTTAAATAAATTATGCGTCGTTAGATTCGTCTTGGTGGCGGGAGTGTCACTGGTTACATTGAAATGAAAAACAAAGAAAAATGGCGTATTTAGGGTGCCATATCGTAGCGTTCGAATTTTTTGTTTCAATACCTTCCATTACAAAAATATAAACAACTTATAAGTTCAAAAGTAATTCGAAGTGACAAATCGTGTGATAAAAAAGTTAAATCGTTTGCGACTTCTTTAACGTTACTAAACTAAAAACCTGGAAAAAAAAATTGTTGAAAAAACTAACTAAAATCCGACTGAAAAAACTGAAAGTATAGAACAAGCACATTTTAAATTTAAACAAAAGTTGGAACAAGCGGGGCCTATTCCATTTTCATAATTTTATATTCATATGGGCCTCCACCACGTGCTACGATCCTGATATACTCCTTTCGCCTCGTGCACACCTCTGATCATACACGGACACCGATTACGAGTACTACGCACATGACCTTTCTGTAGAACATCACTAACAAGGTCAGGGTATGTCGTATACTATAATTTTATGAAATTAAAACGGTATACGAAGACATCGTTAGGGAACAGGATTGTGCT
The DNA here is from genome assembly GCA_963082995.1 of Noctua comes. Taxonomy (NCBI): domain Eukaryota; kingdom Metazoa; phylum Arthropoda; class Insecta; order Lepidoptera; family Noctuidae; genus Noctua; species Noctua comes. The sequence goes on along the minus strand of OY720295.1, from coordinate 2,914,231 downwards.
AGAAAAAAAAATTCGTACACATGTGACATCCTACTCTGGGCCCTCGTGCTTAATTGTGCACGACCTATAAACGGAGATGAGTCTGAGTCCCAGCAGAGGGAATCATATTGATAAAATAAATTAAATAAATTAATATTCCTCAAATTACCAAGGAATAAAACATAAGTTTTGCGGTCTAGTACAGCTGTAGGTAATAAAGTGTAACTGTAGGTAATAAATTTAAAAAAGAACAACTTTTACAATTCGAATAGTCAGTTCCGTATTCTTATTTTGAATTCATGCACATTTTAATTTAAGGACATATTCAGCAATTTGAAACGGTATTCAGCAATTGGAAACGGTATATTGCAAACATTTTATTTTATCGATAAATAAAAATCTTAAATGACAGAATCGCTGGGTTTTTTTTTCAAAAAAGTTATCTTTAAAATAAAAGTAAAAATTAATTCCCTACAGTATTTAAATATTCGATGAAAGTTTTATGGAAGTCCGTAATTTTTTGCATTATACTATACAACTTTACTTTTTTTGTTTGGATTTCGTTGTATGTATCCTTCGCAAGAAATGAGGAAAAAAAATGTCTCCTATATTTGTGCTAAAACATCGCTGCTACACCAACAACGTTAAATTAAAATCTTTTCCTTATTTACAAATTATAAGCATAATGAGCGTATATAACGTTGCCACAGCTGGCCTTCTCTATGACAAGTCATCATCATCATCTTTCTGTCCTTGGTCCATGTTACTTGTGGTCTACGCATTACGATATTTTCGTCCAGCCTCTCCTGTCAGTTGTCACGCTATCATACTCTTTTTTCTTTGATTTCATTCCTCACATAATCCATTCAAGTACAATACAGAGTTATTTTTTTCGATTTTTTAACAAATATTCAAAAGTATCACTGAATCCCACACTAGGATACCCTGTGTTGTTAGGTCCAGTCTATTTCATCGCCTTTGGTCATATTTAACTAATGACGTTGATTTTTAACCGACTTCCAAAAAGAGGAGGTTATCAATACGACTGTTTTTTGTTTTATTCATTTAATTTAGGTTTATAGGTAATGTGCCATAATCTCCCACGCGGGTTGTTAAAAACGTAATTACAAAAATTACGATGCATGAATTCCTGGGCCTCAGAGTTGGGTAAATGTATTCGAATTTCGAATACACTATAAATGTTAAAGAGCAAGAACAATATGTGCTATTATATGCAAATTAGTTGACACTGTCGTCAGTTCCTAAGATTTTGTTATTCATGTTATAATTTATTACGCGATCGCTTGACTATTAATTACGACGAAAAAATAACTTAGGGGAATAATTCGGGGACTTATTTCTAAAACAAAAATTAGAAATATCCAATCCATTCATAATATTAAAAACACTAAAGAAATTTTAACTGCGTAATTGTTTTTTTTTCCGAGATTAAAAACCAAAACAAAGATATAAAATACTCACTTAAACTCTCAGCCCACTCCAATAACTTAATAACAATAAAAACTAAAACAAATCCGATACAAAATATAACAGTCAACATAAAATCAAATATACGAAAAATAATCACATCACTACACTGTCACTGCATATTGCCGACTGATCGAATTTCCCGCCAAACTTTTGACAGCTGCCAACCGCTCACTTCGAAAGCCGAACTAACACTTCGAGTAGCACTATTAATTATTTATCGTATTATAATTACGTGACATTATCAACAAACACTTAACTTTATATAAGAAACGTATAATTGGCTCGTATTTTATTTGTTCACACATAAAATGTGCGACCGCGTTTGTCATAGCGCGATACGCGTGACACTGAAATCAAGCGATGTATGACCTTGTAGTATTATTGTGCGTCTTGCGTGTGCGTGGGTGTGAAGCGATGGAAAGCGCTTTTTTGTTGCTTTGCGTACATTTTATCGGATGATCCCTGAACCTAGATGGTTATCTATGTTCCACTTTTAGAATAGGGCTGTAGCGCCATAGAATTGTTTAATCGATATTACGCTAGTAAGCATCAGAATCCTTTTGGTACTTAACCTATTTTTTTCAACATAAAATAAAAATAATGTAGGTATTTGAGGAACGATAAGAAAGAAAACGGGCCAAGTGCGAGTCTGTCTTGCGCAGAAAGGGTTCCGTGGCACCAAACAATGCAAGGTGGAAGGGAACCCGCGCCATAACGGTTACCACGTATTCAGTACATCATTCTGACCCTCCCTACATAGAAATTTTTCATCGGTTATTAAAAAGAAAATCAGCTGTTCCATACATTTTGACCGTGTAGGTATTGCACTTTTGTAGGAAACAGCTGATTTGAATGATGTACTGAATACGTGGTAACCGTTTTCGCGTCGGTGTCCCTTCTACCCCGTAGGTACAATAAGATTTTTTTTATCGCTCTTTCATATGACAGTATATGTGTACAGGGTGTAAACAGACCCTTCACATAGCCGTCAACCAAGCAGTCTGTACATCAAACTAAATAACTTTACGCAAAAATTATTGCTGGGAATCGCCTTTTCTTTTGGGTGAAAAATCACGTTTTACGGTAAGACTCGATGGAAAGCACTCAAAGCATTGTGCTGATTGATGTATTGAATAGTACGGGGGTCGTGGTAGTGTGTAAAGTAAAAATCTTACATTAATAACATGTATTTTTAAAAAAACTTGAGAAAAAGTTGGAACTTTGACCCCCAATATATCCGTAACTAGAAGGTTCCCAGGTATGGTCTGGAACAAAAAAATGATTGCAAAGACGGGGAGAACAAGTGCCTTTCGGATATTTTAAGGGTCTATTTAAACCCTGTATAGTATAGTACTGAACAGTGTGTGTTGGCTCGCCCCATAGGACACAAAACATAGCTGGTGAAATGTAAGTAGACTATAAGGTACACCTCTGCCTAACTCTTCGGGCATACTTAGAGGGGACAATTTTTACAGCTTTCATCATCATCATCATCATTTCAGCCGAAAGACGTCCACTGCTGGACATAGGCCTCCCCCAAGTGTCGCCACATTAACCGGTCCCGTGTGACTCGCAGCCAGCGGATCCCTGCAACCTTCACCAGGTCATCGGTCCACCTAGTGGGAGGCCTTCCAACGCAGCGTCTTCCGGTTCGCGGTCGCCACGCCAGAACTTTTCGGCCCCATCGGCCATCCGTTCTGCGAGCAATGTGCCCTGCCCACTGCCACTTAAGTTTAGCTATTCTTCGGGCTACGTCGGTAACCTTGGATCTCTTGCTTTAGAAGTAAAAATCTCCTCGAAAAAAATGTTTGAGGAACCTCGATATAACTTTTTTAGAGCTGCCGTGCCCACACAGTTAAACACGAAGATTTTTTTTCAACCTTCAATTACATGTATGGGGAGAGACAGACAGACGGACAGGACGAATCTAAAAGGGTCCCCGTTTTGCTAGTTGGCAACGGAATCCTAAAAATATGTGAGGAATTATATGAAAGAAAAAGAGCACTTAGGTATATGATAGCGTGACGGTCAACAGGGATGAATGGATCGAGACACTTAATTTTTTCATGCATTAGGGCTCAAACACAAAAACACGTTACGATGACGCAACGTGCCACCGCACAGCAACGTGACGTTGCACGTTGCGTCACGGTGAAATCGACGTCGAGCAACGTAAATAATCACGTTACGACAACGCAACGTGCCACGTTGCATAGCACGTCGTCGTGACGTTTTTGTGTTTGAGCCCTTAGGGTTATTATTTTAAATATTATGGAACGCATCGATTCGAAACATATATCGCCTAAAAGGTTATTTAATAGCCTTTACAATGAGGGTAGTTGTCAAATTTTCATTTTTAATTAATGTTTAAAGGGTAGAATAAAATTATCGCATTTAATTTGCTTATGACATTTTGATAGTACCTACTCCATTATGAAAAGGATAAATTGTGGGTTTTTTATTAAGTATCGGGTCAATTTTTGTAAAAAGTAAGTCGGAGTACCTACATATCTTTAATGTGATAATATTATTTGTCTATAGAATACTGACTGTGCCATTTTTCAAAGGGAAGCCGGTAGGAATCGAGTTCTATGAAACCTTCGCCACTGATACCCATACTGACGTGTTAATGCTGTCTTTATCTGTGTTTGTGTACTTAATCAAATAGCACGATTTATCGATTTTCCATTTTAATGGATACTACACCGACGGAAGCTGCCCAAGTTGTAGCTTTACTAGCGGCTGGACACGGACAACGTAATACGGCACGCAGTCTTCATTTGAGTCGTTTAAAGGCACAGCGAGCATACCGCAGATATCTGGAGACTTATGCTGTTGTTCAGCGGCCTGGTACCAGCAGACCACGGGCGTCCACGGGCCACTACAGAACATGACGACCGCTTCAATGCAACCAGTTCGTTTCGCGACCGTGAACTTAAGGTGGTTTAATTTTTCTTACGGTTTTTGCAATTTACAGGTCATTGTCAGGCTATATGTTGATTAAGATATGATACGCGACCGTAACAAATATGGCTTTACAGAGTTATAGTCGTTAAACTCATCAACACAACCCTCCAATCCAATCCAATCCTCCCTCAATGTGCGTACGTATTTATAACAAAATACCAAGTCGCTTTAAAATATTGAACTCGAGAAAATTTAAGACAGAATTACACAAGTGGCTTATTGAATGTAATTTTTACAGTTTAAAAGATTTTATGGATGTGAGATGTTGATTCCTTTTGTCAAAATATAAATGTTTGCATGCTATGTTATATCTTAGCGAAACATGTTGAGCTACTGTAATAATATTAACATCAATGTATACCACGTTTTACGCAAATAAATGATTTACTTACTTACTTACTCCATTCCATTTACATGAAATAGTCTTTAAATGGGATTAAATGAACTTAGAGGGTTGTATTGATGATTTTAACCTTTTCACCGCCACGGACTTCAATAGAAGTTCTTGATTTCCGTGCCACCAGCGCCACGACTTCATTAGAAGCTCTTAATTTTTAACTACCTATAAAAAACAAAAGTACTGTAATTAAAAGCTTCGTTTCATTTTATTATTAAATATAACACGGTCCAATACCCTGTTTTTTACTTTTCCACACGAAAGTAGCCCTTATTTGTCTTAAAATCGGCAAAAACATTTATAGCCTGGCGCTGGCGAGGCATCGCGTTCTGTGTACGTTGGCGGTGAAAAGGTTAATGATTATAATTCTGTAACTACATACGTGTTACGGTCGCGAATCATATTTTGTTTCACATATAGCCTGAAACTGACCTTCAAATTGAAAAAAAACTAAGAAATTTGAATGTCGCGGGCTACACTGGCGCTTCCACCTTATGCTGTTCAGCTACAGCAAGCGTTATAACGTTCGAGGTGTCGAAATCAGCAGGTGGACAGCGAGACAGAGACTACTACTGGTTTCACACGAGGGCGGAACAGTGTGCAGCAGAGTACTGCTGTTTGAACGTACTGTTCTGTTCTGTTCTGTGCGTTCAAACAGTAGCAGCACCCCCAGATCTTGAATTATTTCGAGGCGGGGCAAAAACTGAAAACTGCCGCCCCCGCCTGACAATATTTTTACCTTTATCATCATCATCATTTCAGTCATAACACGCTCACTGATGGGCATAGGACTCCTCCAAAGAACGCCACAACGACCGGTCAAGCGCTGCTCTTTCTCTTTTATGCCTATATTTTTAAAATACGTGTTGGACATAATAATACATTTTAATTAGGATAGGACAAGATATGGTCTGAGACTGACACTGCACCGGCCGCCGCGCGAGAAATCGCAAGCTATGCTTACGCGCCCCGCGGAGAATAATTAATTGTTTATTTTATTATTTTAGTATACAGCCCGTTAGTATGCTGAGTAGTGTATTCGTCTACCAAGCTTGAATTTGCCGCCCTCTAAATTTGTCGCCCGGGGCACGGGCCCCGGCTTGCCCCCCCTAGATCCTGGGCTGAGTAGCAGTACTGTGCTGGCCACTGTTCTGCCTCACTGTTCTACCCTCGTGTAAAACCAGCATTAAAGAACGAAATTTAGCATCACACAAACCGGCAACTGGCCCAAAATTATTTGTAGCTCACCGCCCGCACCGGTCTCGCCTGGAGTTTGCGTTTTTCTTTCAAAGCCATTAATAAATCTATCAATCAATAAGGTTATTATTCAATCATTTTCCCTCATTGTTTTTTTTTTTTTGGTTATTCAATAAGTTTCAGGCGATATATGAGTCGAATTGATACGTTCCTTATTACCAAAAATATTAACGATTATAAGTACAGTCACGAACACCAATATGAATCATCATCATCATCATTTCAGTCGAAAGTCGTCCACTGCTAGACTAGACATAGGCCTCCCCCAAGTGTCGCCACATTGACCGGTCCCGTGCAACATAAAATAAAAATAATGGAACACTTTTCTAAATTTAAAAGCAACTTTCACGAGAAATAACGATTGTAACTTGGAGATAGGATCTTTTCATAAAAATATGAGTTCCAGAATACTACGTTCTTAACAACATAAAATTGTAATCAGAACAGTAGGACAAAAACACTTTTAAAAATTGTTAAGTGTTGAAATATTTGTGGTCATGATTGTACGTGAAAAAAGGAAGTTACTCGATTTATTTGCTCCCAACAAATGGTGATATGATTGTCGACGGTAGTGGAAAAAATTGTAAGATGGTGTAATCTAAAAGTTGGCTACGTTGCAGACTCGCAGGTAGCTCTCAAATACTTCATTATTTGGTAAATAAACAATATTACTGAATGAAATTACGAAATGTCTCTGTGTTGCACTAAAATATCGACAATAGCTCCCAAACAAAACAAAAACGGTTCACATACTTTGTGTACTACTAGCGCCATCTAGTTGGGTGACAAGCATCAGTGATCAGAATGGACAATAGATGGCGTTACGTGTTTTTAAAATCATGTAAATGTGGTAAAAGCGCGCGCCTCCAGCGTCGTCTTGAGCTCATTGATAATAAATTATTTGGCTGTAGGTCTGCACCTAAATGATTGCGATAGGTACTTAATATCACTCGGTGTCCAACTTGATTTTTTTTTTTTTAATTTATGACGAAATAAAACAGTTCTCTTTTTAGTTCAGTTACTTATTCTGAACAAACTATATTCAGGTTTCGCAAATACTAAAAATAATGTTGTATGGTACACCTACATTTCATCAGTTATGTTTAAGTCCGATGTCCCAGCCCGGTTCATCCCCAGAAGTGGAGATGGACCGGCCACATGATTCGAGACCCAAAAAATAAATGGAGCACAACAGGGCTGCAGCTAGAGTCGAATTTGAGGTAGGGCAGCATTAGTTACAGGTAGCAGAAGGTAAAAAAAATATCAAAATTCTCTAATCTGCCCTCGAAGCACGGGCTCCTAAATCAATCGCCATGTATATCACAGACCTCTAGGTCAGTGATATACATGGTGATACCTATCGCTTAGTAGTTAGTTCTCCATGTTCAGGATATAATGACAGTTTTTGTGTTTAAGAAAGTGTAAAAGAGTTTCCATGGATGCCTGTGATGGTCTAATTGAAATAATTATTTGAGTTTGAGTTTGAAAGATTTGGAAGTCATGGGGCGAGGCCTTTTCCCAGCAGTGGGATGACACGGGCTATCTGTAACAGTATTGCAGAAAAAAAAGAAAGCAATGCACGGCAACTTTCTGTGTAATTTGGAATTCACTCCCTTAATCACTCCCACTTACTCGCACATTCAAAACAAGAACATGTGGGGGAGAGAGAGAGGCATGATTAGTGGCGCGAATTTGATTCGTTCCTTTCCACGCTAAACACTGCTCTCGCTTTCCGCTTTTATCGAAGTCACGGCTTTATGACCTAATAATATACGAACCTTATCGCTACTTTATCATTGCTAACCACGGTCGCAACTCAAAGTGGAGGCCATTTTAATTTTATAACAAAAAAACGAACAAAGGCAACCAGAAAGAAATATGTTTCTTCTTCACCAGCAGAATCTTTCGAAGCTGGCAACCCATCCATGCCCCATCCAACCCAGAAGAGTATTCTAGAAGATGATAGAGTTATTATATGCCTCACTCCTCATGTGCATCGCCATTTGGTGACTTGCATTGGTTGGTGCAAGAGCTACGTAGTGTCATACAGTCGAAGTGTCAATTTTGTGGTAAAGAATATGTCTCCAAGTGGAATGGTCCTCAACTGGAGCAGAAATGAAATAGACCTTGACAGGTGTTGTTTTAATTTTGGAAAGTGAGTTGAATCTTTATTTTTTTGATTCATTAATTTTTATTTCATCCTTTTTTGTTATTTATCTGTGCCGTGTACCTAGTCTGACTATTCGTTATTCGAAACTTGCCGCGCAGTTTTCATTTTGGCGGCTTAAATTGTTCACTTTTGTGGATCATTCCAATGAATGAACCGCAAAAGTGAATAATTTAAGCCAGTTAGTCTTTTTTTTTAGTTTTTCACCTTTGTCCAAAACTCCAAGCAAAACACAAAACTCTTTCGGCCAAATTTTGTTTCCACAAAACCCCTTTTGTAGAAAACGTCCCCACATTTGAACTAAACATCTTAAATTAGAGCGCAGTTGTAGCTATAGTTGCCTGAATTAGTTTTAACATGTTCTTCAGAGCATTCAGGCTAAAAAGTGGAAAAATACTGTTTAGATTCTTTTACTAATTAAGATTAAGTAATAAAAGTAACTTAATTGCATGTAGCTTTGCTTTATCTACTTGAGTTGTGATCGTGAACTGACAATAGGTAGCATGTATCCGTGGGTGGAAGGGACACCGACGCGAAAACGTTAACTCAACTCAAAGCATTTATTTCAATTAGACCACCACAGGCACTTTTGAATGTCAAAAAAACAAAAAAAAAGCGAAGCTGCAGTCCCAGTCACAAGGCATAATAACTTGTGAAAGTACTGTAGTTGCACATTCCAAAGCGTAGATCTATATGGAGAAGAATGGGCAAGAAACTCCATGGATATCAAAATATTGTTACAAAGTACCACGTTTCGGTAGGTAAGCATTCTGAAGTTTTCCATTGGTTATTTAAAAAGAACAGCTGTATCCTACAAAGTGCAAATACACCTACACTGTCAAATTTTATATCACAGCTGATTAAAAAAAAAATACCGAATGAAGTACTGAATACGTACTAACCGTTTTCGTTTTTCGTCGTCGGTCGGCCGTTTTCCCTTCCAATCCCAAATGTTCTGTTTTTCTGTCTGCAAAGATAAGTCGTAATAGGAAATACTCGTCACTTGCCTATCTTTTTCACGGCTATGTTAGGTCGGCTTCCAGTCTAACCGGATGCCGTAGAATACCAGAATCTTACATCAAACGAATCGAAAGTTGAATAAGAAAGAATAATGCACGTGTAGAAATATCCACAACGAAGCCAAAAGGCATTTGTTCACCCCTACTATGCCACTGCTGTTCAAAGGCCGCCCGAATTCCTTCCATGAGCTTTTATTTCCTTGCCTCCTCGAACCAGCCCCAGGGCTGCTTCAAGGAGGCGGTACACGTCCAGATCGTGTAGTCACCTCTTTCTGCCCCGGTCTCGGCGGCGGTCTGCTCTTCCGGCACGCATGGTGTGCAGACTTTTATTATCTTCGTACCCAACATAAATTCATACGTATCGTTCAAGCGTGCGCTGTGCATAAGGCGAGAAATAGGGTGCGCGCTGTGATATGATCATATGACCCACTCTGACTTATCGTTCATGACCGTTCATAAAGCATTTGCCTCGTCGCTTTTCTGACCATCCACCATTGATTCTGACGTTCAGAAGTTCTTTGCAGTAGTCTGAACAATCTAGACGTAGTTTTAGTAAAAATAAAAGCACTTAAGTATTCGAAATTACCAATCGATCAAAAGCCAATTTGGCTTGATGATTTTTTGACCAGCTACTATTAATGTTGTCTATTAGAACTTCTTTGCAATTGTCAGAAAAACCTAAACGTTAGGAGTTTTCAATAAATCAAAATCGTGCCTCGTTTCGAAATTCTCGAATCATCCTAAAGCCAGTTTGCCATTCAGCCAGTTGAAAACCAGCATCTAAGAAGAGCGCCTCTCGCCATCAAACGTAAAAGTTTGGCGAGTTTAGAATTAAGCCACACCTCTGTACTATAATATCATTAAATAAATACATTAAATAATATTAAATATTATATCGGGCAGTCTAGAGAGTCCAGATCTGATCAATCCCAGGAAAACGAAAGACACTATGTAAATTGCAACCAAAGTGATTGGTCGGGTTCCACAGTCTTCTCTCCGGTTCGCTCGTCTCCGCGTTGGTGGAGTTCGGGCCTTAAAAGTGGTCGGTGACTGAAGTAACCAATCAGTGCACTTTCGGTGCCACGAATAGTTCTGCCAGCTCTATGCAAGGTGATGACGACGCCACAAGTCCTTTTCTACGATATGTGTGCAGTTTTACCCGCGAAAACTTAACTACTTAATTTATCTTTGTCCAAAACAATGACACAGTAGTATACATTAATATCTTATCTATGAACTGGCCCTGATTGTTTAACAATAAATACGTAATACTAATTGCGGTCACGGCTGCCTATCTTACCAATCTTCCTTCTTCCTTTATTCTGTGGTTAGTGCCTAACCTGGTGTCAGAGTTTTTATGCCGCCCATGGGTCTCTGACTTGGCTTTACATGCCGTCAAGAAAAATCTTTCAGGCGTGCTGGTTATCTCACGATGTTTTGCTTCACCGAAGCAAGTGGTAATTATACAATACGATTTTTTGATTTTTTCGCATTCATGTGGAATGCGAAAAAATCAGTGGTGAATATCTTGGGTTCGAACTGTTCGACAGATCATAATGATCATTCCTATTATGGCACTTTACACCAAAATTATCCATATCCTAACTAATATTATAAATGCGAAAGTTAGTTTGGTTGTTTGTTACCTTTTCACGCTTACACCACTGAACCAGTGGGGGACCTACCATACAAGCCCAAAAGCCCGAATTGCCTTACAATCAGCCGTTCAATAAATAAGAAAAAAAACGTTCCATATTAGCAATAATTTATAAATATGAAAATATTAATAACATTAAATACCGCGCGCCAAGCGCCAAACGCAACGTCTTCCGTCGAACGATTTTACAAGTTGCCAGTACATTATCTGTTTCATTCATAACAGAATATTATTTAAATTTTGCGTGCATTCATCATGCAGCTACGAATCTGAACCGATCATCCTGAAATTTTGCATATACGTTGTCAGGTGTACAACTCGTGGCTAAATAATAACAGCCACTCGGGTCTATCTTTAGGTTAAGCCGTGCTTGCCTAGGTTGGTCTGTGAGTGGGTGACCGCCCATTACATACCGAGTTTCCTCTGTGCCTTGGAAAGCACGTTACGCCGTTAGTCCCGGGTGTCATTTGTAGATCTTTGACAGTCGTTAGGTAGTCAGTGGCGCAAAAAGTCTGACAACCAGTCTTACCAAGGGGTATCGTATTACCTAGTACTAACTGGGTTGTGGAGGTCAGATAGGCAGTCGCTCCATGTAAAATACTGGTATTCAGCTGCAACCGGTTAGACTGGAAGCCGACCCCAATATAGTTGGGAAAAGGCTAGACAGATGATGATGAGGTTTACAGAAACGGACATAGGTTACCTTTCATCCCGAAAAAAGTACTGTTCCCGAGGAAAACAACAATAACGTTCTTATGATAATAGATGGCGCCACGTGTCTGTAGAATCGTGATTAAATTATATTATTACAAACAGAGTACAACCCGAATTGATTGTCAAATTTTAAATAAAAAAAACTATCTTTGGCCGCGGCTTAGTTCGCGAACTCTCAGAATAGTTACAGCACTGATAACAGTATTTGTGTCACTTGTTTAATTTAGTATTTTACAATATTATTTTACCATTGTATAGATTCTTTTTATCGATTGTTTGTGAATGTGTGAACATTGTAGGTTTTGTAGATTCTCAGCTGCTTGTTAACTTTTTATTTTGTTCTACATTTTTTGTGTAGTAAGCAACGAGTTATTGTCGGGCCTACGCTGTCCCCCCATACTTAAGTACAAATGCTGTATCCGTAATAATATTGTAACACCAAATGATTTGACCGTAACCATGGAGTTTCTTGCCGGTTCTTCTCTATAGGAAATGACCAACCCGAATCGTGCACCTTTTTGTCGACGTTTTATAAGTGCCCATCGAGGCCTATGTGAAATAAAATATTTTGATTTTGATTTTGAACTAAGCCGCGGGCAAAAGACAGTTAAAAAAAAAAACGAAATTAGCTAACACTGTCTGTCTGCTGTGAATATTTGTGCCTTATTATTAATGAACTAGCTTCTGCCAGCGGCTTCGCCCACGTGGATGTCGAAAAATATCCCACCCGAACAAACATAGTTACTTACCTTCATCCGCTGAGACACGTATAAATTAATTTTTAATTGTCAGCCTAAACACAAAATTTGAATATCCTAACTTCAAAACTGACGGACTTTCATATAAACTTCCATCCCCTATTTTACCCCTAGACAAATATAATCAGAAAGCTTCGAACTGCTAAGCTATCGGGAGTTACACGTGATATTGTGAGTCAACCATAAAAGATAGACATATGCTGTCGTGGGATATTTTTTATACAATTTTAAGGAAAACATTTCCGTCATACATGATTTCTGTGTAGCTTTAACCATTAAGGTTGCACACGCGACGGAAGCTTAAAAAATGGAGTAACTTCTCCCGTTTTCCCAACATTTCCCTTCACTGCTCTGCTCCTATTGATTGTAGCGTGATGAAAAGTATACTATAACCAACTCAGGAGTATGAAAAATAATTGTACCAAGTTTCGTTAAAATCCGTCGAGTAGTTTTTGTTTCTATAACAGACAGACAGACAGACAGACAGACAGACAGACAAAAATTTTACTGATTACATTTTTGGCATCAGTATCGATCCCTAATCACCCCCTGATAGTTATTTTGGAAATATATTTCATGTACAGAATTGACCTCTCTACAGATTTATTATAAGTATATATTATTATAAGTATAGATATAGATAGACAATAAATTTTCTTTGATTCCAGATTTACTGTGAAAGTTTTGAAGAGAGACGAGATATACGAAGCTTTGGATTTGGTAATGAGAGCACTTTTCAAAACCAAAAACGATCCAATAATTAATGCACTAAGTGAGTTTTTTTTTAACATAACATTACACGGGTAATCCCCAGCGAAGTGTAAGGCAGAAGTGAACTTAATAGTACAACCACAATATGGGGTGACTGGTAATTAGTGACCGATACTTAAACACGTGATTGTACTCATGATAACAAACAACTTTCCCAAAGATTTTTTTTTAATACTCATTCTGTTTTGTCACAATAATACAACAGCCGTATGAAATTCGCGCGTGAGGCGCCATTGACCTATCAGCTGTTAGCCGCGTGACGGCGTTCTGTCTCAATACTATCGTACCGTGCAACAGTGGGTAGGCAGAGCACTCGCGCGGCTTGCAAGCCCGCTCCGTAAATTTTATTGTGAAACTGTTAAGTACAAACACATTTCGCCATTTATGTTTAGGTTTCATGTAATAGGGGGGCGAGCCAATTGTCTTCAACCGGACACAAATCCCGATTCCATGGCTGCTACTTAGATTTTGATTCCTCAAACCACAATGATCAGCAGTACGGCTTGTGAACAATACTTAGATAAACAAGGTACTCTGCAAGGTGTTAAATGACTCTTTACGAAGACGTCAACCAAGCAGATCATGTGCGCAAGTAACTTGACTCAAAAATGATCGCTGGAAAAAACTACATTTTTTGGGGTAAAAAATCACGTTTTGCAACAACAACAGCATCCATTTATTTTCAGTCTACTTTGTCCCATAGATATAAAGGGTGACTGGCAATTAGTGCCCGATACTTAAACATGTGATTGTACTCATGATAACAAACAACTTTGTCAAAGAAACATTTTTTTATACTCATTCACTGTCATAACAACACAATAGCCGTATAAAAATTCGCGCGCGCGCGCCTTTGACCTATCAGCTGTTAGCCGCGTGACACCGTTTTGTCTCATTACTATCGTACCGTGCAGCAGTGGGTAGGCAGAGCACCGGCGCGGCGGCGCGGCTCGCGAGCGCGCGAATTTCATACGGCTGTTTGTTGTTGTGTGTGTTTGTGTCGGTGTGTGTGCCTTTCGGCTTCGTTAAGAGTATTTTGTCACCAATAATTAATGTCTTAATAAATTCCTTTCAGTGTTCGATCCAGAATCGGTCCAATCTCTAAGAAACTGGATAAATATGCACCTTCTACAAAATATAGCATATGGTTGCTTTTTAAAGTCAGTCGTGGAACACGGCAAACTTAAGAAACTAGACAAATTCAAGTTGATTGCCGTCGACGTGTTGTATGTTCGAAATATGCGTGATGACTTCGAGCTGAACAAGGTAAAGCTCCTTCTTACTTACAATAGCATACAGGGTGTAAACAGAGCCTTCACATAGCCGTCAACCAAGCATTCTGTACATCGAACTAAGTCACTTTACGCAAAAATTATTGCTGGGAATCGACTTTTTTTTTTGGGGTAAAAAATTACGTTTTAAGGTATGGCTCGATGGAAAACGCTCAAAGCATTGTGCTGATGGATGGATTGAATAGTATGGGGGTCGTGGAGGTGTGTAAAGTGTGAAAATCTTACATTAAAAACATGTATTTAAAAAAAAAACTTGTGAAAAAGTTGGAACTTTGACCCCCAAAATCTCCGTAACTAGAAGGTCCCCAGGTATGGTCTAGAACAAAAAAATGATCGCAAAGACGGGGAGAACAAGTGCTTTTCGGCTATGTTAAGGGTCTATTTACACCCTCTATAAGCATAATGAGCCTATAATGTTCCAGTTATTTAATGTCGAATGTGAGGAGCTCGTGGCTAGAAAATAACAGCCGCTCGGATCAATCTTCGTTAGGGTGGTCTGTGGATGGGTGACCCCCCATAACTACCGAGTTTCCTCCGTGCCTCAGAAAGCACGTTAAGCGGTTGGTCCCGGCTGTCATTTGTAGATCTTTGACAGTCGTAACAGGTAGTCAGTGGCCCGGAAGTCTGACTACCAGTTACCAATGACCAAGGGGTATCTATCGTATTACCCAGTACTAACTGGGCTGTGGAGGTCCGATGGGCAGTTGTGGAGGTCAGAATACTGATATTCAGCTTTAATTTTTATCGTTTTTCAGCTACTATTCCTTTATTTCAATGTAAAATTACTGTAGGTACGCAGCACTCCATTTATGTAAACAATACGGCTAAAATCAAAAAACCAACAATGGACGTTGAAATACCTACTCTAATGAATGACGCGTGAAATCAGCTATTCACTTCTTGCCTAGCTACTCGTCGTCGCGCTTGCCGTTCGCTACGTGTGTTTTGCCGCGGTAACGATGCGCGTATGAGGAAATAAAACAAATCTTTATTGGATTCCCGTAACGTGAAATAATTACTTGAATTCACCCCATCAGTCTGTGGAGGGCTGCCTCAACTCTGTACTATTATACAGTTGTGTTCGATTTTCCACTCTCAAGGCTAAGCCAAGCATCGAAAATCCAAAGTGTCCTGTGCAATGTGACAAAGAAGAATGGCAGAAGGCCAATCCAAAAGTGCGCTGTGCAATGCGACAAAGAAGAATGGCAGAAGGCCATATATTTTCAGCCTCCACATGTTCGGGCTGTAAAAAAATAAAAAATAAAAATAAAATAATAAAATACGTTACTAATGAAACCTCAATTTACTTTTTAGGATCCAGGCGAGGCCTTTGGAAATTTCAAAACTTACATCAAAAGAATTGAAAAACACGTGTGGTCAATGGGCAAGCAGAAAACATGCAACATTCTTACTTCATTTGGAATATTTATTTCGGATGAGTTCAGGAATGACACAAAAATTGCTATAGAAACAATGAAAAATAGGTAAATTGCCTTTTATAACAATTTGTCAGAACCAGAATATTTTATTTGTTAAACATAGGTATCTAACTATAGTACTTTCACAAGTTTATTATGCCTTTTTTTTTTTTTTTTTTAACGTGTTAAAATCATCAAATAAGTCCTCCCACCCAGGGCAGAGCGGGAGGGACTGTCAGACTTGTACTGACTAAAATCCACGGTGTCCTTCAGTAGCCCTTAATGTTCCAGGGTCACGGTAATTCTATGAGTCCCGCGACCCCGGCAGGGGCAAGTTATTATGCCTTGTGACAGTAGCTTCACTTTTTTTGTATTTTTGACATTCAAAAGTGCCTGTGATAGTCTAACTGAAATAAATGCTTTGAGTTTATCAACATTATGGATCTTATAAGTATTAAAGCTTGCTATGTTTTGTCATTACTGACATAAAAATTATGTACCTTATTTAAGATTGTTAAAATTTCTTTTATCTTCAATAGGTACTTTATTGATGCCAGGTATTGATTAGTACAGGATATGTAATGCGTGGCCGCTATTACAAAAATAAAATGGCGTAAGTTAGGCAGGCCAAATAATTCAAAGACCTTTCAAATAGTTTTCTAATATGTATTTTCATTTTCAGAAAAAAACTGGCTGAAGCTCTTCGAATAACCCTGGGAGCGGCATACATAGGAGTCGAAATGCAGAATGCGGCCGAAAAATATCACGATATTCTTCATGATTTCAATATGGACGATCGTAAGGAACTTGGCCTGGGCGGTGTCTCCGAAAAAGAATATATTAATTTAATTCCTGTTTTTCCTATTATTGTAATGGGTTACACGAAAAATTATAAAAGGGCAGGGCGGACTGTGGCAGAAGTAATTAAGAGGAAATGCAGTCGGAGAAACTTTTGAAAATTAGGTATTTGAAGATACTATCGCTGTCACACTGCGAGCACGATTTCGACATTGGTATGATAAGGACAACTGCAGATCCGACTGAATAGCCTAGGTAAAAAGTCATAATTCGAGGTTTGGCTCTCGACTGTATCCTCCTCCAATATTCGACCAATTTAAAAGATATTTCATAAACTGAATAAGAATGGTATGCCCTGTGTCCCTATATTTTTCTTTTTTCTTTAACAGTTGTCAAATTTGTACACTAAGGCCTCTGTTGACAGCGGTCTAAATAGGCAATTTTGTGCATTTTGTAAAGGTTCTAGTGCTTATAAAGATTATGTATCGTCATAAAGGAAAACATAGGGACATAAAAGAAGTTGATATTTATTTTACTGTAAAAAATCATTGCTTTAAAGTCATAAACCATAAAGAAAACAGGCGAGAGCGTTTGTATGAAGAAAAGACCACCCGCAATTTCCTCTTAAGAGGAGAAAGTTGTCTTTTAACAAAAAAATAAAAAAAGTGGAATAATTTAAGATGGGGCTGTATAATTTAATTAATGCCCGTTTTAACTTGGTAACACTAAGTGATATCTAATGTAATACCTATACACGGTGGAGATGGCAATTTATTTTTGTTATGACTTATACAAGGCGGCGAGGACAATACGACAATAAATGAAAACACGAAAACTATTAAATAATGTTCTGGGACTAAACTACTGGATATATTCGATTGAATTTTAGTATGGAGACTCCGAACGTATAGGTACGTTGGCGCATGCAGTATTGACTCTCCCTCTTCCTGTAATCCATACAAAGGTTATCTTGAAAAGATCGGTTTTAGCGATAAGACCGCCCATTGTGTCACCCTGTGTAAAATGTCGTTCTTTATGAGTGTTACTTGTATGGTGTACATAATAAAGAATATTCTATTCTATTATGTTATCTTGTCATGAGGTATACTCAGTTCAATTTATTGTCGTATTGTCGGCGCTACCCTTTATATGTGTTTCTTTGATAATAATTGTTTAATATAACCTTAATGTGACGGGTAAGACTCACCTCCTTGATCAATACAGGTGGCCGACCGTCACGTATTGTTTTAATCTTGTTCCAGTGTGGGAAAGAGATGGCGCTAGACGTCTTCTATAGCTCTGTCTCTTTCACACGCTGGAGTGACATTAAAACGACGTCATGGTAAACCCCCAGGTGACCTTTTAAATCACCAATTCACACCCTGTATAGTGTGTGTGTATCAGAAAAGTGTAGCCATATTTAAAGATGTAGCATAGACCATCAAACTGAACAACTGTCTCCACTGGACCAATATCAAAATCGTGAAAAAAAAAATCAGCTGTCCCATACAAAATTTTATACCTACTCGACCCAAATGTATGAGACATTTGGGTCGAGCAGGTATTAAAATTTTGTATCTACACATCTGACACGGTTTATGTGTACTTGAATAGCTTTAAAATATTTTTAAGGGTGATGGAACTCATTAAATATGATAAACCTTTGAAAGACTCATTAATATGTGATCATCATCTATCTAGCCTTTTCCCAAATGTTGGGGTCGGCTTCTAGTCTAACGTCTAATTATAAAAATTAAAAATGAAATTATAAAAATTAAAAAAAGTCATTATAAAAATTAAAAAGTAATTATAATAATGAAAAAAAGTCATTATTAAAATTAAAAAGTAGTTATAAAAATTAAAAAGTTATTTTAAAAGTTAAAAAACCCGACTGAAAAGCAAAAAACAAGCGCAATTGGAAGCAGGCGGGACCCATTGAAATATAAAATTATTAAAACATGGAATGGGTCCCGCCTGCTTCAAAAAACCCTTGTTTTTTGCTTTTGACAAAAACAAAATAGAATAAGCTGAAAATTAAAAAAATATTATGTCTTAAAAAAAGTACAAAAACAAAATAGTGTTTGCTGATAATATTAATGCAAAAAAAAGGTTTAGCGAATTAGTTTATAAGACAGAATTTATTTTTAAGTTAGGATAAACGTTATTTAAATAATAAAAAAGTAGTACATAGATCTTTTGGCAGAAAGCTAAAATCCGTACTAACACCGCTTTTTCAATTGGAAACTATTTTCACCGAGAGCTTTTAACCAGGGAAAATAGAATGCATTCTACTTAATTCCTTTGTCTAAAGAACCCACATTCTAAAAGTTGGCAACATCGTAAAGAGCTGTCAAATATATCGCTGATGATAAATTTCTATTAAATTATGTGGAATAATGCTTTATTCCACATAATTTAATAGAAATTTATATTAAATTATGAATTTATTATTTGTGTACCACTAAAATTTTGATTAACAATTGCAATAATTAGTATTGTTACACTGAACTGTTACTTTTTGGTGGAAAATAGGACTACCACCTGGTTTTTCACGCCTCCAAAATATTCTTTTACTGAATTACTGATGTAGGTACAGACGCCAGCACATCAAGCTACCCGAAACTGTCAAATTTTCCCAATCAACCTTGAACCTAAGGGTGCGTCCACATCTGGCGAATGTGCAGCTCGCGAGCCGTTTGCGAGCTACCCACGAGCTGCGCGCGTGCGGTGACAGCCTATATTTGGTGCGCCGCTCTAGTGCAACCCTAGCAAGGCTAGACAGGGGCGCGCGTGCAGCGCGCGCGCTGCTCGTGCGCACATACGCGTGAACTTGAGCCTCAGTTGTGAATTTGCTTGAATTTGTGAAGTGCATCGCAGCCGGCACGCGTGCACCTCCTGCGCCGCTCGAGTACGGCGCGTAGAAAGCGCGCGAGCGGCGCGCGGACGGCGCAGGGGCTGCGTACGAACATAAAATGCACGCGCGCAGATCGCAAACGGCGCGCGAGCTGCACATTTGCGGCACATTCGCCATATGTGGACGCACCCTTATCCTTTAGCGATAAAGTTGAAAATCTATTAAAGGTTGACAGATTCTAGTAACCTGCTGTTCTAGTGTTGGCGTCTGTACATAATTATATTTTGATAAAAGAAGTAAGTCCAACTGCCTTATTTTGGAGCTCAGTATTTATTTTTGTATTACCAAAGTCAAGTCAGGAGCAGGCTAGAAAAAAAAACTTTTGATCTTAAAATTTTGATATTCTATTTTTAAAATTCTCAGGGTCTCTCGATAAGGGGGGCCGGCACTGACACATTGTTATTGGGGGTTTTCCACTAGGAATTTTTCGCCCCTAATCATAACTGGCAAATTGTGGCCATTGTGGATGTACTAAAGGGTACACCTCCGCCTAAACCTTCAGGATTACACGTGATGTTATGTTTCGTTACCATTACATAGAGTTTTTTTATTTACTTTACATTGTTATTTTTTACTTTTCATCTCAAAATTTTGTACAATTACTTTATATTTATTGTTTGTTAAGTTTTGTTTTAATTATTTATTTTGTTATATTATAACCATACCGCAGAGCATTTTTTGGATTTATTTATCATTTGATCTCAAACTCAAAATAAATTATGAACATACAGTTTTGACGTTTTATTTTAGTATAAAACCCTTTAATTGGATATGTCAGTAGGCTTGCTAGATAATTTTATATTATTCTCACATTAGGGACCATCCTATAATAACGTGAAATTTTTAGGCCACTTTTATACCCTCCCTCCCCTTTGGTGCGTCAAGAGCTTTTAAGCCAGCCGTGCTTCCCCCTCTCAGCATCGTGTGTATTTCTGTTGAGAAATGGGGTTTATCGTATTAGTTCCATTGGTAGAGACCTAATTTTATTATTTTACCAAATACATTTCAAGACTAGCACTCTAGCAGACTAGAACATGATTATATTATATGGTTAGGAAGGGGACGAATTTTATTATCAGTTGACGATTAACAATGAAGTATGTACCTGAAGAAGATATACTGCAACAACCCCACACCATACCTTTATGCTCTTCTATCATATAATGAAATGTCTCATTAAGTATTTTGTGTGTACATAAATAAATAATAAATAAATACATTGGGATAAGGGCTGGAGAATGATAAAGAGTAGAACAACTAATTGAAAAAGACAACTTCGAGTGAAGATCGCATCTAAAAGCAAGTAGTTCTTACCGCATTGTTTTATGATACTATCGTCGCAACTGAAATCATAGTCTATTAAACTGAAGTTACCGTGTTTCCAGTTTCAAGAACAGAAAAGATAATGTGCTAACAACACATTTTATTTTAGTTCACTATTTCGCCACATTTAATTATGTACTGAACACACTGTACCAAGTGGTAGAAAAATATTTTTTTGCTAATAGCAACACTGTTCAGGCAGAATAACTTGACACCCTTGTAGAAATTTCTACATTTAACAAAAAAGTTACATAAAAGTGAAGTGTACAGTGAAACGTGAAGGACGATTATTTTCAAGTGATTGTACTTTTACTGTAGATATAATTGGAATTTCTCTACTTTAATAAGTGTGTTGGTGGATGAATTGTCATCTGTGGACGATATAATTGTTGCAACGAGATGATTATTGAAAATCCTGACGCTTTCAAGTCGTGGT
Source organism: Noctua comes (assembly GCA_963082995.1). Lineage (NCBI taxonomy): Eukaryota > Metazoa > Arthropoda > Insecta > Lepidoptera > Noctuidae > Noctua > Noctua comes. Next base: position 2,892,873 of record OY720295.1, on the reverse strand, counting down.
TGACCTCCATATTGGAGCCCCTGTGAGTACAGTACATCCGCTGCCATATTTTTACTATTTACATTAATGCGTTAATTTGCTAGAAATTCGCAATTTGCGAGTTATTCAACGAATCATTTCATAGATTTGATTTTGCGGAGATATTTTCACGCAACATGAATAATTAATGAGTAAAAGTATCAAGTTTCATTTAGCTTTATTTTTTTTTTATTTGATTTGACACATGGCGTTTTATTTTCGTCTTTGCAAAGGTTGTAAATGAAAAACCTTGCATATTTTTCATAGTATCGCTCTGAATGTCTACAAAAAACTCGTTGTTATTGATTAAACGAGGAAAATATCTGTTTTTAATGACATTCCAATCAAATATGTTTGGTGAAATTCAGTTTTACAGTTGGCGCTGTCGTAAACTTTTTATCTTGTTGATTTTTTCTTAATTTATCTTAATTTTATTGAATAGATTAGATATAACATCACGTTTTCGTAACTTATTATGGCAATTTGACAGCCAGTATTATAACCTCAATGTTCATAATGGAAAAAAATCCAATAACACTCTAATTAGGGCAATGACAACCTGTATGCGATTAATTTGTTGATTATGTCTTTCTTTTTCTTCTATTTGTAATCAGTAGAAAATCAATATCTCAAAATCACCTATTAAAAATATTTTTTTTCAAATAGTCGTAAAAGCATTAACTTGTTGTTGGCATTATAAATAAACAATAATATCAAAAATAGGTTAGAAATGAGATTACCAAACTCCTTACTAAATTTTATCTATGGCTAACATAAACCAAGCTATTATTAAATTTTTATTCATCACATCTATAAAACCAAATTTTTCAAACACAGTTCAATGACTGCACTTAAATTAAAACTGCATGATCACTTCAAGGTGTAATGTATTGAAAACATTGTAAAGTTAAAAAAAAAACTAAGAGATAGCAGACTCTAAACCAAGACCTAAACCAAGATAATTACCAAGATTGATTGATTGATTTTCCTCATCGATTGAGGTCAAGAGTAAACTCATTTAGCATAAAAAAAAAAAAAAAAAAAAAACAGTATTACTACTACCATTCTAGGTGCTAACTTAGTCCCAAATTTTCATCTAAGGCCGGAGATTTCTTAACATGACTTAGTACACAGTTTGTTTAGCAGGATGCCTGTAACTATATAGACTATAAACACAAGCATATTCCTATAAGAAACTGTGATCAAGCGTATCATACAAATAAGAACACTAACCTCATGTGAAAGTGGTTAATTTTTGCATGAAGTGTGACTGTGCTAAGGTTGGCTTAAGTGTAAGTTCGCTCCATAGGTTTTTACCTAAGAATCAGCGCTTTGGACTTCAAAAGTTTCACAAAGCAGTCCCCGAACAGCCCAGCCTACAAATCATCCTAGTAAACTTATACTGTCACTTACAAGATATCTCCAGTGATTACTCTGTTCTCACTTCCGTTTTAGTTGTAAACCATGAAAGCTTAAAACAGTGTTTGAACTCATCCTAGTGTTAAAAAGTGGTAAAATGTAGTCACTCTTAGGGGTATGAGGAACGGAGTGTAAAGTTCCTAAACACCCATGAAAGGGAGGATCCTCTGACTGGATGTTTGGTTGTGTCTGATAGGTTACTGCCAGACAGTTGTAGTTTAGTTCAGTAGCAAAGGGTCAATTTTTGTGAGAGGTAAGCCGGTGTACATAACTTTAATGTGATTATATTATTTGTCTATAAAATACTGACTGCCATTTTTCAAAGGTAATCCGGTAGGTATCGAGTTGTATGAGACCTTCGCCACTGGTTGGGTTATTGTATAAATCTTTTACCTCACAGATAACTCTGATAGCGTGATGCAGGATTCTAGTTCTTCATTTGCACCATAGATGTTGCTAGCTTTCTTTTTGTCAACTTGACTAAATGTCACAAATATTGTTACTTCTCTGTATTGATATCTCTGTCTTGGTTGTATTGATGATCTTGATGATTATAATTCTATAACTACATACGTGTTACGGGTGCGATTCATATTTTTATCAACAAACAACATGACACGGACTGGCAAATTGCAAAAAATGTAAGTAAATTGAATTTCGTGGGCTGTTGAATGTGATGTACTATATTGTATATATAGGTACACCTCTGCCTAAAACTTTACAGGATTGCAGGCATGTTTAATATTCATAGAGGGACAATGCCGAAGGGACTGCTAATTGAAATGATAGCAACAAACTCGCCCAATAGGGATGTTTCCTGTGTAAAAAAAATATGATTCTATTTAGTCCGTCAGTTGATTATCGAAAAATATTGGATACGTATTTTTTGTTTTATCAAATCAATAAAAATTTATGAAGATAACGCATCAAAGATCATGAGTAGGCCTGTGACGTCACTTTTCGGTAAAAAGTCAGTACACTTTACTTACAAGTATGACGTTACACGAGTTTTCGACGCACTTTATCGTCTTCATTTTTAGTTTTCGTGGAAAAAGAAAAAATACTTGTCCAATATTTTTTGGAAATCTATCTGACGGACTAATTAGATTTTTTCAGGAAACATCCATATTGTACTAACAGATCACATCAACACAATTTGCTTCAATATAAATCTAAGAAACACTTCCTTATTGTGTCATTGCCACATTAGTACATTACAATATACATAATTATCTTCCTGCCCTTGTCACATATTATTTGGGGTCGGCACAACACTTTTTTTTAGTCTATAGTCTGTTTTATAATCTCGGAGACTAAATTGACAAGTGAAAATGTCAAAACTGACTTAAATGCTATTGAAATCTATGTCAGTTTGCCATTTGTACTTGTCAATTTAGTCCCTGAGATTAAAAAACAGACTTTAGTAGTTGCTGCAACTGCTGAGCATGAGGTCCTAGGTTTGATACCCGGGTCGGGCATATCGTTATTGAGTTTTTTCAGTCTGGATTTGTGTCCGGTTGATGGCAATAGGCTCGCCCCCCTATTACATGGGACTTAAACATAACTGGTGAAATGTGGGTGTACTATTAGGTTCACCTCTGCCTAACCCTTCGGGGATTACAGGTGTGGTGTTATGTTATCATCCCTCACATAATCCATCCATCTTTTCTATGACCTTCTGGTCCCTTGCTATCCATCAACATACAAGTAAACAAAAATATACTTCAGATAACATAAAGTTTGTGTAACATCACAAGCAGAGCTACATGCGTAGCTTGTACATATTCTATTCTGGTAACACCTGTGTGGTCATTCCAAATACATGTACATCTAACTGATGTTGCATTGTACGAAAATAAACGACTACCAGTTAATTATAATCCTATGAGTTGGTCTAACCAAAATAGAATTTAAACATCTCGTAGCATTTATTTTAATGTCTGACATAAGCTTGTTACTGTCTTGAGTAGAAACTTTTTGTATGGCTTAACACCTTTAGTGCCGGGAACCCACCTGGTGGGGTAACTCAAGTCGCACTTGCGATGCCGAGAACCCAACTGGTGGGGTAATTCAAGTCGCACTTGCGATGCCGAGAACCCACCTGGTTGCGTAATGCTTGGTGGGATGGCACATGTGCTCTATGTAATGGGAGTGGACACGAATGTGTTAAGCATTCCCACTGCTGGGACTCAAGTCTCCTGTTTATGAGATGGAGTGGGTTGTGATCCACCATGTGGAATAATGCTGTATTATAGATTTCCTCTATGTGAGACGAGTCGAGCCGAGCCGTCAGCCAACCCAGTGCTTGTTGGTAGATGTCACATAGTTTCGAATTTTTGCTTCTAAGCCATGCTGGGTTCTTCACGATGTGTTGCTTCATCGCTACACAGAGCCTACAACCTGCAACTCGTAAGACAGGCTACAGGGCCTCCACTGCTTTTTTGGATAAGACATAATGCATCTTCATGGCAAAATAAAAGCAGCCGGCTCGCGCAAGGTTAAGCTACGCTTATCGAGGTCGGTCCGTAGATGGGTGACCGTCAGTTACACATCGAAGCTAGTGGCGGTATTTTCATACAAGCCTATAAGCTTGGCTTGCCCTTGGGTTTCTGCACTCACAGTACACGACAGTCTGCTAGCCTTATGGGCTTGCCGTATTGTTGGCCCTTAAGCAGGCCACTGAATTCGAGACCTTATGTTCCTCTGCCAGCATGTTAAGACCCCAATCATCATCATCATCATTTCAGCCGAAAGACGTCCACTGCTGGACATAGGCCTCCCCCAAGTGTCGCCACATTGACCGGTCCCGTGCGACTCGCATCCAGCGGATCCCGGCAACCTTCACCAGGTCATCGGTCCACCTAGTGGGAGGCCTTCCAACGCAGCGTCTTCCGGTTCGCGTTCGCCACTCCAGAACTTTTCGGCCCCATCGGCCATCCGTTCTGCGAGCAATGTCTGCTCACTGCCACTGTTTTAGCTATTCTTCGGGCTACGTCGGTAACCTTGGTTCTCTTGCGGAAGACCCAATATAGTTAAGAAAAGGCTACACATATGATGGATGATTTATGACTTCATCATCTTCCTAGCCATTTCGCAACTATTTTGGTGCTGGTTTCCCTTCAAACCAAATGCAGGTGTGCCAGTATTTCTCATAGTACAACGACCTGCTTGACCCCCAAAACTCAGTTATTTTGTTACACTGAGTTACACAATACACCTTGATAAGATAGGTAGACAGACTTGGGGGATCCTGATAGCCAGTTGTGGAAGCGGAAAATCTTAATTAAGGGTGAAGCGCCAGGATAAACCACAAAATTCAAATTTTCTTACGTTTTTTGAAATTTGCAGGTCAGGATGATGCCGTTGCGGGTTTGCCCTTTATAAAGGGTGTAAATAGACCCTTAACATATCCGAAAGGCACTTGTTCTCCCCGTCTCTGCGATATTTTTTTTTGTTCTAGTTCTAGTTTCAAAAGTATTTTTTTAAAAGATATTGGGGGTCAAAGATCCATCTTTTTCAAAAGTATTTTTTTAAATACCTGTTTTTAATGTAAGATTTTTACTTTACACACCTCCACGACCCCCATACTATTCAATCCATCCATCAGCACAATGCTTTGAGTGCTTTCCATCGAGTCCTATCGTAAAACGTGATTTTTCACCCCCAAAAAAACAGTCGATTCCCAGCAATAATTTTTGCGTAAAGTTACTTAGTTAGATGTACAGAATGCTTGGTTGACGGCTATGTGAAGGGTCTGTTTACACCCTGTATAAGCATCTAACTTTAATCTGTTTCTACAGTTTTGCGTAATAAAAATAGATTGTGTTTTATAGATAACCACCAATTTAAGTAATAGGCTTGGTGTTATCAGAAAGTAGTGATAGATAAGAGACCCTTCATTGTTACGTAAAATATAAATGCATGCTGACATAATGTTCTACTGATAGCTGTATTAATAATAAACACATAATCTATCAGTGGCGAAGGTTCCATACAACTCGATTCCTACTGGCTTCCCTTTGAAAAATGGCAGTCAGTATTCTATAGACAAATAATATAATCACATTAAATATACGTACTCCGGCTTACCTCTTACAAAAATGTACCCTTCGCTACTGTAATCTATGTAATTTAGTATCTCGCCTATGTTCCTCGAAATTATAGGCAAAGATATATCCAGATGTCGCCTGGAGAAATTTCTAATTTTATACCAGAAAACATTGCCCAGCGTTGCGCAACTTTTTATCGTAGGTTCGTAGGGTCAGCTAATTTTAGTCGTTGGTCTAAAATTCGCTGACCATACAATCAGGCGCGGTAAAATACGTTCGGTTTATAAAATTCACCACCACATTTCAGCAGAAAACTTGGGTATGAGGAATCACGCACTTTTGGCGGCCAAATGGGTCATTTAAGCTCTGAAACTCGCTAGCCTTTTCATCCACTTGATAAAATTCTTTAATTCTGATTTGCCGGCTTAAGTGGCAGTGGCAAGGCACATTGCTCGCAGAACGGATGGCCGATGGGGCCGATCGCGAACCGGGAGAAGTTGCGTTGGAAGGCCTCCCGCTAAGTGGACCGATGACCTGGTGAAGGTTGCAGGGATCCGATGGATGCGAGTCGCACGGGACCGGTCAATGTGGCGACACTTGGGGGAGGCCTATGTCCAGCAGTGGACGTCCTTTGGCTGAAATGACGATAATGACTGCCGGGCCCCACCAAAGCGGAGACGAGCAGAGCGGAGAGGCGTGCGGGACTCAAACAATCACATACGTCGAAATCCACATCACGTATCTCGTTCCTCCTGTGATTGGTTGAATCTTGCACGTCTTCGAATTCGGAAAATTCATCCCCTAAAGTGGTTGACTAGGGGATTTCTGTTAGTATGGAAGTCTCATCATTTTTGCTGATGGGAACTCCCACATGGGTTGCTATATATGCTAATAAAATGCTTTCCATTTGTTTCTAGTTGCGATGCCGACCCTGCAGCCCTCGCCAAGTATGTCTACGCCCTCGTCAAGAAGGACAAACCCCTGGAGGAGCTCCGGGAGGTGATGGTGGATCAGCTAGACGTGTTCCTGCAGCAGGGTAAGAGTGACAAACAGAAAAGAAATAAAAAACATTAAATATGATTCATACCATAAGTAAGCACAAAAAGAATAATTAGGAGGTATAATGAGAGCTGGGGTAAGAGTGACAAACAGAAAAGAAATAAAAAACATTAAATATGATTCATACCATAAGTAAGCACAAAAAGAATAATTAGGAGGTATAATGAGAGCTGCTCGGGTCGATCTTAAGGTTATGCCGCGCTTGCCTAGGTTGTTCTGTAGATGGGTGACCACCCGTTCCATCCGAGTTTCCTCCATACCTCGGGAAGCACGCTAAGCCGTTGGTCGAGGCTGTCAATTGTAGATCTTTGACAGACGTTAGAGGTAGTCCGTTGCCCGAAAGTCTGACAACCAGTCTTACCAAAGAGTATCGTATTACCCAGTACTAACTGGGTTGTGGAGGTCAGGTCAGTCGCTCCATGTAAAATACTGGTATTCAGCTTCATCCGGTAAGACTAACAACATGATGACTGGGGGTAAATAAAGGGTGTCAATAGACCCTTAACGTATACGAAATTTTCTTTTCTTTTATTGCGATCATTTTTTTGTTCTACACCATACCTGGTAACCTTCTAGTTACGGAGATATTGGGGGTCAAAGTTCCAACTTTTTCACAAGTATTTTTTAAATACCTGTTTTTAATGTAAGATTTTTACTTTACACACCTCCACGACCCCCGTACTATTCAATTCATCCATCAGCACAATGCTGTAAGTGCTTTCCATCGAGTCCTACCGTATCACGTGATTTTTCACCCCAAAAAAAAAAAGTCGATTCCCAGCAATAATTTTTGCGTAAAGTTACTTAGTTTGATGTACAGAATGCTTGGTTGACGGCTATGTGAAGGGTCTGTTTACACCCTGTATACGTCGCATCCAATTAAAACGGCTAAAGTTGTCATTGGCAGCCTTGTTCCACCAAGCTTCCCTGGTCTGTGCGGGTCTCGACCTGCCCCCGTAGCATGACAAAATAGACGGTAGAATCGACAAAATGACAGATTGTGTCGACACAATGACAGATTTATTTGCACTATCTGTCATCTTGTCGATTCTACCGTCAAAGAAACCCTTGTCTACGGTGGTCATGCTACGGGGGCTGGTCAACCCCGCGATCTTCTGTAGGTTGTTCACCTAGCTCTGGTTGTTGGGCTACCTTAGCAACCATTCCGTTGACCAGAAGTTACAATTTAACAAATTGTTGCAAATTCCGATAGTGAATTGTCATATTCACTTTATTTGCGTTCTACGATGTTAAAAAGGTGTTATAAAACGCTTACAGCTAAGAACAATGTAATGGACCCTGTTATGGCAATTTATTACTGAACTAGCACATGCGCGCGGCGTCGCCCGCGTGATGTTCGATAATTGTCCCACGGGATCACACTACCGGGATAAAAAGTATCCTATGTGTTTATCCAGGTTACAACCTATTTGTGTTCCAAATTTCATCCAAATCCGTTGATTAGTTTTGGCGTGATTGAGTAACAAACATCCATCCATCCTAACTTTCGCATTTATAATAGTAGTAAGATTAACAATATCAAAATTACCAGAACATTCTTTTTTTAACTGGCATGCTAAATGACTTCGCAATTAAACAAACAAAAACATTAAAAACGTGACATCACGCAATGGAGTTTCTTGCCAGTTCTTCTCCATAGGAAACTACCAACCCGAACCTGATTTTTTCAAGACAGACTACAGAACGCCTCCTGCTATCAATATTCATTGAAAAACTCAACAATTTTAATATTTATCAACAGAAACAAAACCATTTGTGGAGATGCTCTTCAAGGCGCTTGAGAGCGGCGATTACTTGAAGCTGAGCAGAGAGGAGAAGGCGCTGCCATCCCCGCCCCCGGTAGACGCCGAGCCGTCGAAGGAACCTGAGATCGAGAACCATGGTAAGAATTTATCAATTAAAACCTTTTCCATGTCCAATGAACCACATAAGGGCTGAAAAAAGACCCTTAACATATACCAAAGGCACTTGTTCTCCCCGTCTTTGCGATCATTTTTTTGTTCTAGGCCCTACCTGGGAACCTAATAGTTACGGAGATATTGGGGGTCAAAGTTTCAACTTTTTCACAAGTTTTTTTTTTAAATACATGTTTTTAATTAAGACTTTACACACCTCCACGACCCCCGTACTATTCAATCCATCCATCAGCACAATGTTTTGAGTGCTTTCCATCGAGTCCTACCGTAAAACGTGATCTTTCACCCCAAAAAAACAAATCGATTCCCAGCAATAATTTTTGCGTAAAGTTACTTAGTTTGATGTACAGAATGCTTGGTTGACGGCTATGTGAAGGGTCTGTTTACACCCTGTATACAAGGTGTAATTTCATTCTGTACATCAAACTAAATAACGCAACGCAAAAATTATTGCTGGAAATAGATTTGATTTCGAAACAATAGGGATGTTTCCTGAAAAAATCTAATTAGCCCGTCAGATAGATTTCCAAAAAATATTGGACACGTATTTTTTCTTTTTTCACGAAAACTAAAAATAAAGACGATACAGTGCGTCGAAAACTCGTGTGACGTCATATTTGTAAGTAAAGTGTACTGACTTTTTACCGAAAAGTGACGTCACAGGCCCCCACTCATGATCTTTGATGCGTTTTATCTTCGTCAATTTTTATCGATTTGATAAAACAAAAAATACGTATCCAATATTTTTCGATAATCTAACTGGCGGACTAAACAGAATGATATTCTTTTTACACAGGAAACATCCCTATTCAAATGAAGCAATTCACATTCTACCACAGTGGTGGTGGTGATTACGACAGTGGTCCTGCACTGTCGTAATCTAATTGAAGTATTTAACTAAGAATATACTGTCACTTACGGGATATCTTCTGTGATTGTTCATTATTTTGAGCTCCCGATATTTCAACCCGCGATCATGGCGCTTGCAACAGCGCCGAAATATCGGGAGCTCAAAATAATGAACAATCACGGAAGATATCCCGTAAGTGACAGTATATGTGTAAACCGTGAAAGCTTGAAACAGTGTTTAACTAAGAATATTTTTAGAACTGTGACCTCCTCTCAGGAAGGAATTAATTATAAATCACTTTGGGAGATTTCTATTCTCATTTGGTGGCAGGTGGGAATTTTTATTTTGGTTACAGTATTAAATGCTTTAGTATAATTATGTTATTTTAAACATATTTAGAAAAGGTCTGTGTCTCAGAAGTATGCCATTAATTTATTTGACAAAACATGCACAAAATTACAGATAAAATCCAAGTTACTACATAGTTATAGGTCGATTATGTTTTTATGTTGTTGTACCATATACTATCGAGCTCACTGACGGTCGAACGCTTTCAACCTTATTATTATACTATGGGCCTTATACTATGGGCATAAATAAAAGTGAAAAGTGCTCGACCGTCAGTGAACGAGGTAATACTTTGTATATACAGGGTGGGTAAAAAATCGTGGATCAAACGAAACAGGGCGATAATAGGAGTTATTTGCAGTAAAACATATCTCTGTGGCAGAGTCCTAACTTGATCACCTTAAAAGTTATGAATATAACAGTGTTTTTTTAAGAAATTACCAATATTTTTGTTTTAAACTACAAAAAAGCACTTTTGTATTAATTTATTATTTATTATTCAATAAACACTGTTACACTATTCTACAAACGGAAACACCACACAAACCATCGTGGGTTTAACAGTGGTATGCCAGACACGGCAACTCGGTGCCACTAGATTATTAATCATTATAAAAACAATTTAGGCACTTATGACAGTGGGTACCATTACCTTGAGTATTGGCTTTTTTCCATACTTTTAAGCCGTGAAAAAAGCTTGTTTCAATATCTTTTAAGTCTCTTATTACTTTAGAACATTAATAGAAAAAAAAAATTACTATAAAAAATTTACCCTGAGAACCCCAACTATCGTCCTGTTTCGTTTGATCCACGATTTTTTACCCACCCTGTATAGTCTGTTTATCTATGTTACAAATCATTTAAATTCGTATTCTTTATCCCACAGTAGGCGCCCCACTAATACCCTCCCCGGTATCGGGCGGCGAGACCCGCGGGCGCTCGCCGTGCGCCGGCACGCTGGCGGGCAGCGCCGTGCCGGGCGCAGGCGCAGGCGCGGCGGGCGCGGCGCGGGCGCGGCTCGTGGTGTCGCGCGGCGCCAAGCTGGCTGCGCCTGCACCCAACGCGCCCAACGCGCCTAGAGGGCATCCGCACAACGAGCATACTCTTGTTAAGGTAGGCATCTATACTCTTCCTTCGCTCTTCTTACTCTTTGTACTAATATTCCAAAGAGGTAAAATTTGTAAGTTTGTATGTAAGGGGTAATCTCCAGAACTAATGATCCAAGTCTAAAAATTCTTTCACTGGCAGAAAGCTACATACCATTCGTGGGTGCTGTAGGTTATAAATTATATTAATAAGGTCTAACTATTCATACACGAAATATTTTCAGGGAATCATCTAACGGCTATAACGAAACCATTTCAGGGGATTATTTTTTTTATCTGAGTATATTGAATTTGTTGTACAGGTGATGCCGTTGACTGAACTGCTAGAAGAACCTGTTGATCAACCACCTAGAAGACGTGACAGAAGACAGGACTCGGTCAGTATTTATACAACCTCATATTTCGTTTGCTAAACTTCATAATATGACCCCATATAAAGGGTGTAAATAGACCCTTAACATATCTGAGAGACACTTGTTCTCCCCGTCTTTGCGATAATTTTCTATATATATAATCTAGACCATACCTGGGAACCTTCTAGTTACGGAGAAATGGGGGGTCAAAGTTCCAACTTTTTCACAAGTTTTTTTACCCCAAAAGAAAAAGTCGATTCACAGCAAAATTTTTGTGTAAAGTTACTTAGTTTGATGTACAGAATGCTTGGTTGACGGCTTTGTCAAGGGTCTGTTTACACCCTGTATAGTAGAATAGTAAAAGAGGAGCTCGTGGCTAAATAATAACAGCCGCTCGGATCGATCTTTAGGTTAAGCCGTGCTTGCCTAGGTTGGTCTGTGGATGGGTGACCGCCCATTACATACCGAGTTTCCTCCGTGACTAGGAAAGCACGTTAAGCCGTTGGTCCCGGCTGTCATTTGTAGATCTTTCACAGCAGTTACAAGTAGTCAGTGGCCCAAAAAGTCTGACAGCCAGTCTTACCAAGGGGTATCGTATTACCTAGTACTAACTGGGTTGTGGAGGTCAGACAGGCAGTCGCTCCATGTAAAATACTGGCATTCAGCTGCATCCGGTTAGACTGGAAGCCGACCCTAACTTAGTTGGGAAAAGGCTAGGCAGATGGTGATGAGTATTATATCATACTATGGGACGAATCATGAAAACATGGTAGAAAATCAGTTGTTCCCCTACATTGTGACGATTTCTGTGAACACTAATGTATAGGAACTTGCCTTTTTTTTTTCCTAATTTCAGGATTGGTCTACTATAGTCTGTTTCTTAATCTCCTTTTTGAGACTAAACTGACATTACAAGGGTTGCCAGTTTTTTGCAATTCTTAAATAGTGATGTGCCTCTACCGTAAATTGCCGTTAATACAAGTAGTATCGTTTTTTTATAATAAGTTATCCTGAATAAAAGGTGTAGGTAGTTGGTCGCGGGACTCATAGAATTACCGTGACCCTGGAACATAAAGGGCTACTGAAGGACACCGTGGATTTTAGTCAGTACAAGTCTGACAGTCCCTCCCGCTCTGCCCTGGGTGGGAGGACTCATTTGATGATTTTACAACGTTAAAAAAAAAAAAAAGCTGTAGGTAGTTATTTAATATTCAAATCAATTCGTATTCAAAATCACACACTAACTGCCGTATTAACATAATTATTTTTAAAATTGTAATTGTTTTGTGTAGTGTCAAGTTCCAATAATTGCCGTATTTTTTAAAAGTTCTGCCGTTTGGTATGAGAAAAGGGTTTATATATACGTTTTATCGTGTATGGGAATAACACTGATAGCATGTCATTTTTTTTCTAATCGTCTTATAATTATAAAAAGTTACGATTCAACATTTATATTTAATTCATTAATTACTGACTTTGTTATTTTTGTTTTGTCTTGTTATTATCGGTCTGATCGGTAACTAACTATTAAATTTGACTATGGCTAATAATAATCGTACCTAATAGCTGTATCTATACTATTATTTAATTTAATTCAAACCTAATAAATATGTTGCATGCCGTAAGGTAAAATGTATCGGGACACTTAATAAATATTCCAACTTATATGTATACCTACATTATTAGCAAATAAATGATTTCTGATTTCTAACAAATCGGTATCGTAGTTCCAACACTACACAATAGAGCTGACAACATTTTTTGTAAGTTTGACATTTGCATGTGTCAATTTAGTGTCAGGGATTAAAAAACAGACTATAAAAGTTATTGAAGTCCTCAACCGTCCCGCGCACGGTCTTTGTGTGTTTGGTTTGGTTGCCTCGGTCTACCACCCAATAAAGAATATGAATATGAATATAAGAATATAAATAATAAACACAATTTTGTCTATCTACAGGCCCGGGATGCAGACAGAAGACGACGCCGCTCTCGTTCCTGGGAGAGACGCGCGCGCGCAAGGAGACATGCGCGCGATAATGAACACACCAACGAAGTCAGAAGGTAATATTTGGCTTGGCATAGAAATGCAACTTTTGATCTTTATGTTAGACTAGCTGTTCCCGGCATGCGTTGCAATGCACCTTTTCCTACTACCTACCCACTACCTACCCACTACCTACCCACTACCTACCCACTACCTACCCACTACCTACCCACTACCTACCCACTACCTACCCACTACCTACCCACTACCTACCCACTGCCTACCCACTGCCTACCCACTGCCTACCCACTGCCTACCCACTGCCTACCCACTGCCTACCCACTGCCTACCCACTGCCTACCCACTGCCTACAGCCGTTCACGCGTGATGGCGTGACCAAGGGAAATAGGGATTAATTTTTATGTATATAGATGTTATCAGTATCCTATGATACTGTTACGGCGGTTGCCTTACGAGAACATTCTAGATTACTTGCGGGTCTCGAATGTTCCTGTAAGGACCTGTCTAGAAGATTCGAGAAAGTTGCAGAACTTTCTCGAAGGATGATGTTCAACTATGTTTAATCGGTAGTACTTAATTTATCCCACACCTAGCTCGTAACAATACATCACAAAGACTAACTAACATTCATACTAATTTCACATTATGCGAGAGTTACTGTTTCTGTCTGGTCATCTTTTGGACCTCCTAGCGGGCCAAGCCGCGGTTGACATCAAACACCATTTATTCAAATTTGATTGAGAATTTTTGTACGCCAATAACAAGAATTTGTGTGGTATACAACAACTAAAAAACACGACTACTGAAAAATTTTGTCTGTTTTTATTTTATTTTTCTGAATGTTGTTGTAGTTTTGAATTATAACGATACCCGAGATACTTACAGACTGACGACAGTTACCATTTAAGCTGGATGTGCCAGATTCGCCAGCCCGCAAAATTCAAATTTTCTAAGGTTTTTTTGCAATTTACAGATCAGTTTCAGGCCATATGTAAAAAAAAATATGATACGCGACCGTAACACGTATACAACGTGTAACATAATAAATGCAAGACCTCCCGTGTGGTCCCTCGCACCTTAAAACTAAAGATCTTTTGTTCTACGAGTTCTTGAAATTCGCAAAAAAAAAAACTTTCTATAGGAACGGACGCAATCAGCTGATCCACATGTATGGTAAAACTAAAAAAAAAGTTATGAATTTCCAAAAGTCATAGAATAAAAGTTGTTCAGTTTCATGGTCTGAGACACCACAATAGACCATTAACATAATCGAAAGGCACTTGTTCTCCCCGACTTTGCGATCATTTTTTTGTTTTAGACCATATCTAGGAACCTTCTAGTTACGGAGATATTGGGGGTCAAAGTTTCAACTTTTTCTCGATTTTTTTTTAAAATACATGTTTTTAATGTATTTTTTTTACTTAACACACCTCCACGACCCCCGTACTATTCAATCCATCCATCAGCACAATGTTTTGAGTGCTTTACATCGAGTCCTACCGTAAAATGTGATTTTTCACCCAAAAAAAAGTCGATTCCCAGCAATAATTTTTGCGTTAAGTTACTTAGTTTGATGTACAGAATGCTTGGTTGACGGCTATGTGAAGGGTCTGTTTACACCCTGTAGTTACAGAATTATAATAATAAAATCATCAATACAACCCTCAAGTTATTTAATTCCATTTAATGACTATTTCATGAAAAGTCATTCAATTGGATTTTATGAACTTAGAGGGTTGTATTGATGAGTTTAACGACTATAACTCTGTAAAGCCATATTTGTTACGGTCGCGAATCATATCTTAATCAACATACAAGCTGACGCTGACCTGTAAATTCCAAAAAACTTAAGAATTTTTAAATTTCGCGGGCTGCGCTGGCGCATTCAGTTTAATTTGGTCTTGTAGTTATAATATTAATTTGTTTGCCCGACAGACGACCGCTGTCTCGTTCCCCATCGCCGCGCGGTCGCTACAGAAACCGTAGTCCTCCACCACCGACCATCGACAGACAGAATAGCAGGTCTAGGTATGCTTCACCTTCATTTTTCATATCAGCTTGATAATATTTACAGGAGTTTCATTTATTAACACATTTTGATAAAATACAATGCTTATATGCTGGAAAAACGAGTGAACTCGCTATTGTATACGATATTCATCGCTACCCGTAGTCATCTGCCTGGCCTTTTCCCAACTATGTTGGGGTCGGCTTCCAGTCTAACCGCATGCAGCTGAACACCAGTATTTTACATGGAGCGACTGCTTATCTGACCTCCACGACCCAATTAGTACTGGGTAATACGATACGCCTTGGTAAGACTGGTTGTCAGACTTTCAGGCCACTGACTACCTAACGACTGTCAAAGATCTACAAATGACAGCCGGGACCAACGGCTTAACGTGCTTTCCGAGGCACGGATGAAACTCGGTATGTAATGGGTGGCCACCAATCCACACACCAACCTAGGCAAGCGCGGCTTAACCTAAAGATCGATCCGAGCGGCTGTTATTATTTAGCCAGGAGCTCCTTCATAAATAAAAAAAGACGTAAAATGAGTTGTCAGACTTTCGGGCCACTGACTACCTGTAACGACTGTCAAAGATCTACAAAAGACAGTCGGGGCCAATTTAACGTGATTTCCGGACATGTGTATTATGATACGCGTTCAGTTGTTTTTCCAGCTTGAACGCATTTTTTTTGCAATTTGCAGCTCAGTGTCATGTTGTATGTTGATTAAAATATGATTCGCGACCGTAACAAATATGGCTTTACAGAGTTATATTAATTAAAATGGGTCGTTCCCGCTGGTTAATACCCCGTAGTTAACACTATTAACTACTGGGAATGATTCGTTCTACTACTATACTAATAGATTGAGATTAGCGCGTTCAACCGAACAAACAAACAAACTCTTCAGCTTTATAATATTAGTATAGACTAGCTGTTCCCCCGCGACTTCGTTCTCGTGGAAAAATATACATAAAATAGATAAAATAAATAATAATAATCTCTATCAAAAAAAATTACAACCAACTACAAAAAGTATATTGAACTTGCGACGTGATGCACGTAAAGCGGTCATGAAACCGTTTCTCTATTTGCTTCGCTGACATTTACTTTGAAATAGTCGTTGTTACGCATATCATGGCTGAAACGATAAACAATTGAATAATACTAACATAATGCAATATTGCTCATCCCCTTAAGCAAGTAGCGTGATAATATATAGCCTAACATTTGATGAAGCCTATTACAGATATTTTTGCAAAATTTGAACAGGATCTATGCAGTAGTTTTTGCGCCAAGTCGGAACATCGGACCGGATTTTAACGATTTTATTATATGTAGAGATATTGATTTCTTTTTACTTTTCTTTAACCGGACTCCTGAACTATTCGCGAGACGAGGGTATTAACTATTGGGAACAAAATGTCGCGTCCGTCAACACTGTTAACCAGTAGAACGCATCATTCCCAGTAGTTAATAGTGTTAACTACGGGGTATTAACCAGCGGGAACGACCCATTAAAATCATCAATACATCACTCTTAAGTTCAATAATCCCATTGAATGACTATTTCATGAAAAAATATTTTTCTGCGAATCATATATCGTTTAATATACAACCTGACATTGACCGGCAAATTGCAATAAAATAAGAGAATTTTAATTTCGCGGGCTAACCTGGTACCTCCACCTTAAGAGCGCTTGTACAGAAAGTTGGCAACGTCGCAAATAGCTGTCAAATATTTACCTGTTTTGTATTATGTTTTGAATTAAGTATGTTAAACTGAAAATGTGTGTACACTATTTGCATGCCCATTGGGCGGTAAAATGTGGAGAACTTTGTTATAAATATGAAACATCTATGTATTTTTTACCCATGTTTGTAAAGAAATAAATGATTTGATTTTGGCAATATTTCTGTATGGAAATAAGAAATATGGCTAACTAGTGAACTAGAATATTAACAATGAATTGCAATTAAAACACTGAATTTGATGTTGAACTAAATATTCGGTGTTACGATACTACTTATTGCATTTCATAATCAATACTTAAAACAGGTAAATATTTGACAACTATTTGCGACGTTGCCAACTTTCTGTACAAGCGCTCTTAAGGCTGTGTTTTTACCAGAGATGAGCGACGATGCGTAACGAGGGATGTCTGTGAAACTAACCAAATATGGCTTCTATTTCACAGCTTGAGGTATTCTAGCTATGTGATTGGTTAGCAGTGGCGAAGGTTCCGTTCAACTCGATTCCTACTGGCTTTCCTTTGAAAAATGGCACAGCCAGTATTATACAAGGTGTAACATAATAAACGCAAGACCTCTCGTGTGGTGTCTCAGACCATGAAACTGAACAACTTTTTTTCTTTGACTTTTGGAAATTCATAACTTTTTTTTTAGTTTTACCATACATGTGGATCAGCTGATTGCGTCAGTTCCTATAGAAAGTATTTTTTTTTTTTGCGAATTTCCAGAACTCGTAGAACAAAAGATGTTTAGTTTCATGGTGCGAGAGACCATACGGGAGGTCTTGCGTTTATATAGTGACTGGTAATTAGTGCCCGATACTTAAACACGTGATTGTACTCATGATAACAAACAACTTTTCCAAAGAAACATTTTTAAACACAGACTTTTATCACAATAACACAACAGCCGTATAAAATTCGCGCTCGCGCAGCTGTGACCTATCAGCTGTTAGCCTTAGCCGTTTAAAAAAAAAAATTCTTTGGGAAAGTTGTTTGTTATCATGAGTACAATCTAGTGTTTAAGTATCGGTCACTAATTACCAGTCACCCTATATAGACATATAATATAATCACATTAAAGATATGTACTCCGGCTTACCTCTTACAAAAATTGACCCTTCGCCACTTTTGCTTTGTTTTCACACACATCCCTAGCTACGCATCCTCGCTCATCTGGTGGAAACACAGCCTAAGGCCCGGCGCCCATTGGCGGCACGGCATGGCAAGGTACTTTTAGGCGACTAATAAAAATATAACTTTAAGGTTTGGAAATAAAGTTGAAATTTCAATGTTAACGGACGTAATACCATGGTATATCCTTTTAATACAAACATATTTTTAATTAAGTTGATGATTTCAGAATTTTATAATAGTAATTTATAAATTGATCTAAATAAGTGTAATATTAGTGATACAAATAATTTCAAATGTTTGCATGCCGATTGGTAAAATGTGGCTGAGCTAAATGTAATCTCAAGAACTATTATGTATTACCCATATTTGCAAAATCAAATTCTATTCTATTCTATTCTATGTACTTATGACCGTTAACATTGAAATTTCAACTTTATTTCCATACCATTAAGTTATATTTTTATTAGTCGCCTAAAAATACTTTACCATGACGTGCCGCCAATGGGCGCCGGGCCTAAATGTAGTGCTAGCAGCCTTATCTTGTTTTAATTTTCTTTAGTTATAATTGAATCTTACTTCTTTCACAGATCAAGATCCCCGACCATCCGTGACCGCGAGCATGAGCGTGAAAGGGAAAGACTGCGAGTGCCCCGTGAGTTAGAGCGAGACAGAATGTCCCGCGACAGAGAACATAGGGACAGGGTGTCTCGCTCTAGAGACAGGGAACGGTGAGCATTTGTTTCATTATAGATTTTGTGAAAAAAAAAAAAAATTCGAAATTTACCTGTTTTTGTTTAGTTGAACGAAATGTTTTCATAAATAAAAAAATATCATCATTTGCCTAGCCTTTTCCCAACTATGTTGGGGTCGGCTTCCAGTCCAACCGGTTGCAGCTGAATACCAGTATTTTACATGGAGAGACTGCCTATCTGACCTCCACAACCTAGTTAGTGCTAGGTAATATGGTACCCCTTAGTAAGACTGCTTGTCAGACCTTTCGGGCCACTGACTACTTATAACGACTGTCAAAGATCTACAAATGACAGCTGGGACCAACGGCTTAACGTGCTTTACGAGGCACGGAGGAAACTCGGTATGTAATGGGTGGTCATCCATCCACAGACCAACCTAGGCAAGCCCGGCTTAACCTAAAGATCGATCCGAGCGGCTGTTATTATTTAGCCACGAGCTCCTTCATAAATAAAAAAAGATGCACTTAGTAAAATAAACGTAAAATGAGACAAAGATCCAAAAGGTACTCTACTTTTTTTTTTTTTTTCCTGTGGCAACACTTCAGCTAACAGCTGATTTGAATTTGTCCCTTTAATTTTAATTTTAAATATTGTATTTCCTTATTAATAAGGCCTATTTCTTATAAAATTACAAGTTCATAACAAGTATATAGTGAGTTATAGTGTAGATGTGTTGAATTAACGTAAATTAAGTGTAATTAAATCATTTGTGAAACTGACAGTTACCGGTATAGGGAATCTTGCATTGTCATCTTAATATCAGGTACATTACATCTTATTTTACTTGGTAGAACATTGTTTACGTTCTATAATTTGCGTTCAATTAACTGGATCACTTTTATTACGGATACTTGTTGATGCCGATGACCTTTGAAACGTAAACATAACCCTGTTTGGTTCGGTGACAGAACTTCTTCTTTCTTTTTTTTCCCCAAACTTAATTTCATTTTCTTTTCAATTATTCGTTTTTGACACAATTCTACCGCACCTATTCTTTTCCTATCTTGTCTCTATTCTCCTGAATCATGATTATGACACGCAGTGCCCGCGCTCGCCTCGAAGAGTCCAAACTTAATCAGGCTTTGAGCGAACTAAAGGCGTGTAAGGAGTCCTGTAACCAGCTAAACAGGGAAATGGATGACAATGAAAGGGTGCTCTTTGAAGCTCATGAAAGGAATAATAAGTTAAAAAATGAAATGGCTCAGCTATACACTCAACTCACTGATGCCATAGAAGACCGGGATAGGCTCCAAGTCATTGTGGACGGGTTCAGCCAGTGTAGCGCTGAGTATGAACGAGCCCTGAGTCACAAGCATCATTTACAACAACAGCTACATGAGGCTAGAAGTCAAATATCAGCACTTGAGACAGCAAATCATAACATCACAGCCTCATTGAACCAAAGTCTGTTTAGTGAATTGGTGCCTGTTGCTCCGTCAATGATTTCTGATAATCACCAACCTTACACTATAGATTTGACAGATGATGACGATTTAAAGTCAAATAAATCAGTGCGAGTAATCACTAGTAAGAATAAACTAAAAAAATATATTAAAATAAACAAATACATAGTTAAAACTAAGAAAATGGTAAAAAAGCAAAAATTTTTTATCAAAAATGTAAAATTAAATAGGGAAAGGTTTAACCTTTTAAAACAATTAGATATGTTTTCTTTAAACTTAGATAAAAGTAATAGGAAGTACCAAATAGACACAGAGAACTTGCGGTGTGAAATTGATCGCCTACAAGAGAAACTCACTTCTCTTAATATTAAATATACTGCCTCTGAACACCAAATGAGAGAATATGTATTGGCTATGAATGAGCTGGTTAGTACACAAACTAACAACTGTGAGCATTGCCAACCACCATCTGTTGAACCCACACTAACCCATTCATTGTCTGTATGTGATAGTATCATGCCGCAGTCCTGTGCTAGTTTAATTTCTAATAGTTTAACTAAACAGATGATTAATAAAGAAATTGTAATTTTTTCTGATGAAATTGGAAAGGATTTAGGCCATTTGTTGACAAATAAGTGTCCGGGACATTCAATTATGAACTTTTGTATGCCTGGTTGTTCCTTATATGACATCATGATAAAAATTATTAATTACAACTTCAACCAGGATTCTACTCTTTTGATACTTGTTGGTAATAGGGGTAATGTGAACAAAGGAGATTTGCTCCAATATTATAGATCATTAAGTAAACTTAGTTTAAGAAAAATTGTAATGTTCACATTCCCATACAGCCAAAGTTTGCCACAGGAAGAAAATGTCTTAAGGTTTGAAATTAATATAACATTACATAATTTGACATTTAATAATAATTTATTTCACTTGATTGACACTAACAATTATGTTGGTAATAATTTTTATTTGACAAAAGATAGATTCCTAATAGATAGGTACTATCTTTCTAAGTATTGTAAACGACAGATAGCTACGTCGTTGTCTTATTATTTTTATATTACAGCCAAGAATTTGGCTAAACAGATTGCTTCTATTGAGCAATGCCATGACATGTTAAATAATTCAATTAATGATTTGGTAGATGATATTGACATTGTAAATCATTTAAATTAGAGAATAGGACAATAGAGGTCAACTCTAGCAATAATATACAGGTTTACAAAACTAAGTCTATTAAAAACAGTTTAAAAACAAATAGTATCAACCTGGTGCATCAAAATATTCAAGGACTTAAAAACAAAGACTTAGAAGTAGAATTATTTTTGAATTTTAATAATATTGATATCCTTTGTATTACAGAACATTGGCTTCAAAGCCACCAGTTCATGATCAGTTTTAGTAATCACCAGGTTGGTAGTTCATTCAACAGAGTAAATGCTATACATGGCGGCTCACTAATTTTAATAAAAAACCAGATTAAATTTAAAGACCGAAAGGACATTGTGAGCCTGTCTGTTGAACGCATAATTGAAATAGCCTGTATAGAATTGGAGCAGTTTATTATATTGAGTGTGTACAGGCCACCCTCGGGATTGTATGACTGCTTTGAGAAGGTAATGGATGAAGTTTTACACAAGATTTGTAACACAAACAAGTCAATTATTACTTGTGGTGATTTTAATGTAAATTTATTAGAAAACTCTGGTACATGTAGTAAAATTATAAGTCTGTTTCAGTCCTACAATCTCGTTAACCTATTTATAGAGCCCACAAGAATAACGCCTACTAGTGCCACATGTCTAGACAATATTTATACTGATGTTATTCCGAATCATAAAGAAATCATAAATGTTTTAGACTCTGATCATTGCGGACAAATGATTACCATCGAAATGCAAAACATCAAAGTTGGAAAAAATAATATCACTGTTAACCCTAAAACTGCAAGACGCTTAGAATCATTTAAAAGTAAACTCGTGAATAACTTACCATTTTTGTCTAGTGACAATCCTCATCGTCTATATGATGATTTTTTTAATATGTATTGTAAGCTTTTTAATTCCACCTTCATTCCCAAGACTATCTCAGTAAATTGTAACGCATCTTTCAGTGACTGGGCTACCATTGGTATTCACAAAAGTAGAACACGGCTTTATGATCTGTACAACGAAAGAATGCTTGTAAATACTGCCGAATTTAATTTATATGTGAGAAATTACTCGAAACTATTTAAAAAAGTGTGTTGTATGGCTAAGTCACAGTATTTGAGCTCGAAAATTAAGAATAGCAGCAATGTAATTAAAACGACGTGGAATATTATTAATAATGAAACGGGAAGGTCTAGTAACCGAAATAGTGACTATAGCTTAACCATTAATGATAGAGTAATCAAATCAGATTCAGACGTCGCCGTGGCTTTTGAGAGTTTCTTTTCTGATATTCCCGTTTCAACTACGAAATCCCTAAACTCATCACCTACTGTTGCCGAATCTTTGCTTAAGGAAAATGTTAAAGTTTGCGACTCGGAATTTCATTTTGAACATATCACGTGTAGAGATTTAATCAAAACTTTTCACTCCTTAAATGTTAAGAAGACTGCGGATCTGTGGGGTAATTCTGTAGAAGTTGCCAAGTCTATTATAGACATTGTAGCACCTACCTTAGTTCTTATCTTTAATAATTGTATTGATTGTGGGGAGTTTCCTGATCTTATGAAGAATAGTAAAATAATTCCTTTATTCAAAACGGGTAGTACATCAGACCCTACAAATTATAGACCTATTTCAGTACTACCTACTTTTAGTAAAATTTTTGAGAAATTAATTCTAGAACAATTGCAAAGATTTTTTAATAAACATAAATTATTACATAGCAAACAGTTCGGTTTTACGAGGGGTCGCTCAACTACTGATGCCGGTGTTGAACTTTTAGGACATATTTATAGTGCATGGGAAGATAAATGCGATGCTTTGGGCATTTTTTGCGATTTGTCTAAGGCATTTGATTGCGTTCTTCATGAAACGCTAATCAGGAAACTCCGCCACTACGGAATCCGGAACAGCGCTTTGGATCTTCTTACCTCATACCTGAGTGATAGGATCCAGAGAGTTGACGTCAACGGAAAAATATCTCCCGGTTCTATAGTAATAATGGGAGTCCCACAGGGCTCAATTCTTGGTCCTTTCTTATTTCTTATTTATATTAATGACCTACCTTACCTCATAAAGGATAACCACGATATAGTGTTGTTTGCAGATGACACTTCGCTTTTGTTTAAACTTAAACGTCAGCAGCTAGTTACTGACGATGTAAATAGCGCGATTTCAAAGGTAGTGCATTGGTTTAACGCTAATAACTTACTTCTAAATGAAAAAAAAACCAAATGCATTAAGTTTGCACTACCTCACGTTAGGCAGGTGAAAACTAGTGTGTTGGTGAAGGACGAAGAGTTGAATCCTGAAGATAGCACGGTGTTCTTGGGCTTAACTTTAGACGCTAAGCTACAGTGGGGCCCACATATAGATAAATTGTCGAAGAAACTGAGCTCCGCAGCATACGCAGTTAGGAAAATTCGTAATTTAACGGATGTAGAGACAGCTCGATTAGTTTACTTCAGCTATTTTCATAGCGTAATGTCGTACGGTATTCTGTTGTGGGGGAATGCCGCCGATATTCAGACCATCTTTGTTTTGCAGAAAAGGGCTGTTCGATCAATTTATAAGTTGAGTCCGAGACACTCTCTCAGAGAAAAGTTTAAGGAGATTAATGTAATGACTGTTCCCTCTCAATATATTTATGAAAACCTTTTGTATGCTCACAAAAATATAAAGCTATATAAGAAATATTGTGATATTCACAACATAAACACAAGGAATAAAGATAAATTTATTGTACCCACAACAAGGCTCAAGAAAATAGGTGGATCATTTAGATGCCAATGTATACGCTTTTATAATAAACTACCAGGCCACATTCAAGAACTAAGCCTTAATAAATTCAAATTTTTTATAAAACATAGTCTTTGCCAGAAAGCCTTCTATTCTGTTAAGGATTATATTGAGGACAAAAAAGCTTGGGATTGAACTGCTCCAATTGTATTCGATATTTAATTGAATTTGTACCCATTTTTATTTTATTTTTAGTACAGTTTGACATTTTTTTTTTTTTTTATTACAGTTTGACATTTTATTTTTTTTATTAACTATTGTTCGTTTTAGTTGACATTATTTACTTTTTCAAGTACCTGTGGTATTATTATTATTTTTATTTATTTTTTCTTTACTTTATTTACTTTTTCAAGTGTTGTTTTGTAATGTTTATTACTGTAAATATGAGGACTACGTGGGTCATACTATTATTTTTATTTTATTTTTTAGTTTCATTAGTTTCACGATTGTCTGGCAGTTTGAGTACTTTATGCGGCCTATCCAAATGTCCTTTCTTTGGTATTGTTCGTCGTGTCGTTGAGCTCCTTGGATCATGAGTTGAGCTACACGATCACTGACAAATGCTTGCACTGTCTGGACAGGTCCACTCAAATCTGTGTGGTTATTTCTTTAAAAGACCATCTCAGACATTAATCTACATGGTCCTCATATGATTTGAGCAATGTCTGGACTTTAAAAGAGACGGTGACCTCTGAGTTTGTTTCGGATGTTTCTTCTCAGAGTAGTCAGGTACGAAACACCGGCCCCATCTAGCTTTAAAACAAAACATGACATGTAAAAGAGTTTGGTAAACCTAATTGCAGAAATAAATATGATTTATGATTTATGATTTGATTTATGATTTATGATTTACTCGAAAATAAAATAATACAAACAAAAAAAAACAACAGATTTGAGAACCTCCTCCTTTTTATGAAGTCGGTTAATAAAACCGACTTCAAAAACACAAAAAAAGTGAAAAGTAACTTTAGCTTCAGAAGTTGGTGACTAAAAAACTGAATCAAACAAACAAAATTCTAATTTTTTGCCTCTACAATTCCTATACAATTAATATTTGCTATGCATTTATTTAACAAAAAGGAGGAGGAGCTCGTGGCTAAATAATAACAGCCGCTCGGGTCGATCTTTAGGGTAAGCCGGGCTTGCCTAGGTTGGTCTGTGGATGGGTGACCACCCATTACATACCGAGTTTCCTCCGTGCCTCGTAAAGCACGTTAAGCCGTTGGTCCCGGCTGTCATTTGTAGATCTTTGACAGTCGTTACAGGTAGTCAGTGGCCTGAAAGGTCTGACAAGCAGTCTTACCAAGGGGTACCGTATTACCTAGCACTAACTAGGTTGTGGGGGTCAGATAGGCAGTCGCTCCATGTAAAATACTGGTATTCAGCTGCATCCGGTTGGACTGGAAGCCGACCCTAACATAGTTGGGAAAAGGCCAGGCAGATGATGATTTATTTAAAAAAAAAAAAAACAGACGAATTGATAACCTCCTCCTTTTTTCAAGTCGGTTAGAAAGAGAAATACACATCAGCCCCTAGTAGCTTCGATAGAATAAGTTTTTGTTTTACATTATTAATATGTTTTCGTTATATTTACAGGTCCCGAGAGAGATCTCGCGACCGCTCCCGCTCGGCGTCCCCTCATGCTGAGACTAGGCTGGAACACAGCGATGCTTACAAGCGGCGCTGTCGAGACTTCGACGGTGAGTACACTGCCTTTTGAATTTCTTGGGAGGCCAAAGGAAAAGCCCGTAAATTCTTTCTTTATCGTGTGGTTAGCGCCTAACCTGCCCCCGTAGCTTGACCGCCGTAGACAAGGACTTCTTTGACGGAAGAATCGACAAAATGACAGATAGTGCAAAGAAATCTGTCATTGTGTCGACACAATCTGTAATTTTGTCGATTCTTCCGTCAAAGAAATCCTTGTCTACGGTGGTCATGCTACGGGGGCTGGTGTCAGAGTTTTTATGCCGCCCATGGGCCTCTGACTTGGCTTTACATGACATAAAATGCCCGTAAATAAGAACGTTCAAAATCTAGTCGTAATGACTCAACGACAATCAATGTGTGCAACTTATCGAAATTGAATTTTGTCAACAGCTAAATTAGATGTATTTTTGAAAGATTGAGACTAAGATTATAATGTGAACGATTACAAAAGAAGACCCGATGCTCTTCCCTCAAACTCTGGCCTGTGTTGGGGTATTCTTTTAGGAATTCTGAGTGACAGTCTTGAGGAGCAGGGCCCGGTTACAGGCAATACCCATTCTCTATAACTTAGGTCCTAAATAGAACTGACGATGAGTAAGGCCCGCTTGCACCACGAATCGCAAAACGCGTTTAACGTAGAACGCATTTAAAACATCGTTGTGTTATGTCGGTACTACGATAATAAACGTATGTGGGTTGATTCAAGTTTTGAATAAGGCTCTAGACCAGTGGTTCCTAACCTTTTCGATCTTGTCACCCCAAGATTTAGCTAGAGAATCTGATTTACCCCTCCCGCTCTCCCTCATGTTACCAATGAACACAAAACAACACACATAAATACAAATTGACTGTCTACGTAGAGCATCTGGATAAATGTTTTGTCATTGACTTTTGAGTAAAACTCTGATTCTTTTTGTGTTCTCTGGTTTTCCAAAAACAATCCTATTTCTTCACGAAGTTCATAAACTCTGTTTATACATTACCATTATTTATTTATCTTTATATATTACCAGCTTATTACCCCAGCAGAGTACCAGTTTTACCCCCGCAGGGGTAATTACCCCCAGGTTAGGAACCGTGGCTCTAGACAGACGGACCGCATTTCACCTGAATACAGTTGACACGACTGCAATAGAACTGCAAACCAAACGTACAGTCCGATTGCAGTTCAATTGCAGTCGGCGTGCAATCGTGTGAACGTTTGGTTTGCAGTTCTATTGCAGTCGTATCAACTGCATTCAAACTGCATCCGAACTGCAATTTGCGGTTAGATTGCAGTTGAAATGCGGTCCGTCTGTCATCAGCCTAAATCAGTCGTTACAAGATCACTGCCTTTTATTGACGAGTACATAACATTCTGTTTCTATCAATCGTTTCAAGATGACAGAGACAGAATGATGTTTTAAATATGTTTAGCGTTAAACGCGTTTAGCGATTCGTGGTGCCAGCGGGCCTAAGTGTATTAAATTTACTTTAATGATGATTTTTAATGCTGATATTTGTGTTGTTTACAGAGAAAGGCTACTGCATGCGCGGTGACCTATGTCAATGGGACCACGGCAGCGACCCCGTGGTACTTGAAGACGCTTCGGCCGCGCTCTCCACTGTGCTGTCACTGCCGCCCGCGCCCAGCGTACCCGGTCAGTACTTTACACTAGTCATGGATCCAAAAATATAAATAAAAAGAGGTAGATGTCGCACTAGTGCACGCAAATTGTTGCAGATAAATTCAGACAATTGTCGTAATTTAAGTACTTCAAGCGCAATAGCTATCTCTTTCTGTATCATACGTTCCGTATTATCTATCGCAGTCGTAACAACGCAACGATGTTTGAACGCCGCTCAGTATGAACGTAGCGTATCTTTCTTTATAATATCATTGTTTGAATCTGGTATCCAGAACAAAGAGATGAAACAAGTATTCTGTACATCAAATCAAGTAACTACGTAAAAATTATAAGATTTTATACTATCATGGTCACTAACATTACTATTAATACTAACGGGATATTTACCATGTTTACTGTTTGTTATGAGTTCCCGATATTTCGGCGCTGTTGCAAGCACCATGATCACGGATAAACTGAAGTTATTGCGGGTGGGTGTTTATGAGCAGACAAATCGGTCTACCCTCTTTCTTGTTCGTTTTTTGCACCCAGTACCGCTACCACTGTCACTCGCAACTCGATTCTGCTCCCGACACACGAAACTCACGAAACTTCAGTTTATCCGTGATCATGGTGCTTGCAACAGCGCCGAAATATCGGGAACTCATAACAAACAGTAAACATGGTAAATATCCCGTTAGTATTAATAGTTACGTAAAAATTATTGCTGAGAACCGAATTTTTTATCGTTTACTGTAGGGCTCAATGTATGTATTGTGCTGATGGATGCAGGGGTCACAGAGGTATTTAAAGTAAAGTTATGGCATTTAAACCTTGTGGTTAAAAAAAATCTTATGAAAATCCTCCAATATCGTCGTAACTAGAAGGTTCCCAGGTACGGTCCTGAAGAAAAAAATGATCGCAATGATGGGGAGAACAAATGCCTTTCGGCTTCGTTAAGGGTCTTTTGACACCCAGTATTTGTATTTGTATGTGGCGACACTTGGGGGAGGCCCATGTCCAGCAGTGGACGTCTTTCGGCTGAAATGATGATGATGATGATGATTTTTATCTCTTAAACTTACACGGGACCTACATACGGGGTGGAAGGGACACCGACGCGAAAAGGGTTCCACGTATTCAGTACATCATTATGAGCCCTACAAAGAAATTTTTCCTCGGCAATTTAAAAAAAAAAAACAACTGTGTCCTACAAAAGTGTATTACCTACACGGTAAAAATGTATGGAACGACAGATTTTTTATAAAAAATTCAGTGTGTGTGTGATTTGTGTGTGTGTGTGATTTGTGTGTGTGTGTGTCTGTCTGTGTATGTGTGTCTCTGTGTGTGAGAGAGTTGTGTGTGTGTGTGTGTGAGAGAGAGATGTGTGTGTGTGTGTGAGAGAGATGTGTGTGTGTGAGAGAGAGATGTGTGTGTGTGTGTGTGTGTGAGAGAGAGATGTGTGTGTGTGTGTGAGAGAGATGTGTGTGTGTGACAGAGATGTGTATGTGAGAGATATGTGTATGTGTGGTGTGTGTGTGTTTAGTGTGTGTATGTGTATGTGTGTGTGTTTGTGTGTACGTGTGTGTGTAGTAGTTGTGTATGCAATGTAGCTCATAATGATGTACTGGATACGTGGTAACCGTTTTCGCGTCGGTGTCCCATCCACCCCGTACATTCTTGCGTACGTTTCTTGGGCGAGAGAAAGGTCGTAGCGGGTAGCGTAGCGTCCAGTAGTTTCTGTTAACCCCATAAGAAACATGCGTAAGTTGAGTGTGTATTATTTATTTATTTAACACTTCAACCACATAAGTACAGAGGCGGACTTAATGCCATAGGCATTTTCTACCAGTCAACCTTTGGGTGATGCAGAGACAGACAGTGGTAGGTGTATATCTGAAAATAATTTTAATTAATACTAAGATAAGCTACAAGGATATTTAAAATACTATAAATATATATCAAATACTATAAATATATATCAAAATTTTGATAAATATAAATAGACATTTACACGAATAAACTAAAATAAAAACACAAATAATGGGGAAAATATTACAGTCGTGACGAAACTGCCAGCTTCTTCCGAATGTACTCGCGAACTTTAATTTTAAAAGATAAGCGATTGGTTAACATCCTGATTTCCTGGGGAAGCGCATTCCACAGAGATATAAACTGGACAAAGAATGATCGGTGAATGAAGTCAGTGCGGTGAGAGGGACATTGAAGTATACGGTTTTGCGATGATCGCAGGCTCCTATTATGGTTGGCGCAAATATTAACAATAAAATTTTCTATATTCCACAGAGTACAATCCCCTGACGCCGGATATCTGGTGCGGCGGGTTCCCTGCCTACCCTCCGCCGCATCCGATGCATCCGCATCCGCCCAGGGAACTCATACCTATACCTAGGTCAGTAGCGTTTGTTGATAAACTATAGTCTGGCCAAGTCTGTCGGGCACAAATGTATGAATATTCATATTAACTTTTACATAACATAACATCATGGATTCACTTCTGTAATTCTCGAAGGATTAGATCGAGGTGAATCTAATAGTACATCCACATTTTCTAAACAATAGCGTGCGAGTCCATTGCCATCAACTGGGCACAAACCCAGACTCCGTGGCTGCTACTGAAATTTCTGACGGAATAACCCAATAACAATTTGCCCGACACGGGTATCGAACCCAGGACCTCATCTTCAGCAGTCGTGATTGCAACCACTAGACCAGCTATTATTATCTATTAGCTTAAAGTCTGATTATGCTATGAAATAGGCAATAATACTTGGTCTAGCCCAGCAATAGGAACCATAAGGTCCCTAGGGCCTGGGACACAGGCCTCCTCTCTGCTAGGGAATCCATCATGCGTATCCAGTGAGGGTTAGTCGATGTCACACATTTCCTTATTTTACCGTGTTGAGATCACTGGTAATGACATAAATAAGACAAAAATAATCCACCTACAAATGTTCGAAAATCCCACGACCTGCAAGTGCAAGGCTACCATTGGTCCAATAGTTACAGCTTCTTAATCAGATGTCCCCGTGTTGTGACAGGATCCGTCACGTGGCGCCGTCCCTGCGCGGCGCAGGCGCAGCCCCGCCCCGCCACCCCCCCCCGCACAAGAAGAACTTCGACTACAACCGGTTTGGTGAGTTCTAAAATTGAAGTAAAAGACTCCTAGGTCCGTTCAGTACGTCCTGGTCGCCAGGATCGGGTAACACCTGTCTCTGCCAGCCATTATTGGGGCTATGCTGGCGGAGGCTGACAACTAGAGGGCGGGGACCTCGTCCTGTGAGACCGTGGAGTCCAGAAGGAGGCTGCCAAGCGGGGCCGTGAATGAGCCGAACCTGATAGGAGTAAAAACCGTCAGGGAGGCAACCGCCTCGATACTAACCACCCCTCGCCACCGCCTGCTGCACTTACAGTAGGTGGGATTGTGGGGTCACGGCCGCTCAGACTGAGGGCTCTGTCCACCAACTGACCTCAGAAATGACGGTAGCGTTTCTTGGACTTACTTCAGTCATAACGTCCATTTTCAGACACCCACTGTGTAGATAGCATTTGCCATAATAAAAGAAAACATAAAAGGTGTAAAAATACCCTTAAAGACGCCGAAAGGCACTTGTTCTCCCCGTTATGGAGATCAATTTTTTTTGTTATAGACCATACCTGGGGAACCTACTAGTTTTTTATAAAAAAAATTTTGATGCAAGTTTTTATGTTATAACATTACTTGAAATATCTCCACAACCTATACTATTCAATACTTCCATCAGCACAATGTTTTGAGTGCGTTACATTGAGTCCTACCGTTAAAAGTGATTTTTCACCCCCAAAAAAAGTCGTTCCCCAGCAATAATTTTAGCGTAAAGTTACTTAGTTTGATGTACAGAATGCTTGTTTGACGGCTGTGTGAAGGGTTCGTTTGTACCTTTTAAAGTTAAACTAGCTGTACCCCGCAGTTTCACCCGCCGCTTCTGGCTTGTTTTCTTTTTGCTCGGTTCCTATTGGTCGTAGCGTGATGTTATATCCTTCCTCGATAATTGGACTATCCAACACTAAAAGAATTTTTAATTCGAAGCAGTAGTTCCTGAGATTAGCGTGTTCAACCAAACAAACAAGCTCTTTAGCTTTATAATATTAGTATAGATATAACGTTTATTTGCAGGCCCACCCCGTCCCCCTCTACCAGCGAACTCGGCCAACTGTTCCTTGGAAGTGAAGAAAGTGCCGCGAGGACTCAACGATATAACACATCTGAACAACCACTTCTGCAAGTTTGGCAAGATTGTTAATATACAGGTAATGTTTAAACAAGATTTTAGTAGTTATACAAAATCAAAATCAAAATCAAAAAATCAAAGCATTTATTTCAAATAGGCCAGTTACAGGCACTTTTGAATTGTCGAAACAAAGACAATAATAGCTTGAGTCCCAGTCACAAGGCATAAAAACTGTGAAAGTACTGTAGTTGCCCATTCCCTAACGTAGATCTCTATGGAGAAGAACGGGCAAGAAACTCCATGGACACTCTTTTAAATCAGTATACTTTTACAAACTCTTGGTTACATCATTCATGTTGAGATGGTACATTATGTGAGAACGATGTAGCAAGATGTGTACAGGTTATTAAGCCACGAAAGCTAGTTCTACAGGGTGATTGGAAGCTGGGTGCAAAGCTTTAAGGCGAAGATATAACAGACAATTTAGAAACATTTAAGCCATGGTTGTCTTAGACGAAGTCTTACCATTTTTTTTAACCTAATTTTTATGTTTTTTTTTTCGAATATTTTCAAAATTTTAACTAAACTGCTTGTTTATGGCCAAATTGAGTGATAAATGAATTAATTTTATTTTATTTTATTAAAGTAATGTGTAAGCAATCTAGCAAAACAAGTTTTAGGCCACTGTGTCGTTAGACATTTTTTTACAGACACTTAAAGTTCATAAAAAATTTAAAAATTCATCAATTGTTTTTGTAAACCTTATTTTATAGGAACCTTCTAGTTACGGAGATATTTGGGGTCAAAGACCCAACTTTTTCACAAGTTTTTTTTAAATACATGTTTTTAATGTAAGATTTTTACTTTACACACCTCAACGACCCCCGTACTATTTAATCCATTCATCAGCACAATGCTTTAAGTATTTTCCATTGAGTCCTACCGTGTCACGTGATTTTTCACCCCAAAAAAAAAGTCGATTCCCAGCAATAATTTTTGCGTAAAGTTACTTAGTTTGATGTACAGAATGCTTGGTTGACGGCTGTGTGAAGGGTCTGTTTACACCCTGTATTAAAAGTTTTGATTCTAGAACATGCCGGTTCCCTCATGATATTGTCCTTTGTAATCAGTGGTAATAAATTTATCGTTATTTACATTAATAGTATAACGCGAACCGGAAGACGTTGCGTTGGAAGGCCTCCCACTAGGTGGACCGATGACCTGGTGAAGGTTGCAGGGATCCGCTGGATGCGAGACGCACGGGACCGGTCAATGTGGCGACACTTGGGGGAGGCTTATGTCCAGCAGTGGACGTCTTTCGGCTAAAATGATGATGATGATGATGATGATGATGATGATGATGATGATGATGATGATGATGATGATGACATTAATAGTAACAAAATATCGTTTTTCCATCAGGTGTCCTACGACGGCGATCCAGAAGCGGCCCTCATCACGTTCAGCAACCCCACCGAAGCGAATGTAGCTTACAAGAGCACGGAGGCGGTACTCAACAACAGATTTATCAAGGTGTTCTGGCATAATCCTGAGGTGAGCACTATATTTTTTTTGACGTGACAACGTCTTATAATTCGATGGAGCCGGCTGCACGCACGAAAAAACGCGTTACCTCGCTCTGAGGCGATCCATAAAACAGTTGCTCAACGCACATTCATACTTGTAAAAACTATGTACATTGTAAAAAAAAAAAAAAATTGACTTAATTGTATTTATGCGTACAAATAAATGTAACTTGGTCAATTCAATTGTGATTTCCATTTACCTCCTTCTCTATATCCATACAAAATATCTATCAAACAAATAAAATTAAAATTTTCTTTTGAAAAATGCAACCATTCCATCAGTATTTTCTTATGACGTTGTCACGTTCAACTATCGTCAGTAAACCGACTTTACAGACAACCGATTTTTTTCTATTATTCTAGCATATTACTGTCCCACTGCTGGTCAAAGGCCTCTTGTCATGCAGAGAAGGCACGAGCATTGATCACCACGCTTGCTCAAGACTTACATAAAATATGAATTGTAAAATTCACATAGGCCCGCAATCGAACCCACAACCTCGGTTATGACCGTGGTCTTAACATCTAGGCCACCACAAAAGCCTTTTTGTAATACCAAGCCGCTAGGTAGCAGTACCCAAAGAAAACCTCTGCGCGAAGACCTCTTATCTCCTCTTACGGAGAAATGAGCTGATCATTACGTTAGCCGAAGCCGAAAAAAAAAGCAAAATTACCAATTTTTTTTTACTGGTTCAGTGGTAAACCATCGGAAGCAGTGTCCTTAATATAACATCAGAAAACAGATTTCTGGTCAAAGACATTTAATTCTCATAAAAAAATTACATTTCACTTACATGAGAACAAATTTAGATATACATTATTGATTGTCCTTCGACACTCGGGACTTACAATTAATCTGACGTAATTATTATTATATACTATTTATTGTCCTTTATTAATTTCTATACAAATAAATTACATTTTAAAATATTCCTTAAAAAAAAAACAATATAAAAAACATTTAAAAATATAAAAAAAAAAAATATTAATTTTTAATTAAATTATTTACTTACATTATTATATTATTATTATTTTATTATTATAAGCTTATTTTGCTCCATTGCAGGGGCAAATGATTTTTAAAACTGATATTCAAATAATTTCTGGGCATTGACGCCAAAAAATTATCACTTTTAGATATGGATACCTCGTAGTGAGAAACCTTAAAAACAAAACATTCTTAACAACAATTCTAACACAATTTTAATTCTAGAACTTCCATCAACAGAACAAGCAAGAGAACATGGCGCCGGGCGGTCAGCTCGCGAACAAGCAGACGGACCGACAGAACTCGCAGCATCCCATGTCGCACAACAAGGTGCTTATCAACAGAGACAACATTAAGGCCACCGCCGACAACAACGCGAAACAGCTGCAGGAGAAGGTGAGATTATATCGTTCTAATAGTTATTAAAAAAAGAGAAAAAAAACTGCAAAATGTTGCTTAAACATTTTGCAGAAACACTCAAACATGTTAATGAAACACTCAAACATGTTAATGAAACATTAAAAAAGGTTGATGAAACATTAAAACATGTTGATGAAACATTAAAACATGTTGATAAAACATTAGAACATGTTGATTAAACAGTACGAAATGAAAACATGTTGCTGAAACACTGCAACATTTTGATAAAATATGTTGTTGCAACACAAAAACATGTTGCAGACACGTTAAA
Source organism: Noctua comes (assembly GCA_963082995.1). Classification (NCBI taxonomy): domain Eukaryota; kingdom Metazoa; phylum Arthropoda; class Insecta; order Lepidoptera; family Noctuidae; genus Noctua; species Noctua comes. Next base: position 2,857,906 of record OY720295.1, on the reverse strand, counting down.
ACATGTTGCAGACACGGTAAAACATGTTGCAGACACGGTAAAACATGTTGCAGACACGGTAAAACATGTTGCAGACACGGTAAACATGTTGCAGACACGTTAAAACATGTTGCAGACACGGTAAAACATGTTGCAGACACGGTAAAACATGTTGCAGACACGTTAAACATGTTGCAGACACGTTAAAACATGTTGCTACAACATGTTGCAGTTGCTACAACATGTTGCACAAAGATAGACTCCCTTAAATGGACTGTCAAACTTTTGGAAATTGATTTATTTGGCTGCAGTTATGCCAGTCAATCACAGCAATTTATCATATTTTTTATGTCAGCTTCCTTTTTTGCCGATTCTCTTCTTCCAATCCTATTTACCTTGCAGATTCAATCCATCCACTAACTCCAATATTTTTCTATCTTTACAGCAAGAGAAAGAGAAGGAGCTAATGAACGGACAAGAGCCGAAGAAAGAGATCGTCAAACAATCGATTACTAAGAGCAAACAGGTTATGGAGATGCACAAGAGGGCGCAAGCGCTGTTGGAGACCCAGCTGCAACAACAGATGCTGTTGATACAGCGGCTGGAGACTGGTAAGTAACCAAAAACATCAAATATAGAAAGAAAATATCTTTATTCGCCACATGCCACAAGTGCACACAATATAGGGTTTTTCCCAACTATGTTAGTGTCGGCTTCCAGTCTAACCGGATGCAGCTGAATACCAGTATTTTACATGGAGCGACTGCCTATCTGACCTCCACAACCTAGTTAGTACTAGGTAATACGATAACCATTGGTAAGACTGGTTGTCAGACTTTCAGGCCACTGACTACCTGTAACGACTGTCAAAGATCTACAAATGACAGCCGGGACCAACGGCTTAACGTGCTTTCCGAGGCACGGAGGAAACTCGGTATGTAATGGGTGGTCACCTATCCACAGACCAACCTAGGCAAGCACGGCTTAACCTAAAGATCGACCCGAGCGGCTGTTATTATTTAGCCACGAGCTCCTCTAATAATCCCCATCCCATTCCAGCAATTAGTGCCCGACGCTGGTCCTCACGCATTTTTATTTGTACTTTTGGCACAAGCCCGCCACACTTCCCAAGCCACTGCAACTCCTGTTTGTGCCAGTATTCATTATAACATATTATTCCCTCAGGCAATGTCACCGGTCCCCAGCGCGCAGCCTTACTAGAAGCGATCAACTCAGCCCAGGAAGGCATTGAGAAGCTCCGTAAAGAGCTCGTCGCCTACAATGGAACGCTCAAACAGATGCAGGTATGTTTGCTTTCAAGTATATGTGTTATGTGTGTGAGTGATATTGAAATATATGTGTGTCCCACTGGCGAAATATTCACGTAGAACATGTTGAAATGTCTTATCTCTCTTTTTTGTCGTGATCATCATTCTCCTGGCCTTATACCTGTTTATTTGGGGTCGTAGCATGTCCGCTTGTTTGTGAAAATAATGACATAAGTCATAAAATAAGAATTTCCTACTGGACAGCGTTTTTTGAGTTAATTTAAAAATATTTGCATTATGATTGCCAATTTTTTTTTTCATCCAAAGGCGATAGGTTTATATTACGAATACGTAATATAAACCTTTCGCCCTTGGATAAAAAAAAAAACGAAAAAAAAAAAACAAAAAAAACGAAAAAAAATATTTAAAAAACGAAAGTAATTATTAAATTAAGTAACGAAGTATCGTTACTTAATTTATTACTTACTTTTGTTAATTTTATATTCAACTACAAACACCGTCGAAAAATCTAATATTTTGAGTTATGTCATCTTTGTTGCAAATGAACGTGTCTTCTTCCATACTTCTCTACTACTCGTCAAATCACGAGTAACCATTTGCTTCTCTTAGTTGAAATCTTTTATTTCTTTAGACACCGTGCTTTTCTGTGAATGTTTCGACAGTGGAAACGTATCATAAAGATAAACGCACACTTGTCTACGCCGAAAGAATCGACCGCGCCGTACGAAACGTTCTATCATACGTATAACGTTATCTATTCGTCCGATTCGGTGCGGCTAAGTATGCGAATTTTCAGTTTAATTCTAAAATTCGATTCTTTTGGCTTTAATAAGTGTGCGTTTACCTTAAGGAAACGTAATAATCAGGTGTAAGCAATGGATAAATTAAATAGTTAGAATTTTTAAAACATGCTCGTAAAAATGTCGTATAAATTGAAAGCATTCTTAAGTGACCTCCACTTAAGTGGTAACCGTACTTATCGACGCGGAGTCGCCATGAGCCGGTCAGAGCCTTACGCCCATACTATACAACCGAAAAAGACGACATTCACTTCGTTTTTATTCGGACGACGCGACTTTATAACGCAACGAACTTAATGTGGTTATACGTGACCGGCTGATGCCGATTTCGAATCGATTTATCGTCGTTGAAGTTCTGACACCACGTAAGTCATTTTTAGACGGTTTTGATACTTTGATTTTTGATACCGTTTACTAGAGAATCTGAGAACGCGTTGTTTCAGAGAAACAAGCAAAGTCTATCTCTATTATAATAATTTGAAATGAACACAAATTATAAAATGGAATTTATTGTGCAAACGCCACCACATCAAGCTACTACAATCTGTCAAATTTCTTTAATAGATATAAGATTTTAAACTATCATGGTCACTAACATTATCACACACACACACAGACACACACACATACACACATACACACACACAGACACACATTACATTTACATTATTTTCTTTAGTAGATTTTCAACTTTATCGCTGAAGAATTAGGATCAAGGTTGTTTGGGAAACATTGACAGTTTCGAATAGCTTGATGTGCTTTCGTCTGTACCATTACATGGCATAATTATGCATTTTTTTTTATTTTCTGTAAACTTGATATTTTTGACTAACGTGGTTTTAGAACTTCAACGACGATAAGTGGTAGTGACTCTATAATTCGGTCCAATTTTACTTGAAATTGACAAATATATCAATAAAATGATTGTAACACGACAGGACGAGTCGGTCGCCAGGAATATGTCCCGTCTACAGCTACAGGTACCGAGCAGTTGCGTTTCGCATGGCGTGCACTATCTGTAACGCGTTTATGATGAATATTCAGCTAAAAATGTAGTGCACTTAGTAAACATTACCACCTTTTTGAAAGTAACCGCAGTTTTGTAACTAAATGATTGACTGACACTGATGAATTTTATATAGAGATCTGATATTCGTATATACAACGTGTAACATAATAAACGCAAGACCTCTCGTGTGGTGTCTCAGACCATGAAACTGAACAACTTTTGTTCTATGACTTTTGGAAATTCATAACTTTTTTTTTAGTTTTACCATACATATGGATCAGCTGATTGCGTCAGTTCCTATAGAAAGTATTTTTTTTTTGTTGCGAATTTCAAGAACTCTTAGAACAAAAGATGTTTTGTTTCATGGTGCGAGAGACCACACGGGAGGTCTTGCGTTTATTATGTTACATGTTGTTTATGTACCTAAAGCGTGGGTGTTGACTAGTACGGAGCGCGCGTCAGTACGGAAAAGTGCCGGCTTATTTTTTTTCCATTTTATTGTGTTGTTACTGACAGACTGACTGACAGACTGACAGACTGGCCGACTGACAGACTGACGGACTGGCAGACTGACAGTCTGACAGTTTGACAGTCTGATTTCTTGACTGACTGACTGACAGGCTGGCAGACTGACAGACCTGACAGACTGACGGGCTGGCAGACTGACAGACCTGACAGACCTGACAGACTGAAGGACTGAAGGACTGACAGACTGGCAGCCTGACTGACTGACTGATTGACAAGCAGCCTGACTGACAGGCAGCCTGATTGACAGACCTGACAGACTGACGGGTTGGCACACTGACATACCTGATAGACTGACGGACTGACAGACTGACGGATAAAAATAGAATAAAAATAGTATTTTTTATAATGACCAATACTTTCATAATTATGCATTCAGTGATAAGCTGTGATTTTGAAATTACAAATAAAATTACAAATTGATTTATTTGTATAGCTGTCCTGAATATTCAGTTGACTGCGCGAAAGTCTACCTATTCGGTAAAGAGAACAATTTTAGAGCTTAGGATTTTAGCTGAAATATTTAAAAGAACCATCGCACTTTGTGGATATTTTATCGGTTAATCCGCAACCGATTAACAATCTGCAATGTGAAATGGCTCTTATTTTAAACGCGTTAAACATTATTATGACAAAACACTCTGCATTTGTGTATGGGATGCATCTTGAGTCTTGATTTTCATTTCTTCATACATAAACTTCATGATGATGATTTGTTTCATTTGCAAAATCTTTATTTCTTTTATAAATTTCTACTTTTGTCTATGCAAGTGATACATAGGGATATTTTAAGTTATTAAACGTCCATACGAATCAATCCAATATAAGTACATACAAGGTGTAAAGGAACCCTTCACGAAGCCGTCAACCAAGCATTCTGTACATCAAACTAAGTAACTCTATGCAAAAATTATTACGACTTTTTTTAGGGTGAAAAATCATTTTTTTACGGTAGGACTCAATGTAACGCACTCTAAACTTTGTGCTGATGGATGCATTGAATAGAACTGGGGTCGTGGAGGTATTTAAAGTAAAGATATAACATTAAAAGAAAAAAAACAACAACAACATAACAACAAACACATAACACACACACAACACACACAACATTAAATTTAAACAAATAGTTGGAACTTTGACGCCCAATATCTCCGTAACTAGAAGGTTCCCAGGTATGGTCTAGAAAAAAAAAATGATCGCGATGACGGGGAGAACAAGTACCTTTCGGCTTCGTTGAGGATACTTTACACCCATTATATAAGGTCTAACTATTCATACACGAAATATTTTCAGGGAATCATCTAACGGCTATAACGAAGCCATTTCAAGGGATTTTTTTATTTTATCTGAGAATATTTTTATAAAAATAAATAATTTAAAATTACTTGACGCACAAAATAAATACTAGCTCCTTATTTTTGAACATCCATTACGCTAGTTTACTACGTCGTATTTACCTACTGTCATTGTTAGAATATGAGAGTATAGGTTTTATGCAAAAAGTCTCAAAAAAATTTTGAATTATAATAATTTCGTAAAAAAAAAAACATTCAGATTTTTTTTTTTTTCGTTGCTATGGCCTCTTTACTACTTAAAGAAGTTACTCTTAAAATATTTCGTGTATGAAAAGATAGACCTTATAAATATTTCGGCGATGGAAAACATCATGAAGTCCTACAACCAAACGTTCAAAGACATGAGACATCCCATCAAGCGCTGGGTCGCGTGGGGGATGATGGCCCCCCTCTCTCGCAGAGAGGAGGCACGGGAGACGCACTATTTTTTGATACTGGAATGTATTTATATTCACTGAGATTGCATGTTTTTTGGTTTGCATTAGTTTCACACGTTTGTTTAAATAAAAAACACACATCATTTTTGCTATCGTATAGAATAGCAATAAGTTACGGCATACATAAGGACGGTTTTAATTATTATAAGTTTTTTTTATTTATTTTCTTTACATATAATTTACATTTTTAAATATTTCTATACAAAGTAATATAAAAAAACATTTAAAAATATAAAAAATAGTAACCCATCAGCATCGGGAACAGGGTCCGAGCTACCGGCTAATTATTTTTTTATTTTTTTTATTTTAAATGGGCCTGTTCTTGACCTCAATGTACTCTTGAGAATCCATTAACGGAAAAATTATCTTTAATTTTATTTAAACCTTCATTTGTTAGAAATTAAAAAACTAAAATAAAAAAAATTAAAAAATCTGTTAAAAAAAGCCAAAAAACAGACACTCCATATCCAAACTAAACTAACGAAGTCCAATAAAAGGGTCGGTCGTGCTATCGAAGGTAGTTCGAGAACGATCAGTAGCTCAACTGTCGTGCACTTGGAGCTTTACCCCATATTCGTAATATAGCATTATAAAATCTAAGTAAAAGTAGTATCACGCATGCGTACCGCAACTCGTTCAATTTATTGTCATTATTCACAAAGTACTGTACAAAATTAATTGTGTTATGGTAAAGGAGCTTAGAGGGCTTTTCAGCACGCATATTCAGCATGAAGACTTGATAGCCGAGTAGGTAGGGCGTGATCAGAAACGCTAAAATTATACTATGAAAAGATCAAGATAGGAGCCTTACGGTCAGAGGCCACTTTAAAAAAAAGGCCAACGGGCGGTTCAGGAACGTTGATTTTCATCTCATCGTACTGGTCCTGAATCAAAAAGACTCAAAAGAGCAAAACTCCTTGAACACGAAGCGCTTTGCTACATCGTTATTATGCGCAAAGCCAAGGAGTGGAATTCACTGCCAGCGTCGGTGTTCCCAAGTTCATATGACCCCAATCTATTTAAGTCGCGAGTTAATAGGCTTCTTTTGGGTTAGCTCGTTCCATCGTCGACCTCATCTCTGTCCTCAGGACTAGATTGAGGTCAAGAGTAGGGCCATTTAACATTAAAAAAAAATTGGTTGTCTGTGAAGTCGGTTTACTGACGATAGTTGAACTTGACAACGTCATAAGAAAATACTGATGGAATGGTTGCATTTTTCGAAAAATGAATGTGCGTTGAGCAATTGTTTTATGGAACGCCTCAGAGCGAGGTAACGCCTCATTTTTTCGTGCGTGCAGCCGGCTCCATCGAATTATAAGACGTTGTCACGTCAAAAACATTATTTCACTTTTTTTTTTCTTAGGGGCGGTCTCCACGAGCGAGAGAATCGCGGCGATATTATCGTCGTGTCACGTATTTCTATACGAGAATATCGCCGCGATTCTCTCGCTCATGGAGACGGCCCTTAAGAGAGTGTTTAGAATTATGCGTGACACGACGATAATATCGCTGCGATTCTCTCCTTCGTGGAGACGGCCCCTTGGCCTGCTCTGTCCCACTCTTGGGCAAAGACCTCCCTCCACTCCTTCCATTTTTCGCGAAACTGCGCGTCCTCCTTCAGTTTTGACGGAACTTGGCCAATTCGCCCCGCCATCTCCTTCGTGCCCCGTCCCACGCGATCCTTTAACAAAATCAGAAATTTTATTAATTATTATTACTTATTTATTTTAGTACAAGGAGGACTTAAAGCTAATAAAAACAAACAAAAAAAGAAACCATAGTCACAGTATAATAATATATTAAAAATATATATATTAATATAATTATATATTGTAATTATATTTATTTATTTACCACCAACCATAGCAACATTACAGACCAAGTCCAATACGATGCTAAAACACAGAATTAAACAACATAAACAGTAAAATTACATTAAAAAGAAATATTAATTAACAATTATAATGGCTATCGTAAAAATATCAATACCCCACCATGACCAAGCTCATAGTTGGACACCCCGTTCAATTATTATTTGTGCCCTTTGAACAAATGTCTGCAGGTTTTGCCCAAATATATCTTCCGATACCGTTATAATATTAATAATACGTGCGGCTCGCGACATAGGGGTAAACTTGAGCAGGTTAGTCCTATATATATTTCATAGTATAATTTTAGCGTCACGTGCTATCTATTCGTCTATCAAGTTTTCATGCTGAAAATGCTTGCAGAAAAACCTGGCTCCCCTACCATTCGTTTCTCATTAGTCATTGTATGTAAAACATTAGTACGTATCTTGGTTAGTTACTACTAATAGTGTGAGAGCACCAGTGTTGTATAATAACGCCATTATATCATAATTTTATGTGTAAATAATATGAAGTAAGTGTGGATATGGATGGATTGTAGTAAAACTACAAGAAGCTCACTTCGATAACTTTCCGTGTCCTGTACAACATTAGTTTAAGTATATGCGAAACCTGAGACACGTGTCTAGTATTTATATGTAAAGAATCTATGTACAAAATTTCAAAACTGTGTCATGAAAAATTACAAAGCTATAAGCTTACCCGCGATCATGGCGCTTGCAACAGCGCCGAAATATCGGGAGCTCAAAATAATGAATAATCACGGAAGATATCCCGTAAGTGACAGTATAAGTTTAGCTATAAGCTTGTTCTGTTACCTGGTTGTCCCTACAAAAACGTTGCCACCACGCAGCGCGCCTCCAGCGTCGTCTTGAGCTCATTCATAATAATAATTTGGCAGTAGGTACCTAAATTATTGCGATAGGTATTTAATGTCGCTTGGTGTCCAATTTGTAATTTTTTTAAATATTTTTGGGATAAAATACACACAAAGTTGCGGAACTCAATTTCTGCCGCGTAAGTTCGGCGCTTATGGTGTGTCATATCAGCCGAATACGTCGGAACATAAAATCAGCCGCCGAACTTCGGTCGCGTAACTTCGGCATAGTGTGTTTAGAAACAAAGCGAGCAGCTCCATTATTCGTCAGTCAGTTGCCACGCAGTTTGATATCGCCCAAGTATTGCAATCTGTCTATACTCACACTTAATGGTTTTGTCCGTTTGTGTACATGGTATAAAAGTTGTGTAATTTAGTGTATCTAATATAATATAGTGTTGAAAGTGTGTATTTTTGTGACGACTAATCATGGCTTTGTGAAAATGTATTTAGCTTACAACTTAGCAATTAGTTACATTGATGAAAACGGCTGTATTCAACTAAATTCAAGAATAACGGCTTCATCGCCGCAGTTACCCCACGGCTTATAAGGCCCGGCGCCCATTGGCGGCATGGCAAGGAATTTTTAGGTGACGAATAAAAATATAACTTAGTTATATGGAAATAAAGTTGAAATTTCAATATTAACTGTCGTAAGGACATGCCACGGTATTGTTTTTGTACTAACGATCGTTAACAATGAAATTTCAACTGTATTTATAAACTAATAAGTTATATTTTTATTCGTCGCTTAAAAATACCTTGCATGCCGTGCTGCCAATGGGCGGGCCTTAAGGTTCATTTTCCAAATGGCTTATTTTACTACTGCCGGCTAAGTTCCCTGCTTAACGAAACATATGTTTTAGAAAGAAAAAAAAAAAAAATATTTATCTCGCTCACACTTGCACAGAGTCTAGGAGACAAAACGAGAAAGATATATTTTCTCTGTCAAGTATTTTGAAATGATCGAACGACGCGTTTTGAACTAACCAAACCGGCGCCTTGCACCGGCCGAGTAAATGACGTCATTTGTTATTGTTATGCCTGTGAGATAAAAAAAATGTAAAGGGCTAATGTGGGCCACTGGTCGTTTAAAACCATAATTAATAAAAATAAAATAGGATATTTTTTGACACAAATTCTCTTGCTCGGGTTTTAACGTGGTCACAAAATTAAATTCAATCTGATGTTCATAAAAAATATTTTATACGTTGCCCCACACTAGGAATTTCTCCTGTATTATGGGTGCGTTTACAAACATTTAAACTCACATACACAAACAGCCAGACCCGGAACAACTACCTGTAGATCATACAAATATTTGTTCCGTGCGTGAATCGAACCCGCGACACGCAGCGCAGCAGTCAATCGCTCAGCCACTGCGCCAACCGTGCCGTCAATATTGTATCTTTATCTCAAAGGTATCTCATCTCATCGCATATTCCTTCATATAGGATTCTGGGTCCATTCATTATGTAAACGTTATCACATCCAATGCATTAATAACTCATTTGGAAGGGTTTAATTCAGTGTTTCATCCACTGTGTCAGAAAGAAGCGCTGAGCTAAATTTTTACATTGACATTGAAAAATACACTTTAATGCCAATGTCATAAAGTGCAAAGTTGTACAAACATCTGTCGACACCACAACGGTTTTGCACTGTAAGTGATAATAAAGTTCATTATCCAATGTCACCCAAAAATCATTTACTTTGCATTTCTTTCGGTCTGCACCAAGCCAGTCTAATTTATATACTCTTGGGACGAAACGCCACAAAAACTCATGACCACATATAAATGTTTCATATACTCAAAGCCTTGTACATAGCTTTAACTGGGCTTCCATTGCGATTGTTAGCAGGCAAAGAAACCGAAGACTAAGGAAGAGGCGCAGAAAGAGATCTTGGATGCTGAGCTGGACCTGTTTAATAAGCAACAGGTATGTGAAGATTTTTCATCTGAGACTCTGACCCAAGTAACTGACCCAAAACCTAGTAACTGGATGATAATATGATACCTATAAACTAACCAGTATCGTCCAGTAATAAATTTGATTTATTTCCTCATACGCAATGTATCGCTAGCGTGACAAAACGCACGTATCGAACGGCAAGCGCGACGACGAGTTCGATAAACTTCGTAGCTAGGCCGGAAATGAACAGACTGGTTAGTCTACAGGTATTTATTTATTTAACACTTCAAGCACAAAGTACAGAGGCGGACTACTCGGCGGAGGTATCATATCATCCAGTCACTGGGTTTTGGAAGTCAGATGTTTTTTTTATAAATGGCATCTCGCAGGTAAACCTATGAGGCTGGCATAACTATTCTTTTATTTCAATTTAAAATTACATTCCCTGTACGCAGCACTGCATTTATGTCAATAATACGGCTAAAATAAAAAAAAAACCAACAATGGATGCTGAAATACTCCGAAAGACGCCAGAGTTTATCGAACTCGTCGTCGCGCTTGCCGTTCGTTTTGCCACGCTAGCAATACATTTTGTATGAGGATATAAATCAAATTTATTGGATTCCCATAACGTTCCTGAAATAATTTCTTGTACCGGTCATCTTAGTATGATATACTGAATTCACTCCATCAGTCTGCAGAGGGCTGTCCCTAACACCCTGTATTTACATGACGCTAAATACAGGGTGATTCATGCTGATATGAAAAAGCTAAAAACATATTTTTTTCTCTAACAGGAAGGCCAAGACGTAACGGAGCTGACGAAGAAGATTGCAGAGCTTCGGCGACTGATGTCGATACAATTCCCGTCGCACAGTATGATGAGAAGGCCACATGCGAGGTAAATTGATGATTTGTTATGAAACCCGCTGTATACAGGGTGAAAACAGACCCTTCACATAGCCGTCAACCAAGCATTCTGTACATCAAACTAAGTAACTTTACGCAAAAATTATTGCTGGGAAACGACTTTTTTTTTTGGGGTGAAAAATCACCTTTTATGGTAGGACTCGATGGAAAGCACTCAAAGCATTGAGCTGATGGATGGATTGAATAGTACGGGGGTCGTGGAGGTGTGTAAAGTAAAAATCTTACATTAAAAACATGTATTTAAAAAAAACTTTTGAAAAAGTTGTAACTTTGACCCCCAATATCTCCGTAACTAGAAGGTTCCCAGGTATGGTCTAGAACAAAAAAATCGCAAAGACGGGGAGAACAAGTGCTTTTCGTTTATGTTAAGGGTCTATTTACAGCCTTTATAAGGCCTATCTTTTCATACACGAAATATTTTAAGAGTAACTTCTATAAGTAGTAAAGAGGCCATCACAACGAAAAAAAAATTATCGCAATGTTTTTTTTTACGAAATTATTATAATTCTAAAAATTTTTGAGACTTTTTGCATAAAACCTTTACTCCCATATTCTAACAATGACAGTAGGTAAATACGACGTAGTAAACTCGCGTAATGGATGTTCAAAAATAAGGAGCTAGCATTTATTTAGTGGGTCAAGTAATTTTATTTTATTTATTTTTATAAAAATATGCCCAGATAAAAAAAATAATCCCTTGAAATGGCTTCGTTATAGCCGTTAGATGATTCCCTGAAAATATTTCGGGTATGAATAGTTAGACCTTATATTATAAACAATAGTTGCATGACTGCCTCGTTGGTTTAGTAGTCGCAAGCGCGACTGCTGAGCATGAGGTCCTGGGTTCGTTTCCCGGGTCGGGCAAAGTGTTTGGTTTTTCCATCAGGAATTTCTCCAGTAGCAGCCACGGAGTGGCCGGTTGATGGCAATAGGTTCGCCCCCTATTACATGGGACTTAAACATAACTGGCGAAATGTGGGTGTACTGTTAGGCACACCTCTGCCTAACCCTTCGGGGATTACCGGCGTGATTTTATAAAAATGGATTCTTGTATCGCTGCAAACCCTTTGTTAATATGTTATTTGTTAAATTTTCAAGCTATCGTATCGTGAAGAGGAAGATGAGGTGAGGCGTTCGATATTATTTTTTAGAAAATCCTTTTATACAACGTGTAACATAATAAACGCAAGACCTCTCGTGTGGTGTCTCAGACCATGAAACTGAACAACTTTTGTTCTATGACTTTTGGAAATTCATAACTTTTTTTTAATTTTACCATACATGTGGATCAGCTGATTGCGTCCGTTCCTATAGAAAGTATTTTTTTTTTTTGCGAATTTCAATAACTCGTAGAACAAAAGATGTTTAGTTTCATGGTGCGAGAGACCACACGGGAGGTCTTGCGTTTATTATGTTACACGTTGTATATTGTCCCTCTGCTGTTGTTATTTTAGTTTATCGAAGAAATTAACCGTTTGAACGCCATTGTCACATATACGTGACAAGCGAGCGCGTGCCCTGTACGCCAAACGACACAAATATGTGGCAAAATGGTAGGTGAAATTGTGGCTTGGCGTGGAGGGCACGCGCGTGCGTTTATGCTTTGGCGGTCAAGGTGTAACATAATAATCTTAAGACCTCTCGTGTGGTGTCTCAGACCATGAAACTGAACATCTTTTGTTCTACGAGTTCTTGAAATTCGCAAAAAAAAAAAAAACTTTCTATAGGAACGCAATCAGCTGATCCACATGTATGGTAAAACCAAAAAAAAAGTTATGAATTTCCAAAAATCATAGAACAAAAGTTCAGTTTCATGGTCTGAGACACCACACGAGAGGTCTTGCGTTTATTATGTTACACGTTGTATATAAATAGGCATTCGAAACCGGTGTGTATTGGTACCTTTTGTTGTCCACTCAAAACTGGTCAAGTTACCACCTCACCCAACTCCTTCCCACCCACAGAGGCGGCAGATTCAACACGGCCACCCGCTTCACTCGCGGCGGGCTGACGCACAAGACGTTCAGCGTCAACCAGTCGGTGGACCACCGCCCGCGCGCGCTGCTCATCTCCGGCTTCGAGGCCGACGAGCTCGACGCTCTCGTCGTGCACTTCTCGGTGAGTTATATTAGTCATAATTGTAATGTAATAGTATCTTACCAAGGAGTATCGTATTACCTAGTACTTACTGGGTTGTGGAGGTCAGATAGGCAGTCGCTCCATGTAAAATACTGGTATTCAGCTGCATCCGGTTAGACTGGAAGCCGACCCCAATATAGTTGGGAAAAGGCTAGGCAGATGATGATGTAATGTAATAGGGATGTTTCCTGTGTAAAAAAAATATGATTCTATTTAGTCCGTCTGGCAGCTGGCCTTGTAAGATTTCACAGGACAAGGGAATTTAAAAGCGTGTCCATGGAGTTTCTTTCCCGTTCTTCTCCATAGAGATCTACGCTTGGGAATGGCCAGCTATAGTACTTTCACTGTTGTTATGGCTTGTGACTGGGACTGTAGCTACATTTCATTGTTGTCTTTGTTTCGATAATAGGGATGTTTCCTGTGTAAAAAAATATGATTCTATTTAGTCCGTCAGTTAGATTATCGAAAAATTGGATACGTATTTTTTGTTTTATCAAATCAATAAAAATTGACGAAGATAAAACGCATCAAAGATGACGAGATGAGATGATGAGATGCCTGTGACGTCATTTTTCGGTAAAAAGTGTACTGAAGTATGACGTCACACGAGTCTTCGACGCACTGTATCGCCTTCATTTTTAGTTTTCGTGAAAAAAGCAAAAATACGTGTCCAATATTTTTTGAAAATCTATCTGACGGACTAATTAGATTTGTTCAGGAAACAGCCATATTCAAAAGTGCCTGTAACTGGCCTACTTGAAATAAATGCTTTGATGTTGATTTTAACCACGGAATTTCCTTGGCCCTGGTTCCAGATAGTCTGCTTGAAACCTTGATTTAGTTCTTTTATACAGGGTGGAGACGACAATAAATTAAACTGTATGTAACTCAAGACGTTACCAGTCTGCATACAAAAATTCAATCGAAAATTACTGGATATTTTCGATTGAATTTTGTATGCAGTTTATTCACAGGACGTTATTTTCATTTTTAGCATTTTCTACATAGTGTAGATAATAGGGTACCACCAACAGGTTAACGAATCCCGCATCGGTATAAACGTTAAACACATGTTGCCAACTCGCTACTACAAAAACCTTGGCCAAAATTGTCGTATTGTCGTCTCCACCTTGTATAAATAAAAAGCATTTTTCTTTTTTTGTAAATGTGAGTACCTTGTGGACTTTCTATTATGGTTAGTAGGGCTTATCTTTAAGATTTTAATAGTCTTTTTTTTCTATTTCTATAATGTGCTCACATTTAGAAGTAACACTATTGTATCCAACTTGATTTGAAAAGGAGTGTCCAAGGATTTCTTGCCCATTCTTCTCCATGAGATCTACGATTTTGGAATGGGCAACTACAGTCCATTCACAGTTATTATGCCTGTGGCTGGACTGTAGGTAGCAGTGGCGAAGGTGCCATACAACATGATTCCTACTGGCCTCCCTTTCAAAAATGCACAGCCAGAATTCTATTGACAAATAATATAATCACATTAAAGATATGATGTACTCCGGCTTACCTCTTACAAATATTGACCCTTCGCGACTGGTAGCTTATTTTTGACTACGCAAAGGTGTCTGTTATGGGTATACCTGAAAAAAAAAAAAAAACTGATTTCATAGTTACCTGAATGTTGTATTGACTAACGGTTTTTTTTTTTATTGCAGCAATACGGCGAAGTGATAAGTAAAGAAGTGGAACTGTCCGTGCCACAACTAGTTCTACAGTACAAGTGTAGACTGCACGCTGAGCATGCGGTCGCCAACGGCAAGCACTACAACGACAGGACGCTATCTGTGAGTGATCATCATGTTCCTGCCCTTGTACCATGTTATATCACTGCTGACCTCACATAAAGGGTGTGAATACACCCTTAAAATAGCCGAAAGGCAAAGGACAGCCGAATCGAATACCAGTATTTTACATGGAGCGACTGCCTATCTGACTTCCACAACCCAGTTAGTACTGGGTAATACGATACCCCTTGGTAAGACTGGTTGTCAGACTTTCGGGGCTCCGACTACTTAGCGACTGTCAAAGATCTACAAATGACAGCCGGGACCAACGGCTTAACGTGTTTTCCAAGGCACGGAGTGATGTTGGTATTTAATAGGTGGTCACCCATCCACGGACCAACCTAGACAAGCGCTACTTAACCTGAAGATCGACCCGAGCGGCTGTTATTATTTATTAACGAATTCCTCCTTATGTGTTCGTCACCAATTATGTTATACATATACAGAGTGTAAACAGACCCTTCACATATCCGTCAACCAAACATTCTGTACATCAAACTAAGTAACTTTACGCAAAAATTATTGCTGGGAATCGACTTTTTTTTTGGGGTGAAAAATCACGTGACACGGTAGGACTCGATGGAAAGCACTCAAAGCATTGTGCTGATGGATGGATTGAATAGTACGGGGGTCGTGAAGGTGTATAAATTAAAAATCTTCATTAAAAACATGTATTTAAAAAAAAACTTGTGAATAAGTTGGAACTTGGCCCCCAATATCTCCGTAACTAGAAGGTTCCC
The DNA here is from genome assembly GCA_963082995.1 of Noctua comes. Lineage (NCBI taxonomy): Eukaryota > Metazoa > Arthropoda > Insecta > Lepidoptera > Noctuidae > Noctua > Noctua comes. The sequence continues at coordinate 2,842,243 of OY720295.1, read as the reverse complement.
AGGTATGGTCTAGAACAAAAAAATGATCGCAAAGACGGGGAGAACAAGTGCCTTTCGGATATGTTAAGGGTCTATTTACACCCTTTATGTGTGCTCAAGTAATAAATTACCACATAATGTATTTATAACCATAAGCAATATCAATTCAATAACAAATGCCATCTCCTTACTCACCAGATAACGTGGACGGCGAACACGACCGCGAGTACCAACAGCACCCCCCGCCCCGCGCCCGACACCCGCCCCGCGCGCAACGGTGACGCACGGGACGACAAGGACGAGGTGAGCTTATAAATAATGAACCTTATTTTGAAAGCACTAGGTCGAGAAATTACATTAAAGGCGAAATTAAAGGCACTAGGGACGACATCTTGAAATCAGCCAAAATTCCGTTATGTCTAAAGTCCCGCCTCTATAACCAGTGTGTTCGGCCCACAATGACGTACGGTGCTGAAACATGGACGCTCACGCAGGAGGCTGTGTACAGACTAAATAAATAAATAATAATAATTCATTTATTCAGGTAATTAGGACCCATTGCCATTTATCACAATACAACCACACTACAAACACAAAAACACAAAAAAACAGAACATTACAATTTAGTCAACAAATAAAATAATAAAATAAATAAATTACAATACAATTAGAAATATAAATACAAACACAGAGAGCCATGGAGCGGTCCATGCTTGGCATAAAGCTGATAGATCGAGTTCCTAACGTCGAGATCCGAAAACGCACAAAGGTTTTCGATATTGGAAATCGCGTTACGGAACTCAAATGGAGTTGGGCAGGACACCTAGCAAGGCGCAGTGATAACAGGTGGACTAAGGTCACCGAATGGCGGCCAAGAACTGGCAAAAGGAACGTGGGTCGTCCGGCGGCGAGATGGGCAGACGACATAGTTGTCATAGGGGGAAAAACCTGGATGAGGCTGGCACTGGCCCGGGGAGATTGGCACAAGAAAAGAGAGGCCTACACCCAGCAGTGGGTGCGAACCCAGCAGTGGGTGAGTTCGGGCTGTGGATGATGATGATGAGGTCGAGAAATGACCTTCTCATACCACAGGGCGTAGACGAGAGATGCGCCCCCCACCTCTTCATTCTTCATCATCCCGGCAGAGCATCTGCCGTCTGGATAGGACCTACAGTGGGCAATCTGGAAATCTCTTAACCGATTACTGGACAATATTAGCCGATATCAAATCGGACCTTACCAAACACAGCCTCTTCGCTGGAAATGCAGCTGAATACCAGTTTTTTTTTTTTGACGTGACTACGTCTTATAATTCGATGGAGCCGGCTGCACGCACGAAAAAATGAGGCGTTCCATAAAACAATGGCTCAACGTACATTCGTTTTTTGAAAAATGCAACCATTCCATCAGTATTTTCTTATGACGTTGTCACGTTCAACTATCGTCAGTAAACCGACTTTACAGACAACCGACTTTTGTTTTTTTTTTTTTTTTTCTTGCTACCTCTTTCTCACATAATGTACCATCTCAACATGAATGATGTAACCAAGAGTTTGTAAAAGTATTCTGATTTAAAAGAGTGTCCATGGAGTTTCTTGCCCGTTCTTGTCCATAGAGATCTACGTTAGGGAATGGGCAACTACAGTACTTTCACAGTTTTTATGCCTTGTGACTGGGACTGTAGCTATTGTTGTCTTTGTTCCGACAATTCAAAAGTGCCTGTAACTGGCCTATTTGAAATAAATGCTTTGATTTTGAGCGACTGCCTATCTGACCCCCACAACCCAGTTATTACAGGGTAATACGATACCCCTTGGTAAGACTGGTTGCCAGACTTTTTAGGCCACTGACTTCCTGTAACAACTCTTTCTTTATTCCCTGCAGACGCCAGCCGACCTCCCAGAGGACACGCTCCTCCGTTTCGACGAGGAAGAAGAGGAAGACGCAGACGAGGACCGCTCCTGGAGACGTTGACGATCGTCTGCCTAGCGTGAGCCTTACACGCTGTGCACTCTGTTGTAACACAGGACTTTAGGCTTAGTTCTTAGTTGACGTAGAAGCGAAACTGGCGAAATTCCTATGACACAAAAAGGAACGGCGCATGAGTCGTCCAGTTTCGTTTCTACGAACTGTGTAATTTGCTACACGGGATTTTAGAATAAGTCTTTACTACACTACTTCTTAGTGCATCGTTTGTGTGGACGCGAAACTGGCAAAAAGATGGCCGTCGATGTGAAACGTCTATTTTAATATTAGCATTCATAATTAATCAAAACTTTAAAGAAATATGGAGTAAATTAAAGAAAAAACTGTATAGCAAACGCGCTCACAAGGGAGTCGATAGCGGTGGCGAAGAGCGACATTGCGCCATGACAGCGTCATGCCGTGATGTCGGTTTTACTGCCAAAGCGCGCCTATAGATGTTTCACATCAAAAAGAAAGTGTGGGGTGAATTTTTTAGCTGGTTTCGCTTCTATGCCTAGCAAATATGAATTAAACTTCGTGTAGAAGTGAAACTATGGAACCTGTCGTTCTGAATTCGTACTCCTTCACTGTGCAAAACGAAGTTATTTCGATTTGTAATAAACTAGTATACGTTTATCTCTCATTGTACGCGAAGGTCATGAAAAGCGAGGTCAGGGTCTAGATATGTACATTTTGATGTGCCGCGGTGTGTACAGTCACGAGCACCAATATATCCTAAATTTAAAAGCAATTTTTGCGAGAAATAACGATTGTAACTTGGAGATATGATCTTTTTCATAAAAAAATGAGTTCCAGGATACTATGTTCGTAACAACATGAAATTTTAATCAGAACAGTAGGAGAAAAACACTTTTAAAAGTTGTTAAGTGTTTACATATTGGTGCTCGTGACTGTACGGTAAGAAGGCGCCTTGACGCCGTCGAAGTTTCCTTCAGTTGAAGCGCTTAGTTTCACTTCTATATCCTTCTTAACTATTAACGAAAAAATAGGGATGTTTTCTGTGTAAAAAAAAAAGAATTCTATTTATTTCGTCAGTTAGATTATCGAAAAATATTGGATACGTATTTTTTGTTTTATCAAATCAATAAAAATTGACGAAGATAAAACGCATCAAAGATCATGAGTCCTGTGACGTCACTTTTCGGTAAAAAGTGTACTGAAGTATGACGTCACACGAGTTTTCGACGCACTGTGTCGTCTTCATTTTTAGTTTTCGTGAAAAAATACGTGTCCAATATATTTTGGAAATCTATCTGACGGGCTAATTAGATTTTTTCAGGAAACATCCCCATTGTGCGAAGACTCGTAGCACTTGAATCTATCTCAACTTTTTTCGTATTTATGGTACCTATCTGTCTTTTACACAATACTTCGTAGTGAAGCAAACGTTTCAGTACTATCGCTTCTAACCGAAGTATTACTTGTTATTTTCTTTCTTCTACCTTTTTATCTTCCGCTATCAACGAACTAAGAATTTATCTTTATAAGTCAGAATATTATAACCAGTGATCGGAATAGGCTGACTATATTTGCCTAAACTTCGTAGAACAGAGACAGAAAGTGGAGACTTCCTTACGACTATATTTTTTTTTTTCCCGGGATTCGATAAAAATCTTCAGTAAGTTGAAAATAAGCTTTATTTAAGATGGGTAAAGGCTATTTTTAACTAAATTTGCAATTAACAAATCTTAGGAATTAATGAAAATAAATAATCTTACTTTAATTCATGTATTCAAATTATATTTACGATCCTTAAACAGTCAGTTTAAGGATAATTCTAATACATGATTTAAGTTAGATTCGTTTTAGTGAAAATTCCTAAGATTTGTTAATTGCAAGTTTAGTTAAAAATAGCCTTTACACATCTTAAATAAAGCTTATTTTCAACTTACTTAAGATTTTTCTCGAATCCCAGGAAAAAAAATATAGTCGTAAGGAAGTCTCCACTTTCTGTCTCTGTTCTCCGAAGTTTAGGCAAATATAGTCAGCCTATTCCGAATACAGATTATAACAAACTATACTTACGATAGACTCCTCTCCTGACCCCCATGACGACCCCTATACTACCCTTTAATACAGAACTGGACAATAGTGAAAAATAATAACAATATTTTAAGGACGTACAATATCGATTCGACATAAATTTCAGGTCGATTCTGATTATTGTGAATTAAAATAATTTTACTAGTAATTATTGTAAGGTTCTGAATCTTGGGGTAAGTCGAAATAAGAATAGGAATGGACGCCATTTTGATTCTCAGTTGGTCAGTTAAAATTGAAACTCAAAGCATTTATTTCAATTTTTTTTTTTTGATACCCTGTTTGAGTGTCCCACCGCTGGGCAAAGGCCTCCCCGTTCTCCTTCCAAACCTCTCTGTCCTGTGCGATATCTGGCCATGTTCGCCCCGCAAGCGAGATCAGATCTTCACACCACCTTTGCCGCGGTCTACCTCGACGGCGATATGCTCCGACAGGCGTCCAGTGGGTGACAACTATTTGAATTAGACTATTTTTTTATTTTTTGTATGGGAAATCATTAAATGCCGCCCCCCCTCACCCCGCTCTGGCCGGAGCGGAATGGAGTGTCAGACTTGTACTGACTAAAACCCATCCATGTTCCTTCTTAGCCCTTTGTGTTCCCGGGCCACGGTATCTCATTCGAACAGTCCCGCAGCCCTGGCAGGTCAATTAGACCATCACAGGCACTTTTGAATGTCAAAAAAACAAAAGGTGAAGCTACAGTCACAGTCACAAGGCATAATAACTTGTGGAAGGACTGTAGTTGCTCATTCCAAAGCGTAGATCTCTATGGAGAAGAATGGGTAATGGAAACTTCAAGTCCAAAATCATGGTCACTAAATATTCATCTGCCTAGCCTTTTCCCAACTATGTTGGAGCCACTTCCAGTCTAACCGGTTGCAGCTGAATACCGGTATTTTACATGGAGCGACTGCCTATCTGACCTCCACAACCCCCTTAGTACTAGGTAATACGATACCCCTTGGTAAGACGTTGTCAGACTTTCAGGCCACTGACTACCTATAACGACTGTCAAAGATCTACAAATGAAAGCCGGGACCAACGGCTTAACGTGCTTTCCGAGGCACGGCAGGTGTCGATATATAATCAAAGTCTTTAGGTTTCCATTTTCGTTTCTTGTTTTGGATATATCACGAAGATCGCTTTGATCATGTTCAAAACTGCTCAGGGTATATCCGAAATACATTCGTAAAAAAAATCATTCAAGATTTTTTTTTTTCAAAAATAAAATTTCTTGTAAGGCCATTCCTATTCTTATTTTAACACTTAATGTACCCATCTACTAAAACGAAAACCTATATAAAACTGCATTATTGGATTTACAGCTCTATGCGCTAAGCTGAGGGTTGAATATCCAACAGCGTTTTATTGGGTGTCAACTATAGTTACTGAACCAATAATTTGCCTACAATGATACGTATGGTACGTCCGTATGTCGTTTATAATAAAAAAAAACTTAAAATACGGCGTATAGGACTTAAATTACGTAAATAATATTAATAAAATCTGCTTTAAAATGTCATATACCAAATAGACTTAAAAAACAAGCGATAAACAATAGTTATTTTTACTGATTTTTATTAAAATGAATTTTTAATAATGGCAATTATGACAGAGAAATGACTTACCTATTAGTAAAGTCCCGAATTACAATCTTCATAGCTTGTTGACGGCAATCTAAATTGTGTCTGTCCAGAATTGAGCTACTAGTTCGGCCTTCAGTAGCGTTCATCAGTTCCTGTAATGAACAAACAGCAGGACCCGCACGACAATTAAGTGCCCCATCGTTTATGGAACAGCACCACATTTTACACTCCAAGACAGAGCCATTAATGAATCAATCGAATTGCGATGAGTAGTCGAGAATTCGTACCATTGCGGTGTCATTTGGAAATGTGGTACGGAAGACGGCATGTCCCAAGCTCGAAGATATATCCATCTACCAACCCACACTTTCCCGTGACTGGCCTGCTTCCAGTTTTGACTGGATGCAGCGGAATACCAGTATTTTACATGGAGCGACTGCCTATCTGACCTTAAACAAGTCACTAGGTTCACGACATCCTTGAGGACTTGTTTGTCAGACTTTCGGGCCACTGACTACCTGTAACGACTGTCAAACATCTACAAATGACAGCCGGGAGTAACGGCTTAATGTGCTTTTCAAGGCACCGAGGGTGGCGAAGTGTAATCAGCCAACCAACGAAAATGAAACCATTTGTGTTGATGTCGGTTTCGGATATATATCACGAATTAAAGCTGTTTCGGTCGTGTCCAAAACCAGTCGGGTATTTCTGAATCGGGAGTAAACTCCTTCTCAAGCAAGGAAGGGTCGCAATATGTAACGCATGGTCACACGCTCATCCATGGAGCGACCTCGGTCAGCGTTGCTTAACCTTGTAGAACACCCTGTTCCTCTCGGACCGTAAAAACTGTCGTTATTTACATTACTGAAAATAAAAGAAAAATCAGTAAAAAAAATCTAAACAAATTTGTACTCCAAAAACGATAAATAATTTAGACATAGGCTTTCTAAAGCGCTTATATATGAAATAAAAGTCTTCCTGCCTAACGGCTCGGAGATATGAAGTTCAAATTTAGCCAGACTTAGTCGAGAATTAGATCATTATTAGTAAAAAGAATCGCTTTATCTGAAGTCACTATAGGGGGCCATCCATAAATTACGTCACATTTTAAGGGGGGAGAGGGGGTCGACGAAGTGTGACAAGGGATGGGAGGGCTCCTAAATTTTGTGACGACTAACATATGTAAGTATTAAAACACAAAATCTGAACGAAAAACTTGAAACTGTATGAACATGTAAAATTTGCAAAATATGTGATGTCACACTGGTAGGGGAGTCTCACAAATGTGGCCAGCTGAGATAAGGACGGGGGTTCGGTAAAAAAAATCATGAAATTCGTGTGACGTAATTTATGGATGACCCCTAACCTAAGGCTACGCTACGTAGAAAGAGGAGCTTCAGCCGAAAATTGAATAACTACGCTCCGCTTTCTGTGTAGCAGAGGTCAAAGTATTCGTGTTATTGCAATATCAACGCATCATCTGCCTAGCATTTTTTCAACTATGTTAGGGTCGGCTTCCAGTCTAACCGGATGCAGCTGAATACCAGTATTTTACATGGAATTCAATATGTCGTTCGACGAATTTTCTAAGCTTATATATACGCGAAATTGGAACTTTATGACACTTTTTTGTGCATGAGATATAAATTCGCATAAATATCGATTTTATTTAGAATTTAAGATCGCTGAAAAATCGACTTGATGCAGAATTTTAGAACGCAATAAATGTATTGGGTTCGAATTCAAGTGCACAACAAAATATATTTGATTTGGAACTGAAACTCGTAGAAGAATCGGCCTGTTTCAGAAATAAAAGTTCTGAGTATAATCGATTGATTATACTCAGAACTTTTTCAGTCGTTTTGAATTTCAAAACCACTTCATATCTATCGAAATGGAGGTGTACCTAGTACGTACGACGGCCAATCAAGCTTCTCAAAACCAGTTTATGCGGGTCTCTCATTGTATAGGAAATCTATACAAAGCGAGGTCAAGTTATACTGGAAATGTTCAGCTTCATGTGCCGCCGTGTGTCTCTTCGGGGATTACAGGCGTGTCGTTAAGTTATAATGTACTTGAGTAAGTCGGCATGCTCATCAAAGTTATAGTAATCACACGAATATTGACCAAAGCCTTTAACGTATATTTCAGAAATTAGTCGTATTGGAAATGGATGAGAAAGCAAGGCGTGTAGGCAAAGAGCTAGTGATCGTTTAACTTTTGTAATAGTAATCATTTTTATATTGAGTGCTTTGACATTTAATATCATTATAAAATGGGTTTTCAGCAACGTAGAAGTGACTTTTGGTGCAGGTTTGATTCTCAGACTTGTCATAACAGTATAGTAGACCATTCTATCGGTTTTATTTTTACAGAAATAATCGTCTATTAGTCATTTCATCATCATTTTCTACCAAGCCTTTTCCTAATTATACAACACCAAATGTAGCCAGTATTTTATATGGAGCGACTGATCTCTAGCACCCAGTAACTAAGTAACAGAACATGCTGTCATAAGACTGTTTGTCTAGTAGTTAATTGGCATTGAAAATACCTTTTGTATTTTTTTTTCTACCTCTTACGGAGAGCAGGCCTGCCTGCATTGGGAACGTTATAGGCTGATTGGGCTGTTTTTGCTATAAGAAAACATTCAATATAAAATTAATTACTTGAACAATTGTAAAACGGTCTCCTGAACTATAAGTCCGCGGAGCGGTATTTCTTAAGAGGTTTTTTTTCTTTGTTAAGTATACATCATTTATTATTTCAAAGCTTTTTCTTTCGTTATCTATAACGTCTATATGGACCCTTATAAATGTAGGCTTGGTTAGGGCCTCCACACACTGTATCGGATGAAATCGTTGCGTTATATTAAAAGGCATTGGCGTGGTTTTTTTTGTAATATAAGATTGTTGTTATATTAATTTAAAATACGCGTGAATTAGATTTAAATGGTATTAGTCTAAATATACATAGTTGACAGAAAATATATTTGTATTATATACCTACTATTATCGTAAGAACATTCTTGAAAAATATACACGGTGAATAGGGACATCGACGTGCAAACGGAATGCTGAAATTCAGTATTTGTTACAATAATCCAACCCATATTATCATCATCATTCATCTCCCGCCCATGTCGGCGCAACATGTCTTCTTCTTCCATACTTCTCTATTACTCGTCATCACATTATATGCGACTTAAATATAATTCAACTCAAAAAATATTTCAATTAATTCATTGACATGCACTTTTCAGTTCTCAAAGTAAGTTTCAGTCAAAAACTAAAAGATGAAGCTACCGTCCCAGCGACAAGGCATATAAACTGAAAGTTCTTTCTTTGCCTATTCCATAGAGACTATTCTATCGAAAAGAACGGGCAAGAAACTACAACTCCACTCCCTACTTCTAACAATGATAAAACATTACAAATAAACTGTCGGAATGAATGAAAGAAAGAAAACAAAAGAAAAAAGAAAGTTAATGTGTGTGTGTGATGTGTGTGTGTTGTATGTGTGTGATGTGTGTGTGTGTGTATATGTGTGTGATTCGGAATGTGGGGTATATATCCGCCTTACCCTTCTGAGATTACAAAGGTGATGTTATAATTCTTCAGCTATTCCATACATTTAGACAACTTTTGTATGGACCAACTGATTTTGATGAAATTTCTTCTCTGGAGTGTCTATCATGTGCTGAATGAATGCATGATATCAGTTTTCGCGTTGATGTCCCATACAACCTGTATAAACTTCTAGATAGATCAATATACAAGACACGGTTTCTTACGATACAGTGTGTTTAGCCCTTAATTCACGACGGAATTTGGAGCTTCAATAATGTTACATAATTCTTATTTTTTTTATTAATAAATTATATAGTTTTAAATTTTTATTATTACATTAGTTTTAAGTCTAACATGTTTTGGAAAATATTGAAAAATAAACGCGCGTAAAAGCAATATTTACTTTGATATAAATACGTATCGAATATCGCTTACTCGTTAAGTTTTAAACATATTGTGAACTCGTAGAACAAAAGTCGTTCAGTCTCATGGTCTGAGAGACCACACGGGAAGGCTTGCGTCTATTATGTTACACCTTGTATATCTATGTAGTTTAAACAAGAATTTAGTCTCTACTTGTTATTAAAAACGTGTAAATGGATATTTCAAGTCTGTAAAAAATATTTCAATGTTTTTCAAAATATGTTTTATCTAGTTTAGGTTCGTGTTTGTCTCGTTTTAATAATATAATGTTTTTGCTCTGCGGTTAGGCATGGATGTAAGGGTGAGCCATGGAATGGGGTGTGCGCCTTTTGATATTCAATAGGGCTTTTCGTAAATACTTGGGTAGAAAAATAAGCCAGGCAACGAAAAAACTCTGAATATAAATGCGACTATGTATATAGAAAGTCATATCTTAGAGCTAAAATAGAGAAAATGTTGATTAAAAAGGACTTGAAATGAAGTGGCATAGTCATTTTTCTTCTAAATTGTGGCACACAATAAAAATACTTTAAATAAACCACCGTATATTCAGTAGAGTAAACTAACTATAAACATTATTCATTAAAAACTATTAAATACAACAACAACAAACTATAAAAGGGCATCAAAAAACTCCTCCTCAACGCTGTCAACTGGTAATGTGTCTAAGAAATAAATAATAGGTAGAAGAAAACACTTAAAAAAACAAAATATGAAGTTGGCGAGTTTTTAGTTTTGTGAAAAGCCTTACAAGTGTGATGTATGTCACTGTAGTTAAACTCAAAAGAATTCTTTAGCAGAACATTCGATTACTCACTAGTGAATAACCTCACAACTCACAAGTGTGATGTGTGTGGTCGTAGCTTTAGTAAAAAAAATCTATAACAAAACTCATTGAAATACACACCAGTGCAAAGTCTACAAATGTGATGTATTTCAGCGTAGTTTTGTTCAAAAGAATTTATCAAGACATTCGAAAACACACTTGCTGAAAAACCTTACAAGTGTGATGTATGTCACCGTAGTTAAACTCAAAAGAATTCTTTAACAAAACGTTCGATTACACACTGGTGAAAAACCTTACAAGTGTGATGTATGTAAGAGTAGTTTTAATTCGATGTGTGATTTAAATAATCGCCAATGTGACCGACCATATCTTTGGACATATTTTTGTTTTTCTAAGTGTCCTCTACCCCACATAATTCAATTTGTTTGTGCTCCGCAAACTGTAAAGGAAAATCGAAATAGAGGTGAGGTGACAATGCCAGCTTCTATGGAAGTAAAGTTCAAACCTCCTAATCGCGTTGTCAATTTTTTAGCAGTACACATAAACTGGTTATTTAAAAGTCTTTTACTTTTCTATCAAACTAGCTGTTGGCCGCGACCTTCGTCCGCGTGAAATTTTATAGCCTATAACCTTCCTCGATAAATGGGCTATCCAACACTAAAATAATTTTTCAAATCGAACCAGTAGTTCCTGAGATTAGCGCGTTCAACCAAACAAACAAAGTCTTCACCTATCTTCATTAGCTTCATTTTTTTCTCGCCCTGAGGCAATGATATTACTCTTACACGTCCAAAAATACGGCCTTTGGCGTCGAATCATAACACCACAGAATATATAACAAAACGTTCTATGCATTCAAGAAATGTAGAGAGTTTAAGGCCACATTTCTCACTCTATGGCTCATCTAAAAGAGATCGCTTGACAGGATTAATCATAGCTGTTAATCGCTAGATTTTTTTGTTCTATTTTATTCTTTTTGTAAATAAAATAATGTTTGTTCTTAGTTTTAAGGCGTGTTCGCTCGTTCTCTCGGTTTAACACAGATAGATTATGGTATTTGGAACCCAGGATATGTGAATGGAATTTTGACACTTATGTAGACAATATTAGGGTTGAATTTTGTTTGAATACTGATTAGGAAATCGGGATTTGTCTGAAGATTTTTTGTTGAAACTAAGGGGGTTTAAGTGTATTACATTGTTTATAAGTGATTATTGTCTAAATTCTAAGTGGCTATATTTGATTTTAGTTTTAATTTCTAATGAATTAAGGTACTTATTGTCAAATAAGTTTTTTTTTTTAATGAATAATTTCGAAATGCTTCCGAATGATACTTGCAAAGCAATAAAAATAATCGAGGGGACGAGTGTAGCTAATAATGTACATACTAGTTCATATCTAACAGACTTGTAAAAAAGAAAAATTTACATGAAAAAAATAAATGAGTCGCGCCGTTGAAAAAATTTATGATGGCCGATAAAAAATATATTTTCTAAGTTACATGACAGCGGCTAGATTGTAACACAAGAAAAAAGAGACTTGTGAGTCACGTTTTCAGTTTGTTTTTGTAAAAAAGAGGAAAGATACGGCCGCCAAAAAATAAAAATTGTTCCATGTTTCTTTACGGACGTCAAAAACGTAAACGATCGAAAGATCGGTGTTTTTTCAGCGGAAGAAAGAAGAGTATCATCATCATCATCATTTCAGCCGAAAGACGTCCACTGCTGGACATAGGCCTCCCCCAAGTGTCGCCACATTGACCGGTCCCGTGCGTCTCGCATCCAGCGGATCCCCGCAGCCTTCACCAGGTCATCGGTCCACCTAGTGGGAGGCCTTCCAACGCAACGTCTTACGGTTCACGGTCGTCAATGAGAAGAGTAGTTCTTGGAAGACTCGAAGAGAAGAACAGAGGTGAACAATGAAAACCATCAATTTGCCATGGCACTTTTTGAGCATATAGGGCCTCATTTGGGCATGTAAGGTTCAATTTGGATTGCCGCGGAACGAAAAGGGAAGCGAATTCGTAAACAAATTGTACAAAGCATACCATCATCATCTGGGTCGGCTTCCAGTCTAACAGGATGCAGCTGAATACCAGCATTTTAAATGGAGCGACTGCCTATCTGACCTCCACAACCCAGTTAGTACTGGGTAATACATATCCCTTGGTAAGACTGGTTGTCGGAATTTCCGGCCACTGACTACTTGTAACGTCTGTCACAGATCTAAAAACGACAGCCGGGATCAACGGCTTTCCGAGGGACAGAGGAAACTCGGTATGTAATGGGTGTTCACCCAACCACGGACCAACCTAAGCAAGCGCGGCTTAACCTGAAGAAAGACCCGAGCTGCTGTGTTATTATTTAGCCACTAGCTTCTCCATTCTTTGGAGGAGCTCGTGGCTAAATAATAATTAGTTTTTTGTTTTCCTTATCGGAAATCATCAAATGACCCTCCCACTCTGAGCGGAGCGGAAGGGCGTGTCAGACTTGTACTGACTAAAACCCATCCATGTTCCTTCTTTGCCCTTTGTGTTCCAGGGCCACGGTATCTCTTTCGAACAGTCCCGCAGCCCAAGTACACAGTCCTCCAAAGAATAAGTACACAGCGTATAATAAACTTTATTAACTGTGTCGCATTTAGACTAGATCATCGTCATCGTCATTCCCCTGCCCTCCAGTGGCGAAGGTTCCATACAACCCGATTCCTACCGGCTTCCCTTTAGAAAATCGCACAGTCAGTATTCTATAGCCAATAATATTCTATACAGTAAAGATATGCACTCCGGCTTACCTCTTACAAAATTGACCCTTCGCTACTGCTGCCCTTATCCCAGTCTATTTGGGGTCAGCGCAGCGTGTCTTGGATATTAGATACGAGCCAAATTACAAGACGCGGATCTTCCGGAGAATTCTCACGCATTTAGCTTGGCAGCTCGTATCTACACGACATAAAAGTATCATTATCTTTTCACCCTTAGGGGCGGGACAAACAGAAAAGACGTAAGAGGAGGACGCGTTTTTCATTTCCGCGTCTTGTCCGCGCCCTGTCTTTTCTGTTTATTTTGTGTCGCGACGCTTCTATACATTTTGTATGAAAATTTATTGAAGGGGCGCTGCGTATGCGACGCGTCCTCGTCTTACGTCTTTGCTGTTTGTCCCGCCCCTAAGGGTGAAAGATGATCTAAGTAATAAGTTGAAAGTGGTCCACCGTCAGTGAACTCGCTAGTACAATTTCTTTACAAACATTTGCTTCCATTCAATTCCGCGACAATGTAAATTGAGCCTTCAGAGTCCATGAAATGGTCTATTCTTATAAAACTACCGCGACAGACAGACAGGGCACAGTCTAACTGAACCACTGAAGATACTACCAACCCCAGAAGACTACAGTTTGAAGATTCAAGATTTCAAGACCTTGAAGATTTCGGCGTTAATAAAAACAAAAGTGTATTTCATTTGAACAAACTGTACACCCAAATCCAACCTATGCAGCCTTACCGCGAGCGCGGCCAGCATGCTGTAAGCGCTCCCCCGCACTCGCCGCACCAGTGACGTGCCTCTTGCGCATAGTGGCGTTGAAGCAATCCACGCGCGCGCGTGCAAACATAGTCGATGCGCTGCAAAAGCGGGCGAGCGCCAACATCATCCTGAACACGTTGAACTGGACACGAAGGGCGCTCTACGACTTTTGCGTATAGTCAGTCCACAAGCTGCTCGTGTACAGAGTAGTGCAGTAGGTTCTAAAAATAATTATTTTAACGTCTTTGAAGCACCGTGCAAACCTGCGGATAACCATGTTCGCTCTGACCGACAGCGCCCTTGGCTCCCGCTCAATGCCCGCATCATCCTTCAAGGTAGGAGTCACGAAATGTCCCAAGCTATCCCTATTCCATCAGACCTACCCTGACCGGTATTACCTATCAATTTGGCGTACCGTAAGGGGCCATCCATTAACCACGTGAAGTTTTAGGCCACTTTTGTACCCCTCTCTCCCCGTTGGTGTAACAGCGTGAGGTTTTAGGCCACGCCTTCTCACCCTTCCCAGCAACACGTGTATTTTTATCAAAAAAAAAAAATCGACGTTAAAAAAAAAATTGACACAAATTCGCTGCTTCGGTTTTTACGTGGTCAAACAATTAAATTCAATTCGATATTTATAAATGAAACGTGTATATTCGATGGCGTGGTTGGCGCAGTGGCTGAGCGATTGACTGGTGCGCTGCGTGTCGCGGGTTCGATTCCCGCACGAAACAAACATTTTTATGGCCTACAGGTAGTTGTTCCGGGTCTGGCTGTTTGTGTATGTGAGTTTAAATGTCTGTAAACGCACCCACGATACAGGAGAAATTTTTAGTGCTGGGCAACGTTTTTTTAAAAAGAAAAAAAATAATAAAAAAAGATTTTTCAAGTCACACATTTTCTTACACGTCTTTGTATGTTGCACGACATAAAAAACACGTGATTCAATCAAAATCAAAATCAAAATCAAAGCATTTATTTCAAATAGGCCAGTTACAGGCACTTTTGAATTGTCGAAACAAAGACAACAATAGCTACAGTCCCAGTCACAAGGCATAAAAACTGTGAAAGTACTGTAGTTGCCCATTCCCTAACGTAGATCTCTATGGAGAAGAACGGGCAAGAAACTCCATGGACACTCTTTTAAATCAGTATACTTTTACAAACTCTTGGTTACATTATTCATGTTGAGATGGTACATTATGTGAGAACGATGTAGCAAGATGTGTACGTTAAAAGTGTCCATAGTAAACAATTCAAAAAAGAAAAAAAAAACAATTCAAATAAGCCGTGGCAACCAAGAGATGACCAGTCACAACTGACAGCGCCCGTTCACGAACATGAGCATGTATCAGCACCATTCAACTCAACCATTTTGAAGGGAACTAAATGATCCGACACACGCGCCACCATCAGCGAGACATTTGAGTGAGCATGACACACTCCTAACCGCCAGGGCACATTCAAGTCAAGAAAAGACGTAGGTTTCCCGCGAATGACAGCTTTCTATTACATAGTACTCACACAATATGGGCTATGCGGCTATATAATACTAAAGAGATTGAATTTATACAAAGCAAAGATAGTTGTACAATCTTCAGCAGCTCCAACATACTATTTAATGCTTCTTCTTCTTAGCGTTTCGATGGCAAAAAGTTTAAATATGCTTAGCCCAAAAACTCAGCCACGTGTAACCCGCTCACTGATGCAGTAAATAAATCATCAAGAGCGCAGGTGATTGGGATATGTAATGCTATTCATTTATGCGTCCCTGTCCTTGTGGAGCAGGACCGGCATTGAGCCAAGCATTTTTATCAACGATATAATCGTCCAACTTGTAATATGCTTACTTACACAGTGTGCGTTTAATGCATGTTTTAAATTTCGTTTCATTCAGTTCAAGAATACTTTGTGGAATTTTGTTATAGCATCTCAAACAGTACCCCATGAAAGATGAGTCTACTTTAGCGAGTCTGAAGCCTGGCTGAACTAATTGGTCTCTATTTCTAGTACTGTAATTGTGTCTGTCACCTCTTTTATTAAAAAGATGTAGATTTTTTCTTACATACATTATGTTTTCATAGATGTATTGAGAATGTACCGTCATGATGTTAATTTCCTTAAACAGTTCCCTTAGAGAATCACGCCTACGAAGATTATATATGGCTCTGATGGCTCTTTTTTGCAGAATAAATATAGACTCAATGTCTGCAGCCCGTCCCCATAGTAAAATGCCATAAGACAGTATACTATGAAAGTAACTAAAATAGACCAGTCTAGCGGTATCTACATCAGTATATTGACGGATTTTTCTAATAGCATATGCTGCTGAACTTAGCCGCCCCGCAAGAGATGTTAATGAGAACCCCATTGTAGCCTTGAATCAAGCGTAATCCCCAGGAAAACTGTTTTATCTACAAATTCAAGCTTCTCTTTATTCAATACTATATCACAATTGCTACTTTTAACATTTGGTAAAGCAAATCTTATGCATTTCGTTTTTTTTCCATTTAACACTAAATTGTTTGCTGTGAACCAGTTATGGACCTGAAGTAGGGCATTATTCACGTCATCTAGATTTTGGGCCCGTCTATTTATCTTAAAAATAAGGGAAGTGTCATCAGCGAATAACACCATATTATGAGGTTGGTTTTTCAATAAATAGGGTAGATCATTTATATACACTAAAAAGAGGAAAGGACCCAATATTGAACCTTGCGGAACCCCCATTTTTACTTTTAAACCCTGTGAATTAACACCATTTATTTGAACTTGTTGTTGTCTATCCTTCAAATAAGATTTCATCAAACTAAGTGCAAGTTTACCTAGTCCGTAATGCTCAAGTTTCAAAAGTAATGTGTCGTGATTTACGCAATCAAATGCTTTGGAGAGGTCACAAAATATTCCTATGGCGTCTTGGGACTCTTCCCACGCAGTAAAAATGTGCTTTAATAAGGTTACACCGGCGTCAGTTGTACAACGTCCCTTGGTGAAACCATACTGTTGATCGTGTAAGATTCTGTTGGTGTTAAAATGATTGAGCATTTGATTCAGCATTACCTTTTCAAAAACCTTGCTAAAAACTGGCAACACGGATACAGGTCTATAATTATTAGTATCTTTACTATCTCCGGATTTGAACAGAGGTATGACTTTACTGTATTTCATTAGATCAGGGAAAACTCCTTGGTCTACACACAAATTAAAAATTAAAGCTAAGTATGGTGCAATAGTCTCAACTATGGATGTACAAACTCTGATAGACATTCCCCAAAGATCTTCGGTCAGTTTGACTTTTATTTGCCGGAAAGCTTTAATAACTATATTGATGACTTAGATTGTTGTTGAAACTATAGATTGTCACTCTATCCCCTCCCCTCGTGAATAATCGGGTTGTCTTCTACCTTCCCCCCCTCTGTTTGTACCTCACGTGACTCGACATAGCGGGACTCGACATAAAGGGAAAAAATCGATTAAAGAACGACCCCTAACCAACATACCCATTCAACCAGACGTACCATAGCGAAAGCTACTCAACCAGTTACCCCGTCAAAATTTTATATTCAACCTGCTTACCGTAAGGGGCCGTCTCCACGAGGCGAGCGAGAGAATCGCGGCGATATTATCGTCGTGTCACGTATAATTCTATACACTCTCTTACGGGCCGTTTCCATGAGCGAGAGAATCGCAGCGATGTTCTCGTATGGAAATACGTGACACGACGATAATATCGCCGCGATTCTCTCGCTCGTGGAGATGGCGCCTAAAGTAAAATATTATCATTAACACTAGAAACGGGATATAACACAACGACAACAACACACAACAACAACATGGTAAAACAACAACCAACAACAACATGGTAAATATCCCGTTTCTAGTGTTAATGATAATTTTAGTGACCATGATAGTTTAACCTTTTCACCGCCACGGACTTCAATAGAAGTTCCAGATTTCCGTGCCACCAGCGCCCACGACTTCATTAGAAGCTCTTAATTTTTAACTTCCTATAAAAAAACATAAAAGTACTGTATTGAAAAGCTTCGTTTCATTTTATTATTTAATATAACACGGTCTAATACCCTGTTTTTTACTTTTCCACACAAAATATTATTATTATTTGTCTTAAAATCGGCAAAAACATTTATAGCTTGGCGCTGGCGAGGCATCGCGTTCTATGTACGTTGGCGATGAAAAGGTTAAAACCTTATATTGTAAAGTATATAGTCTGTGTATGAGATCAATATTGGTCATATTCATGATCATGGTTTTTCCATTTCTCAGTAGCACACACAGAGTCTGGATTTGAGCCCAGTTATTGGCAACAGCCTCGCCCCCTAAAATTTGGGAGTTGGGTCCCCGCACACGGGCCACCAGCCACAACCATAAAACGACACCACCGGCATATTTCCTGTAGTTTCATACATTTTATGGATTCGCCGCACACGGTTGACGCCGGTGGTCGCCACACGATACAAATCGTCGCTGCTCGCTTCTTGTGGTCCGCACCGGCCGCTAAACGCCGACACAAACCGCCGCCACACGCCACTCGCGCGATTCCCCACCCCTCTCTCCCTTACCTCAGTCAACTTGTTCAAGTCAGAGGCAACGCACGCAGTGTCGACCACCGGCCACAAGTGGCTGTCGCGCGCTTCAGCTACCTTTGTAGCAGCTTCTAGCTTCTCTTGGCGGCGGTTGTGGCTGTGGCCGGTGGCCCGTGTGCGGGGACCCTTAGACATAACTGACATAACAGTCGTTATAGGTAGTCAGTGGCCCAAAAAGTCTGACAACCAGTCTTACGAAGGGGTATCGTATAACCTAGTACTAACTGGGTTGTGGAGGTCAGATAGGCAGTCGCTCCATGTAAAGTACTGGTATTAAGCTGCATCCGGTTAGACTGGAAGCCGACCCTAACATAGTTGGGAAATGGCTAGGCATATGATGATGATGATGAGACATAACTGGCGAAATGCGGGTTTATTAATGGATACACCTCTGCATAACCCTTCAGGGATTACAGGCGTGATGTTATCTTATTCTTATGATCATGTTCAGCGCTAGCGCTATTGATGCTCCTGCTATACTCAGGCAGAATGTACATGGATCCTATTATAAAAGGTGTAAATAGACCCTTAACTTATCCGAAAGGCACTTGTTCTCCCCGTCTTTGCGATCATTTTTTTGTTCTAGACCATACCTGGGGACGTTCTCGAAATTAACTGCGGCAATTCTACTAATGCGCCACCGTCAATACGACGTCGTTCAACGTGGCACGTTGCGTTGTCGTAACGTGATTATTTACATTGCTCGAAGTGGATTTCCACGTCACGTTGCCGTGCCGTGGCACGTTGCGACTTCGTACCGTGTTTATGTGTTTGAGCCCTTACTCTCAAGGCACCTACAGGATAGTTCGGTTAAGCAGAAGCCAGCTTCATAGGTTCACCAGCGAGACGCCATTAAAAAAAAATTATCATCGTTGAAAATCTAACGGTCCCAAAAATCAATAGTCACACTTACTCGCTGGCTATTGGTTTTCAAAATAAAATAAAAACGAAACATGAGTAACTTTATTTACAATAACATGCTCATACAAATAAAAAAACTTTTATTAAAAATAAAATCATTAAAACAATCTTTGATTTCTCAATCGTCGAGTACCTATCTGACTTTTAAAATTTAAACTGTATTGAAAATTACTCTGGGTATCAAAATAGGAATATGACAGTACTTAACCTATTGACCGCCACGGACATCTATGGATGTCAAATCGTTAGCGCTTTAAAAAAAGTGATATTTTCTACGTGCCATGACGTCCGAGGCGTCGTGAACACTTTTTGTTTTGACGTCCATAGACGTCCGTGGCGGTCAATAGGTACTATAACATTATTAGTTTTTAACTATAAAATTAGCCTTAATATCAAAGACACAAAAATAGAAATTGGCTTATTTCTACTTAATAATTATTAACTTAGCCTTTATTTAATTTATGTTCAATATAGGGTGGAACGGACACCGACGCTAAAACGGTTACCAAGTATTCATTCTGAACCCCGCAAATTTTTCGTCGGTTATTAGAAAAAATACCTCGAGAGCTCAAACACGTGTCGAGTATAGGTTTAGGTAATCTATATATACAATGTGGATCTGGAACTACGACAATAAATTAAAACGGGCACAGTACTAAACCATCAAAACATTTTAAAACACGCAATTTTCAAACAAAATAAATAGCAGAATCAACTGCATAAAATGCAAACACGCTTTATCTACGTAGTCACTGACCGGTTGCGCGGTGCGGTGCGGGGCGCAGCGGGCAGCGGTTGTGCGGGGCTTAGGTTGACGTAGTGTAGGAACTTTAGTTTTAGAACAACAAATCAGCGGCATAAACTCACTAAATAGTGCGTTTTTAATTAAAAGATCACTGATTGAATAATTTATCACATAATATCACATCACAATCAGAATTTACACGATCAAACGTTCGTGTGTCACCATATCTCTCCTGATATGTATGCAATGGTAAAGCCGCATTTTGGTTACATTCTCCATACGTATTTCTGTTCTGTGGTAAGTACCATGTCGGTGTACTCGACAGCTGGGTACCTTATTAGAGGCATAATTAAACTACAAAACTTACAAACCTAACCTAAATCACGAAACTAGCTACCTATTAAATGCCTTATTAACTAACTAATATTACACTAACACTTAACAATAAGTCATACTAACCTATGCACTAATCCAACTATTATAAATCGTCTTAAATCACAATAACAACTAAAACTTTACATGAAATCACGACAACGCGCGCGCGGCTCGATAATGTAATAAAAAAAAATTAGGCGTGTGCTCTCTTCAAAGGGCGCCGCTATGCACTCACTGACATAGTGCGAGACTTTTTGCCAAAAAATTCCGCTCACACACACATACGCAATAGTCTATGCACCACTAATGCATAATTTGCGTAAGTAATATTTCTTTTTCTTTCTAATTGTGGTATTTTGTGTCACTGGGCGGGGCGCGTCAGTGTGGAAGCGTGTGACACCTTTCTCTGTCTTTCAATCATATTGAGACGTAGAGAATAGAATCGTACGTTTTGCACAGGTTCTTGACCTTACAATGTTAACCTGTTATTACGGACTCAGATCTACATCATGTTGTAAAATAAGAAAATGAAAAATAATTTCCTGTGGCTAAAGTATTCATTGGATTTGATTTATTTTTTGCATACGGGTAAAGAACATGACACTCTTTGCGTGGTTTGAAGGAATGTCAACCGTCTTGCTCCACTTTGTATAAAAATGAATCCTTATTTCCCTTGGTCACGCGTGAACGGCTGGACTGATTTCACAATTTTTTTTTTGTTGTGTTTGTTATTGTCAGGAGAAGGTTCTTAGGTGGGTAGTAGGTAGGTAGTGGGTAGGTAGTGGGTAGGTAGTGGGTAGGTAGTGGGTAGGTAGTGGGTAGGTAGTGGGTAGGTAGTGGGTAGGTAGTGGGTAGGTAGTGGGTAGGTAGTGGGTAGGTAGTGGGTAGGTAGTGGGTAGGTAGTGGGTAGGTAGTGGGTAGGTAGTGGGTAGGTAGTGGGTAGGTAGTGGGTAGGTAGTGGGTAGGTAGTGGGTAGGTAGTGGGTAGGTAGTGGGTAGGTAGTGGGTAGGTAGTGGGTAGGTAGTGGGTAGGTAGTGGGTAGGTAGTGGGTAGGTAGTGGGTAGGTAGTGGGTAGGTAGTGGGTAGGTAGTGGGTAGGTAGTGGGTAGGTAGTGGGTAGGTAGTGGGTAGGTAGTGGGTAGGTAGTGGGTAGGTAGTGGGTAGGTAGTGGGTAGGTAGTGGGTAGGTAGTGGGTAGGTAGTGGGTAGGTAGTAGGTAGGTAGTGGGTAGGTAGTGGGTAGGTAGTGGCTAGGTAGTAGGTAGGTAGTGGGTAGGTAGTGGGTAGGTAGTAGGAAAAGGTGCATTGCAACGCATGCCGGGTACAGCTAGTGATATTATAAAGAAAGATACCGCTACGTTCAAGTATGAACATATAGTAAAGACTTTTATATGTAGGTAATTGAACGCTGCTCAGTAGAGCGGCGTTAAAATATCGTGCGATAGATAATACGGAACGTATGATACAGAAAGAGACAATTGTCTGAATTTGTCTGCAACAGTTTGCGCGCGCTGGTGCGATATTATACCTCTGTTATTTATAATATCATTGGGTTTGGGTGCATGGCATGCTAATTAAGAATTCGTGGCCGATAAGGAAATCTTTAATCAGACTGCTTGATCAAGCTGGCCGCTGCACCTCCAATTTCGCTAGACGGGGTATAATCGACCCATCTCGGACACAATGCGAGTGTGGAGCCCCAACCCAGAATATGCTACACCTTCTCTCCTCCCGTCGTGCACAGCTAATTGCATCCTCCAGGACTTGAATGAGGCAAACGACAGAGCTGTCCAGGTTACTACGCACTTACTGATCGGACAAAATCTGAGCCATCGATCCGAGATGAAGAGGAATGTAGAATGAAATAAAATATCCGTCTTAGTCCAGTCAGACCGCTCCTTGTTTAAAATAATCTGAGAAAAACTAACAATTTCAAAGGAAACGATCGATTATACATTTCATGTGTTACTTATTCCTCCTATTATTATCGAACCAGACCACAAATGTCCGAATCTGTGTGGGGCGGAGAGTGACGATGAAATCCAAGTCTTCCGCCGGTTCGAAGGATCCTCCTGCATTTGGTAACGGCGCCTCATCTTCTTTTGGTAGCGTTCTGAAAAGTCATGAAAAGACGTAATTATAGTTTTTCTTTTTGTGTGGTTAGTGCCTAATCTGGTGTCAGAGTTTCTATGCCGCCCATGGGCCTCTGACTTGGCTTTACATGCCGTCGAGAAATATCTCTCAGGCATGCTGGTTTGGTTTCCTCACGATGTGTTCACCGAAGCAAGTGATAATTGTACAATAAGCACATGAATCCGAAAAATCAGAGGTGCACGTCTTGGGTTCGAACTCGAGGCCTACGACTTAGCAGTCAGACGGTCACAGCACTAGGCTATCACTGCCGGTAAGTCAAACTCAAGATATGTTATGAAACCAGGCGTTTAATGTTATGTAAAATATTGGACATAGTGGAAGTTGGCAAAAAGGCTGCTAGACTAAAATTGGATTGGGCGGGTCACGTCAGTCGCATGCACGATGACCGCTGTGCAAAAGGTCTCCAAACGATGGTTGCCGGAAGACTGACGGCGGCGTCGCCGAGGCCGGAGAAAGAGGTGGCGAGACGATTTGGACACGTACCGTGAGGGCTGGCCCGAGGAGGCATGGGAAAAAAGCACGTGGAGGGAATTGGGAGAGGCCTGTGCCCAGCAGTCGGACAGTACAGGCTAACATAAAAAAAATATTTAGTACAAATTTCGCGAAAGCAAAGAAAAATAAAATGCAGCTTGGATGCAAGATCAAAACTATGCGCATGCCCTACACGAACGCCTCTAGCGGCGAATTCATGAGCGACAGCCCCCATTGAGTGAAATGACTTTTGATATTGACATCCTTGTCTAAACCTTCGGAGAGAACAGGCATCACCACCTGCCTAGCTTTTACCCACCTATGTTGGGGTCGGCTTCCAGTCTAACCGGATGCAGCTGAATACCAGTATTATACACGGAGCGACTGCCTACCTGACCTCCACAACCCAGTTAGTACTTATTACGATACCATTTGGTAAGACTGGTTATCAGACTTTCAGGCTACTGACTACCTGTAACGACTGCAAAAGATTTATACAACATGTAACATAATTAACGCAGATCCTGAAAGTAGTTTGTTCAGAATCGTTTACTGAATCGATTTCTTTAATTGTTATTATAGGTAATTTTTTTTCCCAAAAATTATTAAGACGTAAATTACAGTCACACTACCCCAATGTCGATTCTTCCATCAAAGAAATCCTTGTCGACGGTGGTCATGCTACGGGGGCTGTGCGGCTGTTATTAGTCGCGTTGGAGCTGCTCCCCCCTCCCTTCGGAGTAGGGATGTTATACAGGGTGTAAACAGACCCTACCCATACCCGTCAACCAAGCATTCTGTACATCAAACTAAGTAACTTTACGCAAAAATTATTGCTGAGAAACCTTTTTTTGGGGTGAAAAATCACGTTTTACGGTAGGACTCGATGGAAAGCACTCAAAGCATTGTGCTGGTGGATAGGTTGAATAGTACGGGGGTCGTGGAGGTATGTAAAGTAAAAATCTAACATTAAAAACATGTATTTAAAAAAAAACTTGTGAAAAAGTTAGAACTTTGACCCCCAATATCTCCGTAACTAGAAGGCTCCCAGGTATGGTCTAGAACAAAAAAATGATCGCAAAGACGGGGAGAACAAGTGCCTTTCGGCTATGTTAAGGGTCTATTTACACCATGTATTACGTAAACCTCACCTCTTTCTTCTGTTATATTCCTGTCTCCCTTCACCAACCCCTTTCTCCACATTGTCGATATCTTCTTCTTCAGAATAATCTTGAACTTCCATACCGCTATCCTTCCGTTTTCTTGAACGTGGCACCGAAGATTGTCTAGGATTTTCTGCAAATAATCATCCTACAAATATTATATTTGCGAAAGTTTGCGAGCATGGATCGATGGATGTTTGTTACTCTTTCACGCAAAAACTACTGAACGGATTTGGATGAAATTTAGCATACAGATAGCTTATAAGCTGGAATAACACATAGGATTCTTTTTATCTCGGTAGTACGATCCTGTGGGAAAATTACCGAACTACACGCGGGTGAAGCCACAGGCTTAAGCTATTCATTTAAATACAAGGTGTAACATAGTAAACGCAAGAACTCCAGTGTGGTCTCTCGCACCATGAAACTAAACATCTTTTGTTCTACGAGTTCTTGAAATTCGCAAAAAAAAAAACTTTCTATAGGAACGGACGCAATCAACTGATCCACATGTATGGTAAAACTAAAAAAAAAGTTATGAATTTCCAAAAGTCATAGAACAAAAGTTGTTCAGTTTCATGGTCTGAGACACCACACGAGAGGTCTTGCGTTTATTATGTTACACCTTGTATACAGGGTGGAATTTTTTAACGCCACTTGTTGGGAAAGTACTCTAAATACTGGAGATAGCAAATTTTACTCATAGGAAACATTCCTTTATTTTTAAAAAGCCTTAACACTGCATTCAAAGATTTTCGAAAATTCGCTTGCCACACTCGGGAATCGAACCGGCTAAATTCTACAAAAATAACATCCTGTACTTTTACGACATCAATCGATGGGGTCTATCATAAGGATCAAAAGGATTCAATTCAATCTCTCTGAAAAACATGATAAATTAAATGGAAGCTCCTCTAGCATCTTCTAGCCTATTTCTAGCCATGTTGGTGTCGGCTTTCAGTCTTACCGGATGTAGCATACAGTAGCGAAGGGCCAATTTTTGTAAAAGGTAAGCCGGAGTACATACCTTTAATGTAATTATATTATTTGTCTATAGAATACTGACTGTGCCATTTTTCAAAGGGAAGCCGGTAGGAATCGAGTTCTATGGAACCTTCGCCACTGGTAGCATATATTTACATGGTGCGACTGTCTATCTGACCTCCATAGCCCAGTTACTGGTTAGCGGGATACGTTTTGGTAAGACCTCGTTGGTCGACTGCTGAGCAAGAGGTCCGGGTTCGATTCCCGGGTCGGGCAAATTGTTACTGGGTGTTTCCATCAGGAATTTCTTAGTAACAGCCACGGAGTCCATTTGTGCCGTCTTGATGGCAATAGGCTCCCCCCTATTACATGCGACTCAAACATAACTGGCGAAATGTGGGTGTACTATTAGGTACACTTTTGCCTAACCCTTCGGGGATTACAGGCGTGATGTTATGTTATTAACTATACTTTTTCTAAGAGAGCTGGGGGTTTACTATGAGGTCTTAAAGCAGGAGTTATTCCAGTGTGGGGAAGAGACAGAGCTGTACAGCTTGTCTAGCGCCATCTCTTTCCTACACTGGTTACTCGTCATGGTGGGCGACCTGTACCTTTCTGCCCATCTACAGCCACTATTTTCTCCCTGCCTCGTCTACCATGCTCTGCGAGGTCTCTTGCTCTGTCTCCTCTTATCTCGCGTCTTCCATTAGTGATGAAGAACGGCATATCAGCTGCCATACCCCTTCGTCTTGAAAAATCAAAATTTATTATTTTTATGCGTGTACGAAGAACGTGGACGAAGCAAAAGGAGTATTTAGAGATCGCAGCAGCAACAGTGATAGTTGTCGTTGTTGTTGTCGTGTTGTTGTTGTTGTGATAGTTGTTGTTGTGATAGTTGTTGTGTGATCGTCGGACTGCCAAGTCATAGGTCTCGAGTTCGACCCCAAGACGCACCTCTGATTTTTCGGATTCATGTGCACATTGTATAATACAGAGTGTAAACATACCCTTCACATAGCCGTCAACCAAGCATTCTGTACATCAAACTAAGTAACTTTACGCAAAAATTATTGCTGGAAATCGACTTTTTTTTTCGGGGGCGAAAAATCACGTGCTACGGTAGGACTCGATGGAAAGCACTCAAAGCATTGTGATGATGGATGGATTGAATAGTACGGGGGTTGTGGAGGTGTGTAAAGTAAAATCTTACATTAAAAACATGTATTAAAAAAAAAACTTGTGAAAAAGTTGGAACTTTGACCCCCAATACCTTTGCAACTAGAAGGTTCCCAGGTATGGTCTAGAACAAAAAAAATATCGCAAAGACGGGGAGAACAAGTGCCTTTCTTTTATGTTAAGGGTCTATTTACACCCTTTATGTAGTAGCCGCCCGCGCCTCTAGATTTCCACGTAAATTTCCCAATTTTCGTACATTTTATTTAATTTTTATAGGGGTGTCTTGTTTTTACTTGTTATCTTAAAAAGGATTACAAAATAGAATATATTCACGATACCTATTAATACCATCACCTATCGGACAGAGTTTTTTAAACATACAGGGTGTAAAAAGACCCTTAACGAAGCCGAAAGGCACTTGTTCTCCCCGTCTTTGCGATGTTTTTTTATTTGTATGTTTTTTTTGTTATTTTGATTGGATTTTTACAATATGGAATGCAAAATAAATGAATATGAATACGTAATTTGAGAAAAAAGAAAAAAAACAATCGACAACATTGAAAAACAATCAACAGAATGCAAATGAAAGTTTATACGGTGTTTATAACAAAAAAAAAATTTTTGTCCGTCTCATTGTTCCGGCTAATCTCCGAAACGGCTGGACCAATTTTGTCAATTGTTTTTTTCAGAACAATCTTAAACACCCACCTTCCTTTTTTATTCTTGCCCCTGTACCTCAGCGTAGTCTGTTCAACTTCGTAATCATAATCATTCTTCCCCCGCATTCTTCTGACCTTCTTTTTCTTTTTTGTCTTCTTCTCTTCAGAGCTCGAAGGACGGTAACGGCTTCTTGGGCGATGTTTGTAATACATCTCGTAGATTGATTTAGTTATGCCATCATCTGAGTCGTCTATTAATGTTTCTGTGGTGACTGGGGAGAAATACAACGTGTAACATAATAAACGCAAGACCTCTCGTGTGGTGTCTCAGACCATGAAACTGAACAACTTTTGTTCTATGACTTTTGGAAATTCATAACTTTTTTTTTTAGTTTTACCATACATGTGGATCAGCTGATTGCGTCAGTTCCTATAGAAAGTTTTTTTTTTTTTGCGTATTTCAAGAACTCGTAGAACAAAAGATGTTTAGTTTCATGGTGCGAGAGACCACACGGGAGGTCTTGCATTTATTATGTTACTCGTTGTATATATAAGGTCTAACTATTCATACACGAAATACTAGCTCCTTATTTTTGAACATCCATTACGCTAGTTTACTACGTCGTATTTACCTACTGTCATTGTTAGAATATGGGAGTAAAGGTTTTATGCAAAAAGTCTCAAAAAATTTTTGAATTATAATAATTTCTTAAAAAAAAAACTCAGATAATTTTTTTTTTCGTTGCTATGGCGACTTTACGACTTATAGAAGTTGCTCTTAAAATATTTCGTGTATGAAAAGATAGACCTTATATATAGGATGACTAGTAATTAGTGACCGATACTTTAACACGTGGTTGTACTCATGATAACAAACAACTTTCCCAAAGAAACTTTTTTTTAATACTCGTTCACTTTTATCCCAATAATACAACAGATGTAATATATAGATGTTATGCAAAATATTTAGTTTTAATTCCGCGAAAAAGCTCCAGGCCTGTATCAGAATGCAGCACCCAGCACCGCCCCCCCCCCCCCCCACAAAAATATGCACATGCAGGAAATGCAATAATAATAAGTATGCCATGCATCCACATCTACAGGGTGTAAGGGACAGCCCTCCTCAGACTGACAGGGTGCATTCAGCTTCTTATTTTGGATCATATTCCCCCGGATTTTTTTTCCGGATTTAATAAAAAAAAATATTTTTCAGTTACTATTCCTTCATTAAACTTATACTGTCACTTACGGGATATCGGGAGCTCAAAATAATGAACAATCACGGAAGATATCCCGTAAGTGACAGTATAAGTTTAGTTGTAAACCGTGAAAGCTTGAAACAGTATTCCTTCATTTTAATGTAAAATTACATTCCCTGTACGCAGCACTCCATTTATGTAAATAATACGGCTAAAATCAAAAACCCAACAATGGATGTTGAAATACTCTAAGGAACGACGCGTGAAAGCAGCAGTTCATTTTCTGCCTAGCTACAGGGTTCATCGAACTCGTCGTCGCGCTTGCCGTTTGCTACGTGCTTTTTGCCACGGTAACGATACATTGCGTATGTGGAAATAAAACAAATCAAATTTATTGGATTCCCATAACATTCGTGAAAAAATTTCTTGTACCGGTCATCTTAGTATGCTATACTGAATTCACCCCATCAGTTGGTGGAGGGCTGTCCTTTACACCCTGTATACTCAATCTCAATATTGAGTCCGAATTATTGAAAATATTTTGCATAAAATTTGTGTGAATGTCTTGGATTTGCGCAAAGTAACGCCTGATTCTATAACTAAACAAAGATAAAGTTAATAGTTCAGGGTGTGAATAAGAATAAGAATCAGAGGTTAAGTTCAACGGATACCAAAAAACAAAAATTATCTACACACAAGAAACATGGATGTAGATTCATCTTCAGCCTCAAATACGTTACTTCTAAAAACGTTTGAAGTTACACCTCCAAAAGTTATAATTATTGGCATTATTTTAACGTGCTTTCCAAAGCACACGGTTATCACCAACTGTAAAACTCCAGGTTGCTAGTGAGAATAACCCAATAACACTGCCCAACCGGAGAATCAAACTCACGGCCCTACGCTCAGCAGCTACACTTGTAACAACGAGACCAACGGTGCTGTTACCTAGAAATAAATTACTATCGAGCTTACCATCAGGCGTGTTCCTTTTCATACTCTTCGCCCCCCGTTTTCTAGGCATTCTCCTCTTTAAATTGGAAGAAAAATCTTCCTCAGAAGACACCACTTCTTCAGTTTCACCGCCCCCCCAATCACGCGTCAATTTGCTTGGCTTCTTGCGACTCAAAAAGCTCAGTCTAGGAGTCTTTTGCGTAACCAAAAATTTGAACGGCGCAAGGTAAACCTTTGTTGTTTCATTTACCGCTGCACGGGTTGCAAAACGGGTTGTTAGAGTCGATGGTAGTTCGGTTGTTTCGTTGATTCTGACGTCATCGACTGAAGTGTCATTTATGATGTTCTCCATGACGTTTGCTGACATGTTGAGAGATCGTTTTTTTCTTTCGTAGTCTTCGTAGGCGGTTGTCTTGATTTTCGATCGGCTTTTGTCCTTGAGTCTGGGACGGTTGTATTTTTTTCTGGAGTATTCGGGGTCTTCGCCTGAAACTCGGCCTTTGGGGACAAATAAATAAAATTTTTACATTCGAGACTTCTAAAAATTTTAATCTCAATTTGGGCTTGTTATGCGGCTAAATAAGTGTGATGTTTGTTATCAAGAAACGCGAAAGATAATAAAATAAGCCTCTATTACTGTTACGCTTTACAATCTTCTTTATTTATTTTCTATACATATTGTTTACATTTTTAAATATTTCTATACAAAGTAATATAAAAAACGTTTAAAAATATAAAAAATAATAGCCCACCAGCATCGGGAACAGCGTCCAAGCTACCGGTGATCAGGGCTCTTGAGAGAGGAACCTCCTAATGATACGCGCCGTGTCCAGAAGTACTGCTTTCTGAATCAAGCCCTTGATCCAGCTGCCAAGCGAGAGCCTCCACAGATGTTGCTCGAGGCTATTGGCTATTAAACCATTGGCCGACACGACTATCGGCACAATGACTGCTGTACTCACGTCCCACATGTCGACAACCTCGCGAGCCAGATCAAGATATTTGAATTGTTAATCTTTCTCTGCTTTCACAAGGTTCTCGTCATGTGGAACCGTTAGATCAACAATCATTGCGCGACGCTCCAATCGATCTATCACCACAATGTCAGGCTTATTTTAACATGCTATACTAATCACTATTTACATTATACTTGTTGGAAACAGTAAAAAACAAAACAAAATTCAAAAATGTACAAATCGTTTGTAGAAGATTAAAATGGCGCAACACGTTTTTTTCTTCCAATCTCCTCTGTCAACCGTCACGCTATCATTTACTCCTTTAACTTTCATATCATTCCTCACACAATCCACCCATCGTTTCTTTGGTCTTCCTCTCCCTCTCCATCCATCAGTTGAATACCAGGTATTTCACAGAGAGACTTGCCTATCGGTAAGAGTTAAAGGGTCCGTAGGGACTATATATTATGTTACTTACCTGAATCTTGGTTCTCAGAGGGCGGTCTCATAGATTTGTCTTCAGTTTCCTCGGCGTCTTCCGGAAGTATACCATCATCAGCCCCGCTGTATACGTATCTGTGAAATGAGTTGTGTAATTATTTATTTTATAAAGCTTGACAGGCAAACATTTTGCAGGTACCCCTGAATGCCAAACTATTGTTTGAAAATATTGGCCACTTACAATATTACTATGTGATTCTAATCTAATATCTAATGATACTGTTACTGTTAGCCTGCGTCATCCCACTGCTGGGCAAAGGCCTCTCCTCATGAGTTCCAGTTGTTTCTATCTGGATAGATTGCCCTTGAGTGGCAGTTATGACTAGAGGTGCTTATAAAGAGTGTAAATAGACCCTTAACATATACGAAAGGCTATTGTTCTCCCCGTCTTTGCGATCATTTTTTTGTTCTAGACCATACCTGGGAACCTTATAGACACGGAGATATTGGGGGTCAAAGTTCCAACTTTTTCACAACTTTTTTTTAAATACATGTTTTTAATGTAAGATTTTTACTTTACACACCTCCACGACCCCCGCACTATTTAATGCATCCATCAGGACAATGTTTGGAGTGCGTTACATTGAGTCCTACTGTAAAACGTGATTTTCACCCCAAAAAAAATGACGATTCCCAGCAATAATTTTTGCGTAAAGTTACTTAGAATGCTTGGTTGACGGCTATGTGAAGGGTCTGTTTACAGCCTGTAATAACCTCACCTAGTACTCCAATCCATCTGCCTGGCGTCGTCTAACCACTGGTTAGCAGCTAGCGTGGTCTCTCTCACCATCTTGATGCTCATTTGTAGGAATATCTTCCGCAGCTCGACTGTGATGTGTGTTGGTTTAGTGATGTAGTCGTCTACGGTATCTGCTTTGTCGGTTTTGAAACGATCTGAAAAGAAAGAAACAATAAAAATATTCATGGAGAAAGGTTTTTTGGATGAGTTGCTTTTCTCTTGTACTGGAAATATACCAGTACCTACTTATAGCCTCCACATCGGGGCACGGCTTCCCCGGAGTATAAAGTTACACTTCCGAAAGCCACAGCAGACTGCAAGAGTCGGCATGCGTTGATCGCAAATAGAAACGCCGCTGAGTTTTTGATTAGGAATGAGGCGCCACAATTTCGACAACAGCGATATTTCTATATATTCGATAGCCATTTGTCGTAGTGACAATAAAAAAATCATTATCGAATCAGCCAAAAGACTTCTGTTGCTGGTCATTTTTTACTTTTGGAAATTCGTTTGGATGTACGCCGTGGGACGGGCGAAAGGGGCTAATAATATCTTTTTTTTTCTTTTTGGGCGCCTACTTTGGTCCCACTGCTGGGCAAAGGCCTCCCCTTTCTCTGTCCAAACCTCTCTGTTCTGTGCAATTTCTGGCCACGTTTGCCCCGCGAACGTGGTCAGATCGTCACACCACCTTCGCCGCGGTCGACCTCGTCGGCGCTGCCCACCCTCAGGCGTCCAATGAGTGACGATCCTTGCCCATTTCTCCGGGTGCATTCGTGCGACATGGCCAGCCCACTCCCACTTTAGCTTGGCTGTTTTAACTCCAACA
Source organism: Noctua comes (assembly GCA_963082995.1). Taxonomy (NCBI): domain Eukaryota; kingdom Metazoa; phylum Arthropoda; class Insecta; order Lepidoptera; family Noctuidae; genus Noctua; species Noctua comes. The sequence continues at coordinate 2,809,928 of OY720295.1, read as the reverse complement.
TCAGCTACTTGAGTCATGGAGCGCAGGCTCTTACTGACAAAAAAAACCATACGATCCTTCTCCTCGTCACTTCTGGCTTGAAAACGGGGACACATTTGCAATCTCCACAATTACATCAACAGTAGTGGACATAAGGCTCTCCCATGACTGACCCCGTGATTCTCTCATACAACAAAGTCCTTGTGACCTTCAGCAAATCATCGATCATTATAATTTTCAGGACGAAATAATTATTCATCATCATCATCATCATCAACATCATCATCAACATCATCGTCATCATCATCATCATAGTCATCATCATCATCATCATCGTCAACATCATCGTCATCATCATCGTCATCATCATCATCATCATCATAGTCATCATCATAGTCATCATCATCATCATCGTCATCATCATAATCGTCGTCATCATCATCCTCATCATCATCATCATCATCATCAACATCATCGTCATCATCATCATCATAGTCATCATCATCATCATCATCGTCAACATCATCGTCATCATCATCGTCATCATCATCATCATCATCATAGTCATCATCATAGTCATCATCATCATCATCGTCATCATCATCATCATCATCCACAGCCTGAATTAACCCATTGCTGGGTATAGGCCTCTCTTTTCTGGTGCCAATCGCCGCATTCCAGTGCCGAATCGAAAGAATTACTATTCAATATGAAATCCTACTTTTTTTAGTATTTACCTCTAACAGGATTTTCTAGCGTATTCTCAAGTCGCAGCAGCACCGTGCCAGCCTTCCATGGTTCCAGGGTCAACACGTTGATGTGGCGAGGTAGACCGTGCATCTTAAGAGCTGAGAACTGAGATGAAACGGTGCGATTTAATTAAGCTACAGTTTTTTTGTACAGGTGGCCAGCCATGACAAATTAATGATGAAGTTTTCCATGTGGGAAAGAGACAGAGCTATACCGGTTGGCTAGCGCCATCTCTGTCCCACACTACAATTACGGAGATGAAAAAAAAAATGCCTTGTGGCATTAAGTCCGCGTATGTACCACTTTTGTACATGAAGTTTAAATAAATAAACGGTGCGATTTAATTAAGCTACAGTTTTTTTGTACAGGTGGCCAGCCATGACAAATTAATCATGGTGATGTTTCCCATGTGGGAAAGAGACAGAGCTATACAGGTTGGCTAGCGCCATCTCTTTCCCACACTGGAATTACGGAGATAAAAAAAAATGCATTGTGGCATTAAGTCCGCCTATGTACCACTCTTGTACATGAAGTTTAAATAAATAAATAAATAAACGGTGCGATTTAATTAAGCTACAGTTTTTTTGTACAGGTGGCCAGCCATGACAAATTAATCATGGTGATGTTTCCCATGTGGGAAAGAGACAGAGAAAATAAATAATAAATGCAATAATGAATTGCAATTAAAACACTGAATTTTATGTTGTAACCGTAACGTTTTAGGTGTAAAAAAAGGCAAAAAAAGATAAAAAAAGAAAAAAAGAAAAATAAAAGGAAAAGAAATAAGAAAGAAAAGAAAGAAAGAAAAGAAAAAAAGAAAAAAGAAAGAAAGAAAGTTTCCAAATACTTTTTTTTTCATCTAAAATGAAATATTCGGTGTTACGATATTAATTATTGAGTAAGAAAGAATAAGAATAAGAATAATTTTATTTGTGTAAAAACATGGTACATTAAGGTCTTAATAGGTTTGTGAACTGACATGTTTCGCCATAAAATGGCATACAAATATTAGAACATCTTAAAAATAGAATTTTATCACAACAACAATTCGTGTAAAACATTAATATTAAATGAAAGAAAAATTAAAACCAAAACAAAAATAAAAAAAACTAAACCATATCTATCGGAAACTTTTTTATCAAGAAATTCTTTTACACTATAAAAACAATTGTCGATAAGCCATTTGTGTAATTTGGATTTAAAATATTTTAAAGGGAGTTCTCTTAATTCTTTTGGTATGTTGTTAAAAATTTTTATTGCAGTGATTAAACAATTTTTTTGGCATAATGTGCTTTGATGTGAAGGTATTCGCAATCTTGTGGGATCTCGATGAGTGTATTTCGAATGCAGGTCACATGCTATAAAAATTTTTTGACTGTTCCTTCACAAAAATACCAGCCTGCATTATAAAAAGACCTGTTAAGGTTAATAGTTTTAATTTTTTAAACAGTGGTCTACAGGATGTTAATGGGCTGATACCACAAATTGCTCTTAGGCATTTTTTTTGAACAATAAACGCTTCAACAGTCCATACCTGAGTACAGAGGATACATACCCGTGGTACATTGTGCATTTCATAGTCAATATTTTAGTTCACTAGTTAGCCATATTTTTTATTAATTCAGAATCAGAATCAGAATCAGAATTTATTTGCTATGAAAGTAGGTACAGATTAGGTGTTGTACATAAACTAATGAGATCGGCTACAGTCTACCTTACGGCGTGCGTTCAATACAGTAATATTGCCAAATTAATCAAATAGTGAATTATTTAACAGGTATTTGCGACGATGCTCTTAAGTGTATACAGGGTGTTTGGTTAAACGTGCGCAATACTTTAAGGGAGTGAAGTACTCATAAATATGAGCAACTCTTACTATGCAAATAACTATGAAATATGATTTAAAAAATCTGCTGTTGCCTAAATTTTTTCGAGTTACGCCACCAATAATGTGTCGAGCAGCTGATATTTTTTTCGCGATTTCATGGTCGGTCCCATAGTAAAAGTTGCTTATTTTCATGAGTACTACAGGCCCATAAAGTATTGCCCACATTTAAAATAACACCCTGTATTTGAAAGGTTTGTTATTATTCAACTTTTTGAAATGAGATAGAGATTACATTACTCACCCTCTTATTCCTGACGTTCTGCCACTTTCTCCTGTTCAGCCTCTCGCCCGAAGTCAGGAAGAGCCACGGTTCGTACTGCCATTTTTTTGCAGATGACGTCATCCTCTCTGATAAGGTTTGTTCATCCACTGGAAACACAAATACAATACCTACTTATAATAGGTACCTATTAAAAATACAGGGTGTAAACAGACCCTTCACATAGCCGTCTACCAAGCATTCTGTACATCAAACTAAGTAACTTTACGCAAAAATTATTGCTGGGAATCGACTTTTTTTTTTGGATAGGATAGGAGGATGGACAAATGCGACTGCGTGCTGCCAAGTGAGGTTCAAGAATCACTCTCGTCTTTCACTTTATTTTGTATTTTCTTTAACTACTGGTGAAAGCCCGGACTTCACCAAAGCAGAGACAAGCGAAGCGGAGAGATGTGCAAGATTCAACCAATTACAGGAGAGATGAGATACATTATCATTCTCAAATCATTTGGGGTGGACGCAGCATGTCTTCTTCTTCCGTACTTCTTCATTACTCGTCAGCTCATCAGACTCTTGCCGTATCATCCTTCACACATCCATCCATCGTTGCCTTGGTCTTCATTAACTCTTATACCCAACCACATTCATGCTCAAAACTTTCCTCATTCCTCCGCATCACATGCCCATACCACGACAACCGATTACCACACAACTTTTCAGTCACCAGCGCCACTTTCAGACTTCTTCTTATGTACTCATTTCTAGTTTTATCCATTCGCGTAACACCACACATCCCTCTTAGTATTCTCATCTCAACCACATGCAAATGCCTTTCATCCCTTTTGTAGGCTAACATTCTGATCCATACAAGACAGCAGACAGCACACGATGTAAATATCAACTAATGTGATTGCTCGGTTTCCGAACGTGTCCTCTCTGCTCCGGTCGTCTCCGCTTTTGTGGATTCCGGGCCTTTACAAATTTATGGTATAAACAATCAATGTGCTGATACATGCGTCATGTTCGTGAACGGGCGCTGTCAGTTGTGACTGGTCATCTCTTGGTTGCCACGGCTTATTTGAATAGATTATTTTATTTTGAATTGTTTACTATGGACACTTTTAACGTACACATCTTGCTACATCGTTCTCACATAATGTACCATCTCAACATGAATGATGTAACCAAGAGTTTGTAAAAGTATTCTGATTTAAAAGAGTGTCCATGGAATTTCTTGCCCGTTCTTCTCCATAGAGATCTACGTTAGGGAATGGGCAACTACAGTACTTTCACAGTTTTTATGCCTTGTGACTGGGACTGTAGCTATTGTTGTCTTTGTTTCGACAATTCAAAAGTGCCTGTAACTGGCCTATTTGAAAAAAATGCTTTGATTTTGATTTTGAAAATGATTGACCGAGTAAATCTCCGATCGACTCACCTTCTTGCCTATAATTCCCAAATATGATCCTATGTTTTCCCTTGACAACCAAGCCCACTCCGTAAGCCTCTTCATTTAGCGGCTCTTCAAGTCCAAAGCCATCATCAGTTAGAAGGCGCCTGTGTACCTGAGAACATAAAAAAACTTCATCAACGGGTAATCAGAAGCCGAAAGTCTGACAACCAGTCTTACCAAGAAAAATAATCAAAAAGACAGTCGCTCCATGTACAATACTGTGGTTCAGCTGCACCCGCTTAGACTGGAAGTCGCCATACTTGAAAAAAGAGCGGCAGATGGTGACTTCACGTTCACAACTGGTCATACACGTACGACGTTTGCGAGTATTACGCACCTGATCTTTCTAAAGAACAATGCTTGAAGTGTCTTACCATAAGCTCCACCTCGCCATCATTATAAGAGGTGCCTCCTTGCGTCCTATCGACGAGCAGACACATCTCCACGCTGGTGTTCGCAGAGTGGATACAGATGCGAGAGGTGACGGGATAGTAGCACGCTGCCACTGGTTTCTTCTGTTGCTGGCCTGGGTACAAAAAAAAATAACCTTAAAATAATCAAGGTTTGCTAAAGAGCAATAGAGCGCAGTACACTAGGTGTAAAATTAACAGATCGTGTTCGAAACACAACACTGCACTCCAAAACAAATATAGCTGACGTGGCTCAAAAGGCTGCCCAACTCAAATGCGACTGGGCAGGATATGTGTGCCGCATGCCGGACAAACTGTGGGCCAAAGAGCAGGTAACTGGTGCCCTGACAGTGAGGTGGGGTCGCGGCAGGCCACGAAGGAGATAGTGGGACGAACTGGAGAGGTTCCGTCAGGGCTGGAAGAAGGACGCGCGGGTTCGCGAGAAATGGAGGGAGGCCTTTGCCCAGGTGTGGGACATAGCCCTATATTTTTTTTAAATTACCGATGAATGATTTTGTGCATCGGTTTCCCTTCCACCCTGTATATTTTCAAAGATGCTCGCATAAGCTAGGACACCGTGACCAAATGCATTAGGATTGGTAAGAACTATGACAACGCGTGCAAGTCAAGCGAGCAGTAAAAGGCCACTCTTCCAAATAGTGCGCAGTTACTTGGCTATTCAGTATTTTTAGGATACACTTAAATGTGATTAAAATGGTGGCTTACTTGCGGACTCATTCCAACAAGTCCTCCTCATCATCTGCCTGGAGTTGGAGTCGGTGAAGAACTCTCCGTTGCTCGTTATGTTTGTGGAAAACAGAGTAACCACCTCTTTGCCAAGGTCCGTCCTGATGAAGAACGCGTACAGATACTGTGAAACTTAACAGTGTTTGTTTATAATCTAATTAAAATATATACTAGCTTTTGCCTGCAGCTTCGCCCGCGTGGATGTCGAATAATATCCGATTACTTACCTTCACCCCCCTTTTTAACCCTTCGGGGGGAGAATTATCAAAAACGCTGAGACACGTATAAATAAATTTTCAATCGTCAGCCTAAACTCAAAATTTTAAGATCCTAACTTTAAAACTGACGGACTTTCCATCCCCTATTTCACCCCTTTAAGGGTGGAATTCGCAAAAATCCTTTCTTAGTGGATACTTACTCTTCACAAAGAACACATCCTCTAAGTTTCATGCCTCTAGGACCAGCGGTTTGGGCTGTGTGTTGATATATCACCCAGTCAGACAGTCAGTCAGTTTACCGTTTTATACAAGGTGTAACAGAATAAACGCAAGACCTCTCGTGTGGTGTCTCAGACCATGAAACTGAACAACTTTTGTTCTATGACTTTTGGAAATTCATAACTTTTTTTTTAGTTTAACCATACGTGGTGGATCAGCTGATTGCGTCAGTTCCTGTAGAAAGTATTTTTTTTTTTGCGAATTTCAAGAACTCGTAGAACAAAAGATGTTTAGTTTCATGGTGCGAGACACCACACGGGAGGTCTTGCGTTTATTATGTTACACGTTGTATATATCTCTTCTCTACATATTATAATAATAATAATATAATAAAATCGTTAAAAACCGGTCCGATGTTCCGACTTGGCGCAAAAACTACTGCATGGATCCTGTTCAAATTTTGCACAAATATCTGTAATAGGCTTCTTCAAATGTTAGGCTACATATTATCACGCTGCTTGCTGAAGGGGATGAGCAATATTGCATTATGTCAGTATTATTCAATTGTTTATCGTTTCAGTCATGATATGCGAAACAACGTCTATTTCAAAGTATATGTCAGCGAAGCAAATAGAGAAGCGGTTTCATGAGCGCTTTACGTGCATCACGTCGCAAGTTCGATCCCCAGTAAAATTATACTTTTTGTAGTTGGTTGTAATTTTTTTTGATAGAGATTATTATTATTTATTTTATCTTTTTTATGTATATTTTTACACGCGAACGAAGTCGCGGGCAACAGCTAGTAGATAGATAATTTGACACGAAATAAAGGTAGCTCATGCGGAACATATGGCTTGATTTCAAGCATGTATGTCTGCCTTTTCAGGTCCTTTAGCAATAATAACCGGGGCTCGGAACCGGTTTAAAAAGAGGAGTTAATTTCGAGTAAATACCGGTAAATAAACCGTTCCTTCATTTACCGGTTCAACAACTGAACTGTTTTTATGTAGCCCAAATGATAAAGGTTGCCGCTTACATAAGCACAAACGGTTTTGACATCCAAATTAACCGGTTAATTCCGTAATACGTAATTTTTTTTCGTCAATTTTTTTAACACTGACATTACCTACCCCAGAAATTATTATGAAAAAAAAAAAATTAAATCTGAGGACGTTAAATACAACGTTGCGAACTTGCATGCTACTAAAATTTTGTTACTAAACGACATCGCAACGCCTCGAACGAGCGAGGGTGGCGGGGGCCGGGGACCTATCAAACTTGGTTTAAACCCGTTAATTTTCAATAACAAAACCGAAATTTATGAAAAACCGGTATTCCGCATAAACTTGTAAAAATCGGTAAAATGCAACCTTAAACCTAAATCGATTTCGGTTTGGGTCAATAACCGTAACCGGTTAAGTATTTCAACCGGTTTCCGAGCCCGGATAATAACACTTCCTTTCTTTTTATATGCTTAAGAGAGTGAGTCAGATGCGTTGCTGGGGACCTAGTTCCACCATTTCTTAGTTAAAACACTAGGAAGTGGCAAAAGGACTTCTTTTTTCGACAGGTCTTCTTACAGGTCAACCTATGAGGCTAGCTTCTGCTTATCAGGGCTGTCCTGTGGGTGCCTTGAGTGTAAGGCCTCTAGTCGGGGCAAAAACTTATAAAGTAAGCGATAGCGCGCAAAGAGCACCCCATGCCCAAAGGAGAAAGAGCAAAATGGTCTATGAGCGGTCAACAACGAAATAGGTATTAAATGAAAGTACTATTAAAGTACTAAGGACTAACTTTTACTATGAACGTAACATTGCAGCTCATTTATTTTATTTCCTTATTTTTAAGGCTAAACCTTAGTTATAATACGCTAAATCACAGGCTGACATTTCTAAAATAAAAATGTATTTAATTCTATTAATATTTACACCATAGATATAAAACATCTTGAGGGTGATTGTAGGGTGATAGTACACCAAGAAAAAATTAAAATTGTTCCTGGCCACTGATAGACCAAGCGCCATACGATTTTGCCCATTCTCCTTTGAATAAATGGCTTTGGCCCTCTAAATTAACAGTATCACCACGGAAGAACAAGACCCAGGTCTTCTAGTGTGTCCGACACTGCTCACCCAATAGGAACAGGTCCAATGATCCATTCGAGCTCCACAAACTCCTCGCCGCGGTACAGCCGGATAATCTGAGTGATCCAGTCGTTGAATTTCTGGCGGATCTCCTTCACGAGAGATCCCTGGACCGTGTTGTAAGATGCCTTTTCTGTCACCTGGAATAGGATTATGGCGAAGAGACCTGTGATTTTGCATCACTGCCAAATCACAGTCATCTTTATTTCAATTGTTATAAAGTTGCTTTTAATAATTACATGTACTCTTAAACCAGAAAAGGTATGCGCCACAGAGTAACCTCCCGCTAAGGCAACCGCCACCTCCTTCACTAGCATGACTGCTTCGCAGAAGGAGGTGACGGCTTCCCATTCCCTCTCGCTCCGGACCATGGCTTGAACCAGGGCCGGACGTGAGAGGTCGCGGCTGCCGATCGCCGCTACGAGGACACGGCGGTGCTCCGCCCAAGCGGTGCAGACCTCCACGGTGTGCCCCACCGTGTCCTCCGGACAATCCATCAATTTGTCGACGGAAGAATCAACAACATGAAAATCTGTCATTTTGTCGATTCTTCCGCCGAGAAAACCCGTTTTTACGGTGGTCATGCTGCGCATGCTGGTTTATGTTTCCCAGAAACTAGCCCAGATACATTGCCTAGCTGTGTGAATCCAGGACTTTCCCTTGTTTATGCTGTAAATACCAAGCGGATTAGCACTTACAATTTTAGGCTCGCTCCCTACTACATGGAATTTAAATACACAACTGGCGAAATGTGAGTGTATAATGCACCTCTGCCTCACCGTGCGGGAACATTAGGTGACACCCAAATGAAGGAGGAAGGAAGTAGTTAAGGGCGTCTAGGGGGACTGCCGTAAGTAATTTTTACGATAAAAAATGCTGACTCTCAGCTTAGTTTGAACATTAATTTAATTATGCTGAATTTTGCTTGTACTAGAAAGAAACCAACTCAAAAAGGCTAAAGTCTGACAAACATAATCACTTACAGGCGCAGGCCGCGGCCGATCAGGCCTGAAGCTGTAAGCCCCCGACTGCAGGGTCTGCTGACCCTGGGCGTAGAAGAAGAAGTTCTGCGTCACATCGATCTTGATCCCGTCTACGTGGATGATGGATTCCAGGAAACCAGTCGCTTTGCTCACTGACACTTTGAGGTACTGGTGGAAAGAAGAATTTGGTTAGTTTTTGCTCGGCATCTGCAGCATGTACATGCTAACCTAACCTGTCCGAGTCGGGGTGCCACAAGTCTCTATCAGCCTTCGCTCGCTCTTGCTTCTTGTATTCTCCTTGCCGCAATGACCGGATAAATAGTTACTTACTTGGTACAATAGTATTAGTAGTAGTATTCAGTATATTGGTCGCCAATTAAATTTTTATTCGCCCGATTAATAATTTCCCTTATTTATAAAAAAAATTATTCTGGAACCGGAAGACGTTGCGTTGGAAGGCCTCCCACTAGGTGGACCAATGACCTGGTGAAGGTTGCAGGGATCCGCTGGATGCGAGTCGCACGGGACCGGTCAATGTGGCGACACTTGGGGGAGGCCTATGTCCAGCAATGGACGTCTTTGGGCTGAAATGATGATGATGATTATAAAAAAACTTACCTTATCATCTGCCTAGCCTTTTCCCAACTATGTTAGGGTCGGCTTCCAGTCTAACCGGATGCAGCTGAATACCAGTATTTTACATGGAGCTACTGCCTATCTGACCTCCACAACCCAGTTAGTACTAGGTAATACGATACCCTTGGTAAGACTGGTTGTAAGACTTTTTGGGCCACTGACTACCTATAACGACTGTCAAAGATCTACAAATGACAGCCGGGACCAACGGCTTAACGTGCTTTCCGAGGCACGGAGGAAACTAGGTATGTAATGGGTGGTCACCCATCCACAGATCAACCTAGGCAAGCGCGGCTTAACCTGAAGATCGACCCGAGCGGCTGTTATTATTTAGCCACGAGCTCCTCAAAAATACTTACCTCATTAGAAATATAAGGAACAACCTCCTGTTCAGCATCGGCTTTTGATGAAATTGGCTTCGTGAACTTTCTAGAGAACTCATTCTCCTCCTGTTACAAAATAGAATAAAAAATTAAATAAAAAATAATTTTCAATTAATTAAATAAAAAAATAATTTGTGTTTCTTGTACAATTTTTTTTTTTTTTTTTTTTTAATAATTGAAACAACCTTCTTCTCAGTACATACATTTCGATATGTCTAAGGGTGTAACAAGACCCTTAACGCAGCGGAAAGGCACTTATTTTCCCCGTCATTGCGATATTTTTTTTGTTCTAGACCTTACCTGGGAACCTTCTAGTTACGGAGATATTGGGGGTCAAAGTTCCAACTTATTCACAAGTTAATTTTTTAAATACATGTTTTTAATGTTAGATTTTTACTTTAAACACCTCCATGACCCCGTACTATTATTCAATCCATCCATCAGCACGTTTTGAGTGCGTTACCGTAAAACGTGATTTTTCACCCCAAAAAAAAAGTCTTTGCCCAGCAATATTTTTTGCGTAGAGTTACTTAGTTTGATGTACAGAATGCTTGGTTGACGGCTTCGTGAAGTTTCCGTTTACACCCTGTATACATAATCAGCCTATAATGTTCCCACTGCTGGGACACAGGTCTCTTCTCTATGAGAGAGAGTGGGCTAAACCACCACGCGTTGGTAGATGTCACATGTATTCGAACTTTTGGTTCTAAGACGACCCGGTTTCCTCACGATGTTTTCCTTCATCGTTTTCAGAGCAATGGTGATAAAGAGAAAGTAAAGTACCTGCTTGGGTACGAACCTATGGCCTAAGAAACGATAGTTTTTTTTTTTTTTTAAATAACGTTGCCCCACACTATGAATTTCTCCTGTATCGTGGGTGCGTTTACAAACATTTAAGCTCACATACACAAACAGCCAGACCCGGAACAACTACCTGTAGATCATACAAATATTTGTTTCGTACGGGAATCGAACCCGCGACACGAAGCGCAGCAGTCAATCGCTCAGCCACTGCGCCAACCGTGCGTTGGTGTGTACACATCACGCCTGTAATCCCCAAAGGGTACGGTAGAGTACCTAAGGGCTCAAACACATAAACACGTTACGACGACGCAACGTGCCACGGCACGGCTACGTGACGTGGGCTTCCACGTCACGGTGCCGTGACGTCGACGTCGTAATCGACGTCCAGTAACGTAAATAATCACGTCACGACAACGCAACGTGCCACGTTGAACGACGTCGCATTGACGGTGGCGCATTTGTAGAATTGCCGCAGTTATAATCTCGAGAAATGGACCACACTGGATGTGTTCTCCTCCTGCTAATATTAAGAAGGCGGATAAAGAAGAAACAGATAAAAAGAAAATACTGGATTCATCCGTATCTTTCAGCCATATTTTACGTCACGACGACGTAAAATGGCAACGTGGCACGTTGCGTTGTCGTACACATTACATACACCTCATGTTTATGTGTTTGAGCCCTAATAGTACACCCATATTTCGCCAGTTGCGTTTAAGTCCCATGAAAAAGGAGGCGAGCCTAAAGCCATCAACCGGGCACAGCTTCAGATTCCGTGGCTGCTAATGAGTAAATCCTGAAGAAAAAATCCTGCCCGACCCAGGAATCGAACCCAGGACCTCATGCCCAGCAGTCGCGCTTGTGACCACTACACCAATGAGGCAGTGCAACCTAATAATCATGAGAGACTTACCAATTGATCTCTAACAGGAGCGATATAGAATGCTGTGAAGCCAAGAGGCGGTATGTTCTCCGCTTCGAACCACAATTCTTGGATTGCTGTAGAGGATCTCCCTGGGAGGTTGATGATGGCGGCTGGTAGAGGCAGAAGCTGGTATTCTACCTCCTCATCTGAAGATTTAGAAGAAAATTTTAATGGGTACTGAATTGCTGAAAAGAGTGTTTTTGACCTGACGAAGCCTATTAATGTACTGTCTTCGGTATAACATTAAACTGTGCATTCCAAACAAAGAGCTTTGCCTGTTTTCGAAACACTGACACTCGAAGCCGTGGTATGGTTTCAATTCACCTATACTTTCGTTGGGTCTGGTCTATAAAGGTCTTGTCGCTGCCGGCCGTCGCTAGTTTGATGGTCTGTAGCGCAGAGTCGTGGGATGCAGTGATCTTCTTCTGCGAAACCGCCTTTATGAGGCTGCGGAAAGGTTGAGGGAGTCTAACGACCCGCAGCAGACGTAGCGTGCGTCGGCGGAGGGCGGACAACGCCCTCTTCAGAACCCCTAAACGGATCCAGAGGGACGGCGGACTTGGGGATGTCTACCGCCCTCCTATACTATAACAAATACTATTGGACGTCGCGGAAAGAGTCTTACACCTCACTCCCCCCGCAGACTTGAGGAAGTCCGAAGACGCGGGCCGGCACTAGCCGGGGATCGTAGAAGGCGCACCAGTACCCATGATCCCCGGTGCAAGTTTGGGAAGGGAACACCTGGGTGGTGTTTAGTCAGTCAGAGCCTGACAGACCCTAGGGCGGGCGGAAGATATCCATGGGGATTTTCCACACCGAAACAAAAAAGAAGTTCTGGCCAACTTTCGGAGAACCTCAAAATATTTGGAAAGCCAGATCCGGGTGTAAATAAATCTCATACCATTAAAATCCCTGATGGAGTAATGCAGTGCGATGGCTGGTAGCCGCACGTAGTGGTAGGACTTCACGCTCAGAGGGTTGTAGACAAGCAGCAACATGGACTCTTGATTCTCTGTGAACTGTACAAAAAAGCAAATTGTTGAGGGCGGATTGCTTTGTCATTATTCGGATCTCAGATGACTAAATGGCGAAAGAAATCTTCGTAAAGAAACTTGTGGGGGTACTATGATAGCAGTGATAGCCTAGTGGTGTGACCGTCGGACTACCAAGTCATAGGTCTTGAGTTCGAACCCAAGACCTCTGATTTTTCAGATTAATTTGCGTTTTGTAGTATTATCACTTGCTTCGGTGGTGGAAGGGAGTGGCAGACTTGTACTGACTAAAACCCATCCATGTTCCTTCTTTGCCCTTTGAGTTCCAGGGCCACGGTATCTCTTTCGAACATTCCCGCAGCCCAAACCAGCATGCCTGAGAGATATGTGTCGATAGCATGTAAAGCCAAGTCAGAGGCTCATGGGCAGCATAAAAACTCTAACATCAGGTTAGGCACTAACCACACGATAAAGAAGAAGAATAATGGAATTATTCTGTCAATTGGTTCATTGTCAATTCGAAAAGCATTCTACAACAGGTCTACAAAAGGTGCATGAAGGAAGGAATTAGTACAAAACTACTTTTATAATTATCCGTATTTGATTGAAAGTGTGTCACATACTTGGGGAACTGAATCACCAACACGCATCCTGATGATTACTGTTTTTAATTCTGTATCGAAAAGACCCTGCTGAAAAGGCAGTGGGGCAATACCACAGCTGACATTTTCATATTGGTGTTGCTATACCACAGCTGACATTTTCATATTGATGTTACAATACCACAGCTGACATTTTCATATTGATGTTGCAATACCACAGCTGACATTTTCATATTGATGTTACAATACCACAGCTGACATTTTCATATTGATGTTACAATTAAAAAAACACGTTTTAGAGTGACGTAATTTTATTTTTTGTATTTTTTACAACAAACCCATTCATTTGATACATCATGGGAATGCATAAAAAATAACTAGTCGGCCATCTTTGGGAGTCCGCCATATTGGATTTAGAATGACGTCACTTAACTAACCATGCATTGTCATCCAAAATAAACATGTATACAAAATTTCAGCTCAATCGAAAACCGGAAAGTGGGTCAAATTGAACGTCTAAGATTTTTTTACATACGTGAAGCTATAAAATAGTACTTATTAAAATTACTTACCCTACATTGGCTCATGTTTAGCTGATGACATATCACAAACTGCTGGTTGTTCTTTGTTCGACGACTTCCTCCCCATGTAGGAGTTAGATAACTGTAAAGAAAAGATCCCCATCAAACTCACGCTCAGCAGTCGTGTTTGCTGAATGGCGGCATAGCGTATGAATTCGCCGCTAGAGGCGCTAGTGATGCGTGAGGTCACCAAAATGTCAGATGTCATAGAGTATTTGCGCGTTGCGTGCTTTTTTATCACGTATTTTTACTAATATTCACGATTGTGGTCTAGATTGAGCCATTACTGATTGATTTTTAAATTTTTCATGCTAGCTAATTTTAGGGAGAATATTGTGTGTAAGCGAATCTGTCCTTATGCGAACAAAGGAACTTTATGTTGCGGTCTGTATATATACTGTCTTTAAGCGAATCTGACCTAACGCGAATCTGGCCTAACGCGAATCTGGCGTAATGCGAATCTGTCCTTATGCTAACAAATGTATCTGAAGTGTACACTATGTTGTAATAAAATAAACTATTTATGAAGTTATTGGTACTTTGAAGTATAAAATAGAATTACTGACAGGACCTTACTCGACAGTGGCGCCATCTGGTGAGCTCAAAAACGATAGCCCTCATTGGGTTCCAAGTGGCTGTACTGCCATACAAGCCTACAAGCTTGGCTTGCCCGTATAGCCTACTACTCTTCATCATGTTAGGGTATCTGAACAGTTTGCTTGCCTTATGGGCTTGCCGTATTGTTGGTCCCTAGGCACGCCATCTTCCTATGACCGGTAGGGGATGGCTAGGGACCTGTAAAAGGATCTTTTATATGAGTGTAGAAAGACCCTTCACGAAGCCGAAAGGCACTTGTTTTCTTCGTCATTGGGATCGTTTTTTTGTTCTGGACCATACCTGTGAACCTTTTAGTTACGGAGATATTGGAGGTCAAAGTTCCAACTTTTTAATTTTTTTTTTTCAAGTAAGTATTTTTAATGATATATTCTTTACTTTAAATACTTCCATGACTTCTGTTCTATTCAATGCATCCATCAACTGCGTTTAATTGAGTCCTACCGTAAACCGTGATTCCACACCCAAAAAAAAAAGCGTTTCCTAGTAATCACTTTTGCGTAGAATTACTTAGTTTGATGTACAGAATGTTTTTTTTTTAATTTTTCTTTTAAAAAACTTTGCCCCACACTAGGAATTGCTCCTGTATCGTGGGTGTGTGTACAAACATTTAAACTCACATACACAAACAGCCAGACCCGGAACAACTACCTGTAGGCCATACAAATATTTGTTCCGTGCGGGAATCGAACCCGCGACACGAAACGCAGCAGTCAATCGCTCAGCCACTGCGCCAACCGTGCCTTGCGTTTGGTTGACGGTGAAGGGTCCGTCTACACCTTGCATTATGGAACATACCTGAGCAAGCTAGAGACTTTCTTGGTGCATGCATCGATGGCTTCACTCAAGGTTCTGATGAAATCAGATGTGACGTGCTGCTGGCTGGTTCCTGATGAGAAAGATGAGGTCACTCGAATTCTCCTTTATCGTGTGGTTAGTGCCTAACCTGGTGTCAGAGTTTTATGCCACCCATGGGCCTCTGACTTGGCTTTACACGCCGTCGAGAAATATCTCTCAGGCATGCTCCTCACGATGTTTTCCTTCACCGAAGCAAGTGATAATAAAATACGCGCTTTCGACGTGGAGTTCCGGACAAGCCGTACTTTACAAACTAATATGTGGAGAAATTCACGTCAGGACGTCTACTCTCAAACAAAGAAGCCTGTAGTTTCGGCCAAAGTTACGGGAATTTCTGCCAAAGTTACTGTAGTTTCAGCCAAATTTAAGGGAGGTTCGGCTAAAGTTACGGAAATTTCGGCCAAAGTTACGGTAATTTCGGCCAATGCTACGGGAGTTTCGGCCAAAGTTACGGGAAATTTGGCCAAAGTTAAGGAAGTTTCGGCTAAAGTTACGGGAGTTTCCTACTCTGTATCACTTGCGGACATAAGATTAGTTAGGGCTTAGGGCCCCGAACTGTAAATTTATGACAACACGATTGGACAGCTGTCTGAACTCCCGATTTGTTTCAAAACTCATGAATCCAAAAATAAAGAGGAGTAGGATTCATTTCGAAGTTTCGTGCTACTTTCGGACGGGCCTGTATCTTTGTAGACGGATTCAGAGAGCAGGCCCTCTGGTACAGTTATCTTATGGAGGTACCTGTAATAGCATCGTGATGTAGTACCAGGCTGACAGCGTGTCTCAGAAGATGTAACTCATACGAGTCTCCGACCCGAGCCAGCACTGTCAACTGCTTTACCACCTGAAAGAAGAAGGGGGGCATGTGTATGGATCCTGGGTCTAGTGTAGTATACAGCGTATATTAGTACAACTTCAGTTTCGCGAATGCACGAAATCATCGGGAAAAAATAATCTGCCGTATTAGCTTATTCTCTTACAAATCATTAAAAAATATAAATAGATAAAAGAAACTTTCTTTAAAACACATAAAAAAATTAGGTTCATCTATCAAAATTGAACTCGTATACAAAGTTTCGCGTTCATGCCATTAACTGTTGAGGAGTTCTCTCGTGAGGGTGCGATCTTGGCTGCAGGATCAAGTCAAGTCTGTCATAAAAATTTATTGTCACCAGAACCAAAAGTGTGTGCCAAATTTCAGGTCAATCGGTTGGGGGGAACTGGTTTAAAATTCAGTTGCAAGATTTGACCCATACATACTAACTAACAAGGCAGGTTAAATAAAAGCTTATAAAATAAATGTAGTCAGGATGGCGACCCTGCAAACGCAAACAACAAACAAATTTCTAGTAACAAAAAAAAAAACAGCGCCGAAATATCGGGAGCTCAAAATAATGAACAATCACGGAAGATATCCCGTAAATGACAGTATAAGTTTAGTTGTAAACCGTGAAAGCTTAAAACAGTGTTTCTTGTTCTTGTTGTTTGCCATTAAACGGACAAAAATCTTGTTAATCTTCTTATTTATAAAGTGTGTATAAGACCCTTAACATAGCCGAAAGACACTTATTCTCCCCATCGTTGCGATAATTTTATTGTTCTAGACCATACCTGGGAACCTTCTAGTTACGGAGATATTGGGGGTCAAAGTTCAAACTTTTATTTTAATACTTGTTTTTAAGATTATAACTTTTCTTTAAATACCTCCATGGCCCGTTTACTATTCAAACCATCCATCAGCACAATGTTTTGACTGTGTTACATTGAGTTTTACCACAAAACGAGATTATTCACCCAAAAAAAAAAGTCGTTACCCAGCAATAATTTTTGTGCACAGTTACTTAGTTTGATGTACAGAATGCTTGGTTGACGGCTTCGTGAAGGGTCTGTTTACACCCTTTTTTTTCCGCATGGGAAATCATGAAATGACCCCCCCCCCCCACTCTGGGCGGAGCGGAAAGGAGTGTCAGACTTGTACTGACTAAAACCCATCCATGTTCCTTCTTTGCCCTTTGTGTTCCAGGGCCACGGTATCTCTTCCGAACAGTCCTGCAGTCCGTTTACACCCTGTGTGTATAATTATTTCTTTGCATAGTTTTACTTACTTGTACAAATACATGAGCTCTCCTAGCAAAATATTTGAGACTCGGCCTAGAAGTATAATATCCTGTCCAATACGTCATCGAGTCACTGCCGTAAGGAAGCTGGTCTCCCTGAAAATATTTAAAAGGTTTATTAGAACTAAAATTTATACTGTTTTAAGTTTTCACGGTTTACAACTAAACTTATACTGTCACTTACGGGATATCTTCCGTGATTGTTCATTATTTTGAGCTCCCGATATTTCGGCGCTGTTGCAAGCGCCATGATCGCGGGTTGACTGGAGAATGCGGGTGGAACAGCGCCGAAATATCGGGAGCTCAAAATAATGAACAATCATGGAAGATATCCCGTAAGTGACAGTATAAGTTTAAAATTTATAGAAATCAAGCTCCTTTAATTCATAAAATATGTATTAAATGCTATAGCGTTAGCTCAGGGCTACCGAAGTATGCTGTACTAGCTGTCGCATGCGACCTTCTTCCGCATTTTTTTTTTACCATCCTCGATAAATGAGCTATCCAACACTAAAATAATTTTTCAAATCGAACCAGTAGTTCCTGAGATTAGCGCGTTCAACCAAACAAACAAACTCTTCAGCTTTATAATATTATTATAGTATAGATTCGTAGTATTTTGACCATAAAGATGTTTTAGAACATTCGTTTTTAATTAATATAATATAATACTATCACGACACATAATCAGCCTTATCTTATCAATGATCATTGAAAGTTCGAACACACACATGTTATCGGCTTTAACTTATACGCTGTAGCGGTTTTGGCTACAGGTATCTTCTAGCAAAACCATTAACCATTAAACCATTTATTGGGTATCGTATTACCTAGTACTAACTGGGTTGTGGAGGTCAGATAGGCAGTCGCTCCATGTAAAATACTGGTATTCAGCTGCATCCGGTTAGACTGGAAGCCGACCCTAACATATTTGGGAAAAGGCTAGGCAGATAATGATGATCTTCTAGTAAAACCAGTACCCTATGAAGTTCGAAATTAAAATGTAGGCCGGGATATTCAAATCAACCAATCAATGACTTTATTATACAGTAGCTTTAGTAGCAGTAGCTGTAGAAGCAGTAGCTGTAGTAGCAGTAGCTGCAGTAGCAGTAGCTGCAGTAGCAGTAGCTGCAGTAGCAGTAGCTGCAGTAGCAGTAGCTGCAGTAGCAGTAGCTGCAGTAGCAGTAGTAAAATATGTCGAAATTTTGAAATATTCGGATCTATTCAAAGTTCGAGTGAATGTTTCTTCCGGGCGTAGTATTATAAAGGGTGTAAATAGACCCTTAACATATCGACGGTCATAAATTCAATTGGCGTAAGGGACATTTGACAAAAAAAATATTATTACACCATCGTACTTGATTTTTTCTCCTCTATCTTTCTGCATACTTAAAATTCTTGTAGCTCTACAAATAATTCCTTTACACCCCTGAAATTTTGGTACATAAAACGCTGCATTTTGCTTTAAAGGACACTAATTTAAAAAATATTTCAAACATTTGACGTAAGTACTAAAAAGAAAAAAGAAAATTGTTTTAAAGTTTACGAAGTTTCCGTTTTGTCCCATACGACATATGACTCAAAATAAAAAGCCCCTTACGCCAAATCGAAGTAACAATCTTGTCCGTTACGCATCATTACATCGTATTGTTTGTCCTTTATTTTGGTTTGAGTAATATTTACCTATTTAAAACAAATAGGTAACACTTACGTTAAAATCAAAGAAAGTTTGATTCTTTATTGTATTTTTATCTAAAACGATTTTTTTTTCTTCTAAAACATAACAATATAGCGAGCAATTATCACTCGTACGTATTTATCAAAATACGCGTGACGGGCGGTTTGTTTTTCGCGCCATTTAGAGATGCCAATAGATCGAATTAATAAATTCGACGGTCATAAATTCAATTGGCGTAAGGGACCAGGTTTTCAGTACGAGCAAAAAACAAAAAAAGTATGCATTATCTACAATAACTTTTTCATTTTTAAAGCAATTTTCATGATGTCTTTGGCAAAAGAACTTGAAATAAAGCTCTCTTTTGACTGGTAATACTCAAATTAACTTTAATTTAATAGTTTCGGAGATAGTGTCCTTTACTCTTGCTTTAATATGAGAATTTGTCCCTTACACCCATACATAGTTTGTGTCAGTTTGGTCGTAAGGTGTCGTAAGTGACTATAATAATATAAAGTCTTATGAAAAATATGCCGTAAGTAACATGTACCCAAATAGAAACACCCCAAAAGGGATGTAAATGTAGCAGATCAGAAAGTCTTTAAAGCTATATTTTACTTTGTGTTACCTATTTTGAAATAAAAAATGAATAGGATAATTGAAAATTATTATGGAATCAACTTTTATTAAGAACAAAAACAATAACTTTCTAGTTTTAATCATTTTGAGATCAACACCACATTATCAACACAACATCACGCGCTATTGTGCACGCCGAAAATCCGGGGAGCCCCTTAAAGAAAATCAAATAACGAGTAATTACATTCTTAAGCTCGTTTTAAAAGAAAAGTTAATACTAGAAAACCAATAATAAAGATATAATAATAAGATTCACTTAAATTAATCAATTTCACTGTCATCTTTATCTGTGTCTGGCAGAACATCTTTAACGTCGTCTGCTACTGGAAGATTGAATATATACGTCGTGGAATCTCCGGGGAATTATATTTTTTTCACATAACCGTTTCAAATCAATCGATTTGGCTTTTGAAATACACAAACGGTTTTCATAAAGTCGGGGCAAATCAAATACGGTTTTGTTTGACATCTGCGATCCTGGTCTGGTCTTCTCATCTCTACCTCTTTTTCCCTTTCCTCTTCCTTTCCCTTTTCCAATTGTCTTTTGAAACAGCTCTGTCGAATAATGTTTCCACGTCATCTTTCATAGAATACTTTACTTCGATTTTCTTCAAATCTTTCTTTCTTAAAGTAACTACTGGTACATGAATTGAAATACCATATTATCATCAATATTTTATGATTATGCCATTGTCATTCATCAGTATTCGACAGCTACTACAGATTTAAAGGTGTAGGTAATCTTTTTGTGAGATGGTAGGTTCAAAGTGTAAAATAAACAACAAGTAACTACCTACCTACGAAGTAGGTTTCTGTAGTAACAATTGTTGAATATTTACTAGATAAGTGACCGCATAGATACCTAGTTAAAAACTATAGTATTTACCAAGTATTTAAAACTAAAAAGTACCTACAGTATTAAAGTAAGAAGTAAGAATGTACTCGCCTGTTTGTTGTTACTACAGAAACCTACTTCGTAGGTAGGTAGGTACTTGTTGTTTATTTTACACTTTGAACCTACCATCTCACAAAAAGATTACCTACACCTTTAAATCTGTAGTAGCTGTCGAATACTGATGAATGACAATGGCATAATCATATTGATGATTATGGTATTTCAATTCATGTACCAGTAGTTACTTTAAGAAAGAAAGATTTGAAGAAAATCGAAGTAAAGTATTCTATGAAAGATGACGTGGAAACATTATTCGACAGAGCTGTTTCAAAAGACAATTGGAAAAGGGAAAGGAAGAGGAAAGGGAAAAAGAGGTAGAGATGAGAAGACCAGACCAGGATCGCAGATGTCAAACAAAACCGTATTTGATTTGCCCCGACTTTATGAAAACCGTTTGTGTATTTCAAAAGCCAAATCGATTGATTTGAAACGGTTATGTGAAAAAAAATATAATTCCCCGGAGATTCCACGACGTATATTTCAATCTTCCAGTAGCAGACGACGTTAAAGATGTTCTGCCAGACACATTAAGATGACAGTGAAATTGATTAATTTAAGTGAATCTTATTATTATATCTTTATTATTGGTTTTCTAGTATTAACTTTTCTTTTAAAACGAGCTTAAGAATGTAATTACTCGTTATTTGATTTTCTTTAAGGGGCTCCCCGGATTTTCGGCGTGCACAATAGCGCGTGATGTTGTGTTGATAATGTGGTGTTGATCTCAAAATGATTAAAACTAGAAAGTTATTGTTTTTGTTCTTAATAAAAGTTGATTCCATAATAATTTTCAATTATCCTATTCATTTTTTACTTCAAAATAGGTAACACAAAGTAAAATATAGCTTTAAAGACTTTCCGATCTGCTACATTTACATCCCTTTTGGGGTGTTTCTATTTGGGTACATGTTACTTACGGCATATTTTTCATAAGACTTTATAGTATTATAGTTACTTACGACACCTTACGGCCAAACTGACACAAACTATGTATGGGTGTAAGGGACAAGATCTCATATTAAAGCAAGAGTAAAGGACACTAGCTCCGAAACTATTAAATTAAAGTTATTTTGAGTATTACCAGTCAAAAGAGAGCTTTATTTCAAGTTCTTTTGCCAAAGACATCATGAAAATTGCGTTAAAAATGAAAAAGTTAT
The DNA here is from genome assembly GCA_963082995.1 of Noctua comes. Lineage (NCBI taxonomy): Eukaryota > Metazoa > Arthropoda > Insecta > Lepidoptera > Noctuidae > Noctua > Noctua comes. Next base: position 2,787,981 of record OY720295.1, on the reverse strand, counting down.
GGTAGATAATGCATACTTTTTTTGTTTTTTGCTCGTACTGAAAACCTGTACTTTGTCCCTTACGCCAATTGAATTTATGACCGTCGATATCCGAAAGGCGTCGTCTTTGCAATAATTTTTTTGTTCTAGACCATACCTGGGAACCTTCTAGTTACGGAGATATTGGGGGTCAAAGTTCCAACTTTTTCACAAGTTTTTTTTTAAATACATGATTATAATGTAAGATTTTTACTTTACACACCTCCAAGACCCCCGTAATATTCAATCCATCCATCAGCACAATGCTTTGAGTGCTTTCCATCGAGTTCTAAATTAAAACGTGATTTTTCACCCCAAAAAAAAAATTCGATTCCCAGCAATAATTTTTGCTTAAAGTTACTTAGTTTGATGTACAATGCTGAATGCTTGGTTGACGGATATGTGAAGGGTCTGTTTACACCCTGTATTATCTGTGTTCTGCGCTTGCGCACCGACACGCTTGTTCCACCGTAGGCCGCATCACAGCTTCACATCAAACGAGTTGCGGCCCAACGCAAGCCTATTTAGTATAAAAAATACAAGTATGACCAAACCTTTATTAAATCCACGTTTAATTTAATTACCTTTTCAGTAAAAACAGCTTTATCCCTTCTTCCATACAAATAAAGCGCTTTCATATAACAAGATGGCGTCGAATAAAATATGTTGATATCCGACAAATTTGCTGGATGCGTGTTAACGTGACTGTAAGAGAAATAATTCAGTCTTAGGTTTCAGATTATATTTTCGGCGCGTGTAAGCTCGTTTTTGGAAGAGCGTGTAAACGCTCTTTTTGTTTCAAGAGTGACTCGTGCGAGTGTTGACGCGCTTATAAGCTCGTATGAGCGTGAGCCGCGAGTGACGCCACCGTGCGCGCCCGCTTACCCACACGCGAACACAGCGGATAAGCACACGTACTCGGGTCCGATTTTTCGAAGCGCGTAATGTTGCGCGCGTTTGCGCGCGTGTTCTACGAGCTATTACGCGCTATAAAATCCGCTCTAACACTCGTATCTATAAACAAGGCAAAGTGATTTCCTACTAGAGTGAAAGTCATTATTTAAGATACGTTTTTTTAGTCCGTAGTTCAGTAATTGCTTGAAGTTACAACTGTCAAAAGTTAGAATTCTAAGCGTTGCTTTCTTTAACGGTTCTTACTTCGTTTAAATTTTTGTCTATCGCGTATAAATGTTTGCATAAGCGACTCCTTCCACTCAAGTAATTACTTGAGTTGAAGGAGTCACTAAAAGACAGAAATTATTTAGTTTAACTTGACTATAGATACGGGTGTTAGTGCCTTGAAGACAACGCAGTACAATTTCACCACTGCAGAAGTAGAAGAGATCTTTGTGAAGATGGTCGTGGGGAAGCACTACCACGCTCGTCAGTTGTTGCCTGCAAACTGTCCCTCGCGGCACGCTTCGAACGATTTTCATTTGTTTTCCCCACAAAGACTGTTAGCTGCCAAATTTTGTATACTGGGTGTAACAAGACCCTTAACGAAGCCGAAAGGCACTTGTTCTCCCCGTCATTGCGATAGTTTTTTTGTTCTGGACCATACCTGGGAACCTTCTAGTTACGGAGATATTGGAGGTCAAATTTCGGACGTTTTCACAAGTTTACAACTTTACTTTAAATACCTAAATGACCCTTGTCCTATTCCATGCATCCCACAGCACAATGTTTTGAATGCGATACATGAAATTCTTTCTTAAACGTGATTTTTCACTCATAAAAAAAGTCGTTTCCCTGCAATAATTTTTGCGTAGAGTTACTTAGTTTCATGTGCATAATGCTTGGTTGACAGCTTCGTGAAGGTTCCGTTTACACCTTGTACGAATGCTCACATCTTGGTAAGAGCTGAGGTGGGTCGTGGTCGCAGGAACGACCAAGTTTGATGTAACAAAGATTTTGTTACAATATTTTGATTTAAAAGAGTGTCCATGGATTTTACACTATCATGGTCACTAACATTACTATTAATACTAACGGGATATTTCAGGTTCTTCAGTTTATCCGTGATCATGGTGCTTGCAACAGCGCCGAAATATCGGGAACTCATAAAAAACAGTAAACATGGTAAAAATCCCGTTAGTATTAATAGTAGTGTCCATGGAGTTTCTTGCCCATTCTTCACCATAGAGATCTACGCTTTGGAATGTGCAACTACAGTACTTTCACAAGTTATTATGCCTTGTGACTGTGACTGTAGCTTTTTTTTTTTTTTTAACGTGGTAATATCATCAAATGAGTCCTCCCACCCAGGGCAGAGCGGGAGGGACTGTCAGACTTGTACTGACTAAAATCCACGGTGTCCTTCAGTAGCCCTTTATGTTCCAGGGTCACGGTAATTCTATGAGTCCCGCGACCCTGTGACTGTAGCTTCGCTTCTTTTTTGTTTTTTTTTTGACATTCAAAAGTGCCTGTGATTCTGTGATGGCCTAATTGAAATAAATGCTTTGAGTTGTGTTGAGTTGAGTTTGCTTCCATGACTCGTTGTGTAGTCCATGAGGTCCCTAAGACGATAACTCACTTGATAAGTTTATCCGTATTCATGAACCAGTTGGCCGCGCTCTGGTAGGTGAAGTCTCCGCCCATGGTCACCAAGATATTGTCGTGGTCGTAGTACTTCGCCTGTCGCTCAATCTGGGTTATGAAGTCGTTTACCTGAGAACAGAAATATAAATACTCGAAACGGGATATTTACCATGTTTACTGTTTCTTATGAGTTCCCGATATTTCGGCGCTTTAGCGCATGGTGCTTGCAACAGTATTCTGTACATCAAATTGAGTAACACTGCTCAAAAATCATTATTTAATTTTAGGCAGACGGTGTCTGTGAATGATGTAGTTTCTTAAACTATCATGGTCACTAACTTTATTATTAACTAGCTGTTGCCCGCGACTTCGTTCTCGTGGAAAATATACATAAAATAGATAAAATAAATAAGAATAATCTCTATCAATAAAAATTACAACCAACTACAAAAAGTATAATTTTACTGGGGATCGAACTTGCGACGTGATGCACGTAAAGCGGTCATGAAACCGTTTCTCTATTTGCTTCGTTGACATATACTTTGAAATAGACGTTGTTACGCATATCATGGCTGAAACGATAAACAATTGAATAATACTAACATAATGCAATATTGCTCATCCCCTTAAGCAAGTAGCGTGATAATATATAGCCTAACATTTGAAGAAGCCTATTACAGATATTTGTGCAAAATTTGAACAGGATCTATGCAGTAGTTTTTGCGCCAAGTCGGAACATCGGACCGGATTTTAACGATTTTATTATATTTTTATATATTATTATTATTACATGTAGAGAAGAGATACTGGAAACCGGATATTTACCATGTTTACTGTTTTTTACGAGTTCCCGATATTTCGGCGCGGTAAACATGGTAAATATCCCGTTTCGAGTATTATATTTGCCAATAAAATCGTGTGAAGCAGAAGATTGGTCGATGAGGCGATACTTGCAGGGGATTTCTTTGACTAAGACGATAAGTTGAACTCCAAATCTTACCCTTTTATCAGCATTGTAGACCCTATTATCAGGATCGTCGATGATAGGCTCATCGTTACAGAGGAAGTCGAAGCAGAACCCTTCGGGCGCGTTGTACAGGTTGAACAGCGTGTGAGTCATTATGTCTGACATTTTACCTGGAATTTGGAATGATTTTGTTTAACATGCTTAGAAGCTGTTACGGAATATTGTCATCGACAGCTTTTGTAAATGGTTGATGTGTGTCATCGCTTTAAGTCGCATTGGTAAAGACAATAATACAATCGAATTCAAGGAGGTATACAACATTAGTTTTAGTATATACGAAACCTGAAACACGTGTCTAGTATTTTTATGTAAAGAATCTATGTACAAAATTTCAAAACTGTATCATGAAAAATCACAAAGTTATAATCTTGTTCTGTTAACTAGTTGTCCGCACAAAAACGTGGGCGACACGCGGCGCCGCCGCGCGGGCCTCCAACTTCGTCTTGAGCTCATTGATAATAATAATTCGGCAGTAGGTACCTAAATGATTGCGATAGGTACTTAGTGTCGCTCGGCGTCCAACTTGTAACCTTTTTTAAATATTTTTGGGACAAAATATAACATGGTATAAAAATTATTGGAATCGATTCAGTTACTTATTCTGAACAAACTATATTCAGGTTTCGCATATACTAAAAATAATGTAGTATAAGCTAATGATTGTCGACCCGGTTCAACAATAAAATGGGTAGGTATTTTTTATATTTTTTTCCTAATTACGGTAATCAGTAAGTGTGAACCACCCGTATTAAAAAGCAGCCCGTCTGTTACTAGCGCTATCACCGCGTCTTCACACACACATATAAACGCAAACGTTCATTCGATATCGTTTATTCGTAGAATAGAATAGAATAGAAATAATTTATTTGCATTGAATGTGAGTGTTTGTGTGTGTTGTGTGTGTTGAATGTTGTGTGTGTTGTGTTGTTGTTTGTGTGTTGTTGTGTGGTGTGTATTCCCTAAATCTCCAAGAAGGCGTGCGCAGTCATATTTTAACAATTTAAAAAAGCAGCTTTATTAATTTTATTATTGAACAATTACCGTAATTTAAATTGATTATTTATGACTTTTGTGACAACCTCCTGAATTTTGACGAGGATGCAAAACAGCACTTTTTATAAAGGGAATATTTATGTATGAAGCGTGGCCTGCCTTTTTTATAATATTAGTAGGATAAGATTAAGTGCTTATGAATAACCAATTTTCTATTTCTATTTTGTAATCTAGATTAATTCAAACTCCTCCGGATTGTGTCAGAAAGGATGATTGGGATGGGGTGTAGCTTTCATGTGATGCAACGGATTTATTGATCAAAGGAACATGAAGTCTTATCAATTTAAGTCTTACCAAGAACATCAGATCCTCGCCACATGAACTCCATCCTGTCTTCATCTATCATGGCTGCTCTTTCTTTATGGTCTACTCGACCTATAAAATAAAAAATATTTCAAGTCATAATTAATCAGGAACGGCTCAATCTTGACCAATATCGTAAATATTAATAAAAATACGTGATATAAAAGTGCAACGCGCGAATATTCTATGGCATATGAAGACCTCACTCTACAGTCTACGCGAACGCCTCTAGCGGTGAATTAATGCGAGATAGCCTCTATTAAGAGGGCCCTTCCCGGTCCGTCTATCGTCAACGCGAGCATGGCCGAAAAGCTTGTTGTTTCATCCAGAGCCACAGCGGTGATGTTTTTCCACCTACCCCGACTCAGAGGGCCCCGACCCCGCACGAATCGTCTCCCGCGCACCTCATATGTTCCAGGAAATACGTTTTTTTGAATAAGGCTTACAAGTTTGTGAAATAAATATTTGTCATTTAGAATCTCCATTACATTTGCAAGGTTTCTATCACAATTTTTTCTTTACTTTTACAATTTATGAGTACATTATGAAGGGCCAAAGTTTAGGTAAATTTGTGAAAAATAGCAGATTTTTGGAGGCTTATACTGAATTTGTTTCTCCAAATTATTACTTTTTGCTTTGATAGAAACCTAGATATCGTGCACAAGATACCTATCAGTTTAAAAAATCAAAGATAGATGTGTTACAACGGCATAATCACGTACGAGCGTTTGTATGAAAAGTTTGACGGGTTGGCCGCTCTTAAATTATGATATTAAAATAAGATATTAAAGAATATAATATTTTTTAAAGTTCACTGTGAATGACGTACGAAATAAACATTCATGCTACCCTTGTGAATTATTAATTGATTATGCATACCTAACTACTTACTAATGTTTAAATTATTGGAACTGTAAGTTGCTATGACGCAAGTACTGTAATAAATTGAATTCGTAAATGTAAGTTAAAAATAATTCGATACACTTTATCGAATACTAGCTTTTGCCTGCGGCTTCGCCCGCGTGGATGTCGGAAAATATCCGACGGGAATGTACCGAACAAACATAGTTACTTGCGTACATCCCCCTTTTTAACCCTTCAGGGGTAGAATTTTCAAAAACGCTGAGACACGTATAAATTTATTTTCAATCGTCAGCCTAAACACAAAATTTGAAGATTTTAACTTCATAACTGACGGATTTTCATATAAACTTCCATCCCCTACTTTACCCCTTTAGGGCTGGAATTCCCAAAAATCCTTTCTTAGTGGACGTACTCTTCTCACAACGAACATACCCTCCAAGTTTCATGTCTCTAGGACCAGCGGTTTGGGCTGTGTGTTGATTATATCACCCAGTCAGTCAGTCAGTCAGTCAGTCAGTTTACCATTTTATATATATAGATATTCCGAAATGGTCTAACATCCCAGGGCCGCTAGGGACTTGACTCATTTTCTGATCTGAACAAAATGTGTGGCATCGAGTAGTGTTAGCTGAGAACGTATGTGTCGCCGTAAAATTGTTAATACCGTTAGATTATAATCTAGCTCGCGAGATTGTAAACTGTCGAAAGATTTGACGAAAGTAAAAGGAGATTATTTCGACTCCATAAATTTTTGGGCCTTTTCTGAAAGTCAAAGCCAACAAAAAAAAATGGTACGTATTATTAGAACTAGCTATTTGGACCAATAGTTAATATGGCGCAAAAGTTGTATGATTGCTCTGAACCAAGTTATACAAGTTCGATGATTCGTCATTTTCATACATTTATTGATTTCTGAAAGTGCTGGGAAACATAAAATAATGATTGATATTGCTAGAACTAATTATCTGAAGCAATTGTCATTATGGCGCGAAAGCTGTAGGGTAGGCATACAAACACACATAACCTGTGTGTGAAAGTGTGCGAGTTGATGAGTGTATGTGTGTAAGTGTGCATGTGGTGGAAGTGTGTTGTGGGTGTGCATATAAGAGTGAGTGAGTGTCTGGTTTGGTTCGTACCTTTGAATGTGAGTATGGACGGGAAAAAGTAAGAATGGATGACAGAGTGTATGAAAAATTTCTACGTTCGGAACGATGACGTACTGAATACGTGCCACGTGGTAACCGTTTATGCATCGATGTCCCTCCATATGTTTACATATAAATCATGTTTTAATAATTTTCACATTTACGCCCCTAGCGCAAAGAAAATTAACATTACCACATACACCGACAAAAGTCTTCAAATCAAACAGCCACTCAAAAAGATTTGACAGCTGACATAACGCCAAGGGCAAATACCATTCTGCCGTTTTATTTTTTCCCACGCATAATTCATTTATGGATCACGCGTCAAGCAGGGGATATTTTTTTTATTCTTTGACAGTTGACATGACAAAAAGGTCAGAGGAAATTGAGCCTAGTGTATTTTTAGAAATATAAATGGTTTGTTTTACGATTGAGCGGTTTCTGCTACTGAAATATGATAGGAATTGGGCCTATCCTATTTCAGTAGCTCAAGCCCATTGAAGCGTGAAATTGTCCTAAAAGATCCATTCAAAGAAATAAACATAATTTTATACTTATTAATTTTTTGGTTATTACAAAAAGCTCGTGGCTAAATAATAACAGCCGCTCGGATCAATCTTCAGGGTAAGTCGCGCTTGCTTAGGTTGGTCTGTGGATGGGTGATCACCCATTACATACCGAGTTTCCTCCGTACCTCGGAAAGCACGTTAAGCCGTTGGTCCCGGCTGTCAATTGTAGAACTTTGACAGTCGTTACAGGTAGTCAGTGGCCCGAAAGTCTGACAATCACTCTTACTAAGGGGTATCGTATTACCCAGTACTAACTGGGTTGTGGAGGTCAGATAGGCAGTCGCTCCATGTAAAGTACTGGTATTCAGCTGTATCCGGTGAGACTGGAAGCCGACCCCAACAGTTGGTAAAAGGCTAGGCAGATGATGACAAAAAAAAACAAAAAGAATCGAAGTAAATAAAATATTTTTTTAGTATTTTTTTTGCGGATGTTGCCGCGGCGTTGCTACGCATACTCGCACCGCCCAGCTACATCGCAGCACATCTCTGGCGAAATGTGTGTGTACTATTAGGTACACCTCTGCCTAACCCTTCGGGGATTACAGGCGTGGTGTTATGTTTATGTTTTAACTTACCTATGAAAAGTCCATCGTACCCCATTTGAGCTAGCAAGGATACTTGTTCTCGAGTATGTCCATATGTGTCGATCTGCCACGCGGCCTTCGGTTTGCCGCAGGGGCCTAGAGTGTCATTTAGTTTTCTGTAAATAAAGCTTCTATAAGTCAAACTCAAACTCAAACTCAAAGCATTTATTTCAATGGGGATGGCAACTGTGGAACTAATGGCGCTAGCATCGCTGGTTCCAAGCATCGTCATAGGTTGAAAATCTGGTGATGTCATTTTATATTTCAAAATAGCTTGACCTCATTGGTCAGATTGAGACCTGGCTATGGTCGCGCCATCTACAATTAGCTTTCAACGGTCTTCCCCATTAGACCATCACAGGCACTTTTGAATGTCAAAAGAAACAAAAAAGAAGCGATGGTACAGTCGCAGTCACAAGGCATAATAACTTGAGAAAGTACTGTAGTTGCACATTCCAAGCTCCTGCAGAAGTAGAACCTTCGATACGTAAGATATAGTGATTTTTGTTAGCTTTTGCATTTAGCTCGGTGTCGCCTATTGTTTATTATTGTTGTTTGTTATTTGAGAAGTTAAAAAATACTAATGTACCACATAAAACGGCTCTATTTAACAAAAGCTTTTTTGGCATGGCATCAAAAATATACAACAAGATACCTGTTCCTAAGACATCTTCTGCATGGAAAATCTTGTAGCCTAATTTAACTTTAAAAGGCGAGCCTATGGTTCGAGTAAAATAAGATTCGTCACGGTGAAACAAATGGCTCAACAATTACGCGCTAACTGTAAAATCCAAAACATAATTTGGACGTAGTTGAGCGAAAAGGATCCAATCCACAACATGGCCAAAAATTACTTTAATGCATCAAACTGATGCTTAAATATCGTAACTATTAGCCAGTAAAAAGATCTAACCAAAATACAAAAGGTTATCATTTTTATCAACATTAGAATCAACCCACACGTACTATGAGACTTATAGTATCAACATTTAGCATCAGTTTGTGAACTTAAGTCATTTTTGGCCATGTTGTGGATTGGATCCTTTTCGCTTAACTACGTCCATTTTATAACACTAGCTTCATAATACCATACCTCAGTCCCCAAGTAAACTGGTCAATAATATGCAGATAATCTGGCGTAGCCTCATCGTTGTGCACCCAGCCTCCGCCGGCGAACTCCAAGCGGCCTTCCTGCACCAGGGTCCTAAAGGTAGACCTGGTGTTAGGACGCTGCTCCTTCCACCAGCGCCAGAAGTACGCTGTTTCAGAGAAGGTGAACCTTGGGAGAAAAAAAAGTGATCTCATGCCCGTATTATAAAAAGAATAATATAAAACAACAGGCCAAGTGCCAATCGGAATCGCGCATGAAGGATTCCTTACCATCGTAGTAGGGATCATCTATACATGTACAGGGTGTAAACAGAACCTTCACATAGCCGTCAACCAAGCATTCTGTACATCAAACTAAGTAACTTTACTCAGAAATTATTGCTGGGAATCGACTTTTTTTTTTGGGGTAAAAATCACGTTTTAAGGTAGGACTCGATGGAAAGCACTCAAAGCATTGTGCTGATGGATGGATTGAATAGTACGGGGGTCTAGGAGGTGTGTAAAGTAAAAATCTTACATTAAAAATATGTATTTAAAAAAAAATATATGAAAAAGTTGGAACTTTGACCACCAATATCTCCGTAACCAGAAGGTTCCCAGGTATGGTCTAGAAAAAAAAAATTATCGCAATGACGGGGAAAACAAGTGCCTTTCGGCTTTAAGGATCTTTTTACACCCTAAAAACTTACTTTCGTCTCTTATCGTGCAGCAGTTCAGACAGTACGGAGTGATAGATCAGCTGTACATTGGCAGTGCTCACTGTTGTTTTAGCTGCAACAATAAACAAACAATTAGTTTTTTTTATTTGTTCTAGTTGTATACAGGGTGTAAACAGACCCTTCACATACCCGTCAACCAAGCATTCTGTACATCAAACTAAGTAACTTTACGCAAAAATTATTGCTGGGAATCGATTTTTTTTTTGGGGTGGAAAATCACGTTTTAAGGTAGGACTCGATGGAAAGCACTCAAAGCATTGTGCTAATGGATGGATTGAATAGTACGGGGGTCGTGGAGGCGTATAAAATCTAACATTAAAAACCTGTATTTAAAAAAAAACTCGTGAAAAAGTTGGAACTTTGACCCCCAATATCTCCGTAACTAGAAGGTTCCCAGGTATGGTCTACAACAAAAAAATGATCGCAAAGACGAGGAGAACAAGTCACTTTCGTTTATGTTAAGGGTCTATTTACACCCTTTATAAGGTCTATCTTTTCATACACGAAATATTTTAAGAGTAGCTTCTCTAAGTAGTAAAGAGCCCACCACTACGAAAAAAAATTTTATGTAAGGTTTTTGTTTTTACAAAATTATTATAATTCTAAAATTACTTGAGACTTTTTGCATAAAACCTTTACTCCCAATTCTAACAATGACAGTAGGTAAAGGTAGGTAGGTTGAGTTAAATATGACGTAGTAAACTAGCGTAATGGATGTTGAAAAATAGGCAGCCAGTATTTATTTTCTGGGCCAAGTAATTTTTTATTTTCTTAGATAAACAAAAATACCTTGAAATGGCTTCGTTACAGACGTTAGATGATTCTCTGAAAAAGTTTCGTGTATGAAAAGTTAGACCTTATACAGGGTGGAGACGACAATGCGACAATAAATTGTCGTATTGTCGTCTCCACCCTGTATAATGTAAATAACGAAACTAATTAGAGTTTTATTCTAACAAACATAACATCACGTCTGAGACGAGCTCGTGGCTAAATAATAACAGCCGCTCGGGTCGATCTTTAGGTTAAGCCGTGCGTGCCTAGGTTGGTCTGTGGATGGGTGACCACCCATTACATACCGAGTTTCCTCCGTGCCTCGGAAAGCACGTCAAGCCGTTGATCGCGGCTGTCATTTGTAGATCTTTGACAGTCGTTATAGGTAGTCAGTGGCCCAAAAAGTCTGACAACCAGTCTTACCAAGGGGTATCGTATTACCTAGTACTAACTGGGTTGTGGAGGTCAGATAGGCAGTCGCTCCATGTAAAATACTGGTATTCAGCTGCATCCGGTTAGATTGGAAGCCGACCCTAACATAGTTGGGAAAAGGCTACGCAGATTAAACTGGTAGAAAATGCCTACGGCATTAAGTCCGCCATTGTGCAGTTCTTGTGCATAAAGTTTTAATAAATAAATAAATAAATAATAAATATATACAGGGTGGAGACGACAATGCGACAATAAATTAAACTGTATGTAACTCACGACGTTCCCAGTCTGCATACAAAAATTCAATCGAAAATTACTGGATATTTTCGATTGAATTTTGTATGCAGTTTATTCACAGGACGTTATTTTTCATTTTTAGCATTTTCTACATAGTGTAGATAATAGGCTACCACCAACAGGTTAACGAATTCCCTTCTGCCTACAGCATCCAAAGTCTTCGAAAGAGCAATGTGCGATCGTGTATATGCTTTTTGTGAAAAATATGAGATTTTCGATGACTGCCAAAATGGATTTCGCAAAAACAGGTCGACAACGCTAGCAGTATGTAAATACATACAAAAAGCATTAAATATTATAAATAAAAAACAATATGCAATAGGGATATTACTAGACATGACAAAGGCCTACGACAAAGTGCAATTTGAAATATTACTAAATAAGTTATACGGAATAGGAATACGCGGGAAAGCCCACGACTGGTTCAAATCATATTTAAAAAATAGGGAGCAATTTTTTTTTTTTTTTTTTTTTTTAACGTGGTAAAATCATCAAATGAGTCCTCCCACCCAGGGCAGAGCGGGAGGGACTGTCAGACTTGTACTGACTAAAATCCACGGTGTCCTTCAGTAGCCCTTTATGTTCCAGGGTCACGGTAATTCTATGAGTCCCGCGACCCCGGCAGGCTTTGGCCCTCTAGAGGGGGGCCCCGTCATTATGCTGACACTCTTTGAGGCGCGCGTGGAACACAACGCGCCGTCGACCCGGGCATGGTCCATGGTCGGACAGCGAGTCGCCCATTACTCGCCGCCCGCATGCCCGCGCCTACGGTGGCCGGAGATCGTCTGCCGACGTCCGGCGCCGTGGGCGTCTACCACTGCGGCTGGTGTGGAGGGAGGACGCTGTCCTCTCCCTCACGCGGCCCGCCTCCTCCTTCGCGAGCATGACTGCTTCGCAGAAGGAGGCGACCGCCCCCCACTCCGTCTCGCCCCGCAGCATGGCCTCGACCAATGCCGGGCGCGAGAGGGCTCCGCCTATCGCCGCCGTGAGGACACGGCGGTGCTCTGCCCAAGCGGAGCAGTCCTGCACCGTATGCTCCACCGTGTCCTCCGGGCGGTCCTCGCAGTGGTGACACCCAGGCGTTTCCTCCTTCCCCATATGACACAGGTACCTCCCGAAACTTCCGTGTCCGGTGAGGACCTGCGTCACGCGGTAGGTCAGGACGCCGTGACGCCTATCCAGCCACTCCTCAAAGAGGGGTCTTACCGCCGCGATTGCGGCGTGCCCGGACCTCGGTTGCGACAGTCGTTCCCTCCATACTGCCCTGAGATCGCGCCGGAGCTCTTCCCGCCGCGCCTCGACTTGTCGAGGTAGCAGGGATTCGCCCCGGCGCTGCGCCTCCACGCGCCACTCATAGAGGCGCTGGAGGGCAGTCGCCTCCAGATCCCAGGGCAGCAATCCGGCAAGGAGGTTGGCCGATTCGCCAGCGATCGTACGGTATCCTCGGATCATCCGGATAGCCATGACCCTCTGGCATGCGACCAGCTTCAGTGGTCGCGTCCGAATGCTCAGGGCCCACACGGGGGCCCCGTAGAGGGCCATGGACCGCACGACACCGGCGTACAGCCTCCGGCAGGAGGCGTTTGGCCCGCTGAGATTGGGCAGGAGTCGCCTGAGGGCGGCTGCTGCCCGGTTCAGCTTTGGGGCCAAACGCAGGAAATGCTCCTTGAAGTTCCACCGGCTGTCGAGGACGAGTCCCAGGTACTTCATCGTTCTCCCGACGCCGATGCGAACCCCTCCCACCGTTATGTGGGACTCAGACCGTGGCGCGTTCAGACGGCCATGAAAACACATGGCCTCTGTTTTGTGCAGCGCCACTTCGAGTCCCAACTGCCGGATCCTTCCAACGACTGTCGCAACCGCTTGCGTCGCCAGGTCAGCCGCCGCCTGGTGCGACTCTCCCTCCGCCAGGACGAGCGTGTCGTCGGCGTAACATATTACGCCGACGCCGTCAGGGAGGTCGCCGCGCAGCACCCAGTCGTAACCGATGTTCCACAGGAGCGGCCCCAAGACCGATCCCTGTGGAACACCGCACGACATCTCTCGCCGGTTCCATTCTCCCTGGTGACCGGGGTAGATGACGGCTCTGTCCGTCAGGTAGTCCTCGACTGTGCGACGGAGGCAGGTCGGCACCCGGTGATACCGGAGTGCCTCCCTGATGCAACTCCAGGGCAGGGTGTTAAAGGCATTGGTGATGTCCAAAGACACCGCCAAGACGACCCTACCCCGGGATACCGCAGCTCCCGTCGTGAGGGCTCTCACGCGCATGATGGCGTCCACCGTCGAGCGCCCCCTGCGGAAGCCAAACTGGCTCTCCGCAAGGTCCGGACCCACCCGATTCAGGTGCCCGACGAGGCGGTCTGCAATGACTCTTTCAAAGAGCTTGCCCACCTCGTCGAGCAGCACGATGGGCCGGAATGCGGACGGAGAGTCCGCAGGGCGCCCGGGCTTCTGGATGAGGACCAGTTTCCCCGTCTTCCAACGAAGCGGGAACCGGCCCCTCTCCAAGCACGCGCTAAAGAGCCCCCCCAGTCGAGGCCCGAGAGTCCCCGAGGCCAGAACCCAGGCTTTCCCTGGCAGGCCGTCGGGTCCTGGGGCGGTGTTTTTGGCTTTGAGCCGTTGTACCGCCACTCTCAGGTCTACCTCGGTCACCTCTGGAGCGTCGTAGACGTCGTCGTCGCTGTGGTCCGCGTTTGCGCCAGCTTCATCGCCAGGCACCGTCGAAGGCGGAGCCATGGGCGGGGGAGTATGCTCCCCTCGCGATGGGAACAGGGCGCTCACCACGTCCTCCACGAACTGAGGCCGGAGACTCTGCGTCAACGGGGGAGCCCAGGGCCGGAACTTTTCTCGCACCCATTTGTAGGGACGGCCCCATGGGTCCCCGTCCAGAGTCCCCAGCATCTCCTTGCGGGCCAGTTCCTTGGCCCGCCAGATCTCGTCGCGGAGGACGGTCTTCGCTGCCCTGTAGCCCTCGTACAGCTCCGCCTCTACAGTCACCGCATCCGGAGGTCGGGTGCGGCGCCTGCGGAACCTGGAGTACCGGCGTCGCGCGGCAACGCACGCCTCGCGCAGCGCTGCTAGCTCGCGCGACCACCAGTACAGCTGACGCCGGGCGCGTCCTTGCCGGACCCGGGGCATGGCCACGTCACAGATCTCCGACATGGCCTCCCGGAGCCACTCCGCCTCGTCGTTGATGTCGGCAGGCCTGTCCGGTGGTGACACCCAGGCCTGCACGATCGAGGCTTCCAGGAATAGCTCCCGGTCCAGCTGCTTCAGCGCCCATCGCGGACCACTTGGGTTCCGTCGGACCGGCGCGTCTGGGGTCTGGGCGGAGACGTCGAACCGGATATACCGGTGATCGGAATAGGTCTCCACCTCCTCCACAACGCGCCAGTCAGTGACGCGCGGCGACAGGCCAGAGGTGGCGAACGTAACGTCCACCACCGACTCGCCATTCCACCGCACGCACGTGGGGACGGAACCCCGGTTCTCGATTACCAGGCCCTGCGCCAGGGCCCAGTTTTCGAGCATCCTGCCCCGCATATGGTCCGTGTACCGGGAACCCCAAGCCACATTCTTGGCGTTGAAGTCCCCGAGGACGAGCACGGGGAGGGAACCGAAATCGACGACGACGTCTCCCAGCTCCGATAAGGAGTCCTGGAACTCGGCGAGAGTTCGGCTCGGGGAGAAATAAACGCCTACCACGGCAATCTCCCCGAACCGTGCCGCGACGATCCCGCGCCCTCTCTTGACGAGATCAAGGGGCGGGGTACCGGCGGCGGCCGACGAGATGAGGGTCACCGAACCGTCCAGGTCCGCCACCCAGTCATTTCTGGGCACGACAAAGTACGGCTCGGCGACCACGGCGACGTTGATCAACCACTGCGCCACGCTCTGGAGCAAGAGATCCTGAGCAGCGGCGCAGTGGTTGATATTCGCCTGGAGGAAGCGCATTGGGGCCATTAATCGGAGTCCATTGCAGCCTCCTCCAGGGCCCCTCGCGGGGGTACAGCCACGGCGGCGGCGGCGGCGGCAGTGGCGGCGGCGGCGGCGGGAGTGGCGGTGACGGTGGTGGCAGAGGGCCTACCTCTGCGCCTGTTTTTGGTGGGTGGGGCGCAGGACCTGCCCCCGGCCCGGTGATCGGCCGGCTTTCCAGCCGCTGCACATGCGAAGCAGTGCGGCGGGGCAGTGCACGAGCCGGCCTTGTGACCGGGCTGACCGCAGCGGAAGCACCTATCGCTGCGGTCCACCTCCGAGGTGCAATCGCATGCCGCGTGGTTGCCCACTTGGCAGCGGAAGCACCTCAGGGGTCTGGGCTCCAGGACTTTCACCTGCGCAGACACCCACCCAACTAGGAGCCTTCGGCCCTCCTGTATCTTTTTGGCCGCCGACACGGGGCAGCCGACCGTGATGGTCTGCAGCCCCGCGAAGTCAGGACGCAGGGCGCCCGCCCTCACCTGGTCGGGAGGGCACCCCCCAGTCCTGGCAACGGCGGCCACCACGTCCTCGACCGTCACGGAGTCATCCAGACCCAGTATGCGCACGTCTGCGCGCTTGGTGGGTCTGGAGACTCGGGCCTCCTCCGCGTTTAAGGACGCTCTGAGCCGTTCGGCTAGAGCATCAGCGGTAGGGCCACTGGCCGCGCCGGGGACCTCCAGCATCCGAGCCCCGGTTGCAGTGACCCGGTAACGGAGGCCCCCGGCGATGCCGAGCTCCGTGAGGTCTACCGCCTCCCGCACCTTCGCGAGCACGTCGCGGTACGACACGCCCCTCTTGACCGCGTCCGGCTGTAGTGTGATCACTACAGCCGCGGTCTTTGGGGCGCTGAGCCTAGCCGCAACGCCACGCTCCTTTTGCCGGCGCTTTTGCTCCCGCTTCCTTGCTTTTTTGGCCGCCCTTTGCTCCCTCGCCCTCTCTCCGGCCACCTGCCACCCGGTCTCGGCCACGGAAGGCTCTGCGGGCGGGGGGGGTGGCGGTGGCGGCCGTCTCGCGGCTGGCGCTGGCACGTTCGCCGCCCTTCCATTCTTTTGGGCCGCCGCCTTGCCCTGCTTTAGGGCCGCCGCCATCCTAAGCGGAGCCGGTTTCGCTAAAGCCGGCTTTGCGGGGGCTGACGTGACCCTGCCGGAGGGATGGCTGGACGGCCCCGGTGCCGAGGCCGCAGCAGCCGCATACGTGGCCGCCTTCGGGCCCGGGGGCGCCTTGTTTGCCGCCAGGGGGGGGCGCAGGACAATGCCCTCCAGGACGGAGAACCGCGCCTGGAAGGCAGCCAGCTCCTGCCGAACCAGGTTCAGGACCTGGTTCTCCACCGGCAAGGGCTGGCTTGGTCGCTGCTGGCCCCCATTTTGGGGCGCCTCGCGAGAGCCGGACTCGCGCAGACCGGCCAGGTCTGCTCGGAGCTTCTTATTCTCCTCTTGGAGAAGCTCCGTGGCGGCCGTCAGTCGAGCGACCTCCGCCCGCAGTTTGGCCACGTCGTCTGGCGGGGGCCCCACATATCTGGCCTCCGCTGCCGCCATGATGGAGGCGACCGCTGCGGGTATGGCCCTTTGCCTGGTGGAGGCCTTTTGTTTGGTGGAGACAGCCCTCAGCGCCGCCTCCACCTCCTTCGCCAGCCCGGCCTTACGCTCTGCATCGGAGCCGCCGTCTGCGCCCGCCTCGTCACTAGAGGAGCCCGAACGGACCACCCCGTGACCGGCAGCCACCCCCGGGTGGCGCCCCTCCTCGGCAAGCCGCGCCGACCTCTCGGTGGCAGGGAGGCCTCTCCCCTTGCCGCGGATTCCGCCACGCTTGTTGGTGGGGATCTTGCGAGCCGAGGCCAGCTCCCCCTCCGACGATGACTCTCGGTCGCCCACCGGCCTGGACCGCTTGCGTAGGAACTCCCTGTTCCCCGCAGCAGCCCCGGGCCTCCCGCGCCTGGAGCTCTCTGAGCCTCCCGCGCTCACATCGCTGGATGCGGCGCCGGACTCCGACCCCGCATCTCTCTCCTCCCTTCCTTTGCCGTTATCGGCCGTGTTTTGGGTTTGTTTGTGTACCATACTGTTCCCACGAGTATGGGGGAAATAAAAAGTCCATCTGGGCAGTGCCCCCTGTACCCAGATAAGCCATTGCCAGGCCCGGCAGTGGTTCGCACTAGCGACTGATTTTCCATAGGAACCCGTCAGCCATACATCTCCTCGCGGTGCGCCGCCGCTTGAGATTCGGGGTAACTTTTTATAGAGGTTTTCTACCTCGTGGTCCGGGCGGTTAAGCCAAGACCCTCGGTCCCAATCGAAGCCGCGAGACGTGTTCCACGACACTTCGACGGTGGGATTACGATATCGACGGGGACAGCGAATGACTGCGTCCTTCCCTGTCTGCTCGGAGGCAGGGTAAGTGCACACCGAGCCCGCCCTTGCTCCTCCGCTGTGCCCTCTGCTTATCAGAGGGTCACGCGGAGCAACGCCCCCTTGGTCCACAATGGACCCCTCCCATGTCAGAATATTAGCCGTGGACAGTAACCTTCCCCGAGGAATAAGAATCTCTTCCCATTCCTCGGGGAAGGACACTACCCACGCCCAGGGTGCACCGGCCCAGCAGCTGCTGTTCCCTCCAGACGTATCGAGAGGGACCGGCAGCCACCAGGCACACGAGGAGGAATTCTGACAACGCACCCCAAATAGGGAGCAATTAGTTGAAATTGAGTATTACAACCAGAAAACAAAGGAAGCACAGCTCATAAGATCTGATGTGAAACCAATACATGCTTCTATTCCCCAGGGAAGCGTTATAGGATGCCTCCTTTTCCTCATATATATAAACGACCTCCCGAAATCTATAGATGAGCCCTGTGTACTTTTTGCAGATGATATCTCGATCCTTACTTCATGCCAAACAGATGCAAATTTAAATGTTAAACTTACCACTACTCTTGAAAAGACCATAAACTGGATGAACGACCATAATCTCGAAATAAACTTTACGAAAACCAAACTAATAGCGTTTTACCCCCGGCAGAAAAAACAAATAAAAATAGATTTCACTTTTAATCATCAAAAAATAGAAACAGTCAAGAACTTCACTCTCCTAGGTTTAACAATAGACACACATTTAAACTGGAAAACACATATACAGACAGTAAAATCTAAAATTTCCAAGTTTTCATACGCCCTCCGCGAACTTAAAAAGACTACAAACATACAAACTGCACTAGTCACATACTACGCTTATGCCCACGCTTGGTTTACCTACGGCATTATTTTATGGGGAAATAGCACAGATGCTCCATCCCTATTTACCCTCCAAAAAAAGCTCATACGAATAATTACAAATATAGAACCAACAGATAGTTGCAAGCCTTACTTCCAAAAACACAAGATTCTCACCTTAGTCAGTATTTATATTTTAGATTTATGTAAATTAGTCCGCAAATATCCAGATTCATATAACACACGGGGAGATATACAAACAAATTATTCGTTGCGTCATAAAAACAGACTAAATTTACCCCCCTCCCGCCTTAAATCACACTCATCTAGTCCATACTCAATGTCAATTAAAATATATAATAAATTACCGGAAGACTTAAAACAACAAAATAAAACCAATATATTCTTAAATAAATTAAAGCAATTCTTAATTAAAAAAAGCTATTACACAATACACGAATATTTAACGGATAAGTACAATAATAATATATAATTATGAATAACAGATTCTTATTAATTAAAATAACAAAAATAAATTATATAATATACCTATATAAAAAATATAATAATAAGTATAAATTTAATATATAAAATAATTATATGATCATAATAATAAACGAGCAGTATCTATGTAAGCATACAAATAAGCAATATTAAATATAATATAAGATGATTAAATAAATTTTAAATAAATAAATAGCGTTGTAATAAAATAATAATCTAAGTTAACAAATAAGCGATATTAAATATAAAATAATTAAACAAATTATAAATGAATAAATAAAATTTTAATATAATAAGTAAATGAATAGGAATATAAAATACAATATAATATATCTCAAGCATAAGACAATTTAATATAGCGCTCTTCCTCTCTCTTACTTATTTAAAAATTTGCTGTGCCCGACAGGGTCCATGATTGTTTCTATTTTTATTTTACCACCTATATGTGTACATCATGGATTGCAATAAACGATTTGATTTGATTTGATTTGATTTGAATCCCGCATCGGTATAAACGTTAAACACATGTTGCCAACTCGCTACTTCAAAAACCTTGGCCTAAATTGTCGTATTGTCGTCTCCACCTTGTATAACATCACGTCTGTACTCCCCAAAGGGTTCGGCAGAGATGCACCTACATTTCGACAGTTATGTTTAAGATCCACGCAATAGAAAGCGAGTCAGTTGCCATCAATTCGACCACAAATCCAGACTAAAAACTACATACTTTGCCAGACCTGGGATTTGTACATAGGATCTCACGACGTTCACACCAACGAGGTCATAATTTTACTTGTGACCCACGGATGCCCCTCAAATTAAAGGGGAAAATATACAAATCCGTGATTAGACCTGTCGTACTGTATGGATCGGAATGCTGGGCTGTGAAGAAGATGGATGAAAAAAGATTGCATGTAGCGGAGATGAGAATGTTGAGGTGGATGTGTGGTGTGACAAGAATGGATAAGGTAAGGAACGAGTATATTAGAGGAAGTTTAAAAGTTGCGCCAGTTACAGAAAAGTTGAAAGGGAATCGACTGTCTTGGTATGGACATGTGATGAGGTGGGACGAATCGCATGTGACTAAAAGAGTGATGAATATAAACGTTGATGGATGGAGAGGGAGAGGAAGACCAAAGAAACGATGGATGGATTGTGTGAGGAATGATATGAAAGTTAAAGGAATAAATGATAGCGTGACGGTTGACGGAGGAGATTGGAAGAACAAAACGTGTTGCGCCGACCCCAAGTGACATGGGACAAGGGCAGGTAAATGATGATACTTACTTCCATAATAGTATTCATCGAAGGTCTTTACCCAGCCAGCGTCCATGTGAGAATGAGGTATTAGATGGACGTTCAGCGCTCCATCTCTTGTTTGGGGGCATTGCTGTAATAAAAGAGTGAAGTGAAGAAAGAAAACATATTTATTTGGCACAAGCCACAAGTGCACACAACAAACAAAAAAATTAAAAAATCTTTACACAATAAAAAGGGGTCGGGGTAAGTAGGGTCGAATATTCAGTTTCTGTACTTTTTAGGGATCCGTACTACCGAAAAAGCGGAACCCTTATAACCCACTCGCGTGTCTGTCTATCTGTGTGTCTGTCTGACACGGTAAATTAATGGATTTTAAACATGGAAGGGTAAATTAGAAAATGTTAAAAATTTTGCAAACATATCAAATGAAAGGCCTTATTGTGAGCGTCTCATTTTACAATCTATGAACGTATGGAAACCTCTCCACGCGAGTCGAACTCACACTTGTCTGTTTTTTTTTTCAAATCTCATGCTGGTGTTCCTCCGCAGACTGATGAGGTGAATTCAGTATACCTACCATACTAAGATGACAGGTACAAGATATTATTTCAGGAATGTATTGTTACCGTGGAAAAACGCACGTAGCGTACGGCAAGCGCGACGACGAGTTCGATAAACTCTATAGCTAGGTAGGAAGTGAACTCCTGATTTCAAACGTCGTTCGTTAGAGTATTTCAACATCCATTGTTTGTTTTTTGTTTTAAGCCTTATTATTTATATAAATGGAGTAGTGCGTACAGAGAATGAAGTTAATATTAAACTAGCTGTTGCCCGCGACTTCGTTCTCGTGGAAAAATATACATAAAAAAGATAAAATAAATGATAATAATCTCTATCAAAAAAAATTACAACCAACTACAAAAAGGATAATTTTACTGGGGATCGAACTTGCGACGTGATGCACGTAAAGCGGTCATGAAACCGTTTCTCTATTTGCTTCGCTGACATATACTTTGAAATATACTTTGTTACGCATATCATGACTGAAACGATAAACAATTGAATAATACTGACATAATGCAATATTGCTCATCCCCTTCAGCAAGTAGCGTGATAATATATAGCCTAACATTTGAAAAAGCCTATTATAGATATTTGTGCAAAATTTGAACAGGATCTATGCAGTAGTTTTTGCGCCAAGTCGGAACATCGGTTCGGATTTTAACGATTTTATTATATGTAGAGAAGAGATTTATTTATTTATTTATTTATTAGGCTTCTCAACAATGAGTACACTGATACATTATAATTTGTACATTGCAAACTTAAGTCTAAGCGCCTCATCACTTACAGAAAAGCACAGCATGCACTACATTATGCGCAGATAATACACAATTAAATAATTAACACAAGAAATATACAGTTTGAAAAAATAAAAATAAAACAATTACAAACTAAATTGAATTAAATTAAATTAAATATAGATTTATATAAATTAGAATAGATTGAATTAAATTAAAATGGATTGAATTATTAGATTTTTAGATTAAAGGAATAGTAACTGAAAAACAGAAAATTTCCCTGAAAAAAATTCCGGTGCTAAATGATCAAAATAAGGAGCCGAATGCACGCTGTCAGTTTGCTGAGGGCTGTCCCTTACACCGTGTATACACAATTAACAGATCACGGGAGGAATTTGACCAACAAATTCATTATACTTTTAGGAAAATCGATTTCCACATTATCTTTTAGCTGATTTTTGTATTAAGTTACACGTTTTGTCGAAACACACTTAAGCATTTAGTTTGTGCAACCAATGGGATCAGCCAATGGGATCAGCATTCAAGGATTGTGCTCGTGTATCTGCGAATTGTGTGCGAGTGTGTGCGAGTGTGTGCCAGTGTGTGCGACTGTGCGTATTGTGTTGTGTGGTCATGTGTGTCTGATGTACTGTAAACATACATACCTTATAACCACAATCAATTTTATTTTTCACACTCGAAATATTATTTAACTTCAACAATAAAAATATAAGCACACAAAAAATATTAATATTCATTATATTTCATTAAAATATATTTTTTAACTAATAAAACGCGAATTCTACATTCGAAAATGTTATGTTACTACAACTTTCAAAATCATTTTTAGTTGTAAAATAAGTTTTATGATGTAAATTAATAATCTTTAGTTGTAAAATAAGTTTTATGATGTAAATTAATAATTTTTAGTTGTAAAATAAGTTTATGATGTAAATTAATAATTTTTAGTTTTAAAATAGCTAGTTAACTTTCCCAGCTATTTCGAGTAACTATGGAAATCTAGGTTTTGATGTAAAATAGTGGTGTTTCTTGAAAAACTGAAGTCGAACTGTGGGTAAGAGGTACTGCACCTGTAGTTATTGAAAATGGAGCATGTTTACAGTAAAGTTTTGTTCATACTGGAGTCGTTTATTAGGTAACCGACGTTGATAAAGCCTGGTGGATTTGAAATATAAAGCCCGCGAGGAGATGCGTATTTTTTTTTGACGTGACAACGTCTTATAATTCGATGGAGCCGGCTGTACGCACGAAAAAATGAGGCGTTACCTCGCTCTGAGGCGTTCCATAAAACAATTGCTCAACGCACATTCATTTTTTGAAAAATGCAACCATTCCATCAGTATTTTCTTATGACGTTGTCACGTTCAACTATCGTCAGTAAACCGACTTTACAGACAACCGATTTTTTGACATAACATAACGTCACGACTGTAAGCCCCGAAGGGTAAGATGGAGCTGTACAGTCACGAGCATCAATATGTATACACTTTCCTAAATTAAAAAGCAATTGTCGCGAGAAATAACAATTGTAACTTGGAGATAGGATCTTTTTCATAAAAATATGAGTTCCAGAATACTAT
Source organism: Noctua comes (assembly GCA_963082995.1). Lineage (NCBI taxonomy): Eukaryota > Metazoa > Arthropoda > Insecta > Lepidoptera > Noctuidae > Noctua > Noctua comes. The sequence goes on along the minus strand of OY720295.1, from coordinate 2,764,701 downwards.
GTTCGTAACAACACGAAATTTTAATGAGAACAGCAGGAGAAAAACTCTTTTAAATGTTGTTAAGTGTTTACATATTCTCAAGATTCTTCTAGATCTTTGACAGTCATTAGGTAGTCAGTGGCCCAAAAAGTCTGACAACCAGTCTTACCAAGGGGTATCGTATTACCCAGTACTAACTGGGTTGTGGAGGTCAGATAGGCAGTCGCTCCATGTAAAATACTGGTATTCAGCTGCATCCGGTTAGACTGGAAGCTGACCCCAACATAGTTGGGAAAAGACTAGGCAGATGATGATGAAGTGTTTACATATTGGTGCTCGTGACTGTACTCCCACATTTCGCCAGAAATATTTAAGTCCTAGGGGGCGAGGTTATTGCCATCAACCGAGCACAAATCCAAGCTCCGTGACTGCTACAGAGAAATTCCTGATGGAAAAACCCAATAACACTTTGTCCGACCTGGGAATCGAATCCAGGACCTCATGAGCATGACGTCCTGGATTCGATTCCAGTCAAAACAAAAGCAAGCGCGACTGCTGAGCAGCAGTCGCGCTTGCTTTTGTTTTGATAATCTAACAGTTTTCATCGTGACTACATTGTCTGGATTGCTTTACAAATCCTTCTGACTTGACAGAAAAATATCGCAATTCGGTGCTGGTGAATCACCGGCATACAAGTTCTTAAAGTTGTTGGTGACGTTACAAAACCACAGACGGTGAAACCAAACATAAAGGGTGTAAATAGACCCTTAACATATCCGAAAGGCACTTGTTCTCCTCGTCTTTGCGATCGTTTTTTTGTTCTAGACCATACCTGGGAACCTTCTAGTTACGGAGATATTGGGGGTCAAAGTTCCAACTTTTTCAAAAAGTTTTTAAAAAAATACATGTTTTTAATGTAAGATTTTTACTTTACACACCTCCACGACCCCCGTACTATTCACTCCATCCATCAGCACAATGATTTGAGTGCTTTCCATCGAGTCCTACCGTAAAACGTGATTTTCCACCCCAAAAAAAAGTCGTTTCCCAGCAATAATTTTTGAGTAAAGTTACTTAGTTTGATGTACAGAATGCTTGGTTGACGGCTATGTGTAGGGTCTGTTTACACCCTGTAGATATAAGGGTACTGACATGTCCGCTTTGTGCTCGCAGTTTTTAGGCCAAATTTGGATATGCTAGCCACTTGAGAGCACATTATAGAGCAGTACAACAGTGCTCTCGACAACCACCCTCCAAAAGCCATCGAAAGCAGTCACTCCGGCTGAAATCGGCTAGATGGTAGATCATCATCGGTTATCATTACGGATATCATCACGGTGGTCGTCATGTGATGCGGAAGAATGAGGAATATGTTGTGAGGATAGTTTTGAATATGAATGCGGATGGGTATAAGAGTAGAGGAAGACCAAAGAAACGATGAATGGATTGTGTAAAGGAAGATATGGCAAGAACACCTGAAAATAAAATTAAATACCGTATTATACCGTTTCAAAATAATACCTGAGTCCTAGTAAACATTCATCGTATTGTAGTTCGCATCGCTCTCCATGATAGTCAGGCACGCAATAACAGACTCTTGCGCCATCTTCTACGACGCACAAAGCATTATCACTGCAGGAATTATCGTCACAAAACTCTATTTGGTGAATAGACTCGGTTGGGACTTTATATTGAAACTAGTGGACTGTATTTTATAGGTGTAATGCCACAATTATCAATATGTGAAGACCGTACAAAGAAATGCCCGTAGTGGCCGCGGCGTCTGTGAGCTCAGTGTGTGTTAGGGCGCGCTGCGGCGCTCGCGCAGCCGGGATCGGTACCCCGAGCCCCGCGCCCTCCCCGCGGTTATCCACGCATATGTGAGGCGCCGACATTTGGACTTCACAACTTTTTTCCGTAAATCCTGAAATTGCATCACATTTACTTCGCTATTTATCAAGTTTGTTACGATTTAGTTTAGTTACCAGTTGCCTTTCATCATTTATTTTTGAACGTTTTTTAGCTAATGTGTGTGATAAGATAAGTAATGCATAGGAATATAGGTAGCGAGAGACACCTCCTGTGTCTGATGAGATGACGAGTAATAGAGAAGTATGGAAGAAGAAGACAAGCTGCGCCGACCCCAAATGAATTGGGATAAGGGTGGGAGAATGATGACTCAAGAATTCTCATATGAACCTAAAAGTTCTTGGAATACGGATTCAGAATTATTATTTCTCCAGTGAGAATCTTCTCAAGTTGACTTTTTGTCAATGTTTTGTCGTGCTTTCATTTAGATTTCTGAGTCAATAAACATTATAAAGGAAGAATGGTGCTCATCAAAAATCAAAATCAAAATCAAAATCAAAGCATTTATTTCAAATAGGCCAGTTACAGGCACTTTTGAATTGTCGAAACAAAGACAACAATAGCTACAGTCCCAGTCACAAGGCATAAAAACTGTGAAAGTACTGTAGTTGCCCATTCCCTAACGTAGATCTCTATGGAGAAGAACGGGCAAGAAACTCCATGGACACTCTTTTAAATCAGTATACTTTTACAAACTCTTGGTTACATCATTCATGTTGAGATGGTACATTATGTGAGAACGATGTAGCAAGATGTGTACGTTAAAAGTGTCCATAGTAAACAATTCAAAAAAGAAAAAAAAAACAATTCAAATAAGCCGTGGCAACCAAGAGATGACCAGTCACAACTGACAGCGCCCGTTCACGAACATGACGCATGTATCAGCACCATTCAACTCAACCATTTTGAAGGGAACTAAATGATCCGACACACGCGCCACCATCAGCGAGACATTTGAGTGAGCATGACACACTCCTAACCGCCAGGGCACATTCAAGTCAAGAAAAGACGTAGGTTTCCCGCGAATGACAGCTTTCTATTACATAGTACTCACACAATATGGGCTATGCGGCTATATAATACTAACCGTCAACTAACATCAGAACCGCACTTGACCTGTGACAGTATGAACGTGCCCTACTCCTGTTCACAGAGCAGTATCAGGTTAACAATACAAGCTGAGTTTAACGCTAACAACATATATCAAACATGGGATTTTCGCATGAAACGTTTATGTAATAAAGGCTAAATAGCAGCTGAGTTGACTTTACTACCAGCTTTAAGAGCGGCCAAGCCGTCATACTTTTCATACAAACGCTCGTACGTGATTATGCCGTGGTAACACATCTATCTTTGATTTTTTTTAACTGATACGTATCTTGTGCACTATATCTAGGTTTCTATCAAAGCAAAAAATAAAAATTTGGAGAAACAAATTCAGTATAAGCCTCCAAAAATTGCTGTTTTTCACATATTATTTTACCTAAACTTTGGCCGTTCATAATGTACCCATAAATCCTAAAAGTAAAGAAAACATTGTGATAGAAACCTTGCACATGTAATGGAGATTCTAAATGACAAATATTTATTTCACAAACTTGTAAGGCTTATTCAAAAACACGTATTTCCTGGAACAAGTTTATGAAATATTCGAACACTATTTTTCGTTCAATGTTATCGCGTTAGGCGGTATGAGGTGCGCGGGAGACGAGTCGTGCGGAGTCGGGGTCCCCTGAGACGACGGAGTTGAAAAAACATCGCCGCTGTGGATCTGGATGGAACAACAAGCTTTTCGACCATGCTCGCGTTGACGATAGACGGACTGGGAAGGGCCCTCTTAATATACCTCTATTGAGGCCCCACGGACCGGTCAATGTGGCGACACTTGGGGGAGGCCTATGTCCAGCAGTGAACGTCTTTCGGCTGAAATGATGATGATGATGATGATGAGGCCTCACGGGTTAAGTGACTTGGGACAAGCCTCAGTTGCGCGCGATTTCATGTCATGTCGATCGGTCGATCTTGAGGTTAAGCTGAACTTGCCTGGATTGGTCCGTTGATGGGTGACCATAGATTACATACCGAGTTTCCTCCGTGCCTCGGAAAGCACGTTAAGCCGTCATGGCGTCAGCTGTCAATTGTAGATCTTTGATAGTCGTTACAGGTAGTCAGTGGTCTGAAAGTTCGACAACCAGTCTTACCAAGGGGTATCATATTACTGGGTTGTGGAAGTCAGATAGGCAGTCGCTCCTATAGCCTTTTCCCAAATGTGTTCGGGTCGGCTTCCAGTCTAACAGGGTGCAGCTGAATACCAGTATGTAACATGGAGCGACTGCCTATCTGACCTCCACAGGCTCCACAACCCAGTTAGTACTAGGTAATACGATACTCCTTGGTAAAACTGGTTGTCAGACTTTCAGGCCACTGACTACCTGTAACGACTGTCAAAGATCTACAAATGACAGCCGGGACCAACGGCTTAACGTGCTTTCCGAGGTACGGAGGAAACTCGGTATATAATGGGTGGTCACCCATCCACAGACCAACCTAGGCAAGCACGGCTTAACCTAAAGATCGACCCGAGCAGCCCCCGTAGCATGACCACCGTAGACAAGGATTTCTTTGAAGGAAGAATCGACAAAATGACAGATAGTACAAAAAAATCTGTCATTGTGTCGACACAATCTGTCATTTTGTCGATTCTTCCGTCAAAGAAATCCTTGTCTATGGTGGTCATGCTACGGGGGCAGCTGTTATTATTTAGCCACGAGCTCCTCATTTAGAGACCTTACATTTTATAAATATTTACATTATATACAGACTAAAAGTAAGAAAAAAGAAACATCTAAAAAAAAAAAAAACGACGACAATAGGACACTTAGGCGTCAAAGTACTCCTCCGCATCGCTGTCATCTGGAAACGTGCCCAGAAGACTGGCAGCATTGCCACGCTGAATGGCAATGCTAATTCTTTGACCAAAGAAAGAGCCAGCCCTATGGTCACGCGAAGTGTCGACCAGGCGGCGAGAGATTTCCTTAAAAAGGAGACGTGCACTATGCTCTTTTTCTTACTTTTAGTCTGTATATAATGTAAATAATTAAATTATAGTAAGACTTATATTTTGAAAATTGTTTGATGAAACTAATTTTATAAATCAAACGTGGTGGTGACGTCAAGACACCGCGTGTCTATCAGCTTCAACCTTCTACAAACCACGTCTGTATAATATATTTTATTAACTACCAACAATTAATTGTGATACGCTTTTAATGTTTGAGCTATAAACTTGTAGTTCCCGTTCCGTTTCCGTTACTTTTTGACCGTGTTCTGACATGTGTGATTGTGTCGCAAAATAATTTAAACGGAAATTGTGATTTTAAGTTCGTGTGACGTCAAATAGAACCTTGTATGTATACCTATGTGCGGGCATTATTGGTTTAGTAGTAATCACATTAAGTATTCAGTTTTAGGCATTCATTCAAGGTTTGATTATCGTTTAGATACTACAAACTAGTTTTTTTTTAATTATTTGAATGCATTTTAAGGAGCAGAAGCTCGTGGCTAAATAATAACACAACATAACACACACACACACAAAATACACACACACATAATATAATAACACCCGCTCGGGTCGATTTTTAGGTTAAGCCGTGCTTGCCTAGGTTGGTCTGCGGATGGGTGACCACCCATTAAATACCGAGTTTCCTCCGTGCCTCGAAAAGCACGTTAAACCGTTGGTCCCGCCTGTCATTTGTAGTTCTTTGACAGTCGTTACAAGTAGTCAATGGCCCAAAAAGTCTGACAACCAGTCTTACAAGGGTTATCGTATTACCTAGTACTATCTGGGTTGTGGAGGTCAGATGTCAGTCGCTCCATGTAGAATACTGGTATTCAGCTGCATCGGTTGGACTGGAAGCCGACCCCAACATGGTTGGGAAAAGGCTAGGCAAATGATGATGCATTTTAATAATTTCCGACGGTGTGCTTAAACGCTTTGTAAAAGTATTCTGATTTAAAAGAGTGTCCATGGTGTTATTGCCCGTTCTTCTCCATAGAGATCTACGTTAGGGAATGGGCAACTACAGTACTTTCACAGTTTTTTGGCCTGTGACTGGGACTGTAGCTATTGTAGTCTTTGTTTCGACAATTCAAAAGTGCCTGTAACTGGCCTATTTGAAATAAATGCTTTGTTTTTGATTTTGCTTGATGCGGGTGTAGAAGAGAAATTCGAACTTCAGAGGAAATCTGAAAGTACCACCGATGACTGAAAAATTATGTGGCAGTCGTTTGTCATGGTATGGGCATTCGATGCGGATGAATGAAGAAAGAAAAGAAAGCTGGCGAAGTTCCATGTATTTGGGACCCACTCTTAGAGGTAGCATTCATTATGGCAACTTATACATAGTTGTAAAACGACTAAAGACTAACAGAAAAGTAAATGGAAAGTAAGACGAACAAGTTGGGAGAAAAGAGATATACGTCTTTATATAAGACTAGCGGCCCGTCCCGGCATCGCACGGTGGACATTTATTTTCCCCTAATTCCCCCCCCCCTTATTTTTCCTAGAAATAAATATAGCCTATGTCACTCAGGGATAACGTAGCTTTCCATTAGTGAAAGAATTTTCGGAATCGGATCAATAGTTCCGGAGATTACCCCCTACATACAAACAAATTTTACCTCTTTATAATATTAGTATAGACAACCTAAAAATCTTACGATTAAGGTTTTTAACTGTGAGTGTAAAAAAAAAAAAACTTAAAAGACCAAACTAATGTTTGTCGGGCTTAATTAAGAAAAAACAAATGAGTTATCTTTCGAATTCTCTCTTTTTTATCGTGTGGCTAGCGCCTAACCTGCCCCCGTAGCATGCCCACCGTAGACAAGGATTTCTTTGACGGAAGAATCGACAAAATGACAGATTGTGTCGACACAATGACAGATTTCTTTGCACTATCTGTCATTTTGTCGATTCTTCCGTCAAAGATGCTCTTTCCTCTAGAATCCGGAAATTAATATTTGTTTTTAAAAATCTTCGTCATGTTGCGGACACTGGCGTAATGTTAACAGTTTATTTTGCGTTGTGCCAATCGCTGATCTCCTACTGCATAACGGTATGGGGTGGTGCGACAAAAACGTCAATGCTCCGGATCGAACGTTCGCAAAGGGCCGTTTTAAAGGTCAGTAATTTCTTGCCATTCTTATTTCCCACCAAAGAACTCTATGAGCGAATTGGAGTATTAACTGTACGTCAACTGTTCATTTTAAATACCATATTGCGCAGGCATTCTTCTCTTCCCTATGAGCCTAGCCTCTTTGATGGAAAGCGACGTAAACACGCAGTTTGTCCTACTACTCAGTTCCACACCGCTTTTTCCCGTCGGCATTTTGGTTTTCTTGCAAACTATTTATACAACAAAATAAATAGAAGTTTGTCAATGTATTCACTAACAAATAAGCATTGCAGGATTAAGGTCTCAACCTGGTTGCAAAAATTAGACTATGACTCTACAGAGCAGTTACTTCTCGTACCTTCGTAATATTCAAATATCATTCACTAGTTCAAGACTGTATCACCCGACACATTACGCCCACACCATCATCCTACCTCTCCTCACACACTTCACTTACACACATCACCTACTCACTTCACCTGCACACTTCACTGGACACTACCTACTTCACACATATAACACTACACCATATCTATTTTTCATTTTTTTTTTTCTTTATTAAGTTTAAATTGTCTACTTTTTTCCCTTCTGCAAGGAATCAGTTGTCCGAGTTACATCAGCTATTGTAATTGTTATTGTATTAAACTACATTTAATTCGAGGTGAGAGCCTGGGGATCCGTCACACAGGGTATCCTAGTATGGACGCCAGTCTCTCACAAAGGAACATATATTATGCATTTTATTTAAATGTTATTCTTACAATTATATTTATTGTGACTATGTGAACCTTTGTGAAGAGAGAAAATAAAGATATTGTATTGTATTGTATTGTATTGTAAAGAAATCCTTGTCTACGGTGGTCATGCTACGGGGGCTGGTGTCAGAGTTTTTATGCCACCCATGGAGCTCTGACTCAGCTTTACATGCAGTCGAGACATATATCTCAGGTATCCTGGTTTGGTTTCCTCGCGATGTTTTCCTTCACCGAAACAAGTGATTATTACACAATTCGCATATGAATCCGAAAAATCAGAGGTGCATGTCTTGGGTTCGAAATCGAGACCTTCGACTTGGATTTTCGAATTATAAGGTCTAACTATTCATACACGAAATATTTTCAGGGAACCATCTAACGGCTATAACGAAGCCATTTCAAGGGATTTTTTTATTCTGAGTATATTTAAAAAATAATAATTTAAAATTATTTGACCCACAAAATAAATACTAGCTCCTTATTTTTGATCATCCATTACGCTAGTTTACTACGTCGTATTTACCTACTGTCATTGTTAGAATATGGGAGTAAAGGTTTTATGCAAAAAGTCTCAAAAAAAAAAACACTCAGATAATTTTTTTTTCGTTGCTATGGCGACTTTACGACTTCAAATATTTCGTGTGTGAAAAGATAGACCTTATACAACGTGTAACATAATAAACGCAAGACCTCTCGTGTGGTGTCTCAGACCATGAAACTGAACAACTTTTGCTCTATGGCTTTTGGAAATTCATAACTTTTTTTTTAGTTTTACCATACATGTGGATCAGCTGATTGCGGCAGTTCCTATAGAAAGTTTTTTTTTTTTGCGAATTTCAAGAACTCGTAGAACAAAAGATGTTTAGTTTCATGGTGCGAGAGACCACACGGGAGGTCTTGCGTTTATTATGTTACACGTTGTATTTAGTGGAGTCACTTGAGTGAAGATCCAACGTTCAAGTAAACTTTCCAGAATATCACTTTCTACTATATCTGACTACTGTATTGATAAACAAAGAACGCGGTTTAACAGATTCGGCCAATTTAATAACATGTGGGTAATATTTACATAATATGACACACGAGTGTAGGAATAGGAATCCACAGGCGTGCAAATATTTTGACTGTTATACAATCGATCACCAGTCGACGAAATTTAAACTACGCTTGCCTGGGCGATCACCCATCCTTTTTTTTTTTTCCGTTTGGGTTGTCATCAAATGGCCACTCTGGGCGGAGCGGAAGGGAGTGTCAGACTTGTACTGACTAAACCCATCCATGTTCCTTGTTTGCCTCTTGTATTCCAGGGCCACGGTATCTCTTTCGAACAGTCCCGCAGCCCTGGCAGGCATCGGCCCTTGCAGACCCCTACATCGTAGCTAACATCTTTTTGAGGCGCGCGTGGAACACGAACGCGCCGTCGACACGGCCTGTCGTTATAAGACGGCCGGACGGCGAGCTAGCCCATAGCTCGCCGTCCACAGGCCCGCGCCTACGGTGGCCGGGAGCCACCACGTGACCACCGACGCCCAGAGCGTCTCCCGCTTATAGTACCTTTATTCGAGATTTTGATGCATCCAACCCCCGTAGCATGACCACCGTAGACAAGGATTTCTTTGACGGAAGAATCGACAAAATGACAGATAGTGCAAAGAAATCTGTCATTGTGTCAACACAATCTGCCATTTTGTCGATTCTTCCGTCAAAGAAATCCTTGTCTACGGTGGTCATGCTACGGGGGCAGGTAGTCGCGCTCATAATTTATCGATTTCAAGTACCATCGAGTTAAAGTTTTCGAGCAAGTGTTATTCGATCTCACGTCATTCTATTTCAAGTAACTCACTACTAGTTACACCTCTGCCTGTAAATCTCTCTGTCTTAAAAGTAAGGACTCTTATGGGAATACAGGCATGATGTTATGTTAGACTTAAGACTAACAGAACACACACCACACTACACACACACCCTACACACAGACGCACACACTACATACACACTACGCACAGACGCACACACTACATACACACACACACTCTGTCTACACTATACACTACGCACACACACACTCTCCCAACCTTACCGAAAGGGGGGGAGGGGGGGGTGTCTCTGTATTAACTTTAGACTTGTATACGTCTAGTTGCAAACCGTGAAAGCTTAAAACAATGATGTTATTACTATTAATACTAACGGGATATTTACCATGTTTACTGTTTGTTATGAGTTCCCGATATTTCGGCGCTGTTGCAAGCACCATGATCACGGATAAACTGAAGTTATTGCGGGTGGGTGTTTATGAGCAGACAAATCGGTCTACCCTCTTTCTTGTTCGTTTTTTGCACTCGGTACCGCTTCCACTGTCATTTCAGTTTATCCGTGATCATGGTGCTTGCAACAGCGCCGAAATATCGGGAACTCATAACAAACAGTAAACATGGTAAATATCCCGTTAGTATTAATAGTAATGTTAGTGACCATGATAGTTTAAAATCTTATATCAATGATGTTATGTTATTTAAATAACATAAACTTCCCGTTTTAATCAAACTAAAAGATCGTGCCAAATAAAATGACGAAATATCATACTGTCGTTGCAAAATCATAATTAAACTGTACCAGTCATTAAAATTATGCTTATCTATATAGTACAGTCATTAAAAGTAATTGTACGCTTAATTTTAGTATTTCATCTCATAAAAGTGCGAATCGTGATAGCCCTGAGATTAAGGGAGCGGTTTCCTAATGTTATCTGGTCAACACTGAAGATGGTTACAAAGAAGAGATGCTGCGCCGACCTACCCCCGTAGCATGACCACCGTAATTCGAAAATCCAAGTCAAAGGTCTCGATTTCGAACCCAAGACCTCTGATTTTTCGGATTCATATGCGAATTGTATAATAATCACTTGTTTTGGTCAAGGAAAACATCGTGAGGAAACCAAACCAAGATGCCTGAGATATATTTCTCGACAGCATGTAAAGCTAAGTCAGAGCTCCATGGGTGGCTTAAAAACTCTGACACCAGCCCCCGTAGCATGCCCACCGTAGACAAGGATTTCTTTGACGGAAGAATCAACAAAATGACAGATAGTGCCAAGAAATCTGTCAGTGTCGACACAATCTGTCATTTTGTTGATTCTTCCGTCAAAGAAATCCTTGTCTACGGTGGTCATGCTACGGGGGCTGAAATAAATTGGGATAAAGACAGGAGAATTATGAATTGTTTGTGAGAAGCTTCGTAGATCAGTAGCTCGTCGCTAAATAATAACAGCCGCTCGGGTCGATCTTTAGGTTAAGCCGTGCTTGCCTAGATTGGTCTTTGGATGGATGACCACTCATTACATACCGAGTTTCCTCCGTGCCTCGGAAAGCACGTTAAGCCGTTGGTCCCGGCTGTCATTTGTAGATCTTTGACAGTCGTTACAGGTAGTCAGTGGCCCAAAAAGTCTGACAACCAGTCTTACCAAGGGGTATCGTATATTATATTCTATTCGCATATTATAGGCAGTCGCTCCATGTTAATACGGGTATTCAGCTGCATCCGATTAGACTGGAAGCCAACCCCAACATAGTTGGGAAAAGGCTAGGCTGATGATCATATGATTCTGCTAAAGCGGTCGTTTTAGGCCCCCTAGACTCCTATTGATTTAAAATAGCCAACACAGAAGTAATTAAATAATAAATAAAAAAAATAATAATAATATTTCCTCACTCAAGAGCCCTGACCACCGGTAGCTCGGACCCTGTTCCTGATGCCGATGGGTTACTATTTTTTTTATATTTGTATAGAAATATTTTAAAATGTAAACAATGTGTAAGAAAATAAATAAAGGAAATAATAAAAAAAAAAATTAAGCTCGTTTTTTATCTAACAAAATATGCATTTCGTCCTTCACTGATTCAAGAAGAGATCTTTACCCTTCAGTAAACAATTACTGTTAATTAATCCACAAAACACAATTATTTATAGAAGAGTTCGGCATCCACAATCAGTACTTAAGGTCGTTGCCTTTCTATACGTAATCGCAAATATACTTATTACTCACTATAGAAGTAGTTAGCCTCGGGAACTGGTTACTGCGTTTAAAGGTCTGTGCACACCATGATATAAAGGGTGTAACAAGACCCTTAACGAAGCCGAAAGACACTTGTTCTCCCCGTCATTGCGATATTTTTTTTGTTATAGACCATACCTGGGAACCTTCTAGTTACGGAGATATTGGGGGTCAAAGTTTCAGCTTCATCACAAGTTTTTTTTTTAATTACTTGTTTTCAATGTAAGATTTTTACTTTACACACCTCCACGACCCTCGTTCTATTCAATCCATCCATCAGCACAATGCTTTGAGTGGTTTACATCGAGTCCTACCGTAAAACGTGATTTATCACCCCAAAAAAAAAAAGTCGATTTCCAGCAATAATTTTTGCGTTAAGTTACTTCGTTAGATATACAGAATGCTTGGTTGACGGCTATGTGAAGGGTCTACTTATGTGCATAAACAGGCGATTTTAAAAACTTAACTAATACATACCATAAAATATACATAACGCATACATAGATAAACAAACGTATTAAATACTATATACATACTATTATCACGTTGACAGGAAATGTTCTCTTATTCCTTACTTTTTACGTATTGTTGCGTAAAAACAATCCACATGCGCATCTGCGACGCACTACAGAAGCGGTATATACCAAGAATATCGTGCCAGTCATAAGTTGAAATGAGTATATTGCCATCAACCGTGGCACAAGTCCAGACACCGGGTTATGTTTAAGTTTAACTACCCAACCTAGGCAAACGGGTGGTGACCGCGAACCGGAAGACGTTGCGTTGGAAGGCCTCCCACTAGGTGGACCGATTACCTGGTGAAAGTTGCAGGGATCCGCTGGATGCGAGACGCACGGGACCGGTTAATGTGGCGACACTTCGGGGAGGCCTATGTCCAGCAGTGGACGTCCTTCGGCTGAAATGATGATGATGATGAACCGGACAGCTGGGCTCAGCAGTAAAAATATCAAGACACACAGTCCTCTGTAATCTTGAGGTTCAAAAAGTGTTAAGTAGTTGTTCGATTGCAAATTATTCTCAGTCTAATTTGAATAACATAACATAAAATAACATGAGGTAAACCTTGTCGCTCATCTTCATCTCTTCTCCTTCGTTTCCCTCCCCACTCCTCAAGTCGGTATGATGGTTCATTTACTGTTCGCGCTGTGCGCCTTTGGAATTCGCTTCCACACTCCTTGCGGGATAGCCCTTCGTTAGAAGTGTTCAAGAGAGGAATAAGGGAACATTTCCTGTCAACATGATCAATATGTATGTATGTATATTATATAGGATTTTATAGATATGTATATATATATGTGTACAATATGTATTACGTATATTATATTGTATGTATTTAGTTTAGTTTGTAACATTAATTAATTTAAGTAACACAATGTGTTAATGCACTTAAGTCCCTTTCTGCAAATCTCACAGTAAAAATTTGGTTTGCTGTAAGAAAACCCAATTCTGGGTAAAGCTCGCCATTGCACATAAGCTATATTGTTGCAATTTGTATGTAATTTTTTTTTTTTTTTTTGTCTGCATTAAAGAATAAAGAATAACATCACGCCTGCAGTCACCGAAGGATTAGGCAGAGGTGTACTTTATAGTACACCCACATTTCGCCAGTTATATTTGAGCCTATTGCCATCAACCGGGCGCAATTCCAGACTCCGTGGCTGCTACTGAGAAATTCCTGATGAAAAACCCAAAATCTCTTTGCCTGAACCGGGAATCGAAACCAGGACCTCTAGCTCAGCAGTCGTGCTTGCAACCAGTAGACCAAGTAAGCAGTAATTTGTATAAATTACTTTTTAATTTGGTAAAATACTGGTATTTTTGTCATTGTCGTTTCTTCCGATGACCTGGTGAAGGTAGCAGGGATCCGCTGGATGCGAGTCGCACGGGACCGGTCAATGTGGCGACACTTGGGGGAGGCCTATGTCCAGCAGTGGACGTCTTTCGGCTGAAATGGTGATGATGATGATGATCGTGTTTTTGTGAATCCAGTTTGAACTTCGAAGCCGACCCCAACTGAGGTGAGGAAGAGAGGGAGTTGAGTTGTGAAAAGGACAGGCAGTTGATACTTAACTTCGAGTCGAGTTAGTGTGGTGTGCGTCAACCTTTACTCGTGTTAAACCGCCATCCTACCTACTTCTTTTAAAATCGATCTCGTTAACGTAAGAGGTTGTTATTGCTTAAGCTAATGATTTAAATTATATGTTTATATGCTTGAGCGTTGATTTAGCGTAAATTGTGTTTACAGTGAGTATTTTTGACGTGACAACGTCTTATAATTCGATGGAGCCGGCTGCACGCACGAAAAAACATGACGTATGAGGTGTTACCTCGCTCTGAGGCGTTCCATAAAACAATTGCTCAACGCACATTCATTTTTTGAAAAATGCAACCTTTCTATCAGTATTTTCTTATGACGTTGTCAAGTTCAACTATCGTCAGTAAACCGACTTTACAGACAACCAAAAAAATCTAAGGCTAGTACATTGATAGAAACTTCGCGTGAAGATCGCGTAAGGAATCGACAAAATGGCAGATCAACAAAAGAAATCTGAGGAGCTCGTGGCTAAATAATAACAGCCGCTCGGGTCGATCTTTAGGTTAAGCCGTGCGTGCCTAGGTTGGTCTGTGGATGGGTGACCACTCATTACATACCGAGTTTCCTCCGTGCCTCGGAAAGCACGTTAAGCCGTTGGTCCCGGGTGTCATTTGTAGATCTTTGACAGTCGTTAGGTAGTCAGTGGCCCAAAAAGTCTGACAACCAGTCTTACCAAGGGGTATCGTATTACCTAGTACTAACTGAATTGATGATGATGATGATGATGATGATGATGATGATGATGATATGATGGATATGTCAAAAAGCCTTTTAGAATATCACTTTGTCAATACCCTTCTTGCACGCGTAGCATGACCACCGTAGACAAGGATTTTGTTGACGGAAGCATTGACAAAATGACAGATAGTGCAAAGAAATCTGTCATTGTGTCGAAATAATCTGTTAAAATGACAGATTTCTTTTGTTCATCATCATCTGCCTAGCCTTTTCCCAACTGTGTTGGGGTCGGCATCCAGTCTAACCGGATGCAGCTGAATACCAGTATTTTACATGGAGCGACTGCCTATCTGACCTCCACAACCCAGTTAGTACTGGGTAATATGATACCCCTTGGTAAGACTGGTTGTCAAACTTTTTGGGCCACTGACTACCTGTAACGACTGCCAAAGATCTACAATTGACAGCCGGGACCAACGGCTTAACGTTCTTTCCGAGGCACGGAGGAAACTCGGTATGTAATGAGCGGTCACCCATCCACAGACCAACCTAGGCAAGCACGGCTTAACATAAAGATCGACACGAGCGGCTGTGAGCCTTGTATTTGTATCATTACATATTTTATTTACTAATATATCATGCGGAAATGTCTACATAACGTTGCGAAATAAATAACACGTACAGAATATCAATATTCATAAAAAACATATGTTTGTATGTACGTCACGAATTCACGGTCGCAACCTACCTCACTGCTGTCACCATTACTATTAATAATGCGATAATAATGCAGTGTATTATTAATAATCTCTTATTTTTGAGATGCCCTTGTTGATTTGGGATGTTTTCGAGGTCAAATGGGAGATCGTGAATCAGTTAATGCAATCAATCAATCAATTATTTTATTGTCAGGCAACTGAGGCCCATAATTATATAAAAATACACAAAATAATCTTATAAAATAATAAACTAATACATAAAGGGTGTAAATAGACCCTTCACACAAACGAAAGGCACTTACTTGTTCTCCCCGTCTTTGCGATATTTTTTTTGTTCTACACCATACCTGGGAACCTTCTAGTTACGGAGATATTGGGGGTCAATGTTCCAACTTTTTCATAAGTTTTTTTTTAAATACATGTTGTTATTGTAGATTTTTACTTTACACACCTCCGCGATCACCGTACTATTCAATCCATTCATCAGCACAATGCTTTGAGTGCTTTCCATCGAGTCCTACCGTAAAACGTGATTTATAACCCCAAAAAAAAGTCGATTCCCGGCAATAATTTTTGCGTAAAGTTACTTAGTGTGATGTACAGAATGCTTGGTTGACGGATATGTGAACGGTCTGTTTACACCCAGTATAAAAAACCTTATTTAGCTTAAACTAGACACGAATCGTTGACGGCGTCGTGTTTTGCTGCGTGGTGTCGCGTAACCGTCCTCGGAATCGTCGGTATACGACACCTTTCGGCCAAAAGTCCTCTTTCAAGAAGGTCTGCAGATGGTGAGTTGGAGCTCGAACCACGAACGACTTCAAGTTGATGTTGTGGCGCGATTCCAACCTTTCGACCCTCAGAGTCCAGTTGGTTTTCACCCTAAAATACTCCACGACTTCTTCTACCTTTGTGGTATGATGCAGACGCGAAATGTACAACTGCGTCGTAGGTACAGCAGGACACAGCTGCATGTTCGGTCCATTCGGTGCGGTACTGCACTGGTTACGGGAACAGGGCTTCCTCTTCCTCTTCACCTTAGTGAAACCCTCTTCATCAACTTAGCCTGCTCTTGGCAAGGAGCTATGGACCGCAGTCAGTGCAGTTTGAGCACCCTTTTTTTTTTTTTTTTTTTTTTATCTTGGTAAAATCATCAAATGAGTCCTCCCACCCAGGGCAGAGTGGGAGGAACTGTCAGACTTGTACTGACTAAAATCCACAGTGTCCTTCAATAGCCCTTTATGATCCAGGGTCACGGTAATTCTATAAGTCCCGCGACCCCGGCAGGCTTTCGCCCTCTAGAGGGGGGCCCCGTCATAATGCTGACACTCTTTGAGGCGCGCGTGGAACACAACGCGCCGTCGACCCGGGCATGGTCCATGGTCGGACAGCGAGTCGCCCATTACTCGCCGCCCGCAAGCCCGCGCCTACGGTGGCCGGAGATCGTCTGCCGACGTCCGGCGCCGTGGGCGTCTACCACTGCGTCTGGGGTGGAGGGAGGACGCTGTCCTCTCCCTCACGCGGCCCGCCTCCTCCTTCGCGAGCATGACTGCTTCGCAGAAGGAGGCGACCGCTTCCCACTCCGTCTCGCCCCGCAGCATGGCCTCGACCAATGCCGGGCGCGAGAGGTCTCCGCCTATCGCCGCCGTGAGGACACGGCGGTGCCCTGCCCAAGCGGGGCAATCCTCCACCGTGTCCTCCGGGCGGTCCTCGCAGTGGTGACACCCAGGCGTTTCCTCCTTCCCCATCAGACACAGGTACCTCCCGAAGCTTCCGTGTCCGGTGAGGACGCGGGTGTCATGCGGTAGGTCAGGACGCCGTGACGCCTATCCAGCCACTCCTCAAAGAGGGGTCTTACCGCAGCGATTGCGGCGTGCCCGGACCTCGGTTGCGACAGTCGTTCTCTCTATAAGTTTGAGCACCCTTTGTGCAATATGGGACGCCCCCAGGTTGGGTGATGCGATGATCTGTTCAGGGTGACTGGTTGTATTTAGATGTCAATAATTGTCTCTTGTAAGGGCAAACCAAGGAATCGATACACATAACACACAAACACACACACACACAGTCGTAAGCTTCGAGCTTCCAAAAACCTACTGCTTGAAATTAGCTCACATCGTACTGGTTTTATGTCCAATTCTTACGCTGTCTCAACTATAAAGCTCTGGAATGGGCTGCCCCTTGGCATTAAAAAAGCTGAAAGCAAAATGGCTTTCAAAAGAACAGTTCGGAAGTACTATTTAAGATCAGACTAAATTGCTCACAAGCTAGATATTAGTAGTCATAGTAATTATTATAAGGTTTCTAGTATTTTGGACTATTTGTATGTATTATAATATGTATTAGTTTATTTCATTTTACTGTATATATGTGTATTAGTATGTACCAATTTATATATATCAATTTATGTTAACAAAATGGTATTTTTCTTATTTTTTTTTTGTACTCTATCACAATGCTGTCCTATTTGACCCAAAGGTTGACTGGTAGAGAATGCCTTGTGGCATTAAGTCCGCCTATGTACCACTCTTGTACATGAAGTTTAAATAAATAACATAACATCACGCCAGTAATCCCTGTAATGGTTAGGCAGAGTTGTACCTAATAGTACAACCACATTTCGCCAGCTATGTTAAAGTCCCATGAAATAGGGGGCGAGCCTATTGCTATCAAACGGGCCCAAATTCACACTCCGTGGCTGCTACTGAGAAATTCCTGATGAAAAAACCCAATAACACTTTGCCCGACCCGGGAATCGAACCCAGGACCTCATGCTCAGCAGGCGCGCTTGCAACCACTAGACTAGGCTGTTGCCTATTAGCTCGCTCTGTATAACAAGGGACTTAAATACAGGATGTAAACAGACCCTTCACATAGCCGTCAAACAAGCATTCTGTACATCAAACTAAGTAACTTTACGCAAAAATTATTGCTGGGAATCGACTTTTTTTTTTGGGGTGAAAAATCACGTTTTACGGTAGGACTCGATGGAAAGCACTCAAAGCATTGTGTTGATGGATGAATTGAATAGTACGGGGGTCGTGGAGGTGTGTAAAGTAAAAATGTTGCTTTAAAAACATGTATTTAAAAAAAACTTGTGAAAAAGTTGGAACTTTGACCCCCAATATCTCCCTAACTAGAAGGTTCCCAGGTATGGTCTAGAACAAAAAAAAATGATCGCAAAGACGGGGAGAACAAGTGCGTTTCGGTTATGTTAAGGGTCTATTTACACCCTTTATAACTGGCGAGATGTGGGTATACTAGTAGGTACACTTTTGCCTAACCGTTCGGGGATTACAGGCGTGATGTTATACGTCATAAAAGCTTTATTTGGCCCTTGACAAAGGCCCCAACCGTCAATGTCAATGCAATCCCTTCTAGCCATGGCATTGCCTTTCAATTTATTGAAAGGAAAGACAGGATGAGAATAATACCTTTTCGGAACAGCCGAAATGGAACTTTATCTTCGCTTACTTAAAAGGAAAAAAAAACACAATTATAATAAACTAGCTTTTGCCCGCGGCTTCGCCCGTGTGGATGTCGAACAATATCCCACCCGAACAAACATAGTTACTTACCTTCATCCCTCTTTTTAACCCTTCGGGGGTAGAATTACCAAAAACGCTGAGATACGTACAAATTAATTTACAAACGTCAGCCTAAACACAAAATTTGAAGATCCTAACTTCAAAACTGACGGGCTTTCATATAAACTTCCATCCCCTATTTTACCCGCTTAGTGGATACTTACTCTTCACAAAGAACACACCCTCCAAGTTTCATGTCTCTAGGACTAGCGGTTTGGGCTGTGTGTTGATATATCAGACAGTCAGTCAGTTTACCATTTTATAAATATAGATACTACAACAACCAAATTGGCATTAAAAAAATACAGTTCAACCGTTTTGATTTTGCCGCGCAAAACAGTTCTGCATTTAAAATCATTAAAGAGTAATATAATAAACAATATAGGAAGAAATTAACTTGTTTTGTAAACATATAAACAATTTATGGAAATAGTGTTTTAATGTTTCTGAGTCATGACGAGAGTGTAGCCACAGTACAAATTTTAACAGAAGTTCAAGATGCCCAAAACGGCCGCTTCAGTAGAATCATAATAGGATAATAATACGAATCACTTTCGTCATCTGCCTAGCCTTTTCCCAAAAATTTTGGGGTCGGCTTCCAGTATAACCGAATTCAACTGAATACCAGTATTTTACATGGAGCGACTGCCTATCTGACTTCCACAACCCAGTTAGTACTGGGAAATACAATAACCCTTGGTAAGACTGGTTGTCAAACTTTCAGGCCACTGACTACCTGTAACAGCTGTCAAAGATCTGCAATTGACAGCCGGGATGACGGCTTAACGTCCTTTTAAAGGCACGGCGGAAACTCGGAAACTCTGCGGTCATCCATCCACGTACCAACCCAGGCAAGGTAGCTTGACATGACATGAACTGAGGCTTGTCCCAAGTCACGTTACCCGTGGTCGTGAATGGGGCCTCATTGTAGGTCTATCAAGCTGTCAGTGATGTCACCAGAAACCATTCGATGATTCCTGCTTACTTTTTACTGTCATCTTGATAGGGCTCCTCATTAGAAAGTCTGCTGCTAGTTCATTTTTAACTCACCGTACAGTATGACCAAGGTTACCGACGTAGCCCGAAGAATAGCCAAACTTAAGTGGCAGTGGGCAGGGCTCATTGCTCGCAGAACGGATGGCCGATGGGGCCGAAAAGTTCTGGAGTGGCGACCGGGAACCGGAAAACGCTGCGATGGAAGGCCTCCAACTAGGTGGTCCGATGACCTGGTAGCAGGGATCCGCTGGGTGCGAGTCGCACGGGACCGGTCAATGTGGCGACACTTGGGGGAGGCCCATGTACAGCAGTGGACGTCTTTTGGCTGAAATGATGATGATGAATGATGTACAGTATGACCACTTTTAAGAGTGCACTTCAAGCTGACGCTGATTGTCAGTAAAAAATGCATTGAAATCTCAAACTTGGTACATTTTATTTTGGTTCTGTGTCTCCCCCGCTTGCACAGATAAGTTGGCTGAAGTGAACTTACGGTGAGTAATGGGCGACTCGCTGTCCGACCATGGACCATGCCCGGGTCGACGGTGCGTTGTGTTCCACGCGCGCCTCAAAGAGTGTCAGCATATGACGGGGCCCCCCTAGAGGGCCAAAGCCTGCCGGGGTCGCGGGACTCATAGAATTACCGTGACTCTGGAACATAAAGGGCTATTGAAGGACACCGTGGATTTTAGTCAGTACAAGTCTGACAGTCCCTCCCGCTCTGCCCTGGGTGGGAGGACTCATTTGATGATCTTACCACGTTAAAAAAAAAAAAAAATTAACTTGCGGTCGTGCGTTTTTCACTTGACGTATGAAGTTGACCTTCTGTAATTATCTGTTGTACGGTCAGGCCTCGGAAAATGAGACCAAATGACGCAGAGACAATCTAGATTTTTAATTGTTACTTTTTGAATCATTTTCGAGTAAGCACTTACAAAATGTTTTAATATCTGATTGTACTGTACGGAAGAGGAAGTTGTTAGCCCATAGATAAGGTTTAGGTTATCGGGGCCTAGACGAGGTGACATTTGTGGCCATAGCAGTGATGGAAGTCAAATATGTCCTAATGAAAGTCAAAGCTAAGCTAACATAACAACATTCATTTTTTGTCAGGCAACTTTGGCCCATAGATAATAAACCTTACAGACTAACATAAATGTAATAAAATACAACAAAAAAAAATCTTTCTATACAGGGTGTAAACAGACCCTTCACATAGCCGTCAACCAATCATTCTGTACATCAAACTAAGTAACTTTACGCAAAAAATTTTGTTGGGAATCGACTTTTTTTTAGGGTGAAAAATCACGTTTTACAGATAGAAAGCACTCAAAGCATTGTGCTGATGGATGGATTGAATAGTACGGGGGTCGTGGAGGTGTGTAAAGTAAAAATCTAACATTAAAAACATGTATTTACAAAAAAAACTTGTGAAAAAGTTGACCTTTGACCCCCAATATCTCCGTAAATAGAAGGTTCCCAGGTATGGTCTAGAACAAAAAAATGATCGCAAAGACGTAGAACAAGTGCCTTTCGAATGTGTTAAGGGTCTATTTACACCCTTTATATGTAGAGATCTTGTGAAATCGACTCATATTAAATCGGGAATAGACTAGGTAGATCTTATGACTTTATGTTATATAACGGTTCAATATTGACGGAAGATAAAATTCACTAATATTATAAAGCGGAAAGATTTGTATGTTTGTAACGAATAAACTCAAAAACTACTGGACCGATTTCAAAAATTCTTTCACCATTAGAAAGATAAATTAACATAGGCTAAGTTCTATTTATATCATGTAAATTAGCCGAGCTATCAAAATTTCTGCGGATGAAGTCGCGAGCGAATGGCTAGTATACTACATGAGAGCTATTTTTAACCTAATTATAATGTTTAGTTAAACAGGAAGTATATTTAAATCATTGAATCAATGACCACCAAAAGCAATCGTCATATTTGATCCAAAATTAAGTATTATAAATAGTCGTTTTATCGTATATCCGTTAATTTATCGATGAGGACCGTAAATATAAGATCACCGTGACCTGATTACGATATTTAAGAAGCTATAATTCGTAAAATTAGTGTTTATTAAAAATAAAATACTTAATGCTAGTAAAATATAGGCCAATGATTATATAACATAGATTTAAAAACATGTTAATGAATGAATTCCTTCAAATGACATTCCGAAAAAACACGTCTAAATTCAATGTCAAAGTCGAATTATTCATTAATTTATAACTGCCTCGTCGTATTTATTATGTGCCTCGATGATCTGAAACGCAGGCCACCAGCTAGCGAGCGAGCGAGCGAGCCGGACGAGGCATCGGTTCACTTCTTTTTTGCAGTGGACACAACCAACCACATATATCTTCTTACAAAGCGAAGCTTAATACACGTGCGTAGCCTCTCCGTGCGCCGCGGTGGGCCCGCGCCTTAAGGGACTCACATAGCTCAACGCTGTCAACGCCATGCACGCGGTACACGCTATACACAAATATTAACCCAAGACTATGCCGCGGTGGGTCACGCACGCTACAGTTGTACTTAGTTGTGGGTGTGTAGCGTGTACTGCTGTGGAAACGTAGTCACCCACGTTCAGTGGCGTAGCTAGGAGGGGGCGGCGGGGGCGGCCCGCACCGAACCGTGAACATTAGCATTCATTCCCAGTCGCCCCCGCGGGGATTGCCACCGGAGGCAAATGGGAATAAAAATTCCCAGTCGCCACCGGTGGTGACTGGGAAGTCGTTGCCCCCACTTCAGTTTCGATGTACATTGCTTTCTCCATCGTAGAGAATAAAAGGATGAGGCAACTTATCCTAAACCTGCCTCTTAATATCTAAACAAAAATTAAAATACTGAGTGAACCATTATATATACTTATAAATCACAGAAAGAATCGTAACAATTAGTGTCGTAAAGTTAAGACTACAAAATAATTCATAATATTGAAAGGTCTAAAATCACAAAAGAAGTAGACACATCATTAATACATAAATACAATTGCCGATGATGCCACCTAGGAAGAATAAATAAAATGGCGGCATTGGTAAAAATGCACTTAAATGAAAATAAAAAAAATCAAATGCAAATCGATTCAAAGAAGCAGCCGAGTGCGTCTCTCCACGTAAATATTCGATTGAAACTCTTTATATATAACCAATTTGTTCTAGTGTTAATCATCAATTAGATAGATTCAGGTTTGGAATAAATTTCCTTATTATTTTATTCTTCACAAGAAACAAAGCAATGTATAGCGAAACTGAAGTGGGGGCAATGACTTCCCAGTCACCACCGGTGGCGACTGGGAATTTTTATTCCCATTTGCCTCCGGTGGCAATACCCGCGGGGGCGACTGGGAATGAATGAACATTAGTAGTGCCACCTATAAAATTTCGTAAAACTTTGGCAGATTGCATAACCGCCACTATAGTCCTTTCGATGTAGGAAGGTGCAGGTGACATTAGATGTACCGTTCCATTTCAATCTTGAACGTTACCTTGATTTATTACTTTTATTTTTATTTTTTATTGATTTTTGGGGTGACACCTACAATATCCGCACCGGGTGCCACCCATGCTAGCTACGCCACTGCCCACGTTGTCCAACAAATAAATACACGCAGCTAAAATGAGCCCCATGCCCGTGCCCAGTGTGCACCGCGGTGGGTTTGCGGCTTTAGGGCTCAAACACATAAACACGTTACGACGACGCAACGTGCCACCGCAACGCAACGTGACGTTGCACGTTGCATCACGGTGCCGTGACGTGGACTTCCACGTCGAGCAACGTAAATAATCACGTTACGACAATGTTTGAGCCCTAACGCTTGATTCCATGACTTAGGAAGATCGATGATGTTATTGTGAAGCACCAAACTACAGATTTTTTGCTTCCATTAAAATTAATAACAATTTTTGACAATATAAACTTATAGCCTTGCTCTACTTCCAACCAACAATCATGAAAGAATTACTTATAATTGTTTTTTTTTTGTCAAAGTCTGTGTATCGTTGCGGTTAAGTGGCGCTTACCGAGGCATGGGAAAGGATGGGCGGGTGCGCGGAATTCGTCTTAATTTATTAGTCATTGTTCTAGAGACTGATTTGAGGTTAACAAAAAATAGACACGCTAGACGAAATGTCTAGTCTAGGTGTACCAAAATGACCTCCAAAAGTGGTGAAAAGGCGCTCTTGCCTAGGTCAGTCCGAGGATGGGTGACCATCCATTACATACCGAGTTTCCTCCGTGCCTCGGAACGCACGTTGAGCTGTTGGTCCCGGCTGTCATTTGTAGATCTTTGACAGTGGTTACAGGTAGTCAGTGGCCTGGAAGTCTTACAACCAGTCTTACCAAGGGGCATCGTATTTCCTAGTAGTAACTGGGTTGTGGAGGTTCGATAGGCCCTCGCTCCATGAAAAAAAACTGGTATTCAAGTGAAACCAGTTATGTTTAAGGTCCATATAATAGGGAGCGAGCCTATTGGCCATCAACCGGGCGCAAATCCGGACTCTGTGGCAGCCATTGAGAAATTCCCGAATTTCATTTCATTCAATTCAATTCAATCAATAATGAAATTAAATACACTCATTATATTCAGGATGTAAACAGACCCTCCACAAAGCCGTCAACCAAGCATTCTGTACATCAAACTAAGTAACTTTACGCAAAAATTATTGTTGAAAATCGACTTTTTTTTGGGGTTAAAAATCACGTTTTAATGTAGGACTCCATGGAAAGCACTCAAAGCATTGTGCTGATGGATGAATTGAATAGTAGTAAGTAAAAATCTTACACTAAAAACATGTATTTAAAAAAAAACTTGTGAAAAAGTTGGAACTTTGACCCCCAATATCTCCGTAACTAGAAGGTTCCCAGGTATGGTCTGGAACAAAAATATGATCGCAAAGACGGGGAAAACAAGCGCCTTTCGGTTATGTTAAGCGCCTATTTACGCCCTTTATACTTACGTAGAGTATCAAGTTAATAAAATTAAATATTATAAGCTGTTTTATAAGTATCTTGTCTCGCTCGAGTGACGACGTACGTGCCTGATTATCGGTGCTCTAAATACGTGGCCTGGGGTAGGCTGAGTGCACACTGGTGCAAATTAAACCACAAATAACTAAAATTGATTTCCTAATTTGTGAATAAAACCAGAGATACGGTAAGGAACAGACGCTGTCAGACACACTTACCCTATTGGCGATGTTCTTCAGAAAGGTTAGGTGTATGGTCCTCACAACTATCGTGCGTGTATGATCAGGGTGTCTAAAATGGCCGCTTCTATAACTAATCATCTTTCTTCTTTATAAAATTCTCGTGTCACAATGTTAAGTTAAGTTAAGTTAAGTTATTCTTTATTGCACACACAAACAAAATATACATACAAATTGCAACAATATAGCTTATGTGCTTGCTTGCTTGCTTATGTGCTTGTGTGCTTATGTTAGTTACCACACTCCTCCGAAACGGCTTGACCGATTTTTATGAAATTTTATATGCATATTCAGTAGTTCTGAGAATCGGCTACTATCTATTTTTCATACCGCTAGGGTAGGTAGGGTAGGTGGTAGGGTAGGGTAGTTAGGTAAGGTAGGTAGGTAGGTTAGGTTAAAAAAGGTGCATTGCAACGCATGCCTAGTAATCTAGCTAGTAATCTTATAATAAAATGAATTATGTTACAATTCGTATAATGGTTACAAAGTGTTATTAATAGTAACTGCGTCTGTGACCACTTTAACAATTTTAACGTGATTCATAAAGGGTGTAAATAGACCCTTAACATAACAGAAAGGCACTTGTTCTCCCCGTCTTTGTGATCATTTTTTTGTTCCAGACTATACCTGGGAACCTTCTAGTTACGGAGATATTGGGGGTCAAAATTCCAACTTTTCACAAGTTTTTTTTTTAAATACATATTTTTAATGTAAGATTTTTACTTTATACACATCCACGACCCCTGTACTACTCAATCCAAACATCGGCACAATGCTTTGAGTGCTTTCCATCGAGTTCTACATTAAAAAGTGATTTTTCACCCCAAAAAAAATATCGATTCCCAGCAATAATTTTTGCGTAAAGTTACTTAGTTTGATGTACAATGTACAGAATGCTTGGTTGACGGCTATGTGAAGGGTCTGCTTACACTATTATTCTATCATCATCATATTTTTATCCGTGTTACACTCTTAGTCGACATTTCATAGTTTGACACCTGTCACTTTGACACTTCTCACTCTCACTTTTGCTATTTAGTGTCACAGCGCTGATATTCTGATAGTAAAATAAATCGGTAGAAGGTAAATAGTCAGATTTTGTATATATTAAAAACATATATTTCAAGCTTCCTGCAACAAGACTTGAAGGTGTTTTCATGGCAGCAGAAAAGAGCTTTTCCGAAAATTTGTTCAACTTAAAACAAAAATAAATGTATAAATTTTTGACACTATGACTACAGCCTTATACTGACCTTAATATAGTAGTCTATGAACATATAATATAATCTCATTAAGATCAGAAATAGTTATGTTCTGACTTTATGATGAATTCTAGCTGGCAGACGCTTTATCTAAAGTTATATTGCACCATAGCGTCGTGTCAGGGGCAGGGATGGTAAACCTGTTGGAAATTCTGGGTATTGCATCAGGGAATCCAGCCTATAACGTGACTAAATAATAACAGCCACTTTCTTTAGGTTAAGGCGCGCTTGCCTAGGTTGGTCGGTGGATAGGTGACCACTCATTACATACCGAGTGTCCTCCGTGCCTTGGAAAGCACGTCAAGCTGTTGGTCCCAACTGTCATTTACAGATCTTTGAAAGTCGTTACAAGTAGTCAGTGGCCTGAAAGTCTGACAACCAGTCTTACCAAGGGGTATCGAATTACTTAGTTGTGCAGCAACTGGTTTGTGCAGGTCAGATAGGCAGTCGCTCCATGTAAACTACTGGTATTCAGCTGCAACCGGTTAGACTGGAAGCCGACGCAGTACGTGTTGGTAGATGTCACATTTCGCGAATCATATTTTAATCAACATACCTACCTACAACCTGACACTGACCTGCAGATTGCAAAAAATGTAAGATAAATAAATAAAAAAAAAAACAAAAAAATAATGAAAAAGAAAAAAAAAAAAATTGAATTTCGCGGGCTACCTTAGAGCATCCTCCTCAAATGATTTTATTCAGTTTGTGTTTTACTAGTAGCTACTATTTTTTGGGTGCTAATTAAACAGACTTCTTTTTAATGGCATTATTCGCCTCCAAAAATTTAAGTTGACTTCTAAATTACTAAGTCAGCCACAATTAACGAGCATCTAAATAATACTATCCTAGCCACTAGTTATCGTCTATGTAAACCACTCCAAATACAACTCAGCATGATGGTTATTTTTTAGCATCTAAATTTGTAACATGCATTCTAACAGTAAACTTCTAAAATACTATTAAATAACATCAAAAAATATATATTTATTTAGCTTCTAATTTTTTAACTCAGTACGTTTAAAATGTTACTCATCCCATATTAATTGATCGTCAAAATTTTGCTAAAAATGTCATCAAATCACAAACAAAGTATTCCGCTGATGTTTCATTTTACAAACAATCACTTTACACGCATCCCTTTGGCAAACGCTTTGCTTTACAAATGTTGATATTTAATCATTTATAAATTTTTCGTTTAATACATATCTTGATTCTTTTCGGCAAAATCACGTCCAAAGTATTAAGCTATTTTTTTGGGTAGTCTCATAAGTTTTAAGTGCAGAAATTCACCTAAAGTCCAAGGTAAATAATATCAATATTTTGTAGTAGGCGTAGTTGACGTAGCCCCGCTGCGCGGGGCTCCTATTTCTGTTTACAGGGTTTAAAGTAACCTAACCTAACCTAAAGTCGGGGTGCCCCAAGTCCCGAACTCGCTTCGCTCGCTCTTGATTCCTAAGTATTTGTTGTTCCGTTAATTAAAATTACCGTTGTGCCTATTTAATGAGTTGAATTTTTATGTGTTCTGTCGTTTCGCGTACTCGCGCCAAGTCATGCAGTGGCTATTTTCACGATAAAAGAATATGATGTATTATTTTACATGCTAACTTATAATAAATGATGCTTTCTGTGGAAGCTTGAATTATATGTTTTTGAGGACATTGTGTTGAAGCTGTAAAACGTAAAATGGTGACGAGATGTAAAATCCGTGGCCGAGTTAGTAAATTAGGTGGCAATGTATAAATAAGAAGGACAAGTCACAATAATTGATGATCTTTACTTGACGCTTTCTATGGAATATTTAGAGGGCGTTGTAAAAAAGACGAATTAGTTTATTAGAGGCTATGTCATTTTCCCGTTGCTTAGTTATAAAATTAGAAGTTTAATCACGTGGCCAACGAATAATTTTGTGGCGAGACTTATAATTTCCCCTATTTTTTTAAGTTTATAATATGTCATGTTCAATGAGGAAATGTTTGCAACCCCTGATCTAGGGGATTTTCATGAATAGATTGACATTGACAATGAAAGATGGCCGCTAAACGAAGGGGAAAGCCGAGTGACGTCATACATTGCTTCTCCCAAGGGTGCAGCGAGGAACGATAGATATTATACAACATTAGTTTTAGTATATGCGAAACCTGAAACACGTGACTAGTATTTTATGTAAAGAATTTATCCACAAAATTTCAAAACTGTATCATGAAAAATCACAAAGTTATAGGCTTGTTCTGGTACCTGGTTGTCCGCACAAAAACGTGGTCACCGCCGCGCGCGCGTCTCCAGCGTCGTCTTGAGCTCATTGATAATAGTAATTTGGCAGTAGGTACCTAAATGATTGCGATAGGTACTTAGTATTGCTCGGTGTTCAACTTTTAACCTTTTTGAAATATTTTTGGGACAAAATATAACATGGGTTAAAAATTATTGGAATCGATTCAGTTACTTATTCTGAACAAACTATATTCAGGTTTCGCATAATACTAAAAATAATGTTGTATTATAATGTTGAGGTGTGAAAAGTAAAAATCTTACATTAAAAACATGTTTTTAAAAAAAAACTGGTGAAAATGTTGTAACTTTGACCCCCAATATCTCCGTAACTATAAGGTTCCCAGGTATGGTGTAGAACAAAAAAATTATCGCAAAAACAGGGAGAATAAGTGCCTTTCGGTTATGTTAAGGGTCTATTTACACACCCTTTACTTGTGTTATCATAGATATTTTGAATAACGACAAAACTCTTGCTAATAAGGTTTTTAACAAAATCAAAGCAATTATTTCAAGTAGGCCAGTTACAAGCACTTTGAACTGCCAAAACAATTAAATGTAGCTACAGTCCCCGTCACATGGCATAAAAACTGTGAAAGTACTGTAGTTGCCCATTCCGAAGCGTAGATCTCTATGGAGAAGAACGGGCAAGAAGCTCCATGGGCACTCTTTTAAATCAGAATATTGTTACAAAACCTTGCTTACATTATTCATGTTGAGATGGTACATTATGTGAGAACGATGTAGCAAGATGTGCACGTTAAAAGTGTCCATGAAATCCAAAACCGGATTCTTACTCCAGGGGCGTCAAAGTGAACTGTCAAAGTCACGGTGCAAAAAAGGGATAGTATTATAGTGTCATCTCTGTTTCACAGCGTGATATTTTAAGGGATAAAGCTATTGTTACACATTTTTTCACAAAACACGACTTGCCAGACGGAATCAATCACTGTAAGGACGAATGAACTAAGGCCTTGGCTCGCTTCCGTTTAAAAAAAAAACTTGTACTTAGACACAAAAAGATTTTAACTGGCTCTTTAAATTTTACAGTTAATTCTTTAATGGTTTAAATTTATTTGATTAGTGTTAAATGGAGTAATTTCGGTTCTGTTGTTAGAAAAAGGAAATGACGTGATCGCAGTCGTTATGAAAAACTTATATTGTACTAAATGTGAGACAATGGGTATGGCAACTGTGGAACTAATGGCGCTAGCATATCTGGTTCCAAGCATCGTCATTGGTTGAAAGTCTGGTAATGTCATTTTATATTTCAAAATAGCTTGACCTCATTGGTCAGATTGAGACCTAGCTATGGTCGCGCCATCTACAATTAGCTTTCAACGGTCTTCCCCATTCAAGACTGTTTGATTGGGCTGCGGGACTGTCCGAAAGAGATACCGTGGCCCTGGAACACAAAGGGCAAAGAAGGAACATGGATGGGTTTTAGTCAGTACAAGTCTGACACTCCCTTCCGTCCCGCCCAGAGTGGGAGGGGGGGGGTCATTTGATGATTTCCCATAAAAATAAAAAGTCTGTTTGATTATTGTTTGGTGGAGAATAAATTTTGATTGTCTTGGTTCCACGGACCGCAGCTCGGATCGATCTTTAGGTTAAGCCGTGCTTGCCTAGGTTGATCTGTGGATGGGTGACCACCCATTACATACTGAGTTTCCTCCGTGCCTCGGAAAGCACGTTAAGCCGTTGGTCCCGGGTGACATTTGTAGATCTTTGACAGTCGTTACAGGTAGTCAGTGGCCCAAAAAGTCTGACAACCAGTCTTACCAAGGGGTATCGTATTATCCAGTACTAACTGGGTTGTGGAGGTCAGATAGGCAGTCGCTCCGTGTAAAATACTGGTATTCAGCTGCATCTGGTAAGACTTGAAGCCGACCCTAACATAGTTGGGCTAGGCTAGGCACCCTGTACTATACAGGGTGTAAACAGACCCTTCACATAGCCGTCAACCATATAAAACTAAGTAGCTTTACGCAAAAATTATTGCTGGGAATCGACTTTTTTTTTGGGGTGAAAAATCACGTTTTACGGTAGGACTCGATGGAAAGCACTCAAAGCATTGTGCTGATGGATGGATTGAATAGTACGGGGTCGTGGAGGTGCATTAAAAACATGTATTTAAAAAAACTTGTGAAAAAGTTGGAACTTTGACCCCCAATATCTCCGTAACTATAAGGTTCCCAGGTATGGTCTAGAACAAAAAAATGATCGCATAGACGAGGAAAACATGTGCCTTTAGTATATGTTAAGGGTCTATTTACACCCTTTATTATAAGTTTTTTTTTGATGTTTCGTATACCAGAAATGGTTAATCTGAGGATCCTTATTGTTATGTTGTTGTTGTCTTGTTGTTGTTATGTTGTTTTATGTTGTTTTTGTCATTCTAATTGTGTTGTTTGTTTGTTGCAATGTAACATTTATGTACCATCTACGTAGACCCATATTATGCGAAAAAATTATTTGATTCGATTTGATTTTGAGGGATGGCAATTTGGTACTCAATCGCTGTACTTCAGTAATTTCTTGAAACAGGCGTTACGGACACTCGAGGAGACTTCATGAAAGCATACATAAGATAAAATAAATAAACTTATTTCTTTTGTGCCATAATAGTAGGATTACGGCCCACTTGCCTTCAAATAGAACTCAAGCCTCCTCTGTGTGAACGCGTGGGCCATTATCGCCCACGCGGGTACAGTGGGGGTGGGTGGATGTGACATGTTTGAAAATTTTTGGTTCTATGCGTGTATACACCGTGACTTTTTAGTCGTCTTACAAAGGTGGTCCATTCAATGTACCCGACATAAAATAGCTATAGGCGCTATTTTTTACCTACCATAATAGGTACAAATAAAAATAAATAATACATTAGAATAAAATTATGAAACATCCTGTTTATGATTTTTACTTGTCAAACGGGAGAACATACCTACCCAGCCCTCGAGTCGAGTAGATCATCGCTCGCAACAGGGTGTTTTAACTACGTCATGCGTCATAATATTTAATGAAATTTTTATTTTTAAATTATTTAAATCTCAAAAATACCTACTTTAAAAAATCAATAAATGTATGAAAATGATGAATCATCGAACCTGTATAACTTGGTTCAGAGCGATCCTACAACTTTTGTGCGATAATAACTATTGCTCCAAATGGCTAGTTCTAACAATACGTGCTATTTTTTTTTGTTGGCTTGACTTTCAGAAAAGGCCCACAAAAAATGATCTCCTTTGTGAGTTATGACATTTTTGTCGCAAACGAGCGATGTTATGTATGCGTGATGCTTTATTTTTCCATAGGTACCTGCTGATTCACCTTGATTTTTATGGAACACAACGCATTTGTCACGATTGGTACTTATAATTAATTTTGACAGCTATCTGACAGATAGTCGGATTA
Organism: Noctua comes; assembly: GCA_963082995.1. Lineage (NCBI taxonomy): Eukaryota > Metazoa > Arthropoda > Insecta > Lepidoptera > Noctuidae > Noctua > Noctua comes. The sequence continues at coordinate 2,732,601 of OY720295.1, read as the reverse complement.
ACAGATCAATCAAATGAATAAGTAATATGTAGTAGCTATCGTTAGTCACGATTTTAAGGGCCTACTAATGAGCTTTGATATGTTGGTAATACTTTAATATAATAATTGATAGTTTGACAGCGTCGTTGGTTTAGTGCAGGGGTGTCCAAGAATTTTATGGAGTGCCAAGTTTAGTACTTCTCTTCTGTAACTGCAGCGTGTTAAAAGAAGTGCAAAGTGACCTCTAAAAAATCGGTTGTCTGTAAAGTCGGATTACTGACGATAGTTGAACGTGACAACGTCATAAGAAAATACTGATGGAATGGTTGCATTTTTCAAAAGATTTTAATTTTATTTGCTTGATAGATATTTTGTATGGATATAGAGGAGGTAAATGGAAATCACAATTGAATTGATCAAGTTACATTTATTTGTACGCACAAATACAATTATGTCAATTTTCTTTTTTTTTTTACAATGTACATAGTTTTACAAGTGTGAATGTGCGTTGAGCAATTGTTTTATGGAACGCCTCAGAGCGAGGTAACGCCCGTTTTTTCGTGCGTGCAGCCGGCTCCATCGAATTATAAGACGTTGTCACGTCAAAAATAAGCAGAATTTTTGATGTCAAGATTCAAGATTCAAGATTCTTTATTTTGCATGAAATATGGTACATGATGGTCTTATAAAATAAAAGGTTTCACAAATTTCGCTGACTTCCTTCAGCATGCAAACTTAAAATACCTAACACAATGTACTCTTGGTTTAGGTACCTAGTACTAGTTAAAAATTAAAAAAAATAATAATAAAATTAGAAAAAAAATAAAATAAAATTAGAAAAAAAAAAAAAAAAATTAGAAAAAAAATTAATAAAATTAGAAAAAAAAATAAAAAATCAATAAAATAAGAACAAAAGCATTACAAATGGGTTTATAAGTCAAAAACTCATTAATTGTATAGAACACGTTATTTAAGAGCCATGTCTTCAGTTTCATTTTGAAATAATTAATTGGTAGTACTCTGATTTGTTTCGGTATTTTATTGAAGACTAGCTGTTGCCCGCGACTTCGTTGGCGTGGAAAAATATACATAAAAAAGATAAAATAAATAATAATAATCTCTATCAAAAAAAAAATTACAACCAACTACAAAAAGTATAATTTTACTGGGGATCGAACTTGCGACGTGATGCACGTAAAGCGGTCATGAAACCGTTTCTTTATTTGCTTCGCTGACATATACTTTGAAATAGACGTTGTTACGCATATCATGACTGAAACGATAAACAATTGAATAATACATAAAGCAATATTGCTCATCCCCTTAACCAAGTAGCGTGATAATATATAGCCTAACATTTAAAGAAGCCTATTACAGATATTTGTGCAAACTTTTTTGTGGATTTTAACGATTTTATTATATGTAGAGAAGAGATAGAAGAGAAGATTTTGACCGACATGCTAGTCCTTCATTCATGTCATAGATGGCGCTGCAGTTGATTTTGCACTATTTCGATGCTACAAAAATGTCCTTCAAAAACCACATTGCGGGTGCTCTGTAACCTCGAGACCAACGGGGTATTTATAAATAAATAAAATTTATTTCGAGCAACCTTAACTCATATTGGAGTACACACAAATACAGATAACACACAAATGATAATAAAAACAAAAACAAAAACACATCTAACCGGCCCTGCAGACGGCGACATGCCTATCACAACATTATGGCAGTCCAGCCGTTCCGCGATCATCGCCAAGACAGCATTGGTGCTGCCCCGCACCCTACACACCAGCGACGCGCCTCTCTTGCGCATGGTCGCGTAAAAGCAATCAGTGCGCGCCTCAGCGAACATGCCTGAGGCGCTGCAGTAGCGAGGCAGCCCCAATACAGCCCTAAGCGCGTTGCTGAACTGGACGCGGAGGGCCCCGTATGATGCACGCGGGTACACCGCCCACAAGGCGCACGTGTAGAGGGACGTGCAGTACGCCCTGAAGACCGTTATCTTTACCTGCCTCGAACAGCGCGCAAACCCACGTGAAAGCATGTTCGCTCGCACCGACAAGGCCCTCCGTTCCCGCTCCATGTCAGCACTGTCCTTGAGATCGATGGTAACTAAATGTCATAGGTACTTAAACATGTCTGAAAAACAGACAGACGAACAGTCAAATTCGTATAGACAAACAATTCTGATTCATCATTTTTTGCGTACTATAACGACCCTAGTCGCTGACCCATAACTTCACGCCAACTAAGACCTATTTGTAGACGTTTGTATGACCTTTTAATTAGATTTTAATTGTAGACTTCTTTTGGAAGTGATAGGTCATCGTGAGTGATCAAGCGGGCAGTGGGTTCTGTACAACGAATTGACTAGGATTTGCCTACTGATTTGCTCGCGTGGAAGTCTGAAATTATTCTACGGTTTCCAGATTCATTTATGTATACAGGGTGTAAACAAACCCTTCACATAGCCCTCAACCAAGCAAAAACTGAGTAACTTTACGCAAAAATTGTTGCTGGGAATCGACTTTTTTTTTTGGGGTGAAAAATCACGTTTTACGGTAGCACTCGATGGAAAGCACACAAAGCATTGTGCTGATGGATGGATTGAATAGTACGGGGGTCGTGGAGGTGTGTAAAGTAAAAATCTTACATTAAAAATACGTATTTAAAAAAAAACTTGTGAAAAAGTGGGAACTTTGAACCCCAATATCTCCGTAACTAAAAGGTTCCCAGGTATGGTCTAGAACAAAAAAATGATCGCAAAGACGGGGAGAACAAGTGCCTTTCAGTTATGTTAAGGGTCTATTTAAACCCTGTATTAACAAGAAACCCCAGATGACATTGTAAGATTAAAAGTAACAAATAGTTTGCCACCTAGACTTTATGCAAACCAAACAAAAAATGCAGGAAGTTATTTTTTAGCAAATTAAGCAGTCAGTTGTAAGAATAGTTAATGAATCTTGTAAAGAGAATAGTCTGTATCTATCGACCATAATCAGGTGCGCCTCGGATCTATTAATTGCAATGTTCTCGCATTGGAGGAGCTCGTGGTTAAATAATAACAGCCGCTCGGGTCGATCTTTAGGTTAAGCTGCCTAGGTTGGTCCGTGGATGGGTGACTATCCATTAAATTTCTTCAGAAGTTTCCTCCTCTAAAGCGGACACAGACGATAGGTTATGCATGCGCAGTTTGGCCTGTTTTGTCAATCTGTACGGGCGGGCATGTATGGGCGTGTGTAGGAGAAAATTGTGCAAGTTATCTTTGGAAGGTCGCGGGACTTATAGAATTACCGTGACCCTGGATCATAAAGGGCTACTGAAGGACACCGTGGATTTTAGTCAGTACAAGTCTGACAGTCCCTCCCGCTCTGCCCTGGGTGGGAGGACTCATTTGATGATTTTACAACGATAAAAAAAAAAAAAAAAAAAAGTTATCTTTGGAATGGAAATCGGTTTTGCATGAAGGTTATGCAAGGGCATTTAAAATTATCATGCATAACCTAACGTGTATGGCTACGGTAGTACTACGGTAGTACGGAAGGTTCCATTCTACTCGATTCCTACCGGCTTCTCTTCTTTTCTTCTTGACTTGAATGTGCCCTGGCGGTTAGGAGTGTGTCATGCTCACTCAAATGTCTCGCTGATGGTGGCGCGTGTGTCGGATCATTTAGTTCCCTTCAAAATGGTTGAGTTGAATGGTGCTGATACATGCGTCATGTTCGTGAACGGGCGCTGTCAGTTGTGACTGGTCATCTCTTGGTTGCCACGGCTTATTTGAATTGTTTTTTTTTTTTTTTTGAATTTTTTACTATGGACACTTTTAACGTACACATCTTGCTACATCGTTCTCACATAATGTACCATCTCAACATGAATGATGTAACCAAGAGTTTGTAAAAGTATTCTGATTTAAAAGAGTGTCCATGGAGTTTCTTGCCCGTTCTTCTCCATAGAGATCTACGTTAGGGAATGGGCAACTACAGTACTTTCACAGTTTTTATGCCTTGTGACTGGGACTGTAGCTATTGTTGTCTTTGTTTCGACAATTCAAAAGTGTTTGTAACTGGCCTATTTGAAATAAATGCTTTGATTTTGATTTTGAAAAATGGCACAGTCAGTATTCTATAGACAAATAACATAAACACATTAAAGATTATGTACTCCGGCTTACCTCTTACAAAAAATTGACCCTTCGCTACTGATGGCTACCTTCACTTAAGAAAAACCTATTTATACCATGGTTTATAGAAGACACCTCATCATTTCAACTTACTGCCCTTTTTTTTTTTTTTTTAACTTGGTAAAATCATCAAATGAGTCCTCCCCACCCAGGGCAGAGCGGGAGGGACTGTCAGACTTGTACTGACTAAAATCCACGGTGTCCTTCTATAGCCCTTTATGTTCCAGGGTCACGATAATTCTATTAGTCCCGCGACCGATCTTCCTGTCCTTGATCCATTCTGGGTCGGCGCAACACGAAGACTCCTACTCTCCAAATTTCAACTATTTGGTGCCAACAGTCGCGGAGTAAAATGGCTGTGACATACGGACGGAAACACAGACAGACAGACAGGGATAATCGATAAAGCGTAGGTCACACCGCCAGCTGGCGGGCGGGCGAGCGACGCGAACGAAGCCCTTTTCATACTTTGTTCGTATCTTTCGATAGTTCGCGGTGTGAACCAAAGTATGAAAAGAGGTGAAACGTCGCGTCGTTCGCGTCGCTCGCCCGCCCGCCAGCTGGCGGTGTGGCCTGCGCTTAAGGGTTCCGTGTTATCCATTTGGCTACGGACCCCTAAACTGACCACGATTTTTAAATCACACAATTTTACATTTGGGACTCATTTCTTTTTGTTTTTATTTGGAACAACAAACAAATACATCAAAATCATAGGAGAGATTGTGCATTTAGTTAAGTTTTTAACATTAATTAATTTAAGTAACACAATGTGTTAATGCACTTAAGTATATAGTTTTCTGCAAATCTCACAGTTAAAATTTGGTTTGCTGTAAGAAAACCCAATTCTGGGTTAAGCTCGCCATTGTACATAAGCTATATTGTTGCAATTTGTATGTATATTTGTTTTTGTGTGCAATAAAGAATAAAGAGACATACAACTTAAAATTAACAATTATGTAATCATCATCATCATCATCATCAGCCTATAGCAGTCCACTGCTGGACATAGGCCTCCTCAATCACACGCCATTCAACTCGATTTTCAGCAACTCTCATTCAGTTGCTACCAGCCACCCTGCGGAGATCGTCACTCCACCGAGCCTGAGGGCGTCCCACCTTACGTTTGCCGATTCGCGGTCTCCACTCAAGAACACGCAACACACACATTATGTAATCATTTTAAATCAATTCTTTGCTCAGTATAACCTTGACAATGGACCAGTTAAACGGCAAAATGAAGCAGTTCTTAGTGGTTCAATTAAACACAGCCATTATGTGTAACGGCCAATTAACTAACAATATTTATTGCACGGATGTCAGGTATGTGTGGGCGAAACAGGACATGCGTAACGGACATGAGTTTTTTTAATGTCCTTGAAAACGGACATATTAGTACAACTTGCATAAAGCCCTTCGCTCACCGCGACTTTTTGCAGTGATAAAAACTTATCGCGGTTGCGATATTTTTTAAACACACCAGTTTCGACTCCAGACTCACTTCGGGGTCCGCAGGAGCCTTAGCAATACTTGTTCGTTCACAAACGGCGCTTCCTTCTCTGTACTTTCGCGATGTTGTCAAAACAATTGCTCGTGTGTCAAACTCAAAGCATTTATTTTAATTAAACAAAATACATTATTAATTAAAAACTAATTTAAAACCTAAAAAAAATAAACTAACAACAAACTAAAAAGGGCATCAAAAAACTCCTCCTCAACGCTGTCAGCTGGCAATGAGCCCAAGAGACTGGCGGCGTTGCCACGTTGTATGGCAACACTTAAGCCTCTGACCAAAGTAATAGCCAGCCCTTGGGTCACGGGAAGCGTCAACTAGGCGTTTCGAAATTTCCTTAAACAGGCTATGTGCACTCGGGCCCACGACCCCAGAGTTTCAACCCCAAACAGCTCGAAAACATAGTTACCACAAAGGTTTCTATATTTTTACGCCGTTTGAGGTTCTCAGACCAATAGGCACTTGAATTAAAAAACAAAACAAAAAGATGAAGCTGCAATCCCAGCAATTATAACTTGTGAAAGTACTGTAGTTGCCCACTCCAAAGTGTTGATCTCTATGGAGAAGAATGGGCAAGAAACATCCATGGATACTCTTTTATGTCCTTTTGAATCAAAATAAAATCAAAATATTGTTACAAAATCTTGGTTACACGTGTGTGTATCAGTACAGTAGCGATAGTGACGAGCGATCTATCGTCTTTCTGTCGCTTGTTGCAAATACGAAGAACACGCGTCAGAATCGCTACAAAATGTCACAGTGGGCGAGAGCCCTAAGGCGGTGTACTATCGTAACTAGTAATTTGTGTCGTTGCAAATTTATTTTCAATCTGTGTTTAGTTCAAAGAGATCGACTTTTAGTACAAAACCTGCCATATAGCATTGTGAATTTTTTATGTTGTCAATTTTTAGTGATCCGTCCCTACTTTGCACTTATGACACATGGTGGAAGAGACACCGACGCGACGCTAAAACTGTTACCACGTATTGAGTACATAAAAAAGAAACAGAAAAAAAAAAATGTCTATGTGGGGACATAGACATTTTTCATCGATTATTAAAATAAAAAAACAGCCGTTTCCTACAAATGTGAAATACCTACACGTTCAAAATGTATGGATCAGTAGATTTAAAAAAAAAACTGATGAAAATTTCTATATGGGGTTCAGTAACATATACTGAATATGTGGAAACCGTTTCAGCGTCCATGTATCTGCCACCTTGTATTAATGAATGGCGAATTATAGAGTGTTCTTTATTGTAATGTAAGTTTTTATACTTGACAAATCCCCCAAAAAAAATCTAAATTATAGCGACACCCGCATCAAAATACTGATCAGAGGCCTTAGAACGACCGCGCGGTCTAAACGTAACGTAAATACGACGTTTTTTTTTATTATAAATACTCGTTTCACATTTTGAATTTCGTAGTTTTAAGTTTTTTTTTTTTTTTGTCTTTTCACATGCCGACTGTGTTGCGCGATCGTTAACAGGTGCTGCAAGATTTCTGCTGGACCTGCAGCATAATAAGTATTTGTATTTTATTGTTGTATATAATTTTCTTTTAATTACTCGGGCCGCGTGACGTCTCGCGGCGCCGCGAGCGGCCGCGCGTCTTTCAATAGATACTATGCATTTCCTAATGGAGATAAAGCATAAAATGGCTTGCTGTGCGCGCAGCGTCGCGTCTCGGTGTGAGCTGACCCTTAGTCGACATCGCCGAAGAGTTATGCCCAGATCTGGTCATCCGTCTAGAAGGGAAGAAAAACGTGATAATATCCCAACAAACATTTCAGTCGTATAAATAAAAAATATGCGACTCAAAGTGTTGTAAACATCACATTGAAGTAATTTAGCGTGTAATACGACTTAGAGCATCTTATTCTTATATAACTTTTAGTCGTATATTACAGTCATATAGAAATCGTATTAACTTCTATACGACTATTTTTATGACTATTATACAGTTTTATGTAGAAACGGCGTCATTTAGTGGTAAAACCAGTGTCGTGACCTTAGTGACGTCTATATGACTTTTATCCCACCATTAATCGTATTAGAATCGCGAGAACCACCTTTAAGTGACGACCATTTAAGAGTGATAAATTGCACCCTTATACGGTTTTAAGCCAATTTTATAACTTTTATACTACCGTTAAATTACTGAGTGTTCTATTATAGTGCTTACAAACTGCAAAAAAATAACCATCAAGTTTCGCTTCTTTTACTCAAAATTAATAAAAAAACCTGGGCAAATGTAAAAAAAAGTGGTGCTTTTAAAAGGAAAGTGAAAAAGAACTATACTGCGCTTCTCTTGTCATGTTGTGTTATAACGAAGATTTCTACACGTAACGACAATAATGTACAAACTGAAGTTGGTTCCGTACAAGATTTTAAGAATACAAAAGAATTGATTTCGATGAAGATTAGAAGTTACATTTAATATAACTGACATAAAGTGCAAGCTAGTCACTGCAGAATGTGCCCAAATATTTATTTTGTACCACTTATTCATACTTTGAAGTAAAGGTGTAAATATTTTTTTTTTTAAATCCAAGATTTTTGTTATATTTATTATTAATAAACGTATCTTTACAATCACAGTTTTATCATTCAAAATAAACATAGTAGTAACAAAGAAATTATTTTACTTAGTTTGAGTCTTTAGATCAAATCTATTAAGAATATGTTAATACGAGTGTTTTTAAAATAAAATTGGTGTAGTGGGTAATGCATAGTCAGCATAGTTAGGATTGATCTCAATTATATAGAAATTCACAAACACTCCTCTTTGAAATATATATTGTCAAATGTAAGTAGATATAGATGATCAGTTGTTTTGAAAATAATCTGTTCTAATTACAATATTCACATTCATCCTCCGGATAATCATCGTATATGACAAAAAAGGTGCAGCATGGGCACCAGAGAAAATCATAATTTATCATATGTTTAATATTTTCCTCTGACACTACAAAATGTGCAGGTTTGTTTTTGTTGTTTTTTATCATAGATCCGCAACCAAAACAACGATCTGAACGTATAAAGTGAGTAGATATCCAGGGCCATCTCAAACACCAACGTGCAAGTGTGATGAAATCAGATTTGGTTAAAAACTTATCGATGTCTATTATATCACAAATCATTTTTTATTAGATCCGAGGCCACCTATAAATAAATCACCATTTTAATTAGGTACGTAAAGAAACTTCAATTACTTCAACTTAAAAAAAACAGCTTTTGACAGTAGTTTTTAATATGATTGAATGAATGAACGTATTTTACTGACACATGACACAAATATAAAAAAATAAACAGTCTTCAAACCAGGAAAAGTAGGTCAAACTGTTTTTTAAACACTACAAAGGAACCCTATTTCAGTTAATATGGCTGACAATATTGAACAAAAAGTATGTGCACAGAATAATTAGTCGTTTTGATGTTGTAATATGGTTGTATCTTTAACTCTAAGTCGTATAGAGGTGACTGTTAGCACGTTTACTAAAAATATACTTGATTAATTCGATTAATTTAAAGAATTCACATGGCGCGTTAATTAAATTGTCATTATTAGCTCATATTACCCGATAGAATTAATTTCCCAATAGATTAAATGGGCCCAATGAGTTTCAAAATCAAAATTTTTGTACTCACCTTCAAATAGATCTGACAGAAATAAAATACTGAAGTCATGCAGGCATAATAATTTACGGCATTTATCTCACCATTTTATCACAAAATCCTGTTTAAAAATAATACTACGCTACCTATTTGCAACAAAATGCCGCAAAGCAGCGGTAATAAACACCGTTACTCGACGAAAACGTGGGTTTTGCGACGACTACACAACCACTATCTGACCAAAAAGTGGTTTATACGACGCTTACGTTACTCTTTTAAGACACTGATTCGTATAAAATGGGCCTATTCTCGGTGAAGCCAACGTGATGGCGACGTATTTACGACCAGCTTATGGAACCAAATGTAGAAATCGGCACGTTGTGGCGACTTGTCAAATGTTTGTTGGGATCTATACTATACTAATATTATAAAGCTGAAGAGTTTGTTTGTTTGATTGAACGCGCTAATCTCAGGAACTACTGGTTCGAATTGAAAAATTCTTTTAGTGTTGGATAGTCCAATTATTGAGGAAGGCTATAGGCTATATAACATCACGCTACGACCAATAAGAGCCGAGCAAAAAAAAAAACAAGTCAGAAGCGGCGGGTGAAACCGCGGGGCACAGTTAGTAACATAATATCACGCCTGTAATCCCCGAAAGGTGCCTAGCCTTTTCCCAACTATATTGGGGTCAGCTTCCAGTCTAACCGGATGCAGCTGAATACCATTATTTTACATGGAGCAACTGCCTATCTGACCTCCACAACCCAGTTAGTACTAGGTAATACGGTTCCCCTTGGTAAGACTGGTTGTCAGACTTTTTGGGCCACTGACTACCTGTTCTGATGAGTCCAGATCTACAAATGACAGCCGGGACCAACGGCTTAACGTGCTTTCCGAGGCACGGAGGAAACTCGGTATGTAATGGGCGGTCACTCATCCACAGACCAACCTAGGCAAGTACGGCTTAACCTAAAGATCGACCCGAGCGGCTGTTATTATTTAGCCACAAGCTCCTCCACTGCACTCCTAGTTATAGGGGTTGGTAATAATAACTAACTTATCCATGAGTTATGAAGGTAATAACTACGTGCCAGGAATCACTGATGGCATAAGAGATGAGGGTGTTGGATGGTGATGAATGGGTACTACAAAAGTCGACACTTAAACAGGAGTGTATGACGTCACATGCCTGCGGGGTACCAGCCCCGGATTTTGAATAATTTCAAGGCGGGGCAAAAACTGAAAAATGCCGCCCCCGCCTGCCAATATTTTTACCTATAGCATCATCATCATTTCAGCCATAACACGCTCACTGATGGACATAGGCCTCCTCCAAAGAACGCCACAACGACCGGTCAAGCGCTGCTCTTTCTCTGTTAAGCCTAAATTTACAAACTTGAATTTGCCGTCCTCTAAATTTGCCGACCGGGGCACGGGTCCCGGCTTGCCCCCCCCTAGATCCGGGGCTGCGGGGTACATACTAAGAAAGAAAGAAATCAATTATTTGCTGATAATGTAGGTATACATATGTATAAGTTGGAATATTAGTAAGTGTCCCGATACATTTTACCTTACGGCATGCAACATAATTATTAGGTTTGAATTAAATAGTAGTATATATACTGCTATTAGGTACGATTATTATTAGCCATAGTCAAATTTAATAGGTAGTTACAGATAAGACTAAAAAGAGAAAAAAAAATCAAATTAATTAATGAATTAATATAAATTTTGTAAATCATATACCTAATGAAGTATAATTATGACGTAATGTGTAATGTTAAAAAAAGCTTAATGTCAAAATATTCCAAAACATTAACAACTATCACAATTATTACTAACTACTTTAGTTTTCTAAAATTACTTTATTTTTTAACTAGGTTTAGCTCACGGCTTCGCTCGCGTTAATTTAGAATTTGACAACCAATTCGGGTTGTACTCTGCTTGTAACAATATATTTCAAACATGATTCGAAAGACTCGTGGCGCCATCTATTGGCATAAGATCGTTATTGTTGTTTTCTCCGGGAACAGTACTTTTTTTCGAAATGAAAGGTACCCTATGTCCGTTTCTGTACACCTGACAACGTATATGCAAAATTTCAGGATGATCGGTTCAGTGGTTTAGGCGTGAAAAGGTAACAAACAAACAATTTGACACAACAACTGTACAATGTACAGTCAACACATAATTTATTTTACATTGAGTGTTTTGTAGTGTAGATTATTGTAGACCACAAACATACCAAAAGTACTGACGTAAATAAAAGTAGGCATGCTGTGATAAGAAGAATAATTATATTTGTCAATATGCGGTTGTAGGCATTTTGCGAGCTAATGTATGGTGGTTTCAAAATGTTGGCATTACGCTACCAATTACTTGGAAATAAAATAAATTAGTCATTAATGTGTGACCACCCATTACATACCGAAGCTCGTTAAACCGTTGATCCCGGCTGCTGTAGCGAAGGATCAATTTTTGTAAGAGGTAAGCCGGAGTATATAATCTTTAATGTGATTATATTATTTGTCTATAGAATACTGACTGTGCCATTTTTGAAAGAGAAGCCGGTAGGAATCGAGTTGTATGGAACCTTCGCCACTGCCCGGCTGTCATTTGTAGATATTTGATAGCCGTTACAGGTAGTCAGTGGCCCGAAAGCCTGACAACCAGTCTTAGCAAGAGGAATCGTATTACCCAGTACTAACTGGGTTGTGGAGGTCAGATAGGCAGTCGCTCCATGTAAAATACTGGTATTCAGCTGCATCCGGTTAGACTGGAAGTCGACCCCAGCATAATTGGGAAAAGGCTAGGTAGTTGGTTGAAAATGATAATTGATAATTTAGAAAGGGATACCCTTTAAAAAAAATCGTAAAAACATCGAGTTTTCTTTGTTTTAATTCTCGTCAAACGTGACGTCACGACTAACTTAAGTATAGGAACTGTCTCAAAACAAAAACTAGTTTAGTATGACCTCTAATTGTGTATAATATAATAGAGAACGGAGGTCGTGCTTAGATGGTTGGCTTGAGTGCGTAAAGCCTTCAATGATTCGTCAAGGTTGTAGCGTAGTTGAAGCGATGATTTAAAGTGTGGTTTCGCTTTGCGTGATATTGTGGGAGTGAGAAATTGATATTTCTCTTTCTGAAGAAAGACTGCTACAATTACAGAGTGTAAACATACCCTTCAAATAGCCATCAACCAAGCATTCTGTACATCAAACTAAGTAACTTTACGCAAAAATTATTGCTGGGAATCAACTTTTTTTGGGGTGAAAAATTACGTTTTACGGTAGGACTCGATGGAAAGCACTCAAAGCATTGTGCTGATGGATCAATGATTAGTACGGGGGTCGTGGAGGTGTGTAAAGTAAAAATCTTACATTAAAAACATGTATTTAAAAAAAAAAACTTGTGAAAAAGTTGGAAGTTTGACCCCCAATATCTCCGTAACTAGAAGGTTCCCAGATATGGTCTAGAACAAAAAAAGGATCGCAAAGACGACGGGGAGAACAAGTGCCTTTCGGATATGTTAAGGTTCTATTTACACCCTTTTGAAAGTAATTTTGTTGACTTCGACCATAATATCCGATTGGTGATTCTAATAAAATTATAGGCGTTCTGTTTTCGAAATTTGGATAAAAATTACAAACTTAGAAATGAAATATGGGACAAACAGATTTTCTTTTTGCAGACATTGTCAAAATGGATCACTTTTGGATTTACGAAGATGATTTTGACCGAAATCATGATGATTTCTCTCAAAATCTCTCTTTGTCCAGGGTCACGGTATCTCTTTCGAACAGTCCTGCAGCCCTGAGCATTATTCGTCGATTTCTTGTTCGTTAATTTTTTTTATTTTTTTTTTCTACTTATGTCACGATTAATCATTTGGAAGCCAAACGTTTAGTAAAAGCCTGTGATAGTAACTATACAGAATAAATCTTTAAACACACTAAAAACAAACCAAGCTATATTTTTTATATTTTTTTTTTCTATATTTTTGGTCTCTCATAGAATTCCGTGACCCTGGATCATAAAGGGCTATTGAAGGACACCGTGGATTTTAGTCAGTACAAGTCTGACAGTCCCTTCCACTCTGCCCTGGGTGGGAGGACTCATTTGATGATTTTACCAGGTTAAAAAAAAAAAAAAAATGCTATATTTTATAGCCTATCTTCGACTGGACCACAGGCTCAACCCTGCTATTTAAGCGACAAGGCTAGATATTTCTCCTCAGTCCGAGTAGGCGCGTACCGCGTTTGCCACGATAGGTAATGTTGTAATACAATAGTACCTAGTGCAGTGTAGTGTTTGTGCTCCAGTTTTCCGACTTTACAAGTTCCGACTTTCGAGTTTCCGAGAATAGGGAGCATTGGTGAGTTTTTTTTTTTTGAATGTAGTCTAAATGTAGCTAGTTTTGAGCGAATTATTTGGGATAGATTTGGCTTAAAAGTTGTGATAGGCGTATACAGGGTGATGTTAATTTTAAAAACAAATACGATTTCTAGTTTCATAATCATCACTAACAGAATGTTTCATAATTGTATTCTAATGTATTATTTATTTTTCTTTGTACCTATTAGGGCAGGTAAAAAAAAATCGTGCCTAGATCTATTTTATGTCGGGTACATTGAGTGGTCCACGACTAAAAAGTCACGGTGTATAATAGCTGTGCGTCAAAATATCAATGAAGCGTTGAATTGTGCAGATGACATTAATGATTTCCAAAAATAGTATCAAAGTAGCCATTGAATATAAATGAGTTAATTATTAAGTAATTTGGTATTATTAGGAAATCAAATATGGCATAGAAAACCTGCTCAACTGTGTCACACAGAAAAAGTGTAATTATTGTACGATTTGTGAAGGATAAACATCGTGAGGAAACCAGCATGACAAAGATATTTCTCGTTGGCATGTAAAGCCAAGTCAGAGGCCCATGGATAGCATAAAAACTCTGACACCAGGTTAGGCACTAACCACACGATAAAGAAAGATTGTGTATGAAGAGCTCGTGGCTAAATAATAACAGCCGCTCGGATCGATCTTTAGGTTAAGCCGTGCTTGTCTAGGTTGCTCTGTGGATGGGTGACCACCCATTACATACCGAGTTTCCTCCGTGACTCGGAATGCACATTAAGCCGTTGGCCCCGGCTGTCATTTGTAGATCTTTGACAGTCGTTACAGGTAGTCAGTGGCCCAAAAGGTCTGACAACCAGTCTTACCAAGGGGTATCGTATTACCCAGTACTAACTGAGTTGTGGAGGTCGGATAGGCAGTCGCTCCATGTAAAATACTGGTATTCAGCTGCATCCGGTTGGACTGGAAGCCGACCCTAACATAGTTGGGAAAGGGCTAGGCAGGGTCCAATATCGTAAATGCAAAAAAATGGGCGCAGCGCTACTGCTAAGCATGAGGGTTTAGCAGTAGCGCTGCGCCCGTTAGACCAACGAGGATCGTAAAAATCTATGTCTAAAGGGTGTAAATAGACCCTTAACCTATCCGAAAGGCACTTGCTCTCCCCGTCTTTGCGACCAGATTTTTACTTTACACACTTCCACGACCCCCGTACTATTCAATCCATCCATCAGCACAATGCTTTGAGTGCTTTCCATCGAGTCCTACCAAAACGTGATTTTTCTCCCCAAAAAAAAAGTCGATTCCCAGCAATAATTTTTGCGTAAAGTTACTTAGTTTGATGTACAGAATGCTTGGTTGACGGATATGTGAAGGGTCTGTTTACACCCTGTGTACTAATATTATAAAGAGATAAAAGTTTGTTAGTTTGTATGTAGGGGGTAATCTCGGGAACTAATGATTCAATTCTATGTTTTTTTTCACTGGTAGAAAAATACATTATTCGTGAGTGCTATAGGGTATAAATAGGGATGTTTCCTGTGTAAAAAAATATGATTCTATTTAGTCCGTCAGTTAGATTATCGAAAAATATTGGATACGTATTTTTTGTTTTATCAAATCAATAAAAATTGACAAAGATAAAACGCATCAAAGGTCATGAGTGGGGGCCTGTGACGTCACTTTTCGGTAAAAAGTGTACAGAAGTATGACGTCACACGAGTTTTCGACGCACTGTATCGTCTTCATTTTTAGTTTTCGTGAAAAAAGAAAAAATACGTGTCCGATATTTTTTGGAAATCTATCTCACGGACTAATTAGATTTTTTCAGGAAACATAGTCTATTATATTTATATCTTGCTTAATGAGCCACCACAATTTTTGCGGACGAAGTCGCGGGCGAAGTGCTAGTAACTTATAAAACAGCATTATTACTTTTGATACTCTGAGTTTTACAAGTGAATGTGAATTATTATTCTGTATCAAAAACGTTGGTATTTTTAATGCTAGGTTAACACCTTTCGTTTTATGCTCGCAATAACATTTTTAAGACGTAAAATTTATCGTTATGCATTTTGAGAATATAATTGTAAAAATGCATACATTCGAACGCAAGAAACATTTGACGTAGTCTTTGAAAAATAATCTGAACGCCATTTTATGTTACATTTTGAAAATGTGTGCAGAGCAAAATCTGAGACAGCAATTAAACAAACTAATAAATTCGTTGGATTTATTATATTCATCAACATCATCATTTCAACCGAAAGACGTCCACTGCAGCTGGACATAAGCCTCCCCCAAGTGTCGCCACATTGACACATTTATTATGTTGGTAGTGCAATGATACGCCTTTTCAGTACCAACAATTGTATTTATAAACTTGCACACATGCAGAATACAAACTTGGTATTAACATCAGTAGTAAGCTTAATATATTAATATCTAATAATTATGTAATTTAACAAAGATGACTTCCACCAGAAGAACTTTTTGTTCATCCTCCAAAAATAGAATACATTTCTTTTTTTTTTATTTGGCGGGAACTGATTCAATAATTTGACCAAAGAGTTTTAATGAACTCTTTGGTCACATCAAATTCTATCAATATTTTATGTTTATTTTTAATAAATCATTACAACAGATCTTATTAATATTTGAAAATTAGTAAAATTTGTATGTACTCAATTACTTATAGATCAAAAACATCTTGGGTTCAAAAAAGTACCTACCTACTTTAATTTTGTAGAAATTCATTTACTATTGATTCCCCTGTAGAATATTAATGCAAATTATGCAATTTGGCAATGAGAGAAATTGCATATTTTAATGCAATATGAAGCTTAATACTAAATTATGCAACGTTTTGCATTATACATAGATAAGCAAATTATCATATTTATTTAAGCAAAGCAATTTTGATTGGATAAGAATCATTTGCATTGTTTAGTAAATAATAAGCATAAATAATTTTAATCGATTGTTTTTGGCATACACTTATTGCTTTCGCAACATTAATTTTATTCGGAATTTAATTGTGTACCTAAATCAGTTGTTGATAAGGGGTCTAAAATGGCCGCTTTAGCCCGTGCTAAAGCTGCTGAGCGACTGGGACCGTTCCCAGTCGCAGTTAATATTATGGATTGTCATTTTATGATCATTTTACGAATTGTAACGTAATACATATTATTATCCTGTTATGATTCTGTCAAAGCGGCCATTTTAGACCCCCAGATATCAACTTGCACAATACCATTTCTCCTAGTTACACAAAGGTAAAACTCCTTTTTTTAAATTGACCCCCCTTTAATTTTGTTTAAGTCCCATGTTATAGACATGGGACTTAAACAAAATTGGCGAAATGTGGTTGTATACTATAAGGTACATTTTTGACTAATCTTCTGGAGTTTGCGATGTGTACCATTAAAACGAAAATAGAAGTATGGCGAGAACCGATTTCCGGCAGACTTTTTGCTAAAAATAAAAGGCGCAAAATAATTAGTACTATTATTTTACTATTATTTATTTATTTTAACTAACTTTGGATCATTCAATTAAATTAAAATAAAAAAGTTAATGTAAAATTGAAGAATTACATTTAAATTAAAAATTATTACACATTTCCAGATGACAGCGATGCGGAGGAGTACTTTGACGCCTAAGTGTCCTATTGTCGTCGTTTTTAGATGTTTATATTTTCTTACTTTTAGTCTTATTTTTATCATTAGTTTAATTAAAAATTATACAATAGTATTTAAAATTGAATTTATAATTTATAAAAGATAAACAAAATTAAATTAGATTAAATCAAAATCACAATTAAAATAAAAAAAAAATAAGAACGTGATTATTTCTAATTGGCAAACGCTATGCAATTTGGCAGCCTAACCTCCGTCAAAGCCGGGGGCAAGTATTAACTATTTGTTATGCAAATTCAAACTTAGAACACAATGCGGAAAATAAAACTATAATATAATGATGGAGTTTACTTCCTTGTTCATTTATGTATTATAATTATTTTAAGGTATTACAATACGATTAACTTGTAACTGGTGTGCGTGACCACATATACAGGGTGGGTAAAAAATCGCGGATCAAACGAAACAAGGCGATAGTTGGATGATTTTCGTGCTTAAATTATATTGATAAGACGGTGCTGTTGGTAAATATTCGTGACAACTGCGGAAATTGTAAACAGTTTAGTTTTTTTCGTATTTTACTCAGCAAACCCTTTTAATTGATCCCCATATCATGGGGAGCATAAAAAATAACTAGTCCGCCATCTTTGGAAGTCCGCCATATTGGATTTAGAATGACGTCTCTTAACTAACCATGCATTAAGCACAGGCCACACCGCCATCCAAACTAAACGTGTATGCAAAATGTCAACTCAATCAATTGGGGCTACCTGTTTTAAAATTCAGTTGCAAAATTTGACCTAAACAAACAATCAAGCATTGCAAGTTAAGAAAAGCTTGGAAAAACAAAAGTCCCGACTGTATAAAAAGCGAATTAAAAAAGCGAGACGATAGAGGGTAGAACGATTTGTCTGCTCATATACACCCACCCGCAATAACTTCAGTTTATCCGTGATCATGGTGCTTGCAACAGCGCCGAAATATCGGGAACTCATAGAAAACAGTAAACATGGTAAATATCCCGTTTCTAGTATTAATAATAAAGAATGGAAGTTGCACAAAAGATGAAAATTAATTATAAGAAGAAATCAAAGTATTGTGAGCGTAAAGAATCGAGGAGAATATACTTCGTGTTTCAATATCGAGGGTTTTCATTTCTACGATCCCGAATCTACATGCATAAAATTAAATGTTTTTCTAATTAACACTAATTAGTAAACTGCATACAATTTAATATTGGGAAAGAATCTGTACGCCTCGATGATTTCTTTATATTTTGTCGGAGGATAGAATTACGACATTTTACACACGTGTGTATGTACAGACGCCAAGCACATCAAGCTGTCAAAGGAGAATGTACCCAGTACTAACTGGGTTGCGGAGGTCAGATAGACAGTCGCTCCATGTAAAATACTGGTATTCAGCTGCATCCGGATAGACTGGAAACCGACCCCAACATAGTTGGGAAATAGTAGATTATACAACAAGTGATAAAAAGGAGAATTTATTTCGAGGGACTGGATCCTGAGCGAAGCGAGGGATACAAGAACCGAGATGAATTGTTGGCAATGGTAAAAAGGATATTATCTAGTTGTCAACATGAAAGTAATTGCCATTCGTGTCACTATTATCTCAACAGTACGATCAACAATGAGTTCTTATTATTCAACACAATGCATATTCTTGACCTGTCAAAATGTAACCAGGATTTAATTTATTACTGTTTTTTTTTTCTTAATTGTTTTGACCGTTATTGGCAGTGTTGACCATTGCAATTTTAGGTTACAATGACATTTAACGATTGATATACTTTCTTTTTTTTTTACAAAAACTTGACATTTATATACGTTTATAATTACTACCTGCTCTAGTTATTTTGGAGCAGCTGTGGCCCGCCGTTTGTTTTTTGCGAATTTCAAGAACTCGTAGAACAAAAGTTGTTCAGTTTCATGGTCTGAGACACCACACGAGAGGTCTTGCGTTTATTCTGTTACACGTTGCATATAGCCGTCATTAAGATATGGGGGATCATAGGATCATATTTTTCTATGAACTTTCGTCTGACATGAATGACATATATTACTAAACTAGCTGTTTTCAGCGATCTTCGTCCGCGTGAAATTATTACTAACCATTTTTTTTTAACGTGGTAATATCATCAAATGAGTCCTCCTACCCAGGGCAGAGCGGGAGGGACTGTCAGAAAAAAAAAAAAAAAAAAAAAAAAAAATCCACGGTGTCCTTCAATAGCCCTTTATGTTCTAGGGTCACGGTAGTTCTATAAGTCCCGCGACCAATTATTATTAACCATTTGATGGGTTTAATTTTTTTTACACGGAATACTAATTCATTTTCTAAAAATAAAAGTAGCTTCAGTTACTCCTTATAACAGCCAGTAATCGGTCCAGACCCGTCAAAATGATAGGTCCAGCGGTTTCGGAGATTACCTGGAACAAACAGACAGAGAGACAAAATTTCGAAAAAATAAAATGTTATGATTAGGTACCGTATATAAATTCGCATTCGTAAGCTGTTTATTTTGAAATTATAAACAGACACTTCAATTTTGTTTAGTACAGACGATAAAAAAAAAAAATTATGAAATTGTAAAAATTATGGCATATCGTTCTACAGTGCACTAATGATTATTAGTTTGATTTATGGTAAACGTGTTCTGTCACTGGGAATATCTAGTTTCAATAGAAAACAATAGACTCAGCGCAATTATTGATAGTAAAAAGCGTGATTTATGTTGCTACTCTTCCATAGAACCTTTTTAACCGACCTGTAAAAAGAAGGTTATCAATTCGGCTGTTTTTTTTTAATGTTTATTATCATAACTCGGTCACTACTGGTGCGATTTACGTCATTCTTTTTTCATTTGGTATAAAAAGCCTGCGCGGTGGTCCCATTTTAATTTTATTTACATTGCTTGGGTAGTTTATTATTTATCTTCTAAAATACATGTTTTTTTCTTCTATATCTATCTGGATGATCTGCTAATATCTAACTTTAGTTTCAATAGAAAATGAATACTGGACAAGAATTTGTATGTGATACCATAATACCACACCTAAAAAGGCTGGGTTTTTTTTTTCCGAAATAAATAACAGACTTCCGAAAAAAAAATGGTGACTTTTATTTGTTTCATTAACCTCTTTGCCACCCAAACTTTGGTAAGGATCGAACCCAACCAGACAGTTCTTGCAGTCAAATAAAAATTTGGAAATAAAAAACAGTTTTGTACAATAACAAAAAACGCGTGTTTTTAGTGAATAGGGTAATTATAACCAGCCTTACTGTTCAGTGTCGGTGGTACAAGGATCTGTGATACGCGGTGGATATGGCATTTTAACTGAAACATTTATTTCAAACTAGCTGTTGCGTGCGATTTTCGTCAGCGTAAAATGATTATAAAAAGAAAAAAAATCCCTTTAAGACTTGGATTTTTTTAACAATTTCATGGCTTTTAATTTTTTTGCACGGTACCCTATAGGTATAATTTTATACGCATTCAGGAAAAATCTATTATTTTGAAATTGCAAACAGATACGTCTACATCAAATTTATTTATTTGTATACAGCATTAGTTTTAGTATACGCGAAACCTGAAACACGTGTCTAGTCTATTTTTATGTCAAGAATCTATGTACAAAATTTCAAAACTGTATCTTGAAAAATCACAAAGTTATAAGCTTGTTCTGTTACCTGGTTGTCCGCTCAAAAACGTGGTCACCACGCACCGCACCCGCGCACGCACCTCCAGCGTCGTCTTGAGCTCATTGATAATAATAATTTGGCAGTAGGTACCTAAATGATTGCGATAGGTACTTTATGTCACTCGGTATTCAACTTGTAACTTTTTTTAAATATTTTTTTGACAAAATATAACATGGGTTAAAAATGATTGGAATCGATTCAGTTACTTATTCTGAACAAACTATATTCAGGTTTCGCATATACTAAAATGTTGTATAAAACAAGCTTGTTTTTGCTAATCTTATCCATTTTGTTCTTATTCTCTATCAAACAAATAATTATTAAAGTGCAATTACTCCTTCGTGGTCATGAGTACCAAAAGAGGTCATTGCCGGCAAAAACCAACTTATTCACACCACTAACAATGCACTCTATCAATCAAAGCTCAGCCGTAATACAACCCAATAAAGTCCGTGAATAAATTTTCCAAACCGCAGCACTAAAGTTGTTCGCACAATGTAATTTTCTGCAACTAGGAAATTGATAATGGACTGTAAATCAAGGAAGGTAAGGTTGTATTTTGATTGGTTTCAATAGGGTTATTAAACGGTTAATTGGCTAGTACTAAAATACAGGTAATACTACACGGATTTTTAAATTATTTATTTATTTATTTATTTATTCAAAATCTGTAATACAGTAACATATAAAAAGTCTGCCAAACTGCAAGACAGTTTGTCGGCAGTTGTTCTCGTTTCACAATATAAATTAAAACAAATTTCGATTTTTTATAGAATAACTAAAATAAAGTATTAAAAAAAGGAAGTGAATTTACAGATTACATGCAAAATTAGCTATGGACACAATGAGAGATAGTGTTTTTTAAGAACCTTTTTAAGTTGGTTGGTTGATTTGACTTGCGATATCAACTGTGGGGGTAGCTCATTCACTAATGTCGGTACTACATATTTTCTAGTGCGCTTACCAAAGTAGTTTGTCACTTTGGGAACAGCAAGTGTCTTCTTTCTGGATAAACGAGTTGGGTACATATACCTACGTTCTTCCTTGTGATTTTGATTATTGAATTGTTCAGTCAAGATATTAAGCTTACTTTTGAAATTGATCGGAAGTACTTTACAAATTTTGAATAGCTGTTCATAGTTTTTATTTAACCTTTTTTTAGTGTTTTTATCTACAAGTAGTTTAAGTAGCCTTGTCTGCAAGATATTGATTTTATTTAAATGTGTAGGGAACGTAAGGCCATATCCACCCAACCCATATTCAATAACTGAGTCAGCCAGTGCATAGTATAACGTATACAATACTTTTCTGTTGACAGCATGTTTAAGAGTCTTTAGTTTACCCAGTTTAGAAAAATGAATGAACGATTATTGATGTAGAAAAACTTAGGTGTCATATAAGGTATAGGTACTGAGGTATTTATGTGAAACGTACAAAACTAAATGAGCAATGAATTCAAATCATTGAATTTCATTCAATGAAATCAATATTTTTTTTTTTTAATTTTTTTTCATTACTTTTTTTTTTTCATTGACTGATGTCTTCAAAATTTTTTGGTAAATATTTTTTTTCTGTAGAGCAGCTGCATTTCATTGTTGTCTTTGTTTCGATAATTCAAAAAAGCCTGTAACAATTTACTTAAAATAAATGCTTTGATTTTGATTTTGATTTGAAAAGCGTTATTTTAACTTGCTTACTCAAACTCAAACTATATTATATTATTTCAATTAGACCATCACAGGCACTTTTGAATGTCAATAAAACAAAAAAAAGCGAAGCTACTGTCACAGTCACAAGGCATAATAACTTGAGAAAGTACTGTAGTTGCACATTCCAAAGCGTAGATCTCTATGGAGAAGAATGGGCAAGAAACTCCATGGACACTCTTTTCAATCAAATTATTGTTACAAAATCTTGGTTACATCATTACTACAAACATCATCATCAGCCTAGCCTTTTCCCAATTATGTTAGGGTCGGCTTCCAGTCTAACCGGATGCAGCTGAATACCAGTATTTTACATGGAGCGACTGCCTCTCTGACCTCCACAACCCAGTTAGTACTGGTTAATACGATACCCCTTGGTAAGACTGGATGTCAGACTTTTTGGGCCACTGACTACCTATAACGAATGTCAAAGATCTACAAATGACAGCCAGGACCAACGGCTTAACGTGCTTTCCGAGGCACGGAGGAAACTCGGTATGTAATGGGTGGTCACCCATCCACAGACCAACCTAGGCAAGTACGGCTTAACCTAAAGATCGACCCGAGCGGCTGTTATTATTTAGCCACAAGCTCCTCGTCATCATTACTACAAACAAAGAAAGAAAAAATATTTACTTGTCGCAGGGATATGACGTGCAAACTAACATGTTACAACGGACTGGTAACGTCCTACGTTCCCAATCCATACCCACCTGATCATTAAGGTCATCGGTTACGTAGTGCCCCAAATACTTGTACCTATAGACCTGTTTTAGTTCCTTACCGGTCTTATCGCAGGTACAGTCACTGGGCCATTAAACCTACTTAACATAGCCTATGATGATTCGGGGTAATGCAGCTTCCCATTAGTAAAAGAAATCCCATCAAAAACATAACATGTACAGTTGTACACTTGTACAGAAATGCAAGTCGCGTAAAACTGTTATTCTACCGTAAAAAGTTGTGCGGCACTATTTATAATAGTCCCTAACTTCTAATTGAAAATAGCCCTAGCGGTCCAAATAAGATTCTGTTGTGCTTGTGTGCATTCTATTGCCCTATTGGCATTAGGTCTCACAACTTTTGCATATACGTTGTCAGGTGTACAGAAACGGACGTAGGGTACCTTTCATCCCGAAAAAAGTACTGTTCCCGAGTAAAACACCAATAACGTTCATATGAATGGGTGTAAACAGACCCTTCACACAGCTGTCAAACAAGCATTCTGTACATTAAACTAAGTAACTTTACGCAAAAATTATTGCTGGGAATCGACTTTTTGGTTTTGGCGTGAAAAATCACGTTTTACGGTAGGACTCGATGAAAAGCACTCAAAGCATTATGCTGATGGATGGATTGAATAGTACAGGGGCGCGGAGGTGTGTAAAGTAAAAATCTTACATTAAAAACATGTATTTAAAAAAAAAACTTGTGAAAAAGTTGGAACTTTGACCCTCAATATCTCCGTAACTAGAACGTTCCCAGGTATGGTCTAGAACAAGCAAAGACGGGGAGAACAAGTGCTTTTCGGTTATGTTAAGGGTCTAAATACACCCTTTATATGGCGCCACGTGTCTTTCGAATTAAATAAATTATTACAAGCAGAGTACAACCCGAATTGATGGTCAAATTCTAAATTAACGCGATCGAAGCCGCGGACAAAAGCGAGTTGACTATAAAAAACAACCAACAAGTCGTCTTCTGGGTAGCGGTTGAATAGTAGAGCAGTAGTGGCGGCCCCGACTTACGAACAGTAGGTCGTGGGTTCAAACCCAGGCAGGCACATTACTTTGTGTAATTTATTTCATCACCGCTGCTCTAAAAAACGGTGAAGGAAAACATCGTGAGGAAACCGGCATGTCCTAGAACCAAAATTCGAAGACATGTGACATCTACTAACCCACACCGGGCCTACGTGGTGGATTATACCCCATTCCCTCTCATAGAGAGGAGGCCGTGTGTCCCAGCAGTGAGAACATTATAGGCTGATTATGCTAAGTCGTCTTCTGGAAGTTTCGCCGACTTAAACAAAAAACCACCGCGGCCGCTTGACAACGACCCATATTTATGAGCTCAATATAACCTAGACCTGGTTGCTTCTGAAGCATAACTAGTACGGAATAACTGACCCAAGAAATATAGGTTTAATGTCAATGAAGAAAATATTAGATAAAGTCGACTGGAAATCTGAAATATTGAAGACGTGCGGGTCGGAACGCAGTCAGCTACATTATTTTGAGTCATCATTTGCCTCGCCTTTTCCCAACTATGTTGGGATCGGCTTCCAGTGTAACCAGATGCAGCTGAATACCAGTATTTTACATGGAGCGACTGCCTATCTGACCTCCACAACCCAGTTAGTACTGGTTATTACGATACCCCTTGGTAAGACTGCTTGTCAGACTTTTTAGGCCACTGACTACCTAGCGACTGTCAAAGATCTACAAATAACAGCCGGGACCAACGGCTTAACGTGCTTTCCGAGGCACGGAGGAAACTCGATATGTTACCCATCCACAGACCAACCAAGGCAAGCACGGCTTAATCTAAAGATAGACCCGAGCGGCTGTTATTATTTAGCCACGAGCTCCTCATATTACAGCTAAACATCACACTAAAGAGAAATTTGGATCATTTTGAAAATCAACAAATAGTTTGAATCCGAAGTTGAGTTCCCCCGTGAGCGTGGCCGGCGTACCCGAGCCCGCAGACATAGCCATTGCATTTCGGCGTCATTTCCAGATTGAGTCACCTCTTACTAGATCTGTGCAGGTGTTTGATGCTGGAGCCAACTCTGGGGACATTTCTATTGTTTTAACGGCACAAGAAATATCAACTATCATAAAGAAAATGGAGAGGGGTAATCCCCGGGTCACGAAGGTCTCAGCATCGAGCACCTGAAGCATTTATCGCGTGTGCTAGTTTTAATTTTTAACCTGTGCGTTAGTCACGGTTACTTACCGGATGACGTAATGTATGCAATGGTAGTGCCTATTGTCAAAAATAAAACAGGGGACGTCTCAGACATTTCCAATTTCCAATTACAGGCCCATTTCTCTGACCATTGTCATAGCAAAAGTGTTGAACAGTCTGCTTGATATGCAATTGGCTAAACACCTCGAACTACATGACGGCCAGTTCGGTTATAAGCCTGGGCTGTCAACTGAGAGTGCAATCTTGTGCCTCAAGCAGACTGTCCAATACTACACAGACAGGAAGACTCCTATTTTTGCTTGTTTTCTGGATCTGTCAAGGGCATTTGATCTTGTGTGTTACGATGTTTTGTGGCGTAAACTAGAATTTGAAACTACGTTACCATCTGAAATAGTGTCAATATTTAAGTACTAGTACAGTAGTCAAAGCAATAGCGTGAAGAGGAATGGTTCGTACTCAGACGTGTATCGTTTGGAGTGCGGGGTGAGGCAAGGGGGGCTCAGCTCACCCCGACTTTTTAACCTATACATGATTCATAATCCAGCTGAGCCTTGAGCTCAGCAGCACCATTGTCGGATGTGTTATTGTCAGGGTGAGCATTAACAATATTAGTTATGCTAACGATATGGTGATGATGAGGCGACTGATCGCTATATGCGAATACTATGTGGTGAATCATGGGCTCAAATATAACGTCACAAAGAGAAGAAAGAACTAATGATTTTTAAAGCAGGCAGTGTGACATATTCGTGTATTCCAACTGTCGCACTTTGTGGAGAACCACTGCGAAGTGTTTAATAATGCACCGAGAGTACTGCTGCGGCTGCCGTGGCGTTGTAGTGCGTTAGGGATGTTTGCAGAGGATAATATTGATGGTTTTGCCGCCATTATTAGGAATACCTAGTCCTACCGAGTCATCAGGAATGCACATCTATTGATGTGCATCCCTGATATTTTAGCGCTGTTGCAAGCGCCATGATCATGTCATGTCATGTCATGGGTAAACTGAAATTTTTGCGGGTGGGTTATATCGGGAAATCAAAGTAAATAGTAAACATCGTAAATATCTTGTTTTTAGCGTTAATGATAATGTTAGTGACCATGCCAGTTTCAAAACTCATGCGCTTTAAATCTTATTTTACAATTACGAGTGCACAATCCTTACACAAACAAACCATAAATAAGTAAAAGACAGTTTCGCCACACAAAGGCGTATAATAGCACTAATAATAGGCTACCAATATATGCCAATAGACGGGCGCGGTCGAGTGCAAGACTAGTTAAATATATCTACAGAGTCAGGACTAAGGTGTTGCGAAATATATCCTTGAGGTAAATGCCCAACCGCTCTAGTAGGGCGACTAAGATACTGGTCGAAAATTTACTACACGACATGCAATGTAAAGAGTACTTAGATTTTTTTTTCGGATGGGGAATCATCAAATGACCCCCCCACTCTGGGCGGAGCGGAAGGGAGTGTCAGACTTGTACTGACTAAAACCCATCCATGTTCCTTCTTTGCCCTTTGTGTTCCAGGGCCACGGTATCTCTTTCAAACAGTCCCGCAGCCCTGGCAGGCGTCGGCCCTTGCAGACCCCTACATCGTTGCTGATATCTCTTTGAGGCGCGCGTGGATCACGAACGCGCCGTCGACACGGCCTGTCGTCAAAAGACGGCCGGACGGCGAGCTAGCCCATAGCTCGCCGTCCACAGGCCCGCGCCTACGGTGGCCGGGAGCCGCCACGTGGCCCCCGACGCCCAGGGCGTCTTTTTCACCCGACTTCGGGAAAGCCAAGAAGGGTTATGCTTTTAGCAGTCCTTGTGTGTTTGTGAAAATTTTATTTTTCACCGTAGCGCCCAAAGCACAATTCACCCCATCAGTTTGTGGAGGACTGTCCCTTACACCGTCTATAGATACAAGTGTTAAACACACCAAATAAATTCATTAATTTACGTAATCCTTAAGGGGCGAAACATAGAATCTAAAGTGCTCATCGACTATGTATAATGTAATTTACCCGAGCGTCGCTACACGGTCAGATCGAGTCGTGATTAAACTACATAAGCCGCGGCTATCGGATGCTTGGATGTAGGTCAGATTCAGACATGTATATTATTTATGTTACTTTACTAGTTATGTGACTTATGGAATTGTAAATTCCATAAGAATGCCTCGTTAGTCTCTTGGCCTCAGCGCGACTGGTGAGCATGAAGCCCTGATTCTCAGGTTCTCAGGACACACAATATTATTTCTTTTTTTTCTGTTTAGTTTTAATTTATTTTTTGTGTAAATTAAAGTATTTTTTTTGTTTGTTGTGTGCACCTGTAGCATATGCCAAATACATAAATGTTTTGTTTCTTTCAAATCGAAGAGAATTTATTTCATAATAATATTAAATTTGGAACAGTACTCGGTTGACGGTTCTCAGTAAAAAAAATAAATACACGTGATCGCCGAAATTGTAGTAAATATAAAACAATTTTTTTTTTGTAGTACTTATTTAAATTTTATTATGTTACATTTTTGTTCTAGTCCATACCTGGGAACCTTCTAGTTACGGAGATATTGGGGGTCAAAGTTCCAACTTTCTCACGTTTTTTTTTAAATATTTTTTTTAATGCAAAATTTTTACTTTAAACATCTCCACGACCCCCGTACTATTCAATCCATCCATCACCACAATGCTTTGAGTGCGTTCCATCGAGTTCTACCGTAAAACGTGATTTTTCACCCCAAAAAAAAAAGTCGTTTCCCAGCAATAATTTTTGTGTAAAGCTACTTAGTTTGATGTACATAATGCTTGGTTGACGGCCTCTGTGAAAGGTCCGTTTACACCCAGTATACATACATAATATGTATAACAAAATATAATAAAGTTAAAAGAGACAAACAACAAAACTACATCAACTTAGTTCTGAGACGAATCTGCCTACTAATAATAAAGTATATAGATAGTTGTATCAGCCCATGGCTTAATTACCAAGAGCCTCGATCAATACCTGAGGAAGCTCTCGTTAGGCAGCTGGATCAAGGGCTTGATTCAGTGCGCGGTACTCCTGGACACGGCTCATATTGTAAGGAGGTTCCTCTCTCTGGAGCCCTGACCGCCGGTAGCTTGGACCCTGTTCCCGATACCGGTGGGCTACAATTTTTTTTTTTTTTCTTAGGAATATTTAAAAATCGAATTAATTTGTAAAGATAAAAATAAAGGACATAGTAAGTATATCATTTAGGTGAACTTGACGAATGTCATAAAAACATGTAATGACAGCTCGTGTCGATTATGTCAGCTCAAGGTTGGTTTTTTTACCTTATGTAGATGTGATATGTCAATATGTCATTATGTCAATGAACACTACAATGTGTCAATGTCCGCATGCAGAAGCAAGAATTTATTAAAATGATTGGGTCGTTGGAAAAGTTGTATTGTAATCGGTTATCGTGGTATGGACATGTGATGCGGAGGAATGAGGAAAAAATGTAGTGAGGAAAATGTTGAGTATGAATGTAAATGGGGTATAAGGGTTGGAGTGTAGCCTTAGGGGCGCTACGGCGCGAGGACTTTAGGAAAAATTTAGCCAAAAAAGTGTTATTTTTGCAAATCGTTTATTTTCTCGATTCTATCGTATAAAACACCTAAATATAAGGCTAAAAGTGTCTTGGTGTTTTTTGTCTCCGACTAACCGTTTGTCGTAAAAACGATGTGGAAGGGATCCATAGGTTAGGTTAGGTCAGAACTGTGACCAACTACGCGCGAGCCGAGCGAGCGCTACCCCGAAATTGGTCGCGAAATTTTTCTAAGTATTTTTTTCATAGTGCCCCCAAGACGACACTCTGACCGGTATAAGAGTAGAGGAAGACCAAAGAAACGATGGATGGACTGTGTGAGGTATGACTAGAAAGGAGGTAACTGCTGAGATCAGTGGCGTAGCTAGGGGGGGCGGCGGGGGCGGCGCGCACCGGATTCAGGTTCCGTACCCGAAGAGTAACCACGGGACCCTATTACTAAGCCTCCGTTGTCCGTCCGGCTGTCTGTCTGTCAGCGGGCTGTATCTCATGATCCATAATAGGTAGACAGTTGGAATTTTCACAGAATGTGTATTTTTGTTGCCGCTATAACGACAAATGATACATTAAAAAATAAAGGGGGCTCCCCTACTACGATGGTGGTATACATATTGGTGCTCGTGACTGTACGAAACCCTTTATGCGCTAGTCCGACTCGCACTTGGCCGTTTTTTTTAGTAAAATACTGTTTAAAACATAGTCCCTACTTTAGGTTTGTAAAATTTGTGGTCACCCTAATATTCGTTATAGTTGTTCAGATTACAAATTGATTAATTAATTGCAGTATACGTATCGCTAGATATGTATCGACAAACATAAATTAAAAATAATATGCTACGATTTCATGTTATAAAATGTTTTGGTACGTAATCCAGTCTATAGAATAGAATAGAATAGAATTTATTTATGCATTTTAGATACAGTACACCAGTAGTAAACTTTAAAAATTAGCTATAACTAAGGTACTTACATAGTTTCTAAGTTCTTAATGTATACTCACTAAGTTTATAAGGTACACTTTCACAAAATAAGTACTTAAACAGTAAGATCAAAAATCGTTGTCTAAATAACGATTATTAAGTAAAGCAAAATGCCATTGTAACCATGTAAATTAACGTACATTACTTATAGCATAAAACGATTGATAAATGTCCATTGACGGTATACATAAATAAAGTTCATTACCTTCCGCGCTAGTTAAAACTGATAGACTGATAGACTGTAGTCTATGATTATTGAGTTTTAATATTTTACTAGCTTTTGTTACCTTTTACGCCTAAACCACTGAACCGATCATCCTGAAATCTTGCATATAGGTACGTTGTCAGGTGTACGGAAATAAACATAGGGTACCTTTCATCCCGAAAAAAAGTACTGTTCCCGAGGAAAACAACAATAACGTTCTTATGATAATAGATGGCGCCACGTGTCTTTCGAATCATGATTGAATAATATTATTACAAGCAGAGTCCAACCCGAATTGTTTGTTAACGCCAGCGAAGCAAAAATCAATCGATAATAATATCATCTCCACAATACTTATATAACAGTTATTTTTTAAGCCCCGAAGGTCACGGATACAAGCTGTGAATGACCACCGATTACAAAACTAAAGCCTTGGTTAGTTACGTGTTCAACTCTAACAATCGCTTCGCGTTTAGTCATTGTTTCTGACCTAGCCGTTAGGTTAACTATTGTTTACTAATCGGTCAATTTTTATGGGTTTTCGGGAAATCTGTAATTGATTGATTTAGTGAGGATGGGATGAACTTGACATGGTAATTAATATCTACCGACTGAGTTTCGGTCACGGCGAGCAGGTCTACGGAGATCGGTCACGCAGCGACATTATATTTTTTTTTTCTGTACATATTTTATATATATAGAAATATTTTAAAATGTAAACAAAAAAAAAAAAAAAAAAAAATATTTCTATACAAAGCAATATTAAAAAGAAAAACATTTAAAAATATAAAAAAAATAGTATCCCACCAACATCGGGAACAGGGTCCAAGCTACCGGCGGTCAGGGCTCCAGAGAGAGGAACCTCCTAACGATACGCGTCGTGTCCAGAAGTACTGCTTTCTGAATCAAGCCCTTGACCCAGCCGCGCAATGAGAGCCTCCTAAGGTGTTGGTCGAGGCTCTCTGCTATTAGTCCATTTTTTTATTTTTATTTTCATCTATTTCCTTTATTTCTTTTCTATACATATTGTTTACATTTTTAAATATTTCTATACAAAAAATATAAAAAAAAATTTAAAAAAAAAAAATAGTAGCCCACTAGCATCGGGAACAGGGTCCGATCTACCGGCAGTCAGGGCTCCAGAGAGAGGAACCTCCTAACGATACGCGCCGTGTCCAGAAGTACCGCTTTCTGAATCAAGCCCTTGATCCAGCTGCCAAGCGAGAGCCTATTATATTATTATTAGGTGTTTTTGTAGAGTGAGAGAACTTTAAATTTAAATAAAATAGAAAGATATTCTTATTATCCATGAAAGGACATTGTAAAAAATGGCCTATGCATCAACACGTATCAAACTTTTACAATAATTACTAGTTCTTTTTATAATTTACATTACATTTATTACAATAGAGTAATTCACTTCCTTCTGTCTTATTCCCCGGTGTGGGTGCCATTATTTTTTTGAATTAAATTGAATAAACGAGTAACATCGACGCTGACAGTCGATGAATTGACAGATGACACTTTGACATTTGATAGTAATGACAGAATGACAGTCACTCGCAATTATTGTTATTCTATTGGCCTAATTATAACTATAGGTCTGATAGGCAGTCGCTCCATATAAAATACTGGCATCCAGCTGTATCCGGTTAGACTGGAAGCCGACCCCAATATAGTTGGGAAAAGGCTAGGCAGATGATGATGGCCTAATTATAACCTCAAATACCGAAAAAGTTTTGGATTTTTTTACGATTCTCAGAAGTGTCTGTGATTTATATCTAGTTTCAATCGAATTAATGCATTATTTAGAACACAGAAAGTAAATTCACGTCTCTGTTGGTTCTTAGGCGAACGATGTATGGACGCCGAACAATGTCCTTTTAATTGGTATTCAGTACATCATTTCGAATCCCAGTAAAAAATCTGCTGTTCCATACATTTTGACCGTAAAACAGTACATTTTTTGATTAAAAATTGCCGATGAAAAAATTTCTATGTACTCAGGTTCGTAATGATGTACACCCGTTTGTGTTACTATGTCCCGGGATTCCACCCGGTATATTTTATAACTAGCTGTTGCCCGCGACTTCGGTCCGCGTGAAATTATAATAAAAATACAATTTTGCCCGTTTTACCAACATTTTTCATTGATGCTCCGCTCCTATTGGTCGTAGCGTGATTTTATACAGCCTATAGCCTTCCTCGTTATCCAAAACTAAAAGAATCTTTCAATCCGAACCAGTAGTTCCTGAGATTAGCGCGTTCAACCAAACAAACTCTTCAGCATTATAATATTATAGTGTATATCTACACTACAATATTGCCATCTACACTATAATAAGCTGGAACCACCAGTATTATTTGAAAAAAGCTTTCTTGAGGAAAGCTAAAGGCTATACATCACGCTGCGACTCTTAGGAGCCAAGCAGACGGTGAAACCACGGCGGACAGCTAGCATTGCATAAGTGTGGGCGCAGAGAAATACTCTCTCAATTCCTTTGCTCACATATTCTTGTGGGACAGCAATCCGACGCAGATCAGCCTCCGTTGCATGACCACCTTAAACAAGGATTTCTTTGACGGAAGAATCGACAAAACGA
This sequence comes from Noctua comes, assembly GCA_963082995.1. NCBI lineage: Eukaryota > Metazoa > Arthropoda > Insecta > Lepidoptera > Noctuidae > Noctua > Noctua comes. The sequence goes on along the minus strand of OY720295.1, from coordinate 2,699,591 downwards.
CAGACAGTGCAAAGAAATCTGTCATTGTGTCGACACAATCTGTAATTTTGTCGATTCTTCCGTCAAAGAAATCCTTGTCTACGGTGGTCATGCTACGGGGGCAGACGCAGGACCAACAGCTTAAAGTGCTTTCTGAAGCACGATGGAAACGCAACGCCGACTTCCATACTTCAGCACTACTGAGAAAATCCCAATAAAAGTTTGCCCGATCCGTGCCTCGAACCGCCTGCGCAGCAGTAGCACTTGTGACCGCAACACCAACGCGGCGTGATTATATTGTATAATCTAGTTAGCTTCGCCAGGGTCACGGTGAATGACCAATGGTTACAAAACGTAAACCTTGTGATTACGTGATTGTTACAACCACGTACACTCTTTATGTTTATGGTGGTTAGCAGGGCTAAGTATCAGTGGCGAAGGTTCCGTACAACTCGGTTCCTACCGGCTTCCCTTTGAAAAATGACAGACAAATAATATAATCCCATTAAAGATAGGGAAATTATTAATCGGGCGAATAAAAATTTCATTGGCGACCAATATACTGAATGGGCGACTATTGTATCGAATAAGTAACTATTTATTCGGTCATTGCTGCAAGGAGAATACAGGAAGCAAGAGCGAGCGAAGGCCGAGAGAATCTTGTGGCACCCCGACTCGGACAGGTTAGGTTCGAAGGGGATGGCGGGGTCTAGTGACCGTGCGAAGTGAGCGAGCTAAGACCCCGGATACCCCTTCGTGTTAGGTTACTTTAAGATATGTAGTCCGGGTCACCTCTTACAAGAATTGACCCTTCGCTACTGCTAAGTATTGTATTGTATAACTGGGCTGGTGTCCGCAACTCCACGTCCAAAGCGCGTATTTAAGGCTAAGTAAGTACATTATTTTTAGTCGAAAAATATTTTTTTTTTTGTTCAAGGGCTTTAGCACGTACGTGCAGAGTAAACATAACGAATGGTCTTTTGTAACTAGTACAAAATTATAAATATAAATTTCATCAGTCTTAAGGTGAGTATAGACTAGAGCATTTACTTGTAACAGAACAACGAGCCGCTCTATGATATGTTCTAGTGTATCACCCTTCACCCTTTGGAAACTGAGCTTTTACCTGTATTGTACAATTCGTAAGAACGTTACATTACACAGAAATGCTCGAGAAAATGCTCTAGTCTATACTCACCTTTTGATTAAAGCAACCGAATTTCAACCACGCGAAAAAATCCTAAATTATTATTTTTTTCATTTCGTTTTGCCAATTCCACGAACAATTGGTGAATGGTGAGTAGCTCGTGGCTAAATAATAACAGCCGCTCGGGCCGATGTTCAGGTTAAGCCGCGCTTGCCTAGATTGGTCCGTGGATGGGTGACCACCCGTTACATACCGAGTTTCCTCCGTGCCTCGGAAAGCACGTTAAGCCGTTGGTCCCGGCTGTCAATTACTTAGTCGCTTACTTAGTGTTACATCCTTGAAATAAATGCGAAAATCAGTGATGGCCGAGTGGTGTGGCCGTCTGACTGCCAAGTCATAGGTCTCGAGTTCGAACCCAAGACACGCACCTCTGATTTTTCGGATTCATGTGCGTATTGTATAATTATCACCTGCTTCGGTGAAGGGAAACATCGTGAGGAAACCAGTATGCCTGAGAGATATTTCTCGACGGCATGTAAAGCCAAGTCAGAGGCCCATGGGTGGCATAAAAACTCTGACACCAGGTTAGGCACTAACCACACGATACTGCCTCACACTGCTGGGTCTGCCTCTATGGTTTAGTGGTCGCAAGCACGGCTGCTGAGCATGAGGTCCTGGGTTCGATCCCGGGTCGGGTAAAGTGTTAGTTTTACCATCAGGAATTTACGGAGTCTGGATTTGGCAATAGGCTCGCCCCCTATTACATGGGACTTAAACGTAATGGGCAAAATGTAAGTGTGCCATTAGGTACACCTCTGCCTAACCCTTCGGAGATTACAGGCGTGATGTTTTGTCAATTCAATATGTTCCGTCATCCATACTCTCTGGTCATTCACTCATACCATGACCTTAGCTAAGGTTCACAGCTCCTCATACAAACTTATGTAACCAAATAGTTTTTATGACTCAAGGCCGAGTGTCGAGTGAATGGTGGATGACGTCTCGTGTGACGTCACAGACAGATGCGTGAGGTGTTGAACGTGACGAATGAGGCTTTTGGACCGTGATTTGATGTCTATCTGTGATGGTTAATGAAAATTAGAAAATACTACCTACAGGAGAAGCTCGTGGCTAAATAATAAGTGTCCAAACACACTATGCCGAAGTTACGCGACCAAAGTTCCGCGGCTGATTTTATGTTCCGACGTATTCGGCTGATAAGACACACCATAAGTGCCGAACTTACGCGGTAGAAATTCAGTTCCGCAACTTTGTGTGTGTATTCAGTGTCTCGAGCGCTGTCGTCTGATCTTCGTCGGCAATCGAACCGAACTTAGGTCGCGTAGTGTGCTCACAGAATAAGTTGCCGCTGAACTTACGCCCGACCGAAGTTAGGCTGTACGCTATGACGCGACGTAATTTCGGCATAGCGTGTCGTCAGTAATTCAAATAGCATAGCAGGCGTAATTGTGCTGAACTTCGGTCGCGTAACTTCGGCATAGACACAACTGGACACCAACGCGAAAACGTTACCACGTATTCAGTTCATTATTCTGACGTCGTAGAAAATTTGTCGTTTTCATAGGTAATTAAAAATAAAAACGGCTGTTGCATGCGGGCGAAGCCGCGGGCATAGGCTAGTGTACATTATACAGGATGTAAACAGACCCTTCACATAGCCGTCAACTAAGCATTCTGTACATCAAACTAAGTAACTTTACGCAAAAATTATTGCTGGGAATCGACTTTTTTTTTTGGGGATAAAAATTACGTTTTAAGGTAGGACTCGATGGAAAGCACTCAAAGCATTGTACTGATGGATGGATTGAATAGTACGGGGGTCGTGGAGGTGTGTAAAGTAAAAATCTTATATTAAATACATGTATTTAAAAAAAAAAACTTGTGAAAAAGTTGGAACTTTGGCCCCCAATATCTCCGTAACTAGAAGGTTCTAGGAAGGTAGGAAGGGGGGAAAACAAGTTCCTTTCGGTTATGTTAAGGGTCTATTTACACCCTGTATTAGACAGACAAAGAAAGCAATACGGTGCTACACTTAACGACAAAATCCTTTCGTGTTGTAACTGAGTAGGTACTGGTCAGTTCAACATCCGTTTCATTTGCAAGGACAGAGAGAAGCAGGTCATTTCCTGTCAATAAGTTCGAAAGCCTTTTACGTTTTTTTTTTCTATAATGCAGTGAGTAATAAGTACAGACCTTGGCACTTTGGCACAGATCACACATTTATGGGTTATTTTTGTTAAAATTAAATATGAAATTTCACAGTTCATCATCATCTGCCTAGCCTTTTCCCAACTATGTTAGGGTCGGCTTCCAGTCTAACTGGATGCAGCTGAATACCAGTATTTTACATGGAGCGACTGCTATCTGACCTCCACAACCCAGTTAGTACTAGGTAGTACGATTCCCTTTGGTAAGACTGGTTGTCAGACTTTTTGGGCCACACTTTGAAATTTCACAGTTAAAAATAAAAAGAAAAACACGTTTTAAAGTGATTTTAGTGAGTCATTTAATTTTTCATATTCTTCTCAGCCACCCCTTTTATTTGATACCCATATTATGAGAATACATAAAAAAATAACTAGTCCGCCATCTTTGGGAGTCCGCCATATTGGATTTAGAATGTCATCACTTAGTTTGCATTGTCATCCAAACTTAACAATGTTTGCTGAACGTTTGTTGTTGTTAAGATTCTAAACTGAAATATGGAGAGTGTAAATTGTTTTCTAATATCATTCTTTCTTTGTTCCAGATCAAAATTGCCAACGTGAAGAAAAAAGACTATGCAAAAATCTTAAACATGGCACCACAAGAAAGAAACTCTTATGCCTCTGAGGATAACACTCAAAATACGACAAATAATTTATCAAACATAGATTTAAGCGGCGGTTTCGTCAACAAAGCTTACGAGAATGACAGTTCCGATGTTGCCACACCAAAAAATGTGTCAACGTCAAATGTTGAAAAGAAAAAAAATACAGATTTTGACGATTTGTTGCCATATGTTGGAGAATTTGGACTTTACCAGAAGATATTGTTTTTATTGATGATTCCTTTTGCATTTTTTGTGGCATTTGTATATTTTTCACAAATTTTTATGACGCTCGTGCCTGAGCAGCACTGGTGTTGGATCCCTGAGTTGGCGAACTTGACTGTGGAAGAAAGGTGAGTCGTTTTTTTTAAACTTTTATTGTAACGATCAGGAAAATTGTTTTCGTGAACTGACTGCCTCGTTGGTCGAGTGGTCGCAAGCGCGACTGCTGGGCACGAGGTCCTGGGTTCGATTCCCGGGTCGGACAAAGTGCTATTGGGTTTTTATTTCAGAAATTTCTCAGTAGCAGCCACGGAGTCTAGATTTCTTCCCTGTTGATGGCAATAGGCTCGCCCCCTATTACATGGAACTTAAATATAACTAGCGAAATGTGGGTGTACTATTAGGTACACTTCTGACTAACCCTTCGGGGATTACAGGCGTGATGTTAAGTATCACAATTAAAATAGAGGATAAACTTGTACTGTCACTTTTTTTTTTTTTTTTTTTTTTTTTTTTTTATTATTCAATAAACACTGTTACAATATTTTACCAACGGAAACATACCACACAAACCATCGTGGGTTTAACAGTGGTATGCCAGACACGGCAACTCGGTGCTACTACATTATTAATCATTATTTAAACAACTTAAGAATTTCTTAATTGGAAATATATAGGAACAGTATAGGTAGGCACTTAAAAGACACTTTCTAGACTGTACCACAATCTAGAAAGTATCTTTTTAGTACCTTCGAGCAATTTTTCACATTTATTGCATTGCAGATTTCTAACGGTAAATCATTCATAATAGACGGTAGCATGCATTCCCACGTCCTTGCTCCATAGACATTATTATATTTAGGTATCTTAAATGTGGGTAGGTGTGACAGACAGCGTAACGACTTTAGCCTTTCGTATTTTCGAATGGAACCTAGATTGTGGCAGTTCTCGTTTAAAACGAGTACACGCACCTTGTCGAAGACATTTACAATTTGACAGTACTTAAATAGCCCCCTGTCATCATCTTGTAATTCTTGTTTTATTCTTCTGGGTACAATAGTTTTTAAAATACGTAACTGTAACTTGTAAATGTCCTCGATGTAAGTCTTATATGTGCGCCCGTATGTACTTAGGCCGTAGTCAATAACTGAATCAGCCAGTGCCAAGTACAATGTTCTAAGTGTTTTATATGGAAGTTTATACTTAAGTATCGATAACTTTGATAGTACAGATCTAAGCTTATTACATACGTGATCAATGTGCGGCCGCCAGTGGAACTTACTATCTATTATCAGACCAAGATACATGTGATTACGGCGTATCTTCCGTGATTGTTCATTATTTTTAGCTTCCGATATTTCGGCGCTGTTGCAAGCGCCGTGATCACGGCTGGAATGGTTCGGGAGCTCAAAATAATGAACAATCACGGAAGATATCCCGTAACAGACAGTATAAGTTTAGTTGTAAACCATGAAAAGCTTAAAACAGTGTTTAAAATACAGTATTATGCATTGTTTAGCAAATTGACTACCAGCTTAAACTGTCCATAAAATAAAACCCTGTCATTATTTCTTTGACAGTTATAGGAAATGGTAAATTAGCGTAGAATTTCGTCAATTTAAGCTACAATTAATTTCCCTGACTGTCCATAAGTTTTTTTTTTTTTGCTCTAGATATTTGAGTGTATGATTTTTTGTTACTGGCAATATTATCTACCTATTTAAATCAGTGGACTTTTTGCAAGTTATTACTAGGAGGCCGGTGTCCCAGCAGTGGGAACATTATAGGCTGATTATTACTAATATAGCAGCACATTAGACAAAGGCAAGAATATACTATTATTATTTAAGATATTGTGTAAAAAAACAATTTACGCGGGCGAAATTGTGAGCGCAAGCACTAAAAAAATCCAACTGAACTATAATAAAAATCGTGGCCCGTATATTTTTCATTTTGGCCTAAGGACAAACATTTTAAAGTGTTAAGTACATGATTATGTCAAAATGGATTTGACATAATACTTAATGTCAACAAATATATCAAATCAATTTGACCATGCAAGTCCGAAATTGGAACAAAAACATTAAAAAATATAAAATTAAGTGTAGGTACCTACACACGGCGACACATGAAGCATTTCTAGCAGAACATGGCCTCGGTTTCTACAGATTTCTCGTACAATGAGAGATCTGCATAAACTGGAATATACACCGTGACTTTTTAGTCGTCTTACAAAGGTGGACCACTCAATGTACCCTACATAAAATAGCTCTAGGCGCGATTTTTTTTTACCTATCATAATAAAGAAAAATAAATAATACATTAGAATAAAATTATGAAACATCCTGTTAATGATGTTTACGTATCAAACGGGAGAACATACCTACCCAGCGCTCGAGTCCAGTAGATCATCGCTCGCAACAGGGTGTTAACTACGTCATGCGTCATAATACTTAATAATATTTTTAGTTTTAAAATCTCATAAATACCTATTTTTTTTTTTATGAATGTTTAGTAGTCATTGGATACATGAAGTGGGCTGCCGTTGTAAGACGACTAAAAAGTCACGGTGTATAGCTGGAATATATATTGGCCGTCATGCATACCTGTTTTTATCTCATACCCATATGTAGACACTGTGATTGCAACACATCCAAAATTGACAACTAATCGGTACCATCCGGTTTGGTTTTATTTAGGTTACAATTTAAACTATTTCTATGTACAAGGCTGTGTAATTTATTGTAATGTTATGTAAATGAGAAGATCAATCAAATAGCTGACTTTACCAAAGCATTGACATGACTAAATTAACCTTGTGAGAGACAACAAAATTTGTATTGTCCTTGGCTTCCAGTCTACAAGGTGTAAACAGACCCTTCACATAGCCGTCAACCAAGCATTGTACATCAAACTAAGTAACCTTACGCAAAAATTATTGCTGAGAACGATTTTCTTTTTTGGGGTGAAAAATCACGTCACCTAGGTTGGTCCATGGATGGGAGAACGCCCATTACATAATGAGTTTCCTCCGTGCCTCGGAAAATCAAAATCAAAGCATTTATTTCAAATTGGCCCGTTACAGGCACTTTTGAATTGTCGAAACAAAGACAACAATAGCTACAGTCGCAGTCACAAGGCATAAAAACTGTGAAAGTACTGTCGTTGCCCATTCCCTAACGTACTCGTAGATCTCTATGGAGAAGAACGGGCAAGAAACTCCATGGACACTCTTTTAAATCAGAATACTTTTACAAACTCTTGGTTACATCATTCACGCACGAAAGCACGTTAAGCCGTTGGTCCCGGCTGTCATTTGTAGATCTTTGACAGTCGTTACAGGTAGTCAGTGGCCCAAAAGTCAGACAACCAGTCTTACCAAGGGATATCGTATTACTCAGTACTAACTGGGTTGTGGAGGTCAGATAGGCAGTCGCTTCATGTAAAATACTGGTATTCAGCTGAATCCGGTTAGACTGGAAGGCGACCCCAACATAGTTGGGAAAAGGCTAGGCTGATGATGACTCAAAATAATGTAGCTGACTGCGTTCCGACCTAAACTTTAATTACTTGAACAGACTTGAACTTCAAACGTTAATTTATAATAAACCATTTACAGGCTCTTTTTAATTGTCTATGAGTTGAGCCACCCATTCACAAACATGGCCGTTTATAAGGAGAAGAATGGGCAAAGAAACTCCTTCCTTGAACACTCTTTTAATGAACTATTAAATACATAAGATTTTAAACTGTCATGGTCACTAACTTTATTATTAATACTCGAAACGGGATATTTACCATGTTTACTAAAAACAAAACAAACAAAAAAACAAACAGTAAACATGGTAAATATCCCGTTTGGAGTATTAATATTAAATACATGTTAAATTTAGTTAAAGTACCATTAAAAACTACATTAAGAGGATGTCTCAGAAAAAAATACTCAATACTCAATACTCAATACTTTATTGCATTCCATAATGTATACAAGGCTGGTAGGTAAATTATAGAGAAACAATTATGGACCCTGTCAGGCACAGCAAGTTAGTTTTTTAGAGGAGAGGATGAAGCGCTTTTTGTTTAAAAACATAATAATATTGACATTAAGGAAGTAAATCTTATATTTAGATATTTAAGTAGATATTATTTATGAGTAGATTTATATTAATTTTGTTTATTATTAATATTTCTATATTTATTTATAGATATTTTCTAAATTATATATTAGGTACTTATTTTATATATTTATTTATATATTAGCTGTAATTTATTATTAACTAAATAGTAAGTAATTAAAGATATTGCACGGTAGATAAGGTAAATAGATGTATTAGGTACTACTTGGTTATTCTAATTATCTTCGTTTCTCTAGGAGGAATTTATCTTTGAAGTATTCGTCAATTGTGTAGTAGGTTTTATCTAAGAGAAATCGTTTTAGTTTATTTATAAATATATTGTTTGTTTCTGTGTTTTTTATGTATTCAGGTAATTTATTGTAGATTTTTATTGACGTGACAAACGCACTAGAGGAGTGCATTTTTAATCGTGAAGTTGGCAGGTTGAGTCTATTTCCATGTCTAAGTTTGATTTCTGTTTGTATGTCTTCTCTTTTGCTGTAGAATTGTGGGTACTTCCTTACAAATTTGCAAATTTCAAATATATAGAGACAGGGTAGTGTTAGGATGTTTAGTTCTTTGAAGTGTGGTTTACATGAGTCGGTGTCTTCTATGTTAACCAATGTTCTTAAAAGTTTCTTCTGTATTGTAAATAGCGAAGGTGCGTCTGTACTGTTACCCCATAATATTATTCCGTATTTAAGCCAAGCGAACGCGTACGCATAGTATGTTACTATTGCTGTTTTGAGATCTGTAGTTTTCTTTATTTCTCTGAGGGCATATGCAAATTTAGATAGCTTTGTTTTTACTTTCTGTATGTGTGGTTTCCAGTCTATGTGTGTATCTATGTCTAGGCCTAAAAGGGTGAATTTATTAACTATTTCTAACTTGGATCCTTTGTATTCAAAATTTATATTTATTGGGGTTTTTTGTCGCGGGTGGAAAGTGACTATTTTTGTCTTACTAAAGTTAATTTCAAGGTTATGTTCGTTCATCCAGTATGTTGTGGTGTCGAGTATAGATGTTAGTGTTTGGTTTAGGTTTTGGTTATTTTTACATGATGTTAAAATAGAGACGTCATCAGCAAACAATACGCACGTTTCATTTATGTGGTTAGGGAGATCATTTATGTAGACTAAGAACAATAGGCATCCTATGACACTTCCCTGTGGTATGGAGGCGTTTACAGGTATGTTTTGTGATCTAATTAGTTCAATGTGTTGTGTTTGTGTATTGTAGTGTTCTATTTCTACGACTTGTTCTCTGTTTTTTAAATAAGATGTAAACCAGTCATGACTTTTTCCTCGGATACCTATGTTGTAAAGTTTATTTAATAGTATATCGAATTGTACTTTATCATACGCTTTGGTCATGTCTAATAACAGTCCAATAGCGTATTTTTTATTATCAATAATTTTGAGTGCTTCTTGTATGTACTTGTAGACGGCCAAAACAGTGGATCGGTTCTTGCGAAATCCATTTTGGCTATCATTGAAAATGCTATATTTTTCACAGAACGCATAAACGCGAAACTCGAAATCTTTAAAATAAGATACATTATAATTGAATTATCTAACTGTGAAGGTTATTAAAAGTTCAGTCGTTTACTTTTTTGGCCATTAAGTATTAAATAATTATAATTTTAACATTAATTAATCAATATTAATTTATGCAATTCATTCATGTTTTCTGTCATTTATTATAGTACAAGTGCGTCTTAAATCTTCAAAATAAACGAAGCGAGACCGATATGATTCGTTGGACGTATGTTTTTGTCTGTGTTTATCTATACATATAATAAAATCGTAGACGTTCCGTGTCTGTACATTACATATTTTTACAAAAAAATCACTGGAAGGTGCTAGAAATAAGTAGTAGAAAGTAAAAAAACATTTTTTTAAATTTTTGTCTGTTTGTCGGTTTATCGGTTTGTCGGTTTGTCTGTTCGTTTGTGCGCGCATCACGTAAAAACCCGTCATTGTATTCAAAATCTAAATATTACAAAATAAGAAGCATTGTTCTGGGTATTATTTAGCGTTTATTTCATCAAATTCGACCAAGAGACGCAAAAGATATTAATATTTAAAATTTAGTTGGTAACCTCATGCGCGATTTCTATGATAAAAATAATTTACGTAAATAGGTTTTAGTATTGCCAATTGTGAACCGATTTTGATGATTCTTTTTTTGTTTGGAAGAATATTATTCCGCGATGGTCCCATTTTTTATTTGGTGAAGATCTGATGGTGATCTTCGGAGATATCAATGGAACTCTTCAATAATAGACAGCAAATCTGTCGTGATTGCTGCAATCGCTTGGATGTTTATTGTTTACACAACAGCATAACATAATATCACGCCTGTATGCTCTGAGGGGCTACGCAGATGTATACAGTGCACCCACATTTTGATAATTAGGTATGCCCAGTTCCATTTTGTTGGGGATAAGCTTAGGCTTACCCGTTAACAATACATGTCATGGTATTAGTACCATGACATGTATTGTTAACGGTTATCTAATGTTTCACCAAAACTCCTTTGATAATTTTTAACCGACTTCAAAAAAGGAGGAGGTTCTACGTTCGACTGTATGTATTTTTAATGTACACCGATTTCTCCGCCAATCGTCGACCGATTTTGAAAATTCTTTTTTTATTCGAAAGTCTATACTCCTGAGGTGGTCCCATTGTCATCAAGTCAGAATCTGATGATGGGGTCCCAGGAAAATTAAGGGCAACCCTCAAATTTTATGGGCATTGATTGATACAGTATACTTCCCATGTGGTCCCATGGTCATCAGGTCAGGATCTGATGTTGGGATCCTGGAGAAATCAAGGGAATTTTCTAAATTGTATAGGCACACATACTCGCAGGCATTATGCCTGGTAATCATCATTGTGTGTAAGTTCAGCGATACCTTTGCCAATAGAGAACCTATTTCAATGATTTCTTTTTTATTTGGAAGAATATCATTCGGCGGCGCTGGCCCCATTTAAATTTGGTGAAGATCTGATGCTGATCTTCGGAGATATAGGTACAATGGAACTCAACAAAATTAGGCAGCAAATCTACCGTGATTGCTGCAATCGCTTAGATGTTTATTGTTTACACAATATCCTAACATAACGCCTGTATGCTCCGAGGGTGTACACAGATGTGTGCAGTATAACCAGATTTGTTTATTTTTGTTGACAATATAAAATAAATGCATAGCAAATATTAATTGTATAGGATATTACAACTGAAAATGGAAAAATAAAAAACTTTTTTGCAAAAAATAAAACCGCCTTCAAAAACACAAAAAAGTGAAAAATAACTAGCTACAGAAGTCGGTGACTTTGTTTGTTTGATTCAGTTTTTGTTTCCTTTTGTCTTTACTCTTTGCACTAAAAATTTGGTACTGAAGAGAGGTTTAATTATGAAAAATGTATCTAAATATATGAAAGCGAAAGGTCGAAAACCGCTTGACGTATAAAGATGAAATTTGGCAGGCAGGTAGTTTATAGTTAGTAGACGTCCGTTAAGAATGCATTTTACGACAGGGCCGGATTAAGGAGATCTAAGGGCTCTCGCAAGTTTGTATGAAAGTCCGTCATTTTTTGTGCTACAAACTTGAAATTTGGCAGGGAAGTACTTTATAGTTAGTAGACGTTCGCTTAGAACGGATTTTGCGACAGCGCCGGGTTAAAGAGGACTAAGGGCTCTCGCAAGTTTGGATGAAAGTCCTTAACTTTTTGTGCTCCAAACTTGATATTATTTGGCAGTGAGGCAGTTTATAGTTAGTAGACGTTCGCTAAGAACGGATTTTGCGACAGGGCCGAATTAAAGAGGTCTAAGAGCTCTCGCAAAAAGTCATTTAATGTTGTATACAGAACGGTATTAGAATAAAAAGCGCTAAACAAGGTTCACTTTGAAAAAAAGTGGTATAGTGCCAAAATACACCGATTTTTGAAGCCATATCGTCGCCTCAACGCCATTTAATTTTGTTTCGGACCTCTGCCGCCCAGAATTACAGAACCCAAAAGGACGCCTTTTGTAGTCATCAGTACATTATCACCTTTTGATCTCGCAGTCAGTTCTCACACATAACATAACGTCACGCCTTAAAGCCCCGAAGGTTTGGGTAGACGTGTACCTAATCGTACACACACATTTCGCCAGTTATATTGAAGTCCCATGTAGTAGGGGGTGAGCCTATTGCCATCAACCGGGCACAAATCCAGATTCGCGCCAAATTTCACCTAATCTCATGTTGATAAATCTCACGTGAGATTAGGAGGGAGATGAGGGAGTCAAGCCAAATCTCACGACATCCCACCAGGGGAGGAGGGGGGTCGAAAAATCGCCTCACGTAATTAATGGATGCCCCCTAAAACAAGCATCTCCTTGCTTAAAAGGTGATCTTCCAAATCATGTGTGTGATAACTTTATGTAATTGAAATATTTTTTTTTTTTTTTAACACTGCCCGACCCGGGAATCGGTCCCCACGCTTAGTAGTCGCACTTGCGACCACTAGACCAACGTGGCAGTCTCACACATGCACACCAAAATTTCCACGCGAACGAAGTCGCGGGCAACAGCTAGTTATAAAATATATTCGCAATTATTCAAACACCTACTTAAAAGGCAATATACACTCAAGTTTTGAATAAATTTTATATTATATAACAATTTTTATTTATTGCATACAAGGTGTCAAACGGACCGTTCACGAAGCCGTTATCGAAGCATTCTGTACATCAAACTAAGTAACTCCACGCGAAAATAAGCTGATGAATGCGTTGAATAGTCCGGGAGTCATAGAGGTTCTTAAAGCAAAGTTATAACTTTAAAAATTTGTATTAAAAAAAAACTTGTGAAAAAGTTGGAACTTTGACCCCCAATATCTCCGTAACTAGAAGGTTCCCAGGGATGGTCTAGAACAAAAAAAATATCGTAATGACGGGCAAAACAAGTGCCTTTCGGCTTCCTTAAGGAGTCTTTTACACCCATTATGTAAGTATAATAAGTAGGTCCAAAGAGTAAAACGACCATTATAATAATAAACACATTAACACCTTATCTAAGTAATGACTGCAAAAAACGTTTTGATAATGCAAATAAATGCCTCGAAGGGCGACCAACAAAAACGGGCTTAATTTTTAAGTAATTTTTTTTTTATTCGTAATTAAAATATTAAGGATTTCCGCAGTATATTATGCGGTTTTAGTTATCTCCACGCTGATCTAGATAGACTAAAAGAATGGTGAATAAAAAATGCTGATGAACAGGGAGAATATTGAGGTGAATGTGCGGTATGACATGAATGGATAATGTAAGCAATGAGTATATTAGAAGTTGTTGCGCCAGTTACAGAAAAGTTTTTTTTTTATAATTTTCTTTATTTATTTTCATACAAATCTTATACATTTTTAATTATTTCTTAATTATAATAAAAACAATATAAAAACTTACTATTACTTATTTACATTAAATAGAGACTACAAATAGAACTAAACTAATGATAAAAATAAGGCTAAAAGTAAGAAAATATAAACAACTAAAAAACGACGACAATAGGACACTTAGGCGTCAAAGTATAAAAACATTTAAAAATATAAAAAATTGTAGCCCACCGGTATCGGGAACAGGGTACAAGCTACCTACCCTGTTCCCGATACCGGTGGGCTACAATTTATGTATGTAGGTATTGCACTTTTAGTAGGAAACTATTTTTTTTTTTTTATAACCGATGAAAAATTTCTATGTGGGGGGGGCTCGGAATGATGTACTGAATACGTGGTAACTGTTTTAGCGTCGGTGTCCCTCCCACCCCGTATTTTAATGAAAAAAAAAAAAAGGATCGGTAGGCAGCTAGTGTTTAGTAACATACATATTAAGCGAGCAATAAATTGACAAGTTTTTTTTAAATACACATTTTTATTTATACAGGGTGTAAACAGACCCTTCACGAAGCCGTCAACCAAGCATTCTGTACATCAAACTAAGTAACTTTACGCAAAAATTATTGCTGGGAATCGACTTTTTTTTTTTGGGGTGAAATATCACGTTTTACTGTAGGACTCGATGGAAAGCACTCAAAGCATTATGCTGATGGATGGATTGAATAGTACGGGGGTCGTGGAGGTGTGTTAAGTAAAAATCTCACATTAAAAACATGTATTTAAAAAAAAAAAACTTGTGAAAAACTTGGAACTTTGACCCCCAATATCTCCGTAACTAGAAGGTTCCCAGGTATGGTCTAGAACAAAAAATGATAGCAAAGACAGGGAGAACAAGTACCTTTCAGATGTGTTAAGGGTCTATTTACACCCTTTATGTTATATTTTTTTTGTAAATACCTCCCCTGTACTATTCAATGCATCGGTGCCACAATGTTTTGAATGCTTAACATTGAGTTCAAGCGTAAAACGTGATTTTTCACCCCAACAAAAAAAAATCGTTATCAGCAATATTTTTTGCGTAGACTTACTTACTTTATATGTTTTTAAACTGACATGGTCATTAAGATTATCATTAACACTGAAAATCGGATACTTAGTTTGATGTACAGAATGCTTGGTTCGTGAAAGGTCCGTTTACGATGTAGGGGTCTGCAAGGGCCGATGCCTGCCAGGGCTGCGGGACTGTTCGAAAGAGATACCGTGGCCCTGGAACACAAAGGGCAACGAAGGAACATGGATGGGTTTTAGTTAGTACAAGTCTGACACTCCCTACCGCTCCGCCCGGAGTGGGTCATTTGATGATTTCCCATGCGAAAAAAAAAAAAAAAAAATCGTCCGTTTACACCTTGTATAGGTTCGCTTTGTTCGTCTTAAAGATACAGGTTGTTCTTTTTTCCAAATGGTGTCATAACGTCACTAATGTCAATTTCAAGTAAAATGACATCACTTAAAACCCACTAGCTTTTAAGTTAAATCTGTTACAGTTATGTTAAGTGTGCAATGCGGATATGTACAAAAATGATTGTAGTTCAATTATTTTTAGGAATCACCTTGATAAGTCGATTACTTTCGATAATGTTGACGTAATTGGGTGTTAATGGGAAATATCAATTTATTTGTTTGTGTTGCGGACCTTAAATCTTTCTTTCTTCTTTCTTTTTTTAAAAACGTTGCCCCACACTAGGAATTTATCTTGTATCGTGGGTGCGTTACAAACATTTAAACTCACATACACAAACAGCCAGACCCGGAACAACTACCTGTAGGTCATACAAATATTTGTTCCGTGCGGGGATCGAACCCGCGACACGCAGCGCAGCAGTCAATCGCTCAGCCACTGCACCAATATAGGAACTACTGTTCTGTGTGAGGCGAAGCAACAGTGTTATACACCGTGACTTTTTAGTCGTCTTACAAAAGTGGTCCACTCAATGTACCCGAGTTAAAATAGCTCTATTAATTAATAAGATTTTTTTTTTACCTACCATAATAGGTACTATTATAATATACAAAGAATAGGTACAAAGAAAAATAAATAATGCATTAGAATAAAATTATGAAACTTCCTGTCAATGATGTTTACGTGCCAAACGGGAGAACATACCTACCCAGCGCTCGACTCCAGTAGATCATAGCTCGCAACAGGGTGTTTTATCTACGTCATGCGTCATAATACTGAATAATATTTTTATTTTTAAATGATTAAAATCTCATAAATACCATTATTTTTATGAATGTTTAGTAGTCATTGGATACATGAAGTGCGCTGCCGTTGTAAGACGATTAAACAGTCACGGTGTATAGGCTATGCACCAATGTAGTACTAACGAAAACTTAACAGTGTTTTTGCCTTATGGGCCCCTAGGCCTAGGCCCCTGTGGCATGCAACAACAAGCCCCTAAGCCTGTTCCTTATATATTTGCACACCTCGCATGGTTATAATACAGTACACCTTATAGTAGCGAAGGGTCTATTTTTGTAAGAGGTAATTTTATTTTATTTTATTTTATTTTTTTAAGGACAACCAACAAAGCATACAAAATTCAAAAAATACATGTTTAAGAACTCCTTTTACCTTTAACATATTATAGTGTAGCCTTAATTAAAGGCTGCCACGGCATGCATTTAACATTAGAAAATTGGCATGCAGTGTATCTGCATGCCAATTTTAACAAGTTAGTAAAAATTTTCTGTACAATTTTTTTAGAAATAATAATCTAAATAATATAAGTGATGAATATTTCATTAAGATGCAGTACGCAAGACAGATTTCACTTTATGTAAAGAGTAAGACATATCAATATCCACATTAGGTGAGCGTGACAGGCGACTAAATTGAGCTTGCATTCTGTCAATTGTGGAAAAATGACCAAGATTGGTTTTAAAGCCCTTAGCGCCCGGAGTACATGTCTTTAATGTGGTTATATTATTTGTCTATAGAATTCTGACTGTGCCATTTTTCAAAGGGAAGCCGGTAGGGATTGAGTTCTATGGAACCTTCGCCACTGGTACCACCACGGATTTCTGGCGAGTAGCGTGTGTTGTGGCTTTGGTTTTCAAATTAAGAATTAGAAAACGACGCTGTCGCCATAAGTACTGGGTACATCCACTAACGGGATCCAAGACATCTGAAAGGATACTTTTGCAAAATGTACAACGACGTGCGACAACATCCCGATAAGTTTTTTAATTACTACAGAATGTCGATTGGTACTTTTGATAAATAACTAATATAAGGGTGAATATCAAATCAGCAAATTTTACGTGTCCACGTTGAGAATCGAGGTGTAAAATGATAGGATGTTTCTGATTTTTTTTTGTAGTGAACTACGTAACTTGGTTCAATTAGGGCCACATTTATTTTTTTATAAGTGTATATAAATAATCAGGGAAAAAAAAAATCGCCTTCAAATTCAAGTTTGGTGGCTTGTCCCCGTTCCATTTTTTGATGTAATTGCGTTCACCAAAGTAACAATTTGAGGTACAATAAAAAATAAACAAATTTTTTAGTATATGCATTAGTCAAATTATCTAAAAACAAGTAAACAATATTATAAAATCTTATTTAAAAGCACAGGACACTCGATCAAAGTTTGTCCAAGCAAAAATCAAATTTTTTCTGGCACTTTTTCAACTTACTATAACATGAAGTTTCGTGCGTGTGCGATTAATCGCGTTATTTATTTCGCATCTATCAGTCGTGCCATTAGTGCGATTAGTGTCAGGTGTGTAATTAGTGCGGTGATTACCCTCCAAAAACATAAGTACTCGCCTTGGGCGGAACGGGGGACAAGAATTGTTCAATTTTTGGTGGATCGATTTACTGTTGATTTTAAAGTGTTATAATAGTAAGCTACATGCTCTAGCTAATGATTTGGGTGACCCATAAATCAATGACATTAATTTAATTTTAACTTAAAACCCTTATTTTTTAAGATTTTTTTTATGCCTGGTTCCAATTTTGGTGGCTCAATTTTGGTGGTTTTGGTGGCGTTTTCACGCCACCAAAATTGAAAGTGACCCGCCAGATTTTAATTATGTACTGTATATGTATTGTTATTACCTATATAGCTAGTTTTTACGTTGCAAGACAGTTGGATTAGCAAACAAATACATGTTATGTACTTGACAGTTAGTAAGACCTATTATTATAAGGGTTGCATACTAATGACCAAGTTTCTTATTCATATATATTTATTTTGTTGCTTTTTAAAATACCAAAACAGACCAGCGAAGAGAGGCTGCTTAAAAGTACTTCACCGTTGTCATTGGGGACTTCAACGCGAAACTAGGCAATTTGGGGTTGGACGTTGGAACTACCGGGGTCACCAACTGGCTAGTTTTATGGAGAAGGAGGGCCTCTATAGGATGAACTCCTTCTTCAGAAAGCGTGAGCACAGGAAGTGGACCTGCCAGAGCCCCGATGGTGCAACTTCAAATGAGATTGACTTCATCATGTCAACCAAGAAGCGTATTATGTTCAATGTTGTCTCTACGATCAATTCGTTGAAAACCGGAAGCGATCAAGGCATAGTAAGAGGCACATTGAACATCAATATCAAGCTTGAAAAGTCTCGACTGATGAAGTCTACGCTCTGTCCAGCACAGATCCAAATTCAAAACCCCGAGAGCTGCTGCAATTTGAAAAGCTTGAACTCCAGACTCGTTTCGGGTGCCTAAGAAGCTAATTGGACGAATACAACTATAAGTTCGTGGAAACTGTCCATACGGGTCTAAGTTCTTCAAGACACGTCGTGCACATAAGAACAAAAAACTCTCTGATCATACTCTCAAGCTCATGCAGTAGCGGCGTGAGATGATCCTTGTCTTCAGACGAGGCGTGGAAATACCGGCAGCTCAATAGATGGATCTTTAAATCCAGCATATTAAAGATGCAACTGAGCGGCTCCAAGGCATTTGCAAGAGATCTGGCTATTGGGCAGAGCCAGCTCGCGGAACTGAAGACCGACCATGGCAGGATCATATCCGCCAAACCGGAGCTACTGAGGGAGATCGAGAGATTCTATGGGCAGTTATACACTTCAACCAGTAAACCCGTTGTAAATCTAGCAAATGACCCAAGAGCTAGACTGACCCGACACTATACCGAAGACAACCCGGACGAGATCTGGATGCACGAGATTAGGATGGCTCTGGAACAGCTTAAAAACAACAAAGTACCGGGTGATGACGGAATTACGGCCGAAATCCTAAAGGCGGGTGGAAAACCGGTACTTAAGGCCCTTCAGAAGCTGTTTGATTCCGTCATATCCGAGGAGAAAACCAGGCATGGTGCAGGGGTGTGGTGGTACTCTTCTTCAAAAAAGGCTACAATGCCCGGCTGAAGAATTATCCATCTCACTTCTAAGCTATGTCTACAAGTTGTTTTCAAGAATCATCCCGAACCAGCCGGATTCCATAATGGCTTTAGCACCGTACACCACATACATACGCTGCAGCAGGTTATACAGGAGACCGAAGAGCTGCCTCTCCGTTTAGTGTTTGTGGACTACGAGAAAGCCTTCGATTCGATCGAGACTTGGGTTGTACTGCAGTCTCCCCAACAAAAACGCTACCATGTCAGTCCGACTTTAGGACCAGACCTCGGAATCTATCCTATTTTTAACAAAAGAGAGTTTTATAAACCGATAAAAGTTATTGATACTTCCCGAGAATTTGTGAGATTAATCACATTGAGCTTTATTAGTGAGATTAAGGTTTCTGACGGAGAAATCCAATTTTGGTGCCACTGATTTTCAATTTTGGTGGGCACTTTCGATTTTGGTGGGTGATTTTCAATTTTGGTGGCCACACTAGACTTTGAACTAAAATATCTCAAAAAGTTATGGAGATATTCTGAGCCCTCATGAAGATCCTTCAAGCTTGGACATTCTATTCTTATACCAGATCATTATTTTTCACGAAAACTAAAGAAAAAATTGAGCCACCAAAATTGACAAAAAATGAACTTTGTTGATATTCACCCATAACGCTGTTCGTGCGCCACCATACTATTATTATGGGACACATAAAAATCGCGATTACAAACTGCGGTCCAAATGTTGTGTTTTAAAAAAGGCAGTCACTGTAAAAAATCGCTAATGCCTGCGCTTGTATAGTTGTAAGCTATGTGTTACATTTTTTTCCGGTTTCAGACGTACGGTTAAACGCGTGCGTTTAATCGCAGTGTGTGCTAAGCCGACTCCAACATAGTTGGGAAAAACCTAAGCAGATTATGACAGTTCGACGTCAACAGATTCACAAACCATAAATCAATCAATCTGTAATTATGATTTTTTTCTATTCTACGATTATCTTTACGAAGAAGAACGTTATTTTAAGTGCGCACCTATAATTGGCACAATTTGCGCACTATGTCAATAATCATGGCGATAAATAATTCATCAAGAAGCTTATTTATCTGTAATTAGCTAATTTTATAAACATTTATGAATAGGTACATTTTATTTTCTTGTTAACGAGTTTTTCTAGCATTTAATTGCCTATTGATGATTTTTTTTCCTATGTTTGAAACGCGATTGATGTGAGCTTAGGTGGTTAATTATTGTATAAGGATAATGGCTGAAATACTTAAGACAATCCACAGGAAAATTTCTATACGTCTTGTATAAATTAAAAATATTTAACATCGCAGTCATTAATTTGAATCCGGCTCGAGGGACCATTACAGGACTATAAATAATTTATTTTGTAGGTTATAAAAACTTGAAATTCGACGAACAAATTAATGTAATAGATTGCATTTTAACAAAAAAACAAAAAACAGTAATGATTAAAAACTAGGCGAAGGACGATAACAGTCAAATCAATGTTTAATTATACTATTATTGAGTAAGAAAATTACCCCTATTAAGTACTTTTAAAGCGAAAATTATTACAACTGTTTTATAATTTTGATGAGGACTGACTGTTAATTTCATTTTTCCTGACACGATTTAGTAAACTATCTACGTCAATCAAAAAGTTGTTTGAAAATATAACTATACTTACTTGTACTTGTGAACGTCTAAAATGCTTACTAAGCATTTTAGATGTTCACAAGTAATACTTAAAACTTTAAATAATTTATGCATGTTGCGATTCTGACCACTTGAAAACATATTTGAAGATAAACTAGCTAGCCTCCTCAAGATTCTTAAGGATGAATTAAAATGTAATTTAAGTATAAAAAAACCCATCATTTTAATCAGGGCTGGGCTATGTTTCAACAATGTATTTCACTACATTTTTTTTTCACACATAATGGGCTCACTCTTGACCTCAATTTTTTTTGACTATTAGATAGATCGATAGAGGCTACTTTATTATGCACTAAAATATTTCCTGAGTACGTATCAAATACGGTTATTATACATTTAAGTATTAAATCATCGTTCTATATGTTTTCTTTAAAATGTGAGCAGCTAATGTCAAGCGAATACAGAAACAAACACCTTTGTTTTCGTACTGACCAACTATGTATGTCTAAAGGGGGCTACGTCTTAAAATGTGGGAAAGTGATGGCGCTAGAATACCTGTATAGCTCTGTCTCTTTCCCATACGGGAACTACTCCTGCTTTAAAACGTCATAGTAACCCCCAGATGTTAAATTTTAAGCGATTATAAAGGTTCCCATTTCTTTGTTAACTCTTCTCCATTATTATGACGTGCCATTTAGAATCTTGCTGGGTTGTGGAGGAGAAAATTGCGGTATTCAGCTGCATCCGTTTAAATTGGAAGACAATTCAGATGAATCAGGCTGGCGAACAAAAAATGTTATAAAAATAACTTTAACCGTGACCAAAATTAGTTAAGATCGTGACATGAACAACAGCTTTTTTTTTCATGAACACAGATCGATTCTATTGATAAAGATTCTTATAATAGGTCCATCAAAGTATGACGTCAAATGATGGACATTCTAAACCGCAATTAAATAGAAATATTCTACAGTTGGCAACAAAAATTGATGATTATTTCAAGGTTTATCATGTTAGCTTCGTCCGCGAGGTCATCGTAAATTATCCCATGGGATCACGCAAGGTGTAAACGGACTCTTCACGAAGCCGTCAACCAAGCATTCTGTACATCAAACTAAGTAACTCGACGCAAAAGTTATTGCTGGGAATTGACTTTTTTTAGAGGTGTAAAATCACGTTTTACGGTATTACTCAATGTAACGCACTCAAAACATTGTGGTAATTGAGCATTGAATGGTACGGGGGTTGTGTAGTAATTTAAAGTAAAGTTTTAACATGAAACACTTCGATTAGAAAAAAAAAAACTTGTAAAAAGGTTGGAACTTGGACCCCTCACCAGCTCGGTAATCAGAAGGTTGCTGAACAAAAACATGATCGCAATGACGGGGAGGACAAATAACTTTCGGCTTCGTTAAGGGTACAGGGCTAAAAGTATCTAATGTCCAAAGTGATGGTCTGTCCGTTTGACATTTTTTTCTATATCTATTCAGCCAATTAGGTGTGAAAAGATACCAGACAGACAGTGAGTTATTTTCGCATTTATAGTATCAGTTTGGATTTCTGATACATCTACATTTGAAAACAAATTTTCGTTTAGATGTTATGTTAGTTTATAAATGCTTATTTATAGAAATAATTGACGTTGATTGTACCTACATATTATCTTAGTTTTTACACAGGTATCTTTTAAATGTCGGTTAAGTTAGAACTTCCTAGAAGATTGCAAAAAGATTATATTAATGGTTAATTTTATGTCGGTATGTGAATACAATATTGTTTGTTATGTATCCGGTTCCATGAGATGCAGAGAAAAAAGTTTTACCCATATTCCAAGCATGATATTGATGTAAAATAGCAATGGGTTTAGTATACATCCCTGGGGCATCCCCGATTTAGGATCTTAGCTCCTATAGAGAATTCCCATTTTTCTTTACGGAGGACCTTATGCTAGTATTTACTGCCTCGCAGGTTTCAGTTGATGTTGCCCCCTGCTCCATATGTTTCTAATACCTAAGTGTAGAAGAGTATGTCCATATCTACAAAGTCAAATGCTTTAGTCAAGTCCATGAACAAACAGCAATGGGAGACTGGATTTCCATAATTTTGGAATATTTTTTTTTTATTTGTCCACATAATTGTAGATGGACCTTTTTATCTGTTTTGAAGGATAATTAAAATTTAAGGAAGAAGAAGAAATGTTGCACTGACTATAAATTAATTGCAATAAGTGCAGGAGTGTGATAAAAGTAGACATTTATATTTTAAACCTACTATTTTGGTACACAATGAAGCCTGATCTATCTACTATTATTTGAATAAGAGTATAAATAGCACAATGCCCCCTTTCCTATAAAAAAAGACAATACATCCGTAGTCATGCGGACGTCCGTCCTGCAGAAGGCTGATAATGTATTTAAGTGGTACAACTACCGGAACAATTACACGCTTCTTAGTTACGTCTCTATTCGCGAAGAGAGACAAAAAGAGCGGAATTTGTTAATTTAATTGTCTTTTGGCGTGTCGGCTCGGGTTATATGAGAATTGTTCAGGATTAGTGGCTAGTTGCCCTAACTGGTTTAGTAGTTGTTAACATGGTTATTGAATAATAGTGTAATGGGTAGTATTGGAGTTTGATTTGCGGTTTTTAAAACCAGAAATATTTGAGTATAGGACTTAATTGCTACATTAGCAACAGACATGGCCTCTTCCATATTTTACATACTTACTAAAGCAGCTCTTGTTTAAACCAGGGATTCCCAAATTGGGTTCCGTAGAATAGTCTTCAGGGTTCCGCCAAAATGATTTATTATTAGCTATTAAATTATTATTTACCTATTGGTTACAAATATTGTGTGTGATGAGAAGGACTCATTACTTTAATGTAAATAGGTTTTTTTTTATTGGTACTTTTATGTAAACTTAACAATTTTTTTTTTTTTTTTTCAGTGTTTATTTGTAATCATTTGAAATGGGGTTCCATAAAATCAAAGGTATTTGGTTGGTGTCCCGTTATCTTGAAAGTTTAGGAAACACTGGCGTAAACCACGTTTTTCTCCCGTGTCTAGGGCATGGTCGTCAGAGTTAAATGGATCCCTATGGAAGCTTGTACTAACTGGGTTGTGGAGGTCAGGTAGGCAGTCGCTCCATGTAAAATACTGGTATTCAGCTGCATGCGGTTAGACTGAAAGCCGACCCCAACATAGTTGGGAAAAGGCTAGGTAGATGATGATGGAAGCTTGTACAGTATCCGCGAACAAGGACGTCGGCAGATCTACGGACAAGAGGTTTCAGTGTCCGCAGCTGGTCCGCAATTATTTGTCCTTTTCCTTGTTTTCGTGTCCATGGTTTTTGTTTAATTAGAAACAAAGGAAAACTATTTATTTGTCGCAGAGATATGACATGACGTGTACAAAATGATAAAAGAAATAAATAAATGATAAACATAAAAATATTTGTAAATACAACAGGACAGAACAAAAAAAGTTGATAGCTTGCACGTCGTGACTGCGACAAGCAGGGTACCACTCAACATAATTGATCAATTACGTTGGATCCTCAACAAAATGAGCACAAATAAATCAATCATGCATGTGCATGAATGGTTGAATTATTTGTGCTCATTTGTTCCTACGACTTTAAAAATCCCTGAGGGGCGTGTCGCATACGCACTGTTTCGCTACAAAACAAAGTTTTTTTTTCTTTTTTATGATTGTGATGACATCATCATCATATATAAAAAAGTCGTGTTTAAGTATCGGTCACTAATTACCAGTCACCCTATATAATCCATTCGCGTAATCTATATATATAAAATGGTAAACTGACTGACTGACTGACTGACTGACTAGGTGATTTATCAACACACAGCCCAAACCGCTGGTCCTAAAGGCATGAAATTTGGAGGGTGTGTTCTTTGTGAAGAGTAAGTATCCACTAAGAAAGGATTTTTGGGAATTCCACGCCTAAAGGGGTGAAATAGGGGATGGAAGTTTATATGAAAGTCCGTCAGTTTTGAAGTTGGGATCTTCAAATTTTGTGTTTAAGCTAACGATTGAAAATTTATTTATACGTGTATCAGCGTTTTTGAAAATTCTACCCCCGAAGGGTTAAAAAGGGGGATGAAGGTAACTAACTATGTTTGTTCGGTACGTTCCGGTCAGATATTTTTCGACATACTCGCGGGCGAAGCCGCGGGCAAAATCTAGTTCTTTTAAACATAAATAATAAAAACAAATTTCAACAAAGTTTTTGCCGATTTAAAGGGCAATAAGACATTAGCAAGACCAAGGGCGATCTCATCACGAAGTAGAATGTGTGCTGGCTCAGAAGGTTGTCGTGTTTGCGAATATTATCAATCATTTAGCAGTTGTAATAGCTGAATAATCGCTTAAGGCTAGTTAATGTAATTTAGATTATTGGTATCGATACCTAATATATAAATAATGAATATTCATCGCCGTCCGTCAGAAAGTCCCGGCTGTCATTTGTATCTTGACTTGGCTCGCGAGGTTGTCGACATGTGGGATGTGGACTCAGCGATCATTGTGCCGATAGTTGTATCAGCCCGTGGCTTAATTGCCAAGAGCCTCGATCAATACCTGAGGAGGCTCTCGTTAGGCAGCTGGATCAAGGGCTTGATTCAGTGCGCGGTACTCCTGGACACGGCTCGTATTGTTAGGTTCCTCTCTCTGGAGCCCTGACCGCAGGTAGCCTGGACCCTGTTCCCTATGCCTGTGGGCTACTATTTTTTTATAATGTTTTATATATTATTTTATATATACCTAGCCTTTTCCTAACTATATTGGGGTCGGCTTCCAGTCTAACCGGATGCAGTATTTTACATGGAGCGACTGCCTATCTGACCTTCACAACCCAGTTAGTACTAGGTAATACGATACCCCTTGGTAAGACTGGTTGTCAGACTTTTGGGCCACTATCTCTACAAATGACAACCGGGACCAACGGCTTAACGTGCTTTCCGAGGCACGGAGGAAACTCGGTATGTAATGGGTGGTCACCCATCCATAGACCAACCTAGACAAGCACGGCTTAACCTAAAGATCGACCCGAGAGGCTATTATTATTTAGCCACGAGCTCGTCGTCGTTTTTTAGATGTTAACATCTAAAAAACGACGACAATAGGACACTTAGGCGTCAAAGTACTCCTCCGCATCGCTGTCATCTGGAAACGTGCCCAGAAGACTGGCATCATTGCCACGCTGAATGGCAATGCTAATTTTTAATAGTTAAGTAACAACGAACCGTTAACACCTAACCAGCCGGTCAAAACATAACCTAAATGCTCCTAATCGCAAGTTTGTAACCTTAACTGGAGGTCACCAGAACAATAGTAAAAGGTCATTGTATTCCTTTCACGGTCAGAACCGATGAAGCGAACAAGAAACGGACAAAACTATTGGGAACCATTTTGTTTCCTTAATTAATTGTTCCAATCATTTTTAGGGTACCGTAGGCTCAGTCGGCCGAAACGCAACACTTAGGCCGCTTTCACATTAGGACGTCAGCTGCGCGACAGTAGCGCGGCAGAAGCACATTCGCAAGCAAAAAGTACGTTTTTTACCGTTTGGACGTTAGATGCGCGACTGTCGCGCTGCTAAAGTCGCCTAAATGTGAAAGCGGTCTTAATTATAGGATCACTTCTTAGCGTGTCGCTAAGAAGGATCACTTTGATGTCCGTCTATCAAGACCCTTTTTCTCAGAAACGCGTGGAGGTATCAACTTGAAATTAATATCAATTGCTCAACTTTGCTACTTCTTAGTGCAATGAAAAAATCAAATTTGTAAGTCAACGCGATTAAAAGATATGACCGTTTATGTCGCAAATTTTGCGATTTCACAAGGAAATCAAAACCTATAGGGTACTTCCCGTTGACCTAGACTCATGAAATTTGGCAAGAAGCAATGTCTTATAGCACATGTAAAGGATAAAATCTGAAAACCGTAAATATGTAGTTTAATAATAAAATACCTACAAGTTTATACGGAACCCTCGGTGCGCGACTCCAACTCGCACTTGGCGGGTTTTTTTGGGATAATAAATAAATTGTCGATGTTTGATATCCGGTTTTTTAGACTTTCATAATTGATTGTTGTATGGCTTGTTGGTTTTTCGTGGTTTTCCGCACGATATATCAATTAAAAATCGACAATGTGTATCGTGTTGTGGAGGTCAGATAGGCAGTCGATCTATGTAAAATATTGCTATTCAGCTGCATCCGGTTATGACCGGAAACAGCTGATTTGTTTTTTAATTACCGATGAAAAATTTATAAATTGTGTATTGGTCGCGGGACTCATAGAATTACCGTGACCCTGGAACATAAAGGGCTATTGAAGGACACCGTGGATTTTAGTCAGTTCAAGTCCGACAGTCCCTCCCGCTCTGCCCTGGGTGGGAGGACTCATTTGATGATTTTATCATTTAAAAAAAAAAAGGGTGTAACAAGACCCTTAACGACGCCAGATCATTTTTCTAGCCCATACCTGGGAACCTTCTAGTTACGGGGATATTACGGGTCAAAGTTTCAACTTTATCACAATTTTTTTTTAAACATTTTTTTAATGAAAGCCTTAGACACCTCCACGACCCCCGTACTGTTCAGTCCATTCATCAGCACAATATTTTGAGTGCTTTACATCGAGTCCTACCGTAAAACGTGATTTATTCACCCCAAAAAAAAAAATAATTTCCCAGCAATAATATTTGCGTAGAGTTACTTAGTTTGATGTACAGAATGCTTGGTTGATGGCTATGTGAAGGGTCCGCTTACACCCTGTATGTGGGGGGGTTCAGAATTATGTAAGGAATAAGTGGTAAGCGTTTGTGCGTCAGTGTCCGTCCCACAATATTTAGATGTGTTTATGGTATAGGTGTTTCAGTATTATTGTTTTTTTTTTTAATGATTGTTTGCTTAGTATCTTTAAATTATTCTTAGATTATTATAGAGGAGATTTATGTAAAGATATATTCTATGTTAGATACGTACCTATGTTGTTCATTTTTTTATGTACCTATCTTAAATGATTTTGCATGCTATTTTATGGCGGAATGTGTCCTGCTCTATACCATTTTTATAACATCCTGTATATACCACATTTTATGCAAATAAATATACTTACTTACTTACTTCACCTTGTATAATCAGCCTTATAAAGTTCCTACTGTTGGACCCCAGACATCCACTCGCGTCCACTACCCTGGTGGACGCCACGTACCTTAGAAATTTAATTTTCACGATGTATCATGGGACTTATCTAAACATAACAAAAAAAAAAAAATAGGAAAAAAAAAGTTAAAAAAAAAAAAATAGCTAAATAGTTGTAAGCTTGTAAGGATTCAATAAATAAATAAATAACTGGCGATATATGGGTTACATTCAGTTCTGCTTACCCTTTCGGGGAATAAAAGAATAAACTTGTTACTAGCAGTCTGAAGAATCGTAAAGTACTTTCATCACCTGCCTAGCCTTCCCAACTATGTTGGGGTCAGTTCCAGTCTAACTGGAAACAGCTGATTGCCAGTATTTTACCTATAGCAACCGACCTCCACAACCCAGTTAGTACTGGGTAATACGAAACCCCTTGGTAAGACTGGTTGTCAGACTTTCGGCCCACTGACTACCTGTAACGACTGTCAAAGATCTATAAATCACAGCTGGGACCAATCGTCACCTGTTTTAATAAACAAAACCGCTAGGTAATCAAATAATTGATCGCTACAATTTTTTTACCCGACTTCAACAGAGAAGTATCATGCTTTTTTACTGAGGAAGTCTGCCGATCAGTAATTTGCAATAGACACGATATTTCATCAAACAAAAAATAGTAGTTAACAAAAAAATTAACAAAACGTTCCACTCAATGTCATCGTCATCATCATCATTTCAGCCGAAAGACGTCCACTGCTGGACATAGGCCTCCCCCAAGTGTCGCCACATTGACCGGTCGCGACTCGCATCCAGCGGATCCCTGCAACCTTTACCAGGTCATCGGTCCACTCAATGTATCCGACACAAAACACCTCTAGGCGCGATTATTTCTATTTTAAGTCATTTTCCTTCGAAGATAAAATGTGTTTTTGACGTGACAACGTCTTATAATTCGATGGAGCCGGTTGCACGCACGAAAACATGAAGCGTTACCTCGCTCTGAGGCGTTCCATAAACAATTGCTCAACGCACATTCATTTTTTGAAAAATGCAACCATTCCATCAGTATTTTCTTATGACGTTGTCACGTTCAACAATCGTCAGTAAACCGACTTTACAGACAACCGATTTTTTTCTTCTAAAGAAATCGTGCAGTTTTCTCACGCATTTTATAAGAAAAAATGCCAGATACATGAAATTACTATCATGTGAAAAAGTAAATAAAAGATACTTTAGCATACAATATTATATTTTTCATAGCAACTTTGTAATATTGAGTCGATATAATATATGGCTAGGGACAGAAACAGACACATTAAACAAGGGATCATGGGTAATGTTTTTTGCTTTCTTTTTACCCGACTACGGCGACGCCAAAACGAAGAGTTTGATTTTAGCAGTCTTTATGTATGTTTTTGTTTACGTATATTCATCCGTAGCGCCTAAACTATTCATCCAATTTTGATGAATAAGGTGTCAATCTATTCGTCGTTATGGCCCGGGTAACATAGGCTACAACCGACTTCAACAATAAGAGGAGTCGATTTACCCTTGTAATCCCTATATTTAATTACAGCGTAAATTTTCAGTAGTCGGGTTTTTTACTTGTTGTATACCACACGAATTCTTGTTAATTAAACTTACTTACTTTTTAACTTACTCCTTACAATATCAGCTGACTGCTTGTAAAAGCCCCGTCTAAATCAGTCCAGCCGTTTCAGAGATTAACTGGAACAAACAGACAGAAAAACCAAAAATAAACTTTTTTTTTTGTTATAACTACTGTAAATACTTTCGTATACATTCAGTAAAAAACTGTTATTTTGACATTAGAAACAGACACTTTAATTTTATTTATTTGTATATTTATATGTTTTTTTCTTTTTTATTTCTGCAATCGACTAAGTCATAATCAGATATTTTCGCTTTTTCATCCTCGTTCAGAAGGGTATTACTGTAAATTCTCTCCCTCGGCTTTCCCATAATAGTGTCTAGCTGGTAGCATTTTTGGTCCAATTGTAGTATTTGCCATCTTTTCAGTCTTTTAGTGTCCTTGTTATTGACAATTATAACTCTATTTGCATAAAGGGTGAAATAGACCCTTAACATATACGAAAGGCACTTGTTCTCCCCGTCTTTGCGATCATTTTTTTGTTCTAGACCATACCTGGGAACCTTCTAGTTACGGAGATGTTGGGGGTCAAAGTTCCAACTTTTTCACAAGTTTTTTTTTTTAAATACATGTTTTTGATGTAAGATTTGTACTTTACACACCTCCACGACCCCCGTACTATTCAATCCATCCATCAGCACAATGCTTTGAGTGCTTTCCATCGAGTCCTACCGTAAAACGTGATTTTTCACCCCATAAAGAAAAGTCGATTTCCAGCGTTAACTTTTGCGTAAAGTTACTTAGTTTGATGTACAGAATGCTTGGTTGACGGCTATGTGAAGGGTCTGTTTACACCATGTACAACAAAATTAAATATGCCTCAAAATTCTAGGACGGATAGTCGGATACCGATCAAATATCCTTCAATGTTTAACGTTTGGCATAGTTGCCTTAAAATATTCTGTTCCAAAACCAGTTCTACATGGATACTTACACTGCCTGAAACAAGCCTAGCGAGTGATTTGGCAACTGTCGTAAATCATTTTTGACGTTCAGAAAGTGTTGATTCTCAACTCCTTTGAAAAATCGGTTGTCTGTAAAGTCGGTTTACTGACGATAGTTGAACGTGACAACGTCATAAGAAAATACTGATGGAATGGTTGCATTTTTCAAAATATGAATGTGCGTTGAGCAATTGTTTTATGGAACGCCTCAGAGCGAGGTAACGCTTCATACGTCATGTTTTTTCGTGCGTGCAGCCGGCTCCATCGAATTATAAGACGTTGTCATGTCAAAAATTACTTTGAATTTAACGTTAATTTATGTTTTAAATCATGTTTTCTTTCTTTCCAGACGAGCGTTAGCCATACCACCATCAACTGGCCCCTTCTCCCACGACAGATGCAAGATGTACTCCACAGACTTCAGCCAGGCGCTGGCTGAAGGTAGAACAACTCCTGATGATGAATGGGCCGTGGTGCCTTGTCAACATGGGTGGGAGTACAATAAGAGTGATGTACCGTATGATACTATTGCTTCGGAGGTGAGTGGATACTTCTTCTATTATATATAAGGTCTAACAATTCATACACGAAATATTTTCAGGGATCGTCTAACGGCATAACGAAGCCATTTCAAGGGATTTTTTTTTATCTGAGTATTATATTTATAAAAATAAATAATTTAAAATTACTTGACCCACAAAATAATTACTGGCTCCTTATTTTTGAACATCTATTACGCAAGTTTACTACATCGTATTTACCTACTGTCATTGTTAGAAAATGGGAGTAAAGGTTTTATGCAAAAAGGCTCAATTTTTTTTTGAAATTTTATAATTTCGAAAAAAAAAATACACTCAGATAATTTTTTTTATCGTTGCTATGGCGATTTAACGACTTTTAAACGTTTCTCTTAAAATATTTCGTGTATGAAAAGATAGACCTTATAAATATATGTATTTAACGTTATACACCGTGACTTTTTAGTCGTCTTAGAAAGGTGGTCCACTCAATGTATTCGACATAAAATATATCTAGGCGCCATTTTTTACCATTAATTAAGATAGTAATATATAAATAATAATAGATAAGGGACAAAGAAAAATAAATAATACATTAGAATTATGAAACATCCTGTAAATAATATTTACATGTCAAACCATACCGTAGCAGAACATAGGTACCTGCCCAGCGCACGAGTCAAGTAGATTATCTCTTGCAAGTTTGCAACAGGGTGTTTCAACTACGTCATGCGTCATAATAATGAATAATATTTTTATTTTTAAATTATTCAAATCTCATAAATACCAATATCTGCAAAAGTCCACCGAGACCAAGGGCTTAACGTTGGAAATGCAACGCTTCAAAACTCAAACAGCTGCCGTCGCTCATAAAACCTGCCAAATTTAAATGGGACTGGACAGAACATATCTACCGCATGCTGAACAAGCAGCAAGAAGACGGCGGCAGACCACGAAGGAGATGTCTGTAGTCAGCAACCACACAGCGGTGCAATCCAGGGTTTGCTGAACTTAAATAGTGGCTCTCGTGAAGGATGTTATTTCAAAGACACAAAGCAAGGTAGAAAGATCGAGGAGAGAGGAGCTCGTGGCTAAATAATAACAGCCGCTCGAGTCGATCTTTAGGTTAAGCCGCGCTTGCCTAGGTTGGTCTGTGGATGGGTGACCACCCATTACATACCGAGTTTCCTCCGTGCCTCGGAAAGCACGTTAAGCCGTTGGTCCTGGCTGTTATTTGTAGATCTTTGACAGTCGTTATAGGTAGTCAGTGGCCCAAAAATTCTGACAACCAGACTTACCAAGGGGTATCGTATTACCTAGTACTAACTGGGTTGTGGAGGTCAGATAGGCAGTCGCTCCATGTAAAATACTGGTATTCAGCTGCATCCGGTTAGACTGGAAGCCGACCCTAACATAGTTGGGAAAAGGCTAGGCAGATAATGAAAGCAAGGTAGGAAGATGCCGACTCCCATAGCCAGCGTTCATTTTTGCTGATATGACCACTGGGCGTATCTTACGCCTTAAACTTTTGTAATAGCAAGCTGTAATATCACGATTTTTCAACTATTCTATTTCTTAGTACTACTCAAGACCTATGTTGTTCATTTTTTTATGTACCTATCTTAGATGATTTTCCATGCTATTATTATGGCGGAATGTGTCCTGCTCTATACCATTTTTATAACATCCTGTATATAACACATTTTATGCAAATAAATATACTTACTTACTTAAAATCAAAATCAAAGCATTTATTTCAAATAGGCCAGTTACAGGCACTTTTGAATTGTCGAAACAAAGACAACAATAGCTACAGTCCCAGTCACAAGGCATAAAAACTGTGAAAGTACTGTAGTTGCCCATTCCCTAACGTATATTTCTATGGAGAAGAACGGGCAAGAAACTCCATGGACACTCTTTTAAATCAGAATACTTTTACAAACTCTTGGTTACATCATTCATGTTCAGATGGTACATTATGTGAGAACGATGTAGCAAGATGTGTACTTACAAGATGCGAAAGTTTGTCTTAATGGATGTTTGTTACTCATTCACGTAAAAACTACTGAATGGATTTGGGTAAAATTTTGCACACAGATAGGTTATAACCTGAATTATCACATAAGTTACTTGGAAGTCTTTAAATAGACTCCGGACCCAGGTTGGCCGCAGCAAAGAAAACCTGCTCAGGTGGAGATTCATTAATGACTCTGCCCTGGAGTATAAATGTGGTGCTGTTCCACACATGATGGAGCACTTAATTTCGTGTCCTGCGTGTGCTGTTGTTTGTTCATTGGCTCAATTCTGGGACGAGTTTAGATTGCCATCGACACACTAAGAAATAGAATCCTAAAGTCATGTTTTTATGCTTTCAGTTGGACTGGGTCTGCGAGAAAGACAACTTGGCAGCGACAGCACAAGCCATCTTCTTCTGTGGAGCTATAGTCGGTGGCCTGGTCTTCGGCTGGATCGCTGACAAGTACGGAAGAATACCTGCTTTAGTCGGTAAGTCATAGGGTTTAATATTGTTCTAAAACTGCCAAGAAATTCTTCGATGTGGTAAACTAGCAGGCTACTCGATGATAAGTTGTCACCGCCACCTTCTTTGGGTCAAGCTGCAACTCCTGGAAGCCAGAATCAACTGTAGCAACCGCCAGAAAAACGCAGAAGCAACGCAGTTCAACAATTCGACTGTGTTGGATCCTGTAAATTTATCAGAAAGGAACCACGGGGGAGTAAAAAGGAGGAATGTCCCTAGCTACCCTCCCTTCAATGACGCTCTGAGCCGAGGTCCAAACCCCATGAGGGTGCCCTTAGCGAGAGGTCATGTCACCGTATATCTAGTTTGAAAGCCCTAGCTGGGTGCCTTAAGAGCGGCCAACCCGTCATACTTTTCTTACAAACGCTCTTACGTGATTATACCGTGGTAACACATCTATCTTTGATTTTTTTTACTGATAGGGATCTTGTGCACTATATCTAGGTTTCTATCAAAGCAAAAAGTAAAAATTTGGAGAAACAAATTCAGTATAAGCCTCTAAAAATCTGCTATTTTGCACATATTTACCTAAACTTTGGCCGTTCATATTGTACTCATAAATTGTAAAAGTAAAGAAAACATTATGATAAAAACCTTGCAAATGTAATGGAGATTCTAAATGACAAATATTAATTTCACAAACTTGTAAGCGTTATTCAAAAACACGTATCTCCTGGAACAAGTTTATGAAATTTTCGAACACTATTTTTCGTTCAATGTTGTCGCATTAGGCGGTGTGAGGTGCGCGAGAGACGATTCGTGCGGGGTCGGGGCCCTCTGAGACGGGGGAGTTGAAAAAACATCGCAGCTGTGGCTCTGGGATGAAACAACAAGCTTTTCGATCATGCTCGCGATGACGATAGACGGACTGGGAAGGGCCCTCTTAAATCCATTTGAGGTCACCGCAAGATAGTCCTGTTGAGCAGAATTGCAACCATATAGAGTTGAACTGCGAGTGGCCGTACCTAAAAGAAGGGACGCATAAAACCGGTAAAACCGGTGATTTTTGTCACGCATCAAAGGGTCGTAGTAGAGCGAAACTATCATTAGCATTCTCCTGCCCTTATCCCAATTTATTTGTGGTCGGCGCGGCATGTCTTCTTCTTCCATACTTCTCTATTACTCGTCATCTCATCAGACACCTCCTTCCTTGCCATATCATCCTTCACACAGCCCATCCATCGTTTCTTTGGTCTTCCTCTGCTCTTATACCCACATCTTATATCCACATTCGTACTCAACACTTTCCTCACGACATTTTCCTCGTTCCAGCGAAACTAATACAGGGTGTAAACAGACCCTTCACATAGCCGTCAACCAAGCATTCTGTACATCAAACTAAGTAACTTTACGCAAAAATTATTGCTGGGAAACGACTTTTTTTTTTGGGGTGAAAAATCACGTGTTAAGGTAAGACTCGATGGAAAGCACTCAAAGCATTGTGCTGATGGATGGGCTGAATAGTACGGGGGTCGTGGAGGTGTGTAAAGTAAAAATCTTACATTAAAAACAAGTATTAAAAAAAAAAAACTTGTGAAAACGTTGGAACTTTGACCCCCAATATCTCCGTAACTAGAACGTTCCCAGGTATGGTCTAGAACAAAAAAATTATCGCAAAGACGGGGAGAACAAGTGCCTTTCGCATGTGTTAAGGGTCTATTTACACCGTTTATATTGTTTTATTCTTTTTCCAGGCACCAATCTCCTGGGCTTCATAGCCGGTGTGGGCACATCATTCTGCGACAGCTTCCTGACCTTCGCTCTCTGCCGGTTCTTCGTTGGCTTGGCTTTTGATAACTGTTTCACCATGATGTATATTCTTGGTAAGTTACCTATTTTAACAGCCTAGCATAAGAAAAAATATCGTCGTACAGACTGACAGATAACGTGCTGTCAACAACAATACTCGATTTAAGGCCTATTCAAACCTAAGCGGTATTCGCTACCGTCTGCGGTAGAGAAAACCCGTGTACGGTAATATTGCTGTTCACACCAAAACGGATTTCTGTATGCACAAACGGAAGCGAAATCCCCAGTGGGTATAAGTGCATACTTATACCCACAGCGGCAGCGAATACCGCTCACGTCGCTCTAGCTGCGGAACTTGATACTAAATACCTGAGCGAAACCCGCGCGGTATGTACCTCTACCCACAGCGGCAGCGAATACCGCTTAGATTTGAATAGGCCTTAACACTATACAGGGTGTAAACGGACCCTTCACGAAGCTGTCAACCTAGAGTTGTAAAAAACGGTTTTTTTCTGAGATGAAAAAAAAACGTTAAAAAAAAAACATGAAAAAAAACAGTTTTTTTTCTGGAGTAGATTTTTTTTCATGAGTAGGAAAATAAAAATAAGGTAAGGAGGTTATCGTATATGAGTTGATATTATTATTTTTTTTGTTCAATAAGAAAATACCATTTGTTTTTTGTTAAATAGTACATACATGTCTTAACATAATTGGCAACACCAAATGTAAACTACATTTACGGACGGGGATTTCCCTAATCCTCGTTTATTACGTTCATAATAATAGTCACCAATTGATTTAAACATAATTTGACTTGAATAAAAACAAAAAACTCAAATTTAATGTTTTGTTCCACCTTAGTTATAGTGTTTCACTTTTTCTGAAAAAAAAAACCAAATGTAGAACAAAAACAACGGTGGCAAGATTTTTTTCATGTTTTTTCATTTTTCAATTTACTTCTCTACGTCAACCTACCATTCTACATACTGCCGTACTATATCTTTCTAAAACAACATTCCTAACAATTATCATTATTCATTTCAGTGCTAGAATACGTTGGACCAAAATGGCGAACATTCGTCGCCAACATGTCTATTGCGTTATTCTTCACATTGGCTGCATCACTACTACCCTGGATCGCGCTGTGGGCTGACGACTGGCGTATGTTTGCAATGGGCACCAGTCTGCCTTTCGCGCTGGCTATTCTGACGCCGTGGTTGGTTCCTGAGAGCGCAAGGTAATGATATAATTTTGGCGTAGCCAGTACGATTTGATCCAGAAAAAAAAAACATTTATTTCAGGTAACAAAGACCCATGAGGAGCTCGTGGCTAAATAATAACAGCCGCTCGGGTCCATATTTAGGTTAAGCCATGCTTGCCTAGGTTGGTCTGTGGATGGGTGACCACCCATAACATACCGAGTTCCCTCCGTGCCTCGGAAAGCACGTTAAGCCGTTGGTCCCGGCTGTCATTTGTAGATCTTTGACAGTCGTTATAGGTAGTCAGTGGCCCAAAAAGTCTGACAACCAGTCTTACCAAGGGGTATCGTTTTACCTAGTACTAACTGGGTTGTGGAGGTCAGATAGGCAGTCGCTCCATGTTAAATACTGGTATTCAGCTGCATCCGGTTAGACTGGAAGCCGACCCCAACATAGTTGGGAAAAGGCTAGGCAGATGATGAATGTGGAGCCTGGAACCCACGACACGGAATCCTAGTGTGAGCTTCAGGAATTAATGCATTGAATGTAATTTCTTAAACAACAAATTAAACTTAAACTGTTGCGACACAGACCTCCTCTCAGTAAGGCAGAGTGGATCCACCATGAGGACGCCTTGATGGTGGATGTTGCATGTCTTCGAATTTTTAATTCGAGGCCAGGATTCCTCACTATGGTATCTTTTACCATTTTGAAAGCAGTGGTTATGAAATAGATGATACAAAGTAAATTAAAGCAATCTTTTTTCCTTTATTTATTTATATACAAATTAATTACATTTTTAAATATTCTTTAAAAAAAAAAAATATCATCATCTGCCTAGCCTTTTCCCAACTATATTGGGGTCGGCTTCCAGTCTAACCGGATGCAGCTGAATAACAGTATTTTACATGAAGCGATTGCCTATCTGACCTCCACAACCCAGTTAGCACTGGGTAATACGATACCCCTTGGTAAGACTGGTTGTCAGACTTTTTTGGGCCACTGACTACCTAACGACTGTCAAAGATCTACAAATGACAGCCGGGACCAACGGCTTAACGTGCTTTCCGAGGCACGGAGGAAACTCGGTATGTAATGGGCGGTCACCCATCCACAGACCAACCTAGGCAAGCACGGCTTAACCTAAAGATCGACCCGAGCGGCTGTTATTATTTAGCCACGAGCTCCTCAAAAAAAAAAAATATAAAAAACATTTAAAAATATAAAAAATTGTAGCCCACCGGTATCGGGAACAGGGTCCAAGCTACCGGCGGTCAGGGCTCCAGAGAGAGGAACCTCCTAACAATACGAGCCGTGTCCAGAAGTACCGCTGTCTGAATCAAGTCCTTGATCTAGCTGCCTAACGAGAGCCTCCTCAGGTATTGGTCGAGGCTCTTGGCAATTAAGCCATGGGCTGATACAACTACCGGCACAATGATCGCTGAGTCCACATCCCACATGTCGACAACCTCGTGAGCCAAGTCAAGATACTTGATTATTATTCTTATTATTCAGATGGTTGGTGTCTCAAGGCAAGATCGACAAAGCTCTGACGATCATGAAGAAGTTTGAGAGGATCAACAAGACGAAAATCCCTGATAAAGTACTCAGTGATTTCACGGTAAGTTTCGTTTCTTTATGGTAGTTGCGGTACAAAAGAAAATTAGCATTGTTAAGGCTGGCTCCACACGTTGATCCGTAGGTCCCAACGTTCAACGATCTAGAAAATAGCATTGGCTCCAACGTTGGGACGAGCGTTGGGAGTTGGCCGAGACGTATTTATGAAAGGAATCTGCGCCAACGTTCGCGATCCGTCCACTTCTTGGCGCTTTGCTCAGTCCTGAGTCCTGTTCCAACATGCATCGAGAGGGCGAGAATGTCTTCTTCATCCTCGAAATCGCCACCCATATGGACAAACGAAAAAGTTATAGAAATTTTAGAAGTTCAGGCACATTTAATAATATGGAGCAATTTCGATGTCTGTATCGGACATCTTCACCTTGGATCTGACGGGACAGGACTGGTATAATAGCCAACGCGTGGACGCCTCATAAAATTAACCGACCAACAACGTTGGTACGAGCATTGGCAGCGACGTGTGGCGCCGGTGTAAGGTAGCTACTAGCTTAGGCACAATCAATCTATAATGTTCCCTCCAGTAGCGAAGGGTCAATTTTTATAACAGGTAAGCCGGAGTACATTTATCTTTAATGAGATTATATTATTTGTCTATAGAATACTACCTGTGCCATTTTTCAAAGGGAAGCCGGTAGGAATCGAGTTCTATGGAACCTTCGCCACTGGTTCCCTCCCTTCTTCAACCTGCGAAATCAAGCAAAACGCGGAAAAAAGCAAATTAAATCATAGTTTCCTAATAAATTGTCACAAAAATAATTTTCGTTCTATTATTTTATTTCTTCGAAATTGTATTGAAAAACGTCGTTTGATACATATGGGCATTTGTTACTCCAGTTCTCGGATTCATAACAACCTCGCCTGTGGCTCAGGCGTGAAATTCGCCTCGACTGCAATAACAATGTTTCCCCACTTGTATTTAAATGTACTTACCATTTTCCCAGGAATCTTCTCTAAAAACCATCAAAGAATCCGAAGCGGAATGCAGGACCTACTCCGTGTTAGACCTGTTCAAGACCCCCAGGTTGAGACGCAACGCGATCCTCCTCATCGTAATCTGGATGGCCATATCCCTGGTGTTCGATGGGCATGTGAGGAATGTGGGCTCTTTGGGCCTGGATATATTCTTGACCTTCACCATTGCTTCGGCTACAGAGTTGCCTGCTGATACCTTCTTAACTGTGGTTTTGGATAGGTAAGTGCATTTATTTCTTTATTATCTGTGGCCCGCGGTTTCGCCCGCGTGGAGTTCGATAAAAGGGATGTTTCCAGAAAAAATCTAATTAGTCCCGTCAGATAGATTTCCAAAAAATATTGGACACGTTTTTTTTCTTTTTTCACGAAAACTAAATATGAAGACGATACAGTGCGTCGAAAACTCGAGTGACGTCATACTTCAGTACACTTTTTACCGAAAAGCGACGTCACAGGCCCCACTCATGATCTTTGATGCGTTTTATGTTCGTCAATTTTTATTGGTTTGATAAAACAAAAAATACGTATCCAATATTTTTCGATAATATAACTGACGGACTAAATAGAATCATATTTTTTTACACAGGAAACATCCCTATTGTCCCACGGGATCGTACTATCGAGATAAAATCAAAATATTTTATTTCACATAAGCCTAGATGCCCGCACTTATAAAACGTCGACAAAAAGGTGCACGGTTCGGTTTGGTCGTTTCCTATGGAGAAGAACCGGCAAGAAACTCCATGGTACTCTTTTCAAATCATTTGGTATTACAATATTATCATGGATATCACGGCCACACCTTATGGGGTATCTGGGCTATGGACAGTGATGTGTGAACATTTTATTGATTCCATAATCGATGGGGGCCATGTTTATGAGTTTCTGAAGGAGTGTACCAATGAGAAAGTGGAAACTAGGCAGCATTTGTACTTAAGTATGGGGGTATTTTATAGAATTTTGTGTTAAGCACTTAAGTTTATCCTTTACTGCAAATCTCACTGTAAAAATTTGGTTTGCTGTAAGAAAACCCAATTCTGGGTTAAGCTCGCCATTGTACATAAGCTATATTGTTGCAATTTATATGTATATTTTGTTTTTGTGTGCAATAAAGAATATGAATATGAATATGAATTTTATAATTCTATCGGATCGTTTTCTATAAAATCTCAACCATTTATGCAAAGGTGGGTCAGCTAATTGCTATCATTCACTGTACTTAAGTATCATCATTCTTGTAAGAGCCTCATTAAATAGATTTCTTTGTATTACTTCAGATGGGGTCGCAGATGGCTGGCTTGCGGTTCCATGGTGGTCAGCGGTATCTTCAGTCTCTTAGCTACCGCTGTACCTGTTGGTAAGTCTTCAATGAC
Organism: Noctua comes; assembly: GCA_963082995.1. NCBI lineage: Eukaryota > Metazoa > Arthropoda > Insecta > Lepidoptera > Noctuidae > Noctua > Noctua comes. The sequence goes on along the minus strand of OY720295.1, from coordinate 2,659,099 downwards.
ATAACATCACGGCTGTAATCCTCGTAGTGTCAGGCAGAGGTCTACCTAATAGCACATCCACGTTTCGCCAGTTATGTTTAAGTCCCACGTAATAGGGGACGAGCCTATTGCCATCAACCGGGTACGAATACACTCCGTGGCTGCTACTGAGAATTTCCTGATGGAAAAACCCAATAACATTTTGCCCGACCCGGGAATCGAACCCAGGTTCTCATGCTCAGTAGTCGCGCTTGCGACCATTTGACGAACGAGGCAAATAAATAAACTAAATATTTGCAAAAAAAGGGTCTAATTTAACACTAAAACGAAATACCTACAGCCCTGCATAGAGATATACAGCGACAACATTAAGACACTAAAGGATGATTTCCACCAAACGGCTCACATTGCATCGGATCAGAAAGGTTACGAACGGATACGGCGACAGTCGTTTGCGTCAGGCAGGATGTCGACGCATACGATCGGCCCCGTCCCGTCACTGGCGAACGTATCCGTTTTTGCGCCTAGTCAAATAGTATAATTCCTGCCGTGTTGACAGTCGAAAGAATCCGATCATATATGCGAACGGAGCCGATCACGCGTCGCAGCATACTTTCGGCTACAACACGTGTCGCGGAAGATACCGGCGGTCAAGCTACTGTGCGCGGATTGGTAATATAGACTTAAAATACTGTGTACACGATTTAATATCGTTTAAAGATTGTAAAATCCGTTCCGATCCGATACGATGCGCGCTGTTTGGTGGAAATCATCCTTCAGGCGTCAAAGTACTCCTCCACATCTCTGTCATCCGGGAACGTGCTCAGAAGACTGGCAGCATTGCCACGTTGAATGACAAAGCTAATTGTTTGGCCAAAGAGAATATTTATCAAAACATCCATTTATTTCTCTCCAGGTGGACCCTCAGCTTCTCTAGCCATCCTCGGCCGCTTCGCCGTGAACATATCATACAACATAGGGCTCCAGTACGCGGCTGAGCTGCTCCCCACCGTGGTCAGGGCGCAGGGCGTCGCCTTGATACATATCATGGGATATGTCGCTTCGATTGTGGCACCTTTTGTTGTTTATTTGGTAAGTTCTCTTTAATATCTAATTGTCTTATTTTGTGTAGTATCTTACTAATTAGGTAGACTGTTATTTTTTAAATAAGGTCCACCCAAAATCTACAAAATTTCCTTTAAAACGGGTTATTTTAGAAGCGACTAACTTATACTGATCTCTCAGACTCTGTTACTTTATGACGGATCTCTAAACTGTCTGTTTAAGTCCCTTGTAATAGGGACGAGCCTATTTCCATCAAGCAGGCACGAGTCCAGACTCCAAGCTGCTCCGAGAGCAACGTAAGCAACGTCTGATAATAAAATTGATTATCCTTTCCAGGCTAACGTATCCCAAGACCTGCCCCTCCTAATTTTGGGCGTGCTCGGAATAGCTGGAGGTCTACTGTGCCTCTTCCTGCCAGAGACGATGGACACGGAGATGCCTCAGACCCTTCAGGATGGAGAGAACTTTGGAATGGACCAGACGTTCTGGGACAATCCTTGTTTCCCCAGGTAGGCAATGGAATTTTTTAGAGGTTTTTTTTTCATATCAGGGTACTCTGTCCTACTGCTGGGCAAAGGCCTCCTTCATGGCTTTCCAATTTTGTTTTTAAAGGTTAATCCTGGAAAAAGAATCAGTGATGGCTTAGTGATTATCTCTGACTGAAGAGTCTTCGTCGACAATGGCACACAAGAAATCCATGGGCTTAGCTTTATCACAGTATAACATAAGTTCTGTGCGCTAATTTTAGACATCCACGCGGGTGGAGCCAAGGGAAGAAGCTTCTGTACTATATTTCCTAGTATCTAATATTGCATTGTAGCCAGTCTTCAGGACGGAAAGTTGGGTTATGCAGGGCACTAGCCAGGTCAGGATTTTGTAACTCGCTGTCTCACCAAAACACACTCCTAATTACAGAAAAAAACCCGACCAAGAAGAAGACACCACCCACCCCGGCAGATACACCAAGAGAGCATCAGTAGCAACCGCCAACGAGCCGCAAGAGTTCGTCAGAGCAGTCCCAAGCGCCATAGGCTCCAGAGCTTCCATCAGGGCTTCCATAAGAGCCTCTACTAGGGCCTCAGCCAGGAGACGCGAGCTCAGCAAGGACAGGAATGTTGTATAAGCAGTTGAGAAAACGATGTAGCTTTTAGCCAAAAAAATTGTACAAAATTCGGGTTGGTGAAAACCCTGTGCCAAGACTGGGTTAGCTGTTTGTGGTTTTTGGAAACGATTTCGTATGATCTCAAATTGATATTTGGTGGGTCCTATATTTTTTCGAAAGGTGTTTTAGTCAATTTATCTGCTGCCAAATCTTGTGTGAGTTTTTGTGATTGGTTGATTAAAATTGAAACAAATTCATGTAAACTACAGTACGATTCCGAAAACGACCGAAACATTAATGCGCAGCTTGAGTAAGCGGCAGATCTCAGCAACACGATTCGTTCCTATAAAAATGCTTGCGTAGTTGGCGACTGTCGCCATCTTCATAGAGTAACATAGAAACTAGTGGTACCACTGCTGTCTGTCGCAGCTGTTGGTTGGTTTTAGCTTTGCAGCTGCGGATTGCAGTTGCGTTCGCCTTCGGAATTGTAGTTTTAGGTTTGACAGCAGATTCATTGAATAGGCTTTTTGAAATTGAGGGTTAGAGATGGCACTTACGACAGACAGAAATGAAAGAAAGAGAGAGAAATAAACGTTGTCTCTTTCTATCATAGCTTTAAGTGCCAAACTTGAAAAATATAAATTGTCCTGTAAAGGCATTTTTATGAAAGGCATGGAAGGATAAAAAAATAGGACTACTAAGAATAGAAATGCAAAAGCATTTGTGATTTGCCCTAGGAGTGAAAAGAATCGTACAAGTGCTACAAGGATATTTTGGCGCTCGAATGACGTTGACAGTTGACAGCTGTTTGCAAACATTTGTGAAAAAACTAAATGGCGGTGTTAGTTCCAATTTTGGCCGCAAGCCAAAAGATCCTTTAACAACTATAAAGAATTTGTGTCTTAGAAAAAGTACTAAAAATTGGCATTTATTAGGCATGTCTTAATAAACTGTTTAGGAATATTGGATCTGATTTTTCCTTTTTTTGTTGCTCAATTCAAGATATTTTTTTTATTATTTAAAAAGCTATTTATTTTTATTTAAAAGCGAAGTACAAAGAATACTTATTTTTTTTAATTTGCAACTATTTCAAACAAAATTTGTATTTTTTTTAATTATTTGTTGATTTTACAATGTCAACAGAATCTGCGCATATATTTTAAAATTATGTTTTTTATTATTTTTTGTCATGTCAGACAAATTAGACTAAATTCTAATATGTTTAATTCAATACCTATAATTCTTCAGCTGTTATAAAAACGCTCTCTTTTTATATGAAAATAATTTCTAATTATTTTTCCTGGCATATAATAATAAGTATGTATTTCCCCTGTCACCCCGGGGAAATGATTTACATTAATTTAATTTATAATTATTTTTGTACATAAATTCTTGCCTAATTTAATTTAAAATGTGATAGTTACCAATGTTAATCTATTTTAAGTACATTTGTCGTGTTTTGGGGTAAGTCTTAGAGTTTAAAATTAGTCTGAAATAATTATGACTAAAAATAATTATTGAATTCAAATGAATTTTTTTTTTTTTGACAACTACTGTTCCGTCACAGTTATTGTACCTCTTGACTTCGCTGTCAAAATGTCAGTGACATATATTTGTTGCTTTTATATAGCAGTTGTCTGTGGTAAAATAATTATGAAAAGATTGTGGCAGCCATTTCTTTTTTCTCCACGGCCAGTAATTTAATACAAAACGACTTTTCAACGATTAATCCATTTTTTATATAAACTTATATAAAAAATGGATATATATGTATATATATATACTTTATATTTATTTATCACTAGCTGTTACCCGCGACCTGAAGTTATTATAAAAATATTACCCCTATTTTAATCGAATTTTGTTAACAATTTCAAGGGTTTTATGTTTTTTGCATGAAAGCCTAATTAAAAGTAGTGTCTAAAATCTGGCTGAAAAATTTGTTACTCCTTATAGCATCAGCTATCTACCAGTAAAAGTCCCGTCAAAACTCGGTTTCCCTGCCGTTTCGAAGATAAACCGGACAAACAGACGGACACAAAGAGAAAAAAAAAATATTTTTTTTGCTTAACCTAAGTACCGCGCATTCTGTAAAAAACTGTTAATTGAAATTACAAAAAGACACTTCAATTTTATTTAATTTTATAAATTCAGACTAAGTTTTTAGCTAAGACGTCCCTGTAGGTTTAAACCTATAACGTATAGTAAAAGTAAGTTATTGAACTTAAGTTTTACTATAAATTAAGTGTAAATATTATCAATATAAGTATGTATTTTTCTTTTTAAGTTATTTTGTTTTATGTTGATTGATTTTCAAGTCACTTTCAAAAAGTATTGCACTCAATTTTAAAAGTAAATCATGAATACTCGGACCAGCATAAATATCAAGAATCTCTCATCGGATCTCTTTTATTATTTTTTCTAAACATAATAATAGTAGATAATACTATACAAAAAAATAACAGAAAAAAAAATCAAAGAATCAAAAGTTTATTTTTTTTTCTTAAATGAAACCTTTAAAAAATACTCATAAACAAGTACAAAAAAAAGTAAAAACTTGTTTTTAAAAAAGTTAAAAAAATAATTAAATAAATTTATTAAAATCCACAAGTGACTTGAAATAAATTAGCACATTTTATTTCAATATTATAAATTAAAATATTGTTTGTGACAATTTTACCAGTATTTCGACATTTTGTTGCTGCCATTACTGTACGGTGCAAAAAAAATGTAAAAATAGTGAAAATTCTGTGATAAAAAGGACAATAAGTAAAAATAAACAATATTCAAGCTTATTTTATGTTATTTTATTTAGTCTGAAAGCCTTTCATCTGGGCATGCTTTGCGATGCCATCTTGGAAATATCTGAAATAGACTCAGAACCCAAGTCGGGAGTAGCAAAGACAATCTCTTCAGATGGGGGTTCATGGACGACTCAGATCTCAAATGTGTTGCGGCGTATCTCCATAGACAATGGCCCACCTTCCATTTTGCGCTGCATGCCGTGACACCTGCGCATTTGACGATCTTACGACTGCATCAGCGAGCGGAGTTCGTAATGAGTTCGTATAGCTGAATTTTGGGCCAAATATAATTCATGAAAATTTGCCATAGACACGCTAAGAAAAAGATTTAATCAAAAGCTAAAATTTGTTCTGTTGGCCCTGAGGTCCATTTGCTTTTCAAGCTTGAGGCTATGGATTTGATTTGAATATCATGCCGAGGAATAAAGAAAATGTGAGGAAAGTTTTGAGTATGAATGTGGATAAAACAGAAGGGGAAGAGCAAAGAAACGATGGATGGACTGTGTTAAAGATAATATGCCTGTAATTAAATAAGATGGCGACTATTAGAGCAATGGAAGGGCATCTCTTAGTTGCCACGGCTTAAATAAGCGGTGAAATAAAAAAAATAAAAAAAAATGCAAATGCATTATTATTTTTTATCTCTGAATTTTCTTTTTTTGTCTTTACACTTTTAACATGCAAGTCTTCGTCGTGCTACATCGTCCTCTGGTATGTGAGAAAAATGTAGCATACGCATCAGCCGAAATGGATGTGATGGGTTCCTGCTACCCTGGGGAGACCGTTGAGGGTCTTACGAATTAAGATGAGGTTCACAATAGCTCTGTGCAGACAGCAGTAAAGATATGTGCAGCGCATGTACCTTAGACTGCCTGCACTCGTTGACCTTCCAGTTGCCGTTCCTGATGATGATGATGATGGTGTTGGATGACGATGAATCTAATGGCTGAATCAAAGTTCACTCGAGGTGCCAGTGGCGAAGGTTCCATACAACTCGATTCCTACCATCTTCCCTTTGAAAAATTGCAGTCAGTACTATAGACAAATAATATAATCAATCAAACAATTTTTTTTTGTTTTTTTCGTCATGGGTTCGTCATGGTTCATGGTTTTCGGGGTCACTGATAACGAAAATAAGATCAAATAAACATGGAAAAAAATGTATTATTTCTCATTTTTTTTCTTCGGCTTCCCCTGACTCAATTTTCACCCTTCGCCACTGCGAGGTGCGCATTGGTCGGAGGTAGGACACCCCCACCAAGGTTTTGTAACAATATTCTGATTTAAAAGAGTGTCCATGGAGTTACTTGCCCGTTCTTCTCCATGGAGATCTACGCTTTGGAATTGGCAACTACAGTACTTTCACAGTTTTATTATGCCTTGTGACTGGGACGGTAGCTTCATTTTATTGTAGTCTTTGTTTCGACAATTCAAAAGTGCCTGAACTGGGCTGCTTGAAATAAATGCTTTGATTTTGATTTTGAAGAAGTAGACCCGCTGCAATATCCCCAAATAAATTGGATTATAGCCCATTCCCTCTCATAGAGAGGAGGCCGTGTCCCAGCAGTGGGAACATTATAGGCTGATTATGCTTATGCTATGCTATGCAGGTGCATGATGATGGGTGACACGTCAATGACGCAATACTCCATGCAGTCTCAAAAGATCGACGCCAAAAGATACACGTGTTTGAGCTAATATCTTCAAACATACAATTAACTGTATAAGACTCTATAGAAACATTCGCGCATCTCATGCACATGATATCACCCATTTAGATAGTAATTAGTTTAACTGATAACGGCATGGTAACAGACTGAAGATTTTTTTAGGGTTCCCTATCTCTGTCGGCTATAACGGAACCCTTGTAGGATCACTTTGTTGTCCGTCTGTCTGTCTGTCCGTCTTTCTGTCCGTCTGTTCGTCCGTCTGTCTGTCCTTTTGTCTTTCCGACTGTCTGTCTGTCCATCTGTCCGTCTGTATGTCCGTCTGTCTGTCCGTATGTATGTCCGTCTGTCTGTCCGTCTGTCTGTCAGTCTGTCTGTCAGTCTGTCTGTCTGTCAGTCTGTCTGTCCATCTGTCTTTTCTGTCCGTCCGACCGTCTGTCCGTCTATCGCTCTGTCTGTCTGACTGTCTGTCCGTCTGTCTGTCCGTCTGTCTGTCAGTCTGTCTGTCAGTCTGTCTGTCTGTCAGTCTGTCTGTCCATCTGTCTTTTCTGTCCGTCCGACCGTCTGTCCGTCTATCGCTCTGTCTGTCTGACTGTCTGTCCGTCTGTCTGTCCGTCTGTCTGTCCGTCTGTCTGTCAGTCTGTCTGTCCGTCTGTCTGTCAGTCTGTCTGTCAGTCTGTCTGTCTGTCTGTCCGTCTGTCCTTTCTGTCCGTCCGACCGTCTGTCCGTCTATCGCTCTGTCTGTCTGACTGTCTGTCCGTCAGTCTGTCCGTCTGTCTGTCTGTCAGTCTGTCTGTCAGTCTGTCTGTCAGTCTGTCTGTCTGTCTGTCCGTCCGACCGTCTGTCCGTCTATCGCTCTGTCTGTCTGACTGTCTGTCCGTCTGTCTGTCCGTCTGTCTCTCAGTCTGTCTGTCAGTCTGTCTGTCAGTCTGTCTGTCAGTCTGTCTGTCTGTCTGTCCGTCCGACCGTCTGTCCGTCTATCGCTCTGTCTGTCTGACTGTCTGTCCGTCTGTCTGTCCGTCTGTCTGTCAGTCTGTCTGTCAGTCTGTCTGTCAGTCTGTCTGTCTGTCTGTCCGTCCGACCGTCTGTCCGTCTATCGCTCTGTCTGTCTGACTGTCTGTCCGTCTGTCTGTCCGTCTGTCTGCCCGTCTGTCTGCCCGTCTGTCTGTCCGTCTGTCTGTCCGTCTGTCAAGACCCTTTATCTCAAGAACGGGTGAAGGTATCAAGAAATATTAATACTCAGATCTTCTACCCCTTGGAGCAGTGACAAAATCAAAGTAAGTTTGTTTATGCGATCAAAAGATATGATCTTTTGTCTCATATTTTGCGAGTTCACAAGAGAATTAAAACATAGGGTACTATTTGAAATATGCATTACATCGACAACAATGAACAAAGAAACAACCAAATTGGCGTTTAAAGGATGCCCGCAGGTCACACTATTACGCCACAATATGAATTCGTAGAATATGAAGTTATTCATAAACGAAAAAAAAAATATACCAAAGGAAATAAAAAAAAAAAAGTCTCGTGCGGCTAAATTTTTTTTAACTTTCTTGTCCGCTCAATAATGTATTAGTAACTAGCACTTCGCTTGCGACTTCGTCCGCACAAATTGTGATAGCTCGGCTAATATGCGTGATATAAATATAAATAGCCTCTAACACTCACGAATAATGTAGCTTTCTACCAGTGAAACAATTTTTAAAATTGGTTCATTACTTCCGGAGATTACCCCCTACATACAAACAAATTTTACCTCTTTATAATATTAGTATAGATAAGTATAGTACGACAGGTCTAAACACGATAAATATAGGGTACGAGTAGAGGATGAAAATTTTTATGGCAGTTCGTCGTTTCAGTCCATGGGATCAAGTTACAAATGGTAACCATGGCGACTGACTCCAAACACCTTAACCATCTCGTCAGCACGCGTAGCAACTATCTATATCTGTGATGACCACCGGCACCGTAGAAACGGGTTTTGTCCACGGAATAATCGACATAATAACAGATTGTGGAAAGAAATCTGTCATTTTGTCGATTTTTTCGTTGAACCGATTTCTACGGTGGTCATGCTAAGCGTGCAGGAGTTATTATTATTATATCTGGTCGTCGCCTAAAAATAAACAATGACTCAAAAACATCATGTTCAAAGATCAATTAGAATACAGAAGTGTCAAATTCTCTCTAGACTTTTACGAAGTAAGTTGGAGTCGTGCGGCTTCCAACCTAAATTAATGCAACTGAATACATTAACAAGCAGTGACTGTCTTTATGACCCCGTTACTGTATAACACGATAGCCTTTGGTCTTCCTCAACTCTTATACCCATCCACATTCATACTCAAACCGTTCCTCATTCCTCCGCATACCACGACAACCGATTACCACACAGTTTTTCAGTCACCGGCGCCACTTTCAGACTTCCTCTTTTGTAAGTACTTGTTTCTTATTTTATCCAGTCACGTAACACCACACATCCCCCTTAGCATTCTCATCTCAGCCACATTCAAATGCCTTTCATTCATGCCTTTTGTGGCTCGACATTCCGATCCATACAAGACAGCACTTCTAACCGTTGTTTTATAATGATGTAAAATTATTAATTTGCACGTTGAGCTTGTTTAATTTATAATAGGCTCGCCCTGGCGAAATGTGGGTGTATTACTTTTTCTTTATTTATTTTCTTACATATAGTTTACATTTTTATACAAAAATATTTCTATACAAAAAAAAAAAAATTAAAAATATAAAAAATAGATGGCCCATCGGCATCAGGAACAAGGTCCAGGCTGCCGGTGGTCAGGGCTCCAGAGAGAGGAACCGCCTCACTATACGTGCCGTGTCCAGGAGTACTGCTTTCTGAATCAAGCCCTTGACCCAGCCGCGCAATGAGAGCCTCCTACGGTGTGGGTCGAGGCTCTCTGCTATTAGTCCATTAACCGTAACGACTATCGGTACAATGATTATTATTGAGTTGTTACAATAACACGGCATACGGCACGTGGCGGACGGGCTGTGGCGCGGGCGCCCTGCCTACCCACTGTAGCACGGTACCATAGTAATAGGACACAACGGCGTCACGCGGCTATAACAGCTGATAGGTCACAGGTATTATTGTGATTAAACTGAATGAGTATAAAAAAAATCTTTGGGAAAGTTGTTTGTTATCATGGGTACAATCACGTGTTTAAGTAACGGTCACTAATTATTATCAGTCACCCTATTTAACATTATTTTTAGTATATGCGAAACCTAAATATAGCTTGGTCAGAATAAGTAACTGAATCGATTCCAATCATTTTTAAACCATGTTATATTTTTAAACTATCATGGTCACTAACATTGCTATTAATACTAACGGGATATTTACCATGTTTACTGTTTTCTATGTTTCCCGTTATCATGGTGGTTGCAACAGCGCCGAAATATCGGGAACTCATAGAAAACAGTAAACATGGTAAATATTCCGTTAGTATTAATAGTAATGTTATATTTTGTCCCAAAAATATTTAAAAAAAGTAACAAGTTGGACACCAGCGACATTAAGTATCTATCGCAATAATTTAGGTACCTAATGCCAAATTATTATTATCAATGAGCTCAAGACGACGCTGTAGGGGCGCGCGCTGCGTGGTGACCACGTTTTTGTGCGGACAACTAGGTAACAGAACAAGCTTATAACTTTGTGATTTTTCATGATACAGTTTTGAAATTTTGAACATAGATTCTTTACATAAAAATACTAGACACGTGTTTCAGGTTTCGCATATATACTAAAACTAATGTTGTATATTATTAGGTACCTTGCGTGCCTAACCCATCGGGCATTACAAGCGTGTTATATGTTATTTAATTTGACTATGCTCTGCTCATGCAGTCCTTTGAAGTGTAGCGCTGTTGTTCCCGCTAATAACGCCTGATTGAAAGTAACACTTCGAGTTCAAATAGCCACAGATTAGTTGGGAGAGACGATACTGACAACTAAAGATTGATGTTACAAAACGTTATGACACTATTCAGCCTACACAGCAGAATAGTGTCAGAACGTTACATATCTAAAATGAATGCTGCCAGAGTAATAACGTCCTACTGCAAAAATCAAACAAAATTATGTCGTAGGCTCTTCTAGCAAACTTATTTTATTTGAGAAATTATCTATGTCGGATCCAGTCATTAGTACGGACCTAAAATGAATCGCAAGCGCGCCAGTGGTGACATCACGAGATCTACTGACAAGTCTATCCACACCACAGCGTGCTTTTACAGAGCTCTGATGAATGTTTACGGCTCGAGGCGAGGACGACAGTGAATGTCTGATCGCAGCGGAGTTAAGACGTCCTGGAACTGTACCCGATTCATTGTGCCCCGTGTTGTGTTAAGTTGTAATCTCAAGTAATTCGTTAGTTTTGCTAGAAACAGTGTATCGCACCCAGTGTGTTTTCATAGCGCGAAACCCATCGTCTGCCCACATGATGTAAGCCTTAGGGCTCAAACACAAAAACATGTTACGACGACGCAACGTGCCACCGCACGGCAACGTGACGTTTCACGTTGCGTCACGTTGGCGTGACGTGGAAATCCACGTCGAGCAACGTAAATAATCACGTTACGACAACGCAACGTGCCACGCGGCAACCACGCACCGTTGCGTCGTCGTAACGTGTTTTTGTTTTTGAGCCCTAACGGAATAAATCCTGACATATCCGACATGTATACTGGACTGTCTGCAACACAGTCGCATCTTAGTCTTTGCAACACGCGAATCAATGAAACAGCTTCAGTAATTAAGACACTTGTGGTCCCTTAGTAACCATGACTTTGCGTGCAGCTAGACGTTGCATGAACGTGGTTTAACGAATACTTTTATGGTTATGTTTATTTTTAGATACCGCTGAAAATTATTGAGGTCAAATTCATCAATGGGAATCCTTAGATTGACACAGTTTATTTGCCAAGCCTTTTGGCCGCAGGGAGTGGTGTTCCGTTCCACAGCCAAGTGCCACATGAACGCACAGTGACATAGTGCACAAGTGAAGTCTTACTAACGTAGTTTTAAGGTACTTTTTACTAACACAATTTATATTTTCCGTATGGTGTCGGACGTAAAAGAATAGCACCATCCCATATCTTCCCGTGGGTGTCGTAAGAGGCGACTAAGGGACTTACCAGAGAATGGGCAGCAGCGTTCTCTGCGGTTTCTAACAACCGTACTGCGATCGCCAACCCGCCTGCCAAGCGTGGCGATTATGGCAAAACCCCCCCAATGATGAGCGCAACTAAGAAATGGCCCCTAGTACCCGGCAGCCCGTCTACCCTCGACTATGGTAGCGGTCGAGGTTACGGCGTGGCAAGGGGTGCGAAGAATCTCCGGACGGGATCAGGCTGCCTATACCGACGACTTGACCTGGCAACATATAACACGCGTACACTCCGGACCGACGAGAAGATAACGGAACTCGAAGAGGAATTGAGCAGGCTGCGATGGAGTATTGTGGGATTATCTGAAGTCCGAAGAGAGGGGGAGGATACGATAATCCTGAAATCCGGCAACCTGCTCTATTTCCGAGAGGGTGACCGGCAGTCCCAGGGTGGTGTTGGGTTTATCGTCCACAAGTCCCTCGTGAATAACGTGGTGAAGATCGAGAGTGTGTCGACCAGGGTGGCGTACCTTATACTCAGAATATCCTCAAGATATTCACTGAAGGTCATACAGGTGTACGCCCCGACCTCGGCACACCCCGACGACGAAGTGGAGACCATGTATGAGGATATTTCTAAAGCCCTGCATGGTCTCAAAACTCACTTCACCGTTGTCATGGAGGACTTCAACGCGAAACTGGGCAAACGAGACGGGGATGAGCTGCAGGTGGGGCAATTTGGGGTTGGACGTCGGAACCACCGGGGTCACCAACTGGCTAGTTTTATGGAGAAGGAGGGCCTCTATATGATGAACTCCTTCTTCAGAAAGCGTGAGCACAGGAAGTGGACCTGGCAGAGTCCCGATGGTGCAACTAAAAATGAGATTGACTTCATCATGTCAACCAAGAAGCAAATGTTCAATGATGTCTCTGTGATCAATTCGGTGAAAACCGGGAGCGATCACCGCATGGTAAGAGGCACATTGAACATCAATATAAAGCTTGAAAGGTCTCGACTGATGAAGTCTACGCTCCGTCCAGCACAAATCCAGATCCAAAACCCCGAGAGCTTTCAGCTTGAACTCCAGAATCGTTTCGAGTGCCTAGGAAGCTCAGTGGACGAATGCAACGATGGGTTCGTGGAAACTGTCCATACGACTGGGTCTAAGTTCTTCAAGACACGTCGTGCACAGAAGAACAAAAAACTCTCTGATCATACTCTCGAGCTCATGAAGGAGCGGCGCGAGATGATCCTGCAGTCTTCAGACGAGGCGTGGAAGTACCGGCAGCTCAATAGACGGATCTCTAAATCCTTGAAACGCGACCTCCGCCGCTTTAATACCGAGCGTATTAAAGACGCTATTGAGCGGAACAAAGGCTCCAAGGTATTTTCAAGAGATCTGGCTATTGGGCAGAGCCAGCTCACGAAACTGAAGACCGACGATGGCAGGATCGTATCCGCCAAACCGGAGCTGCTGAGGGAGATCGAGAGTTTTTATGGGCAGTTGTACACTTCAACTAGCAAACCCGTTGCAAATCTAGCTAACGACCCAAGAGCTAGACTGACTCGACACTATACCGAAGACATTCCGGATGTCAGCCTGTACGAGATTAGGATGGCTCTGAAACAGCTTAAAAACAACAAGGCACCGGGTGATGACGGAATTACGGCCGAACTCCTGAAGGCAGGTGGAAAACCGGTACTTAAGGCCCTTCAGAAGCTGTTTAATTCCGTCATACTCGAGGGGAAAACGCCGCAGGCGTGGTGCAGGGGTGTGGTGGTACTCTTCTTCAAAAAGGGCGACAATGCCCGGCTGAAGAACTATAGGCCCATCTCACTTCTAAGCCATGTCTACAAGCTGTTTTCAAGAGTCATCACGAATCGTCTCGCGCGCAGGTTTGACGATTTTCAGCCTCCCGAACAAGCCGGATTCCGAAAAGGCTTTAGCACCGTAGACCACATACATACGCTGCGCCAGGTTATACAGAAGACCGAAGAGTATAACCTGCCTCTCTGCTTGGCGTTTGTGGACTACGAGAAAGCCTTCGATTCGATCGAGACTTGGGCTGTACTGCAGTCTCTCCAACGGTGCCAAATCGACTATCGGTACATCGAGGTGCTGAAGAGTTTGTACAAAAACGCCACCATGTCAGTCCGACTTCAGGACCAGACCTCGGAACCTATCCTTCTGCAGCGAGGTGTGAGACAGGGAGACGTCATATCTCCGAAACTGTTCACCGCTGCACTGGAGGATGTCTTCAAGGTTCTGGACTGGAGAGGGCTAGGCATCAACGTCAATGGCGAGTACATCTCTCACCTTCGGTTTGCCGACGATATAGTGGTCATGGCTGAGACCATGGAGGACCTCAGTACAATGCTCGATGACCTCAGTAGAGCTTCCGAAAGAGTGGGTCTTAAAATGAACATGGACAAAACCAAAGTCATGTTGAATGTAACACCCACTCCTATCAGGATCGGAGACTCTACACTCGAAGTTGTAGACGATTATGTCTACCTGGGACAAACGGTCCAGTTAGGTAGGTCTAACTTCGAGAAAGAGGTCAATCGTCGAATCCGACTCGGCTGGGCAGCGTTCGGGAAGCTGCGTGGTATCTTCTCGTCCAACTTACCGCAGTGTCTCAAGACGAAAGTCTATGACCAGTGTGTGTTGCCAGTGATTACATACGGGACCGAAACGTGGTCGCTCACAATGGGCCTCATCAGAAGGCTGAAAGTCACCCAAAGGGCAATGGAGAGGGCTATGCTCGGAGTTTCCTTGCGTGATCAAATCAGAAATGAGGAGATCCGCAAGAGAACCAAGGTTACCGACGTAGCCCGAAGAATAGCCAAACTTAAGTGGCAGTGGGCAGGGCACATTGCTCGCAGAACGGATGGCCGATGGGGCCGAAAAGTTCTGGAGTGGCGACCGCGAACCGGAAGACGCTGCGTTGGAAGGCCTCCCACTAGGTGGACCGATGACCTTGTAAAGGTTGCAGGGATCCGCTGGATGCGAGACGCACGGGACCGGTCAATGTGGCGACACTTGGGGGAGGCCTATGTCCAGCAGTGGACGTCTTTCGGCTGAAATGATGATGATGATGATTTATATTTTATCTTGTAGGGTGTAAATAGACCCTTAACATAGCCAAAAGGCAGTTGTTCTCCCCGTCTTTGCGATCATTTTTTTGTTCTAGGCCTTACCTAGGAACCTTCTAGTTACGGAGATATTGGGGGTCAAAGTAACAACTTTTTTTTTAAATACATGGTTTTAATGAAAGATTTTTACTTAACACACCTCCACGAGCCCCGTACTATTCAATCCATCCAGCAGCACAATGCTTTGAGTGCTTTCCATCGAGTCATACCTTAAAACGTGATTTTTCACCCCAAAAAAAAAGTCGTTTCCCAGCAATAATTTTTGCGTAAAGTTACTTAGTTTGATGTACAGAATGTTTGGTTGACGGCTATGTGAAGGGTCTGTTTACAACCTGTATGTGTAATAGTCTGTAAGGTACATATTATCTACGGGCAAAAGTACCCTGGAAATAAATGAACGTTGTTGTTTTTCCCAATTATGTTGGGGTCGGCTTCCAGTCTAACCGGATGCAGCTGAATACCAGTATTTTACATGGAGCGACTGCCTATGTGACCTCCACAACCCAGTTATTACTGGGTAATACGATACCCCTTGGTAAGACTGGTTGTCAGACTTTCAGGCCACTGACTACCTGTAACGACTGGCAAAGACCTACAAATGACAACCGGGACCAACGGCTTAACGTGCTTTCCGAGGCACGGAGGAAACTCGGTAGGTACAGTCAGCAACAAAAGTCGATGAACAGATACTAATTTACAAAACACCTGAACACTGAAACGGACCATAAATCACTTACCAGAATAGAGTACAAAATAAGGTTATCATTTCAATGTTACAAAAACCCTAAGCATTAATATGTTATAAGTCGCTAAACATCATTACAGCATAAGTCGCTAACTATCATTTTGCCGTAAGTCGCTAAACATGTTATGCGCTAGTTTTTTAACTTGATAATGCATGAGTTGTTAAATACAAGATACTGCAGAATAAACCATAAACTTTTTAAGATCGTTCGGATTTATTTCACAATTAAACATTTGTGATCATGCGATTGTTTAGGTATATGCTGCTATTTTATAGTAAGCCTACAAATTGGTGATGTTAGTTTGAGTTGATTATTTCGTGGTTATTTTTTTTTAAACCACCCAGAAGTAGGAGCCCCGCAAAGCGGGGCTCCGTCGATGTAACTTCCGGAATCACTTGACCTTGACCTCAAAGTCACTTGAACTTGACCCTTATGTCATTTGACCTTGACCTCAAGGACACCATGAATATTGACCTATAACTGCTCCTGAGAATCATGGATTTTGGTTTTCGGAATTTCAACCTTGATCTCAAGATCAAGGACCATGAGGAAAAGGTCAGTGACCTTAAGAGAATCGCGGATTTTTACTTTAGGAACAACTTCAGGAGAATAGCTTATTTTGACCTTCAGAAATTTGACCTTGACTTCAAGGTCAATGAACATGAGATCAAGGTCAATGACCATGAGGTCAAGTTAAGTGATAATGGCGGAGTTCGACTTTTGGAATTTTGACCTTGACCTCTAAGTCAATGACCTTGAGGTGTATCCCCACCCTACTACTGCTACATCCCATCGGGTCCCGAAAGCTTGATTAGGCGTTGGATTTTGGTGAAATTTTTCTGTCTTTTTTTCATAGTGCCCCGTTTCGTATCCACTTACCGCAAACGGGATAAAAGAACTAGCAATGTTGGAAACTAACAATGCTCAGCGACTTCTGTATTTATTACAGATCACACAATTTTGTCGGTAGTAATGTATAGCAATTAATGGTTTAACTGAGTTCAGCGACTTTTGTAGTTCAATTATGACAAGTTGTTTTGTAATTTACTTTAGTCAGTAACTTATGATAAAAAATAATGATTAGGAAATATTGGAAACAAATTATGTTCAACGACTTCTGTTGCTGACTGTACGTAATGGGTGGTCACTGGTCACTCATCTATGGACCGTACATCTACCGACCGGATTATTAATCCTCGAGCTCATCTCACACAGTATTCATCCTTTGGATCCTTCCTAACCTCACGAATGGTGCACAATAGTTGACGGCACGCAGTGGCTGAGCAATTGGCTGCTGCGCTGCGTGTCGTGGGTTCGATTAACGCACGGAACAAATATTTCTATGATCTACAGGTAGTTGCTCCGGGTCTGGCTGTTTGTGTATGTGAGTTAAACGCACCCACGATACAGGAGAAATTTCTAGTGTGGGGCAAGGTTTTTTTTTAAAAACAAAAAACAAGCATGGTATTTGACAACCCATCTGAACGCTACGCTCGCGGTTTGCCATCGGCGCATGAAGTATAGTATTTTGCGATTCTAAGTTTCAGATCACATTGGAAATACATAACATATGGAACTAAACATCACGCATGTAATCCCCGAAAATTACAGGCTTGATGTTATATTATGTTATGTAGGTGTAACGCTACAAGGTATTGCCTGACTTTCGGTCTGTGGATGGGTGACCCATGCACGAATCAACCTAGGCAAGCGCAGCTTAACCTGAAGGTCGACCGACTTGATCGAGCGGTTGTTATTAGTTAGCCACGAGCTCCTCAAAAAATAAAGCAGAAAGAAAAAAAAACTAGGTTTACCCGGACTTAACTAAACAAAAAAGCGCGGCAATTAGTTACCACCAAAAACACAGAACTAGTAAAATCCTACATTTACTTAAAACAAACCAACGGTCATGTCAGAAACAATTAATATATCGCTAAACGTTCGAAACGGTTTCATTCAGGCATTCAGCGCGATCGCCTTTGCACGTTACCACACGTCATCTTTTTCTGTGTAATATTTTTAGTCTGTGTGATTGCGTCTTTGGCGGGAACGACGAAAACAAGTTGGTGAGTCATAATTATTGGAAATTATTTATTGTTTTCTTTTTAACTAGATGTGCTTTTGTAGATTATTTTGATCTTTTTAGGGTCCAGTAGACAAATTGTAACAAACTGATTCCGTGTAATTTCATCATGTTGAATTATTTTTAATTTTGTGTAAATTGTGACTGGTAGGTTTTGTGTTATTGGAATTTTCCATCAGGAATTACTCAGTAGCAGCCACAGTCTAGATTTGTGCCCGGTTGATGGCAATAGGCTCGCCCCCTATTACATAGGACTTAAAACATAACTGATGAAATGTGGGTGTACTAATTAGGTACACCTCTGCCTTACCCATCGGTAAAGTTATAAGGTACCAGTGGCGAAGGTTCCATACAACTCGATTCCTACCGGATTTCTTTTGAAAATTGGCACAGTCAGTATTCCATAGACAAATAATATAATCACATTAAAGATATGTACTCCGGCTTACCTCTTACAAAAATTGACCCTTCGCTACTGTAAGGTACCTATTGTTTGAATGAAAACATACCTACATACTTAATGATAAAGTGCCTATTGTTTTGTCTTATAAAGCCCACAATAATTTGACGACTAGTGGATATTATTTGGTATAAATCAAAATTAATGATAACCTATTATTATCTTTTTATTATTAGACCGTCGCGGTCGGTCGTCGTTCCTTTATGAAGATTTTTTTGTTGAGGTTATCATCTTATACATAAGGTCTAACTATTCATACACGAAATATTTTCAGAGAATCATCTAACGGCTATAACGAAGCCATTTCAAGTGATTTTTTTTTATCTGATTATAAAATTTATAAAAAAATAATAATATAAAATTACTTGACCCACAAAATAAATACTAGCTACTTATTTCTGAACATCCATTACGCTAGTTTACTACGTCATATTTACCTACTGTCATTGTTAGAATATGGGAGTAAAGGTTTTATGCAAAAAGTCTCAAAAATTTTTAGAATTACAATAATTTCGTAAAAACAAAAACACTCAGATAATTTTTTTTTTTCGTTGCTATGGCTACCTAACGACTTATAGAAGTTACTCTTAAAATATTTCGTGTATGAAAAGATGGACCTTATATACAGGGTGTAAACAGACCCTTCACATATCCGTCAACCAAGCATTCTGTACATCACACTAAGTAACTTTACGCAAAAATTATTGCTGGGAATCGACTTTTTTTTTGAGGTTACAAATCACGTTTTACGGTAGGACTCGATGGAAAGCACTCAACGCATTGTGCTGATGGATGGATTGAATAATACGGGGGTCGTGGAGGTGTGTAAAGTAAAAATCTTACATTAAAAACATGTATTTAAAAAAAAACTTATGAAAAAGTTGGAGCTTTGACCCCCAATATCTCCGTAACTGGAAGGTTCCCAGGTATGGTCTAGAACAAAAAAATGATCGCAAAGACGGGGAAAACAAGTGCCTTTCGTTTGTGTTAAGGGTCTATTTACACCCTTTATAGTAGGTGCAATAACAGAAAAAAGATTAGAAAATATTTATAACTAAAAGAAGAATAAATTTACGATTATGAAGTCTAAACAATTGTCTAGACTAGAAATAGATACGTAATGATTAGAAAACAATTTTTCTTTGCTTACTAAACAAACTTTACCTCCACTAATTTTTTTTTTGAACTCTACAAATGTAAGTGAAGCGTTTATTGTTCAAAAAAAATGCCTAAGAGCAATTTGTGGTATCAGCCCATTAACATCCTGTAGACCACTGTTAAAAAAATTAAAACTATTAACCTTAAAAGGTCTTTTTATAATGCAAGCTGGTATTTTTGTGAAGGAACAGTCAAAATTTTTTATAGCAGGTGACCTGCATTCGAAATACACTCGTCGAGATCCCACAAGATTGCGAATACCTTCACATCAAAGCACATTATGCCAAAAAAAATGTTTAATCACTGCAATAAAAAAAAAGTATCCGATAGATATGGTTTCTGAGTTCTTTAAGTTGCTTTTTTTTTTGTTTTATTTTATCTTATATTTAATAATAATATTAATGTTTTACACTAATTGTTGTTGTGATAAAATTCTATTTTTAAGATGTTCTAATATTTGTATGCCATTTTGTGGCGAAACATGTAAGTTCACAAACCTATATAAAGACCTTAATGTACCACGTTTTTACACAAATAAAATTATTCTTATTCTTATTCTAAAACATTGAACTAATTGTAAACTCGCTGAACAATACATAGGTAGGTAGATACCTAAGTTCGCAAATATCTAGATTGAACTTTGATCGTAATTAAATAAACCGGTCAAGTGCGAGTCGGACTCGTACACGCAGGCTCCCTACCACCGTACAATATTTAACACGAAAAAAATTGTCAAGTTACAAAATAACACATTTCTTGTATATTTAATTTTTCTTACATACTAATTATATTTTTAAATATTTTCGTTAACAAAACTCATAAAAAATATATAAAAAAACCGACTTATTAACAGACTTCTAAAAAAGGAGGAGGTTATGTATTATATTATTATATTCACCAGCATTTTTTTTTCATATATGAATGTACACCGGTTTTTCTGTGATTACTGATCCGATTTCCGTGATTACTTTTTAATTGGTAGAGGAAGCTCGCGCGCTGATGCCATTTAAATTGTATTAACTTAACTTGAGCAGTTTATGAGTTATCTTCTATAATAAGTACCTATTTGTTCTTGTTCGTCGATGTTGATGACATGATGCTATCATAATAACTTCTCGTTAAAAATTAAAATTTATATGTTAAGAATTTGAGTAGGATATCTTAATTTAAAAAAAAAATAGCCGAATTCCAAAAAAAAACCAAAAAATGTGAAAAAAATCTTTATTTTCGGAACTCGGTGGCAATAAAGTCAATGAATCAAAAAAAGTAATTTAAGATATTTAGATTTTATATGTAGTGTATTTTGTACCTAATTATCAAATTGCACAATCATGAAACACTTAAATATTTATTAAAAAAATCCTCTCAGAGAATTAAAAAACAAGTTATTTAACAATACTATTAATACCAACGGGATATTTACAGACAACACAGTAAACAGACAGTAAACATGGTAAATATCCCGTTAGTATTAATAGTAATGTTAGTGACCATGATAGTTTAAAATCTTATATCAAGTTATTTAAGATTTTTTAACATTTTCTAAACCGCATGGCATAAGAGAAAATGAAGTGTAGGGAATCATTTTAAGGAAACATCCCCAATAGGGGAATATTATTTTAAAAAACCCGCAGATGCTTGCTGATGGGAAATTCCATTTCCAGGACACAATAATATGACTAAACCTAAATAAAAATATTTTAACCGCAAAAACACAATCATAAAACCTATTTATTTATTAAGGTAACATGTTATTCTGCGATTATGACTATTACGTTTAAGTAAATATGTCTGTGAGATGTCTTTCATGTTTTATCTTTACAACGAGGTTATTGTGTAACAAATATCACATAGTATATACAGGGTGTAAATAGACCCTGAACATAGCCTACAGGCACTTGTTCTCTCCGTCTTTGTGATCATTTTTTTTCTTCTAGACCATACCTGGGAACCTTCTAGTTACGGAGATACTGGGGGCCAAAGCTACAACTTTTTCACAAGTTTTTTTTTTAAATACATGTTTTTAATGTAAGATTTTTACTTTACACACCTCCACGACCCCCGTACTTTACAATCCATCCATCAGCACAATGCTTCGAGTCCTACCGTAAAACGTGATTTTTCACCCCTAAACAAAAAGTCGATTCCCAGCAATAATTTTTGCGTAAAGTTACTTAGTTTGATGTACAGAATGCTTGGTTGACGGCTATGTGAAGGGTCTGTTTACATCCTGTATATTAGTTATAAAAGACTTACTATTTTACAGGGTGTAAGGAACACCGACACACAAACAGTTACCACGTATTCAGTCATCAGTTTCTGTTGCCGTTAAAACAATAAAAAAAAATTTCTTTTATATTTTTAATTTTTTTTATAATACCTTGTATAGAAATATTTAAAAAATGTAAATTATGTGTAAAGAAAATAAATAAAGGAATAATATAAATAATTAAAAATGAAAGGGGGCTTAATCGTAGGGGACTACGATGGTACACAATCCTTCATGCGAGAGTAAGACTCGCACTTGGCCGGTTTTATTTTTGCGAATTTCCAGAACTCGTAAAGCAAAAGTTGTTCAGTGTCATGGTCCGAGAGACCACACGGGAAGTCTTATGTTTAATATGGTAAGGATACCTGAAATCGACTTTCGGGCCACTGCCTACCTGTAACGACTGTCAAAGATCTACAAATGACAGCAGGAATCAACGGCTTAACGTGCTTTCCGAGGCACGGAGGAAACTTGGTATGTAATTATGGTCACCCATCCACGGACCAACCTAGGCAAGGACAGCTTAACCTTGAAGGTTGACCTATGTTAATATGCCTAGCTGTGCCTTTGTCGTTCGACAGGAAAATACCAGGGTGATATAGCTTACCACAAAGAGGTGACAAGACCTATAATAGTATTTTACGAGATATTCAAACAACGTTATTTGCGGTTTCTATTCGCGTTGGAATTGACGCGACAAATATAGACACATTATTGCGTGATAATTTGTTGGTTTTTCTTGTATAACATCAATATAACAGTTTAGTAAGCTTAAGGCTGACGCCAAACGAGCGTAGTTTTCCGAGCGTAGTAGCGTAAAATGAGTCGCGGAATTTACGCTGCATTTGGTTTGATACTAAAGTCCTGTCACATTACTTACGGTTAATTTAAAAAAATACTGTCACTCTGACAGTATTTTTTAGTAGTGTGTGTGTGTTTTTCAGTAGCTTTTTTTTTTAGTATTTTTTCTCCCCATAAAATACTAGAAATTGCTCGGTAAGAAAGTTTTGATTATGTTTGACGTACAACGCAGGAGAAACCGCGGGCAACAGTTTTTAAATTATGAAAAAAATTAGCACAATACTGGCTCTTGTGATACAGGGAATCCTAGTCCAAGACCCAGGGCTACACTGATGTTTGAACACCGTAAAAAAAAAAAACTTATTTTTTCTGATTTCTGTTGTCAGTAAATACAGCCCCCGTAGCATGACCACCGTAGACAAGGATTTCTTTGACGGAAGAATCGACAAAATGACAGATAGTGCAAAGAAATCTGTCACTGTGTCGACACAATCTGTCATTTTGTCGATTCTTACGTCAAAGAAATCTTTGTCTACGGTGGCCATGCTACGGGGGCAGAAAGAGACTCACGCACAAACGTGAACGATTAACACGTACTCATAGTTTTCACTGGTAATTTATCTACACGTCAAAATGTATGGAACAGATGTCTAAATTAAAATAACCGATGAAAAATTTCTATATAAGGTCTAACTATTCATACACGAAATATTTTCAGGGAATCATGTGACGGCTATAACGAAGACATTTCAAGGGATTATTTTTTTAAACTGAGTATATTTTTTTTTTAAATAAATTATTTAAAATTACTTGACTCACAAAATAAATACTAGCTCCTTATTTTTGAATATCCATTACGCTAGTTTACTACGTCGTATTTACCTACTGTGTTAGAATATGGGAGTAAAGGTTTTATGTAAAGTCTCAAAAAATTATAGAATTAAAATAATTTCGTAAAAAAAATACTCAGATTAATTTTTTTTTTCGTTGCTATGACTTTAAGACTTATAGAAGTTATTCTTAAAATATTTCGTTTATGAAAAGATAGATCTTCTTTCTTTTTTAGTATCTCCTTTCGCAGGTATGCTGGAAGAGATTTCTTTAGAAATAAGCATCACCTTTGTACTATTTTCTGTTCCTTTCTTCTTTTCTGTATTTTTGTGTACATAAATTGTTAAATAAATAATAATAAATAAATAAATAGATCTCTATGGGGGGCTCGGAATGATGTACTGAATACGTGGTAACATTTTGTGCGTCCGTGTTTCTTCCACCATGTATATTGTACAGGTGATCTTCTTTACAAGGACAAAGGTAAATCTATCCACCTTTGACCTTTTAAAAAAAAGATCACGCCCAAACAAAAGTAATCCATAAAATTCTACGAATCTAAAGACGCACCCAAAAGCTACGGGACCCACCTTAAAAAACACATTTTTACGTCGCCGTCTAATCAATTTGACGTCAGTTACCAAGGTCAGGGACGGCCGTCTGTTGCTAACGAATCCATCAGAAATAGTGTTCTAAATTTAACATTCAACGCATGCGTACGCAATTCGGCGATACCTTCGTTTTAAATCGTGATACACTGGTTGTTCAGTGGGTGTAGCGCACAGGGTGGCTGGAGACGCCTCGTCCGCGACTTCAGGCTCCCTTCACATTCCTTGGAGAGAATACAATCGCGTGGTGGTGACTGGTGGCAGGCTCTAAGCAACTTTCATGTGTAATCTCCAGCATCGCTTTAAAAAAACTCGTGTTGTTTGAGCGTTTCACTCGTGGCCGTCTCAAACAAAAATTTGTCTATAGAACAGCTGTCAGTTTATATTAACAAAAGGTGACAGTAGCTGTCACTCTTTATTTGTTTGAAAAGTTTTGACATAACCGTCTTTGACAGCGGCCGCCGAGGCGCCGTTGTCGTTCAAATTAGTGTGGAATTGAACGTGAGGACATCAAGAAGCTTGTCGCACATCTAAGATACACGTGGTTTGTATTTAAAATCAAGGTCATTTCTGATTATTTTCTTTAGTTTGTTTTTGTGACTACGTGTTAGCACTACGCCTGTGTGCCCTGACCCCAAGGTATCTCGTCATCTTCATAGCCTTTTCCCAACTATATTGGGGTCGGCTTCCAGTCTAACCGGATGCAGCTGAATACCAGTATTTTACATGGAGCGACTGCCTATCGGACCTCCACAACCCAGTTAGTGCTGGGTAATACGATACCCCTTGGTAAGACTGGTTGTCAGACTTTTTGGGCCACTGACTGCCTAACGACTGTCAAAGATCTACGAATGGCAGCCGGGTATGTAATGGGCGGTCACCCATCCACAGACCAACCCAGGCAAGCACGGCTTAACCTAAAGATCGACCCGAGCGGCTGTTATTATTTAGCCACGAGCTCCTCCGGTGTAATTAGACCCTTAACATAACCGAAAGGCACTTGTTATCCCCGTCTTTGCGATATTTTTTTTGTTCTATACCATACCTGGGAATCTTCTAGTTACGAAGATATTGGGGGTCAAACTTCCAACTTTTTCACAAGTTTTTTTTTAAATACATGATTTTAATGTAACATTTTTACTTTACTCACCTCCACGACCCCCGTACTATACAATCCATCCATCAGCACAATGCTTTGAGTGCTTTCCATCGAGTCCTACCTTAAAACGTGATTTTTTTACCCCAAAAACAAAGTCGATTCCCAGCAATATTTTTTGCGTAAAGTTACTTAGTTTAATGTACAGAATGCTTGGTTGACGGATATGTGAAGGGTCTGTTTACACCCTGTATGAAATTTCGTAAAACTTTGGCAGATTGCATAACCGCCACTATAGTCCTTTCGATGTAGGAAGGTGCAGGCGACATTAGATGTACCGTTCCTTTTCAATCTTGAACGTTACCTTGATTTATTACTTTTATTTTAATTTTTTATTGATTTTTGGGGTGACACCTACAATATCCGCACCGGGTGCCACCCATGCTAGCTACGCCACTGAATCGAACCCAGGACCCTGCGCTTGCGACCACTACACCAACGAGGCTGTCAGTATTTAAGAACAAAAACAAACTGATAAAATCATTAATATCAATGTACAATGTATTATATGAAGCTCAATCGGAACTTCGAGTGTGGTCAATTGAAAATCAATGAAAACAATTGAATACTTATTCACGGGCATTCGAACTTGCCTTGCGCAAGAATCTTTGCGTCGTCGTTACAAGTTTCACATAATATACACCGTGACTTTTTAGTCGTCTCACAACGGCAGCCCACTTCGTGTATCCGATGACTACTAAACATTCATAAAAAGAAATGGTATTTATGAGATTTTAATAATAAAAATAAAAATATTATTCAGTATTATGACGCATGACGTAGTTAAAACACACCCTGTGGCGAGCGATGATCTATTGGACCCAAGCGCTGGGTAGTTATGTTCTCCCGTTTGACACGTAAACATCATTAACAGGAAGTTTCATAATTTTATTCCAATGTATTATTTATTTTTCTTTGTACCTATTATGGTAGATAAAAAAAAAAATCGCGCCTTGAGCAATTTTATGTCGGGTACATTGAGTGGACCACCTTTGTAAGACCCCTAAAAACTCACATTTTTGTTCATTGAGGATAGGCAGAACCTTCAGAGAGCCACCTGCTTGCTGAAAAACTTCGGCTCGCCAGGTCAGACGGTTTTACAGCCACGGAGTCCCAATAGATCCCATTACTTGGTACTCTGTTGATGCGTGTGGGTGAACTATTATAAATAAAATAAATTGTGTACTATTTCAGGCTAAATACCATACCCAGTACAACAAAAATAAAAATTGAGACAAATGAAATAGTAAAACAGTAAAGAAATCGTTTAAAAAGTCATAAAAATATCATTAAATTCATTAGAAATCATTAAAAAATCATTAAAAAAGCATTAAAAATTTAAAAACAAAAAAACAGTCAACAATTTAAAACATGGAGGTATGTGCCGCCGGTACCCATAGTCTTAAAAAATAACATAATTTTTTTTATTAGGTTTTTTTTTTGTATTTGGTACAGCTCTGCCTCCGGAGTTCACAAGCAATGCCTTATATTATGTGATATCTATGTACGTGTGGTAGATTACAGCCCATAACAAAAAGGAGGCCTGTGTCCCAGCCGTGGGAACATTATACAAAAACTGATTATATAAGGAGTTCAATTTTAAGAATCTGGAACTAAACAATTTATGATATTTGCTGAACTATGTACGTCAACTAGTGATAACTGGTTATAATATACTGATAAGAATGTTCACTGGTATTAAGATATAAACGCGAGAGTGATATTTGTATAATTTTAATGCTGCAGTGGCAGATTGTTGTAATGATTTATGTGGTTGTGTTCCGTACATGCCTAAAGTCACGCCTTTTGCCAATGGGAGTATACAGAAATGATAGAACGCCACCTGCTACGATCATTAAATACCTCCTGGTCTTCGTATGGAAGGTCCTCACTCAGATCCAGTCAATGTACCCACCGGATAGTCCAGGTTAAGCAGTACCCAGCCTCATAGGTTGACCTACGAGACGCCAAGTCGAAAAAATAATATGCACCGTGACTTTTTAGTCGTCTTACAAAAGTGGTCCACTCAATGTACCCGACATAAAATAGCTCTAGGCGCGATTTTTTTTTACCTACCATAATAGGTACAAAGAAAAATAAATAATACATTACAATAAAATTATGAAACTTCCTGTTAATGATGTTTACGTGTCAAACGGGATAACACACCTACCCAGCGCTCGAATCATCGCTGGCAACAGGGTGTTTTAACTACGTCATGCGTCATAATACTGAATTATATTTTTATTTTTATTATTAAAATCTCATAAAATACCATTTCTTTTCATCGGATACCGAAGTGGGCTGCCGTTGTAAGACGACTAAAAAGTCACTGTGTATATTGACGCTCCGTTCTACACTAGGCCAGGTATCCCAAAGTATTCAGTGTGTTCTCCCAACTATCGACGAGAAAATGGTTTATGATTGTGCCAATTTCCCTCACGGAACCCTAAAATGTTTTTAAGAGTTCCGCTCCCCAACGTAAGCCGACAATACCGTTTAAATGTAAAGTAAACAATTCATTTGACACATATAATCACTGAATTCAGCCTATGTAAGACTTAGATACAACGTGTTTTGAATAAAAGCCAATACATTTAGAATTTTTATATCAGTTAGATTTCAGAGTTTGATGTAATCGGTCACAAGTTTCTTGTTTTAGTTAATTTTAGTTACGTTATAGTTAAAAAACGTTGTTTTTGGCAACTGAATAAAAGATCAAGTAAGTTTAAGATAATATTCTTTTTTTTAAGCGATTTCTTAAAAGGAGGATGTTCTAAATTTGACTGTTTTTTTTAATGTTTGTTAACTTGTAATCATAAGTCCGTGATTACTGGTTCAATTCAAGTCATTCTTTTTCGTTTGGTAAAGGATTTTTTTTCCACATTGTTTGAGTAGTTTATGAGTTATCTTCTATAATAAATATTTTTAGGTTTCCGTACCTCGAAAGAAAAAAAAACAGAACCCTTACAGGATCACTTTGTTGTCCGTCTGTTCGTCTCTCTGTCAAGACCCTTTATCTCAGGAACGCGTGAAGGTATCGAGTTGAAATTAAAATCATATACTAAGGTCTACAGTTCCTTGAAGCTGTGAAAAAATCAAACTTCTAAGTTAACGTAAAAAAAAGATACGGCCGTTTATGCCACAAAAAACGTATATTTCGACACTCAAGAGAATCAAAATTTATAGGATGCTTGCCGTTGACCTAGAATCGTAAAATTTGGCAGGAAGCAATGTCTTATAGCACATGTAAAGGAAAAAATCTGAAAACCGTAAATATGTATTTTAATAAAAAAAATATCTAAAGTTTAAAAGGAACCCTCGGTGCGCGAGTCCAACTCGCACTTGGCCAGTTTTTTTATTTCTCCTATTTGTGTGTATGATCTGCTAATAAGTTTTAGTAACAATGGAAAAATGAATACTCGACAAGATTTTGTGTGACATACCATCATACCACAACTGACAGGCTGTAAAAAAAAACTTTTTCCAAAAACCGAATCCGACTTCCAAAAAAAAAAAAATTAAAAAGTAGAAAATAACTTTACTTCCGGCAAAAAAGTCAATGAAAAAACAAAATTCACCGAGTTCCGGTAGTAAAGTTATTCATCACTTTTTAGTATATATTTTTTAATTATGTTATTTAAACTATACCTCTCTTTGTCCCCAGCCCAGTGCTCTCAACTTGAAGTCTTAGGACTCGGAAATCACGTCGAGAAAAGTGTCTTTTAAGGCCAAAGCGTTGTTCGAGAATGGAATCACATGAGAAGAACGTGTACACGGTGGGAGCCCCCGACATGGACCCCACCAGAACTGACATTATGGAAATGAAGACCGGAGGTAAGGACCTAATACACCACTCCATCTATATATAAAAATGATAAACTGACTGACTGACTGACTGACTGACTGACTGACTGGGTGATATACTTTTCTGTGTTTTTGAAGTCGGTTTTATTTTTTGCAAAAAAGATTTTTTATTTTTTTATTTTAGTGTAAATGTATAGCAAATATTTGTATAGGATATTACAATCCTGTAGAAATATTTGCTATACATTTATAACACATTTTATGGCAATAGGCTTATCTATCTATATAAAATGATAAACTGACTGACTGACTGACTGGGTGATATATCAACGCACAGCCCAAGCCGCTGGTGGGCTGAGGAATGGTATAGGTTATCGTTTTTTTCTCACACATACACATCAAAATTTCCACGCGAACGAAGTCGCGGGCAACAGCTAGTACACTATGAATCTGAAATTTGTAGTCATATTTGGGGATGCAGTATAGTAGTATACTGTTTACAATAATAAAATAGTCCTTTTTAAGGCATATTGCACATCGCTGTACTCGGGCGCCCTGTGGTTCACATATACCTAAAAGGCTTATAATGCTCTGCGTATCCAATATAATAATGCGTTCAGGGTATTGTTGCGTTTGCCACGCTTCTGTAGTGCTTCAGCAATGTTTACCGACGGACGCACTGAGATTTTATACGCCACAGCGTAAAAATCTTCCTCGCTACTCCACAGGCTGCGTGGCAGTCCCAACACTATCCTGCAATCGATAGCAGCCCTGGCAGATAGCCCGCTAGTGTAGGCGCTAACTGATATCACCTGGTTTGTCCTAGTTATTAAGTACTAACATAGGCTAACATACTAACCGGAAGACGTTGCGTTGGAAGGCCTCCCACTAGGTGGACCGATGACCTGGTGAAAGTTGCGGGGATCCGCTGGATGCGAGTCGCACAGGGCCGGTCAATGTGGCGACACTTGGGGGAAGGCTTATGTCCAGCAGTGGACGTCTTTCGGCTGAAATGATGATGATAGGCTAACGTATATTGTTACTAACACAGTGGACAGTCCCTGTAGTCTGATAAATAAATCTATACTTAATAATAATAATATTATAAAGCTGAAGAGTTTGTTTGGTTGAACGCACTAATCTCAGGAACTGCTGGTTCGATTTGAAAAAATCTTTTAGTGTTGGATAGCCCTTTTATCGAGGAAGGTTATAGGCTATACAATTTCGCGCGGACGAAGGTCGCGGGCAACAGCTAGTAAATAATAATAATAGACCATCAAACTGGACCACTTTCTTATCTCTATTCTCATAGGACCTAGGATGCAGCTGAATACCAGTATTTTACATGGAACGACTGCCTATCTGACCTTTACAACCCAGATAGTACTGGATAATACGATACCCCTTGGCAAGACTGGTGTTCAGACTTTTGGACCACTGACTACCTGTAACGACTGTCAAAGATCTACAAATGACAGCAGGGACCAACGGCTTAACGTGCTTTCTGAGGCACGGAGGAAACTCTGTCGGTACTGAATGATGAGTCCGTATCTGTGCCCGGTTGATGGCAATAGGCTCACCCCCTATGGGACATGGCATCAAAACATGACTGCTCAAATAATGGAAGTACTATTAGTGACACCTCTGGCTAACCCTTCGGGGATTACAGGCGTGGTATCTCTTCTGACCTCATAGTTCTTCCACAGCAAACGGCATGGAAGCCGCTACACCGGAGCCGAAGCACCAGATAAAAGACCTCGACGACCTGCTCCCCTACCTCGGCGACTTCGGCTGGTACCAAAGGATCCTGTTCTTACTGATGATACCGTACTCCTTCTTCTTCGCGTTCGTCTATTTTGGCCAGATCTTCATGACTATTGTGCCTGAGGAGCACTGGTGTTTTGTGGAGGAGCTGGGGAATTTGAGTGTGGAGGAGAGGTGAGGATACAGTTTTGCTTCTTTTTTTTTAAGTGACTTTATTTGTACTAGGTACTAAAATAGATGTTCAGTTATTGAAACCGCGGTTTCGCATTTTCTGAAACTACTTTGTTGATGCTTTTAAAACTTTATAAGGTCTAACTATTCATACACGAAATATTTTCAGGATATCATCTAACGGCTATAATGAAGCCATTTCAAGGGATATTTTTTTTAATCTGAGAATATTTTTATAAAAATATATAATTAGAAATTATTAGCTCCTTATTTTTGAACATCCATTACGCTAGTTTACTACGTCGTATTTACCTACTGTCATTGTTAGAATATGGGAGTAAAGGTTTTATGCAAAAAATCTCAAAAAATTTTAGAATTATAATAATTTCGTAAAAAAAAACACTGATAATTTTTTTTTTCGTAGCTTTGGCCTCTTTACTACTTATAGAAGTTACCCTTAAAATATTTCGTGTATGAAAAGATAGACCTTATATTATGATACGTCAAAAAAAAAATCATATCCGATCCGTGAAGTGTGAAGGTATTATTAGGTATCGAGATTCTACACTATTTATGAAAAAATACTCCCATTTTTTTTATAAAACGTCCTAAAAGGGGGAAAGCGTCGCGGCACAGCCGAGGATAGGTCTCTACGTGAAGTCGAGGCGCGGGCGGCTATGCTTCCATCCCGTATCTTTATGTAGCAAAGCACGAAACCAAATGACAAAATGGCGGTGGAGTCACACACACACTCTTGTCGCTTCCCGGGTATTGACGTCATAAACGAACAATTGACGATCGAACGTACTAAAGCCAATGAAGGTGTTTTCATGTCTTAAAAAATTGCAAATTGCTAGATTTTGGAGAAATGTTAGTAATTTGGGCATTAAAATCATGCATTTTAAATTCATTAATAATTATGTGTTTGTTCATGAATATTTTACCGTTTTTTTTTTTTTTTTTTCTTCCTTAATTTGTAAATGTCATTGGGATATCTATCGCCTTTTGGATCGGATAGGGATTTTTTAACACATTGTACAACTAGTGTAGCAAGGTCGGTTACCTAGTTACATTGCTGCAATGCAATCTAACAATAATATATTTTCGTCTTTCCACAGGCGCCACCTGGCAATCCCCTTCGTAAACAACAAATACGACAAATGCTCCGTCTATGACGTGAACTGGACATCGATACTGCAGAACGGAACCCTGGAGCCGAATCCTGAGTGGAGCGTTAAGAAGTGTGTGGAAAGATGGGAGTTCAACTACTCTGATGTGCCGTATGAGACTATCGCTTCACAGGTAAATACAGAGTGTAACAAGACCCTTAACGAAGCCGAACGGCACTTGTTTTCCCCGTCTTTGCGATCATTTTTTTGTTCTAGACCATACCTGGGAACTTTCTAGTTACGGAGATATTGGGGGTCAAACTTCCAACTTTTTCACAAGTTTTTTTTTTTTAAATACATGTTTTTAATGCAAGATTTTTACTTTAAACACCTCCACGACCCCCGTACTATTCAATCCATCCATCAGCACAATGATTTGAGTGCTTTTACTATTCAATCCATGTTTGCGCAACGTATCGTATCGGCCATACAGCGTGTTTTCTGCTTCGATAAATTAAATGGAACACTCATATTCTCGATTTAGCGTTCTCGATTTTTTATACCTCTGCATTCTGCACCAATTTTATATTTTATCTTTCTCTCCTTAAAGCAAGGTTGGGTGTGCGAGCGAGACAACTACCCTGCAACAGCTCAGGCCATATTCTTCTGCGGCGGTATCGCTGGAGGCCTAATATTTGGGTGGGTGGCTGATAAATATGGAAGGATTCCGGCTTTGATCGGTAAGTTCATATTCTTTTATTTTGCATCTTACGGAATTTTGTTTTGAAGATCAAGGTGTTTTTCAATTTAGAAGCATTAATAGCAAATGATGTCTGTATAATATTTTCAAGCTACATTTCAAAATAATCAAGTCCCAA
This sequence comes from Noctua comes, assembly GCA_963082995.1. Classification (NCBI taxonomy): domain Eukaryota; kingdom Metazoa; phylum Arthropoda; class Insecta; order Lepidoptera; family Noctuidae; genus Noctua; species Noctua comes. Next base: position 2,626,337 of record OY720295.1, on the reverse strand, counting down.
TAGGACGAGCCTATTGACATCTACCGGACACAAATCCAGACTCCGTGGCTGCTACTGAGAAATTCCTGATGGAAAAACCCATTAGCACTTTGCCCGACCTGGGAATCAAACCCAAGACCTCATATGCTCAGCAGTTGCGCCTGCGATCACTAGAGCAATGAGGCAGTCTACATATTTTTTCCTAATTCCCCTTTAGATCTAACAAGCTTTTGCGCGCGGCTTCGCTCGCGTTAATTTAAAATTGGACAATCAATTCGGGTTGTACTCTGCTTGTAATAATATAATTCAATCATGATTTGAAAGACACGTGGCGCCATCTATTATCATAAGAACGTTATTGTTGTTTTCCTCGGGAACATTACTTTTTTTCGGGATGAAAGGTACCCTATGTCCGTTTCTGTACACCTGACAACGTATATGCAAAATTTCAGGATGATCGGTTCAGTGGTTTAGACGTGAAAAGGTAACAAACAAACAAACTTACTTTCGCGTTTATGATATTAGTTAGGATTCTGTTGAATGTCTTCTGTGCTGCGGAGGAATGAGGAAAAGGTCGTGAGGAAAGTTTTGAGTATGAATGTGGATAGGTATAAGAGTAGAGGACGACCAAAGAAACGATGGATGGGCTGTGTAAAGAATGATATGGCAAGAAAGGAGGTGTCTGATAAAATGACGAGTAATAGAGAAGTATGGAAGAAGAAGACATGCTGCGCCGACCCCAAATGAATTGGGATAAGGGATTAGGATTAGATTAATTATCATCCCACTAGGTGGACCGATGACCTGGTGAAGGTTGCAGGGATCCGCTGGATGCGAGTCGCGACCGGTCCATGTGGCGACACTTGGGGGAGGCCTATGTCCAGCAGTGGACGTCTTTCGGCTGAAATGGTGATGATGAAGGGCAAGAGAATGATGAATGATGATGTCTTCTTCCAGGTGCCAACCTAGCTGGCTTCGTGGGCGGTTTGGGCTCGGTGTTCACCAACGCCTTCTGGTCATTTTGTCTATGCCGCTTCATCGTGGGACTGGCCTATGACAACTGTTTCATCATCATGTATATTGTTGGTAAGTCCCACTTAATTTTATTCTACAGCATACAGGGTGTAAACAGACCCTTCACATAGCCGTCAACCAAGCATTCTGTACATCAAACTAAGTAACTTTACGCAAAAATTATTGCTGGGAATCGACTTTTTTTTTGGGGTGAAAAATCACGTTTTACGGTAGGACTCGATGGAAAGCACTCAAAGCATTGTGCTGGTGGATGGATTGAATAGTACGGGGGTCGTGGAGGTGTGTACAGTAAAAATCTTACATTAAAAACATGTATTTAAAAAAAACTTGTGAAAAAGTTGGAACTTTGACCCCCAATATCTCCGTAACTAGAAGGTTCCCAGGTATGGTCTAGAACAAAAAAATAATCGCAAAGACGGGGAGAACGCCGAAGTGCCTTTTGGTTATGTTAGGGGTCTATTTATACCCTTTATACCCGAGAGGTACATACTCGGAAAGGCACCATAGCAGTGATAGCCTAGTGATGACCGTCAGACTGCCAAGTCATAGGACCTCTGATTTTTCGGATTCATGTGCGCATTGTGTAATGATCGCTTGCTTCGGTGAAGCAAAACATTGTGAGGAAACCAGCATGCCTGAGAGATATTTCTCGACGGCATGTAAAGTTAAGTCAGAGGCCCATGGCCCATAAAAACTCGGACACCAGGTTAGGCACTTACCACACGATAAAGAAGTGAAGACCAGAAAGGTGTGGTCTCTCTATGTTCTATGTTTAGGGCTTGGTTTCCGCACTTAGTCCTTAAAGTGGACCCTTGTGCGTGAGCCATGGTGACCGTTACTCCAACCAGCCCACCTCCTCCAGAAGCAGATCAAACTTCCCGGTCTTCTCAGGACATCCGCAAGGGATCTTGGTGTTCCAAGAGTCTCCTCGCGGATCTGGGTGACGCCAGTGCACTCGAGGAGTGCATGCGCTACCGTTTCCTCCGCCTCCATGCACGCTCTGCACAGGGGACTGTCAGTGATACCTAGGGTGTGGAAGTGTTTGTTCAGTGAGCAGTGTCCAGCGATGGTCCCCGCTACCAGTAGTAGGCCATCTCTGTCCAGGCGCAGAAGGCGCTTGTTCAGCTTCGTATCCAGGGATGGCATAGCTGCCTCGGATTGCCTACACCCTGGTGTCGAGAAGATGTGGTCATATTTCAGGGAGTGATTCTGACCATCTAACTGAACAACCTACTCCATGGGATTATCATCGAAATCAAAATAAAATATGAGCTGTCTCATACATTTTCGTCGAGTAGGTATTGAAGTTTCTAGGCTCAGCTCAGCGGAGACCTCTTTATAATCTCCCCAAGGATGTGCCATACCAGATGCTGCATGGGGGGGGCTCCGGGCAGGTCTTTTAAATGGCATCATCATCAATATGAGACAGAGCCTCTTCCATTTTATTAATTATTTTATTTTATTTCCAGTTCTCGAATACGTCGGTCTAAAATGGCGTACCTTCGTAGCCAACATGTCGATAGCGGTCTACTTTACGTTCGCTGCTTGCCTCCTACCCTGGATAGCGCTATGGGTGGCCGACTGGAAGATGTACACGTTAATCATCAGCGTTCCTCTGGCTTTAGCTGTGCTCACACCTTGTGTGGTTCCCGAAAGTGCAAGGTGAGTGTCCTGCTCTGCTTGGGTAGAAGTAAATAAACTAAGTAGTAGGAAATTGAAAATAATTTTTATTTACTTACTGATACGTTTTATTGACAGCACTACACCTTATTTCGAAAATAATCTGCGATGAACTTATATGCTACTGCTCCATCTGCGTCTTAACGCGCAAATTAACACGTTAATTTAGGCGTTACGTAGATGTGGCCAACGTTTTAATGGCATTATTAATGGCATTAAACGTTAAGCGATAACTCGAGTGTCGGTTTTTTGGACACATCAAATGGTTTTAGTGCGTAGTTTAGGCATTGTAACCTAAGTGTAGCCAACGCGCATTTTAATGCCCTAATTAACGTGTAGTTGGCCATTGACATTAACTTTAACGCTAACGCAGATGGAGCAGTAGCAATACTGTCACTTACGGGATATCTTCCGTGATTGTTCATTATTTGAGCTCCCGATATTTCGGCGCTGTTGCAAGCGCCATGATCGCGGGTTGACTGGAGAATGCGGGTGGATGGAAAATAAATTGTTAAGAGCAGACAAATCTATCTACCCTCTTTCTTTGTCTTTTGCTACGCGCACTATTGGAACTCGACACTAAGTCGCGACAAAACACACTCACAGTATCACCAGGCTAATATCGGGAGCTCAAAATAATGAACAATCACGGAAGATATCCCGTAAGTGACAGTATTAGTTTAGTTGTAAACCGTGAAAGCTTAAAACAGTGTTTAATCTGCGATGGTTCTGGCTAAATCTAGCTAAAATTTCGTTTTCAAATGTAGTTGTGTCTCCAGAACCCTCTGTCTATGCTCACTCATCATACAGAGGCCGACAAGACGGTTTTCTGTCATTGTTGACCTTAACCAAGTTTTTTTTGACGTGACAACGTCTTATAATTCGATGGAGCAGGCTGCACGCACAAAAAAAACATGACGTATGCGGCGTTACCTCGCTCTGAGGCGTTCCATAAAACAATTGCTCAACGCACATTCATACTTGTAAAAACTACGTACACTGCAAAAAAAAAAAAATTACATAATTGTATTTATGCGTACAAATAAATGTAACTTGATCAATTCAATTGTGATTTCCATTTACCTTCTTCTCTATATCCATACAAAATATCTATCAAATAAATAAAATTAAAATTTTCTTTTGAAAAATGCAACCATTCCATCAGTATTTTCTTATGACGTTGTCACGTTCAACTATCGTCAGTAAACCGACTTTACAGACAACCGATTTTTTTAATGTGAAAAATGTTAAAGTACCCTAATGTATATTTAACTTCGGCGAGTAATGGGCGACTCGCTGTCCGACCATGGACCATGCCCGGGTCGACGGCGCGTTGTGTTCCACGCGCGCCTCAAAGAGTGTCAACATAATGACGGGGCCCCCCTCTAGAGGGCCAAAGCCTGCCGGGGTCGCGGGACTCATAGAATTACCGTGACCCTGGAACATAAAGGGCTACTGAAGGACACCGTGGATTTTAGTCAGTACAAGTCTGACAGTCCCTCCCGCTCTGCCCTGGGTGGGAGGACTCATTTGATGATTTTACCACGATAAAAAAAAAAAAAAAATGTATATTTAACTTTATATTAATTTTGCCTAAAAATTCTTAGCTCCGGTATTACTAAACCAAACCCTATGATTTTTCAGATGGCTCATATCCCAAGGACGAATAGACGAAGCAATCAAGATAATGCAAAAATGTGAACGCATCAACAAGAAGAAGATTCCTAATGAAGTTATTGAAGAATTTAGAGTAAGAGCATTTTATTGGACTTTTTTTGGACTGCCTCGTCAGTCGCAAGTGCAGCTACTGAGCATGAGGTTTTGGGTTCGATTCCCGCTTCGGGCAAAGTGTTATTTATTTATATAATTTAATTACAACGGTTTAAAACCAATTACAGTAACTAAAGCACAAAAACTACTAAACATAAACAAAAATGGACAATAGAAATCAGGGTCCAGGGGGTGAGTCCGGGGGGGTCTCCGGTCAGAAAGATCGGGGGGGTCCAGGGGGGGGTCTCCGGTCAGGAAGATCGGGGGTCCAGGGGGATCTCCGTTCAGGAAGATCTGGGGTCCGGGGGTCTCCGGTCAGGAAGATCGGGGGTCCAGGGGATCTCCGGTCAGGAAGATCGGGGGTCCGAGGGTCTCCGGTCAGGAAGATCGGGGGTCCAGGGGGGTCTCTGGTCAGGAAGATCGGGGGGGTCCAGGGGAGTCTCCGGTCAGGAAGACCGGGGGGGAGGGGGAGAGGGGCAGTTATTGAGTCTTTCCATCAGGAAATTTGGCCAGTCTTTCATGACGATAGTAGGGATGTTTCCTGTGTAAAAAAATATGATTCTATTTAGTCCGTCAGCTAGATTATCGAAAAATATTGGATACGTATTTTTTGTTTTATCAAATCAATAAAAATTGACGAAGATAAAACACATCAAAGATCATGAGTGGGGGCCTGTGACGTCACTTTTCGGTAAAAAGTCAGTACACTTTACTTACAAGTATGACGTCACACGAGTTTTCGACGCACTGTATCGTCTTCATTTTTAGTTTTCGTGAAAAAAGAAAAACTACGTGTCCAATATTTTTTGGAAATCTATCTGACGGACTAATTAGATTTTTTCAGAAAACATCACTATTTTAACCCAAACGATGCTCCCACAGGTAACCGCCAAAGAAATCCATCGAAAAGAACAAGAGCTCAAAAACTACAGCGTCCTAGATCTTCTCCGAACTCCTCGCCTTCGCCGGCACAGCATCCTGCTGGTGGTCATCTGGATGTCCATAGCCATGGTGTTCGACGGACATGTCCGGAACGTGGGGTCTTTGGGGCTGGACATGTTCAAGACGTTCACTGTGGCGACCTTTACGGAATTCCCAGCTGATGTTCTGTTGATTCTGATTTTGGACGTGTAAGTGGAAATTTTTACTTTTGATTACGCATGTAACTCTCGGTAGGTGTATATTATATATAATATACAACATTAGTTTTAGTATATGCGAAACCTGAAACACGTGTCCAGTATTTTTATGTAAAGAATCTATGTACAAAATTTTAAAACCGTATCATGAAAAATCACAAAGTTATAAGCTTGTTCTGTTACCTGATTGTCCGCACAAAAACGTGGTCACCACGCAGCGAAACCGCGCGTGCGCCTCCAGCGTCGTCTTGAGTTCATTGATAATAATAATTTGGCAGTAGGTACCTAGATGATTGCGATAGGTACTTAATGTCGCTCGGTGTCCAACTTGTAAACCTTTTTTAATATTTTTGCAACAAAATATAACATGGTTTAAAATGATTGGAATCGATTCAGTTACTTATTCTGAACAAACTATATTCAGGTTTCGCATATACTAAAAATAATGTTGTATATAATTGTTGGTACCCTTCAATTCACCAGATATGATTAAGTCCCATATAATAGGGGGCGAGCCTATTGCCATCAACCAGGCATGAATTCAGAATTCGGTCTTCTCCGGAGAAACTACTGATGGTAAAACTCAATTATTAAAAAAAATGCGTGAAGTTACTTAGTTTGATGTACAGAATGCTTGGTTGACGGATATGTGAAGGGTCTGTTTACACCCTGTACAATTATGTTTTACTTCATCCATGTGATCATACTAAAAAGTCAAAGTGTGCCCTTCTAGGACACACACTTGACACTGACAATGTCGGTGATGACCTTCAGAAAGGTCAGCACTGACAGTCTTCTCAAAATATTTATTTTATAACTAGCTGTCCCCTTCATGCAATGCACCTTTTCCTACTACCCACTACCTACCCACTACCTACCCACTACCTACCCACTACCTACCCACTACCTACCCACTACCTACCCACTACCTACCCACTACCTACCCACTACCTACCCACTACCTACCCACTACCTACCCACTACCTACCCACTACCTACCCACTACCTACCCACTACCTACCCACTACCTACCCACTACCTACCCACTACCTACCCACTACCTACCCACTACCTACCCACTACCTACCCACTACCTACCCACTACCTACCCACTACCTACCCACTACCTACCCACTACCTACCCACTACCTACCCACTACCTACCCACTACCTACCCACTACCTACCCACTACCTACCCACTACCTACCCACTACCTACCCACTACCTACCCACTACCTACCCACTACCTACCCACTACCTACCCACTACCTACCCACTACCTACCCACTACTTACCCACTACCTACCTAAAAACCTTCTTCTGACAGTAACAAACAGAACAAAAAAAGAATTAGCGAAAGCAAGGTCTAGCCGGTCATGCGTGATGCCGTGACTAGGGAATGCAATCCGGACTATCCGTAATCCGAAAAATCCGGATATCCGCACATTTTTACTAGACTTCCAAATCCGGATTTGAAAATCGAATCCGGATTTTCTGAATAATAAGAAATTGTAATTCGGGGGCTGCTTTATTCAGCCGAAAGCCTGAAACTGATATTCCCAGTTTAGTGCGAATGGAGATGGCGTTATTCGAGGATAGTGGTTCACGAGGACGATACACGGAGGCCGCTTACAAGCATTTTCAGTGCATTCCCCCATAAAAGCGTCGAATCAGAACTTGCATTTTCCGCAGCAGGAATTAAGTGTAACCGAATTCGCAGCAGGTTAAACGACTGCACTTTAGATGCTTTCTTATTATTGAGGTCACATTTTATGTGTCAAAAGAAAACATAGTTTTTTTTTTGTTGCAAAATTTATGTTGGTTAAATTGTTTTGTTATGTTGAATAATTAGACAAGAAGGCTATTATTTTTGTTTTCCAGAGTTTCTTTTAATTTGTACCTATTAATTATTTTATTAATGTTACTCACCACGCGAGTCACAGACTGATTTTTTTAATAATAATAAGTATTATGTTGATTAAGTGAAGTTAAACTGTTTTGTTACTTTTGTTATGTTTAATAATTTGACAAGGAGTCTATTTGTCCTTTTATTTTTGTTCTTCAGAGTTTATTTTAATTTGTACTTGTCGTATATGTCAGGATTTATTTCGTAAGGCTCGTACATCATGTGGGCAGACGATGGCTTTCGTGCTATGAAAACACACTGGGTACGATACACTGTTTCTAGCAAAACTAACGAATTACTTGAGATTACAACTTAACACGGGGCACAATGAATCGGGTACAGTTCCAAGACGTCTCAACTCCACCGCGATCAGACATTGACTGTCGCCCTCGCCTCGAGCTGAACATCAGGGCTCTGTAGAAGCACGCTGTGGTGTGGGTAGACTGGTAAGTAGGTCGCGTCATGTAACCAGTGCCCACTGACGCGTTTTCCGATTAATTTTATGTCCGGATCCGACATACTTATTAATTATTTAACTAACGTTACTCAGCACGCGAGTCACAGACTGATTATTTTAATAATAAGAATATTATGGCTATAACACCAAAATTATGGTATTTAATTTGAATAACTTCAAATAAAAAAAATTAAAAAAGTCATATATTTTAATTTTCCTGTTTTTAATTTAACCCATTGACACAAATAAATATAAGAAAAATTATATTAATAAACAAATATGGGTAGATTTATGTATGTGCATGAAAAATCCGTAAAATCCGGATAATCCGGATTAGACCAAAAATCCGTTCTTAAAAATCCGGATTTTAAAACAGAACGGATTTGCATTCCCTAGCCGTGACCAAGGGAAATAGAGATTCATTTTTATATATATAGATTTTGTTTTTGTTTTGTCCACAGCCTCGGTCGTCGCTGGCTTGCATTTTTGACGATGGTTCTCAGTGGTGTATTCAGTCTACTAGCCACCGCTGCACCTATTGGTAAGTACTGAATTATCTTCTATTCCGCCGTTTATTTATATTTTGCCATCTCCAGACTCAAGTGGGAAGATGTACCTCCAACCTCGTTAAGTAGGGTTACCTCAATGGAACAGCTCAGGGTGTAAGGGATAGCACTCCTCAACTGATGGGGTGAATTCAGTATATCATATTAAGATGACCGGAACATGAATGTTATGGGAATTCAATTTTGATTTGTTTTATTTCCTCATACGCAATGTATCGTTACCGTGGCAAACGGCAAGCGCGACGACGAGTTCGATGAACTCTATAGCTATGCAGCAATGTCTGGATGTTTGTTACTCTTTCTGAACGGATTTGGATGAAATTTCGCAATCAGATAGTTTATAACCTGAATTAACACGTAGGATACTTTTTATCCCAGTAGTACGATCCCGTGGGACAATTACCGAAGTCCACGCGGTGGAAGCTGCGGGCATACCTCATCTAATTTCCTCATTTTACTCTCTTTTCCTCCCCCAGGTATCGCGTCAGCCTCTCTAGCCATCGTCGGCCGCTTCGCTGTGAACATATCCTACAACATCGGCATGCAGTACGCGGCTGAACTTCTGCCAACAGTGGTCAGGGCTCAGGGCATAGCGCTGATACATATCAGCGGCTATGTGGCTACTATATTGACGCCATACATCGTATATCTGGTGAGTGATAATTGTACTGAAAGAAAGAAAACATATTTATTTGGCACATGCCACAAGTGCACACAACAAACAAAAAAATTAAAAAAAAACTTAAATTTACACAATAAAAAGGTTAAAACTGAACAGAAAAGCATTGTATAATATTGTGTGTCTCACGGCTACGCCAAATAGGCCCAGTTCAGCAAACTGCCTCTTTGGTCGCAGTAGCAGCTCTTGCGACCTAGTGGTCGCAAGAGCTGCTACTGCGCATGAGGTCCTTAGTTCGATTCCCGGGTCGGGCAAAGTGTTCCATCAGTAATTTCCGCAGCATGCATACATTTGGACCGAGTAGGTATTGAAATCTTGTATGGGACAGCAGATTTTTTTTTCTCATTTACGATATTGGACCCAAGCAGAAAGCTGTTCAGTTTGATGGTCTGCAGCATATCCTATCATATGACTATACCCTTTCTGTTACACCCTGTATAAGGTCCCATTAAAATAGATGGACAAACTTTTAGAAATCATTCAGACCACCAAAATAACGACAATGGTAAAAAAATAAGAAAAACGCATTAGATACTTACAAAAAAAATCAGCTAACGAAAATATACTAAAAATGTTGGTTACCCAATGCATAAACACATCCATGTCTTTGTTATCTCATTAGGCTGAGCGCAGACTTGAGTCATGATAGTTTCAAGACAAACTATTGCTTCACAGAAAGTATGAAGCCGCGCAAACTTCAAACAAAACGTCTCATAGGCAAAATTGTGTAATACCTACAAGAACTGCACTGCGACAAGTCAGACTAATGATTATTATTAATCGTCGGCTTCCCTTTTGTATGTATGCGGGCGCGCACATCAACGACAAAACAGTCTAGTGACGTTTCTTATCTCTTGTAGTTATCAGTCTTTTATCAGTCTTTCACTATATATGGGATGCACCCAATATTTACGTCTGCGTCGTTTTGCAAGTACGCGCGTAACTAGGATGCTTACTAGAACAGTATCGATGAAGTTCATTTTGATACTGAGAAAGAATTGAACGGTGTGCGCCACGTCGTCGTAGTAGACAAAACAGTTTCGTTTTAGGTGCGCGACGTGTCGTAGGCACAACAGTTTCGTTTTAGTTTTAAGACAGACTTGTCTATGTGAGGCAAGTCTGTCTTAAAACTGTCGTGACTCAAGTCTGCGCTCAGCCTAATTCTGATACTACAAAATGTTCGAGTGCAAGAACCTACCCATAATGGATGTGTTTATTCTAGACTGCCGGTAATTTAATATTTTAGGTCAAAATGAAATCACTTTAATCAGTGTTCTTTTGCTTGGATATCTTTGGTTAGGCGTACTGAAAGTTGTGTTAACATTTTTGCATCTATTTTAATGGGATCTTATATAACGTCTTCAACATTGATAAGTGACATGCAACATCTTTAGCATTAATTTAAAAAGAATGTAATTGTGGGTTTGATAAGGATGGCTTCTTCAGGAGGCAACGTACAGTCACGAGCACCAATACAGGGTGTTAACGGACCCTTCACATAGCCGTCAACCAAGCATTCTGTACATCAAACTAAGTAACTTTACGCAAAAATCATTGCTGGGAACCGATTTTTTTTGGGGTGAAAAATCCCTTTTAACGGTAGGACTCAATGTATCGCACTCAAAACATTGTGTTGATGGATGGATTCAATAGTACAAGGGACAGCCCAAGTGATGATATAAATCGTTTAATCATCACTTACCTTGATAGTAGTTAAAATTATACTGTCACTTACGGGATATCTTCCGTGATTGTTCATTATTTTGCTTTTGTTTTTTTTTTTTATTATTTTCTTTATTTTCTTTATTTCTTTTCTAAACATAATCTTTATATTTTTAAATATTTCTATACAAAGTAATATAAAAAAAAAAAACATTTAAAATATAAAAAAATAGTAGCCCACCGGCATCGGGAACAGGGTCCGAGCTCCCGGTGGTCAGGGCTCTTGAGAGAGGAACCTCCTAACGATACGCGCCGTGTCCAGAAGTACTGCTTTCTGAATCAAGCCCTTGATCCAGCTGCCAAGCGAGAGCCTCCTCAGAAGTTGCTCGAGGCTATTGGCTATTAAGCCATTGGCCATTTTTATTATTATTATTTTGTTCGGTATAAGTTTAGTTGTAAACCGTGAAAGCTTAAAACATTGTTTGATAGTAGTTGATGACATATTTTGTAGTAGAGAAAGTATACAGTGTTTGCAATGTCATTTTAAAATAAATAAACAAATACGTGTTTTCATAACAAGTATAATAAACAAACTCGTACAGCGTTATATTACGTCGACGACTTCAAACATTTAATGAATCAACTTCACAGACATAAAGTTTATACACATTTAACATAGTAAAGTGAGTAATAGGAAGAGCACGTGGCTAAATAATAACAGCCGCTCGGGTCTGGTTTGGGTTAAGCCGTGCTTGCCTAGGTTGATCTGTGGATGGGTTGCACTTTCGGGAACCACACCAGCCCCCGTAGCATGACCACCGTAGACAAGGATTTATTTGACGGAAGAATCGACAAAATGACAGATTGTGTCGACATAATGACAGATTTCTTTGCACTATCTGTCATTTTGTCGATTCTTCCGTCAAAGAAATCCTTGTCTACGGTGGTCATGCTACGGGGGAAGGTGTGAGCACAGCTAAAGCCAGAGGAACGCTGATGATTAACGTGTACATCTTCCAGTCGGCCACCCATAGCGCTATCCAGGGTAGGAGGCAAGCAGCGAAGGTGAAGTAGACCGCTATCGACATGTTGGCTACGAAGGTACGCCATTTTAGGCCGACGTATTCGAGAACTGGAAATAAAACAAAAAAAATATTAAAACGGAATACAGCTCGCGGCTAAATAACAACCGCCGCTCGGGTCGATCTTTAAGTTAAGCCGTGCTTGCCTAGGTTGGTCTGTGGGTGGGTGACCGCCCATTACATACCAAGTTTCCTCCGTGCCTCGGAAAACACGTTAAGCCGTTGGTCCCGGCTGTCATTTGTAGATCTTTGACAGTCGTTAGGTAATCAGTGGCCCAAAAAGTCTGACAACCAGTCTTACCAAGGGGTATTGTATTACCCGGTACTAACTGGGTTGTGGAGGTCAGATAGGCAGCCGCTTCATGTAAAATACTGGTATTCTGCTGCATCCGGTTAGACTGGAAGCCGACCCCAACATAGTTGGGAAAAGGCAGGCAGATGATGTTAGTACAGTGAGTGATGGCAACTAGCTGACCCACCTTTGATGGTTGAGATTTTTTAGAAAACGAATCGATGGAATTTCATAATTCTTTAGTATTTTATTCCTTTCATCATCATCATCATCATTTCAGCTGAAAGACGTCCACTGCTAGACATAGGCCTCCCCCAAGTGTCGCCACATTGACCGTCTTTTATATTTTATTAAGCAAAGTAAATCTATACATATAAAATTCAAAGTCCTGACTGACTGACTGACTGACTGACTTATATATCAACGCACAGCCCAAACCGCTGGTCCTATAAACATGAAATTTGGACAGTGTACTCTTTGTGACGAGTAAATATCCACTAAGAAAGGGTTTTTCAAAATTCTACCCCTAAGAGGGTGAAATGGGGTGTTTAATTTTCTGTGAAACTTTTTATTCCCTGAGTCGATTGACTTGAAAATTTGTGTATTTACTCTTCAGTTAAAATTATGAGATACGTGTATCACAGTTTTTCCAAAATCATCCCCAATTTTAAATTAAACGTCCTGACTGGCTGACTGATATATCAACCCCCAGCCCAAACCACTGATCCTAGAGACATGAAATTTGGACGGTGAATTGTTTGTAAAGAGTAGATATCCACTAAGAAAGGATTTTTCAAAATTCCACCCCTAAGAGGGTGAAATGGGGTGTTGAATTATATGTGGAACTTTTTATTCTCGGAGTCGATTGACTTGAAAATATGTATACATACTCTTTAGTTAAAATTATGAGATACGTGTATCACAGTTTTTCCAAAATCATCCCCAAATTTTATATTTGACGAGAGAAATGAAATTTGGACGGTGTATTCTTTGTGAAGAGTAGGTATCCACTAAGAAAGGGTTTTTTGAAATTCTACCCCTAAGAGGGTAAAATGGGGTGTTGAATTTTCTGTGAAACTTAATATTTACTGGGTCGATTGACTCGAAAATTGATGTTCACACTCTTCAATTAAAATTTAAAGACAAATTATAAGAAAAATTATAAGACAAATGTATCAGTTTTTCCAAAATCATCCCTCAATATAGTTAAATAGGGCTTCGAAGCTCACGTAGAAGGGCGCATGTCGCGCAGCGTTGCGTGGGGCGTGCGGGGCGTGGGAGTATTTACCTATTACTAAGTAGGTAGGATTTTTCTGAGGTAGAAGTGTCTGTGAATATGGTTTATTCCACCGATTTTCGCGTTGGCTCGCGATACGGGACATTGATATTAAATATTATGTCAAAGTATTATGTCTATAAATAGATTCCTAATAAACCATTTGATTGGTGTCCCGGTGTCCAATCTCAAACCAAGATATTTCACATATGTAATTTAATTGATATTACTATGAACAAATATTTACAATAGCAAGTACACGTAAATCTATGTATGTACTATACATACATAGATTACTTATTATCCCAGAAGTAAGATTCCGTGGGCAATTCCCGAACTCCACGCGGGCGAAGCCGCGGGCAGAAACTAGTAAAATATAAAAGAATTATACAATTCTATTAATTAAATTTCCATGACCCCGACGGCAGAGGCGATAGTATATTATTTATCAATACATTTTCTCGAAAACTGGTTCTTATCGTACTACAATTAGGTTCAACGTGCAATGCATTTGACACGCGTGGATTTTTAATATTTTTTCCACACACGTGCGTTAGTAAAAATTTCCACAGATTACTAAACTTATACTAAGTTCAAATGCGTTCAATGACTATATCAATCAATCAATCAATCAAATCATTTATTTGCAATGAATATAGGTTAAATTAAAACACAGTCGGTGGTGATTGTTTTTTTTTTAAATCTCGGCAAAAAGATATGCGTCTTTACGGCGTAAATATTTTTTGAATATTTAAATTGTGATTATAAATAGAAAATCATAGATATATACATCATCATTTAAAACAAATACTTTATAAACAAATTAACATTTATTTGTGTTCTAAATTCAAAAATATTTGAATGATCTGTTTTTCATATTAGGCTGTTTAGCGGCATCATACCACTGCTTCTTTTTCAACATGGCGAAAGCAAAGCGCGGAAAAAAGTAAATTAAATCATAGTTTCATAGTCATTCCTGACAATAAATACTTTCCGTTCTTATATTTTATTTCTTCGAAAGTGTATTGAAAAACGTCGTCTGATTCGCGTGGGGATTTGTTACTGCAGTTCTCTGCTCCATAACAGCCTCGCCTGCAGCTCGGGTGTTAATCCCGCCTCGAATGCAATAACAAACTTTCCCCACTTATATCAAAATGTACTATTATAACATATTATTTTTCATCATTTCCAGGCCACCGTAGCAAGAGAGATCCCCCTTCTAATTCTTGGCACGCTAGGCATTTTCGGAGGTTGTCTATGCCTATTTCTACCTGAGTCTATGGGCAAGGAAATGCCGCAAACTATCCAAGATGGCGAACAATATGGACTGGACCAAAAGTTCTGGGATTTCCCATGCTGCAATAGGTAAGTTGAATTATTTAAAAGCATAATCTTTAAGCTGTTCTTGTCGCTTACGACGTTTCCTACGTGATAGACGGGAATAAACCCACGGGTATGTTCTATCGGGATAAAAAATATCCTATGTTCTATCCCAAGTCACGGTCTACCCGTATATCTATACGAAATACATTTTTTTTTTTTTTTTAGCTTGGTAAAATCATCAGATGAGTCCTCCCACCCAGGGCAGAGCGGGAGGGACTGTCAGACTTGTACTGACTAAAATCCACGGTGTCCTTCAGTAGCCCTTTATGTTCCAGGGTCACGGTAATATTCGAAATCCATTCAGTCACTTAGGCGCGAAAATCACTTTCTTTATATTCTACTTCAGCTTCTTTGAATTTAGAATGACGTCACTTAGCTAACCATCAATAATAACCTGGCTAAATTTAGTTTTCAAATGTATGTTGTGCTTCCAGCCCCCGTAGCATGGCCACCGTAGACAAGGATTTCTTTGACGGAAGAATCGATAAAATGACAGATTGTGTCGACACAATGATAGATTTCTTTGCACTATCTGTCATTTTGTCGATTCTTCCGTCAAAGAAATCCTTGTCTACGGTGGTCAAGCTACGGGGGCTGAACCCTCTTTCTATGCACACTCAACATACAGTCGCCGACAAGACGGTTTTCTGTCATTGTTGACCATAACCAAGTTTTTATTTTAATGTGAAAAATGTTAAAGTACCCAATGAATATAAGATTTTTAAACTATCATGGAAAAAAACGAACAAGAAAGAGGGTAGACCGATTTGTCTGCTCATAAACACCCACCCGCAATAACTTCAGTTTATCCGTGATCATGGTGCTTGCAACAGCGCCGAAATATCGGGAACTCATAACAAACAGTAAACATGGTAAATATCCCGTTTCAAGTATTATACAGGGTGTAAACAGACCTTTCACTCATCCGTTGACCGAGCATTCTGTACATCAAACTAAGTAACTTTACGCAAAAAATATTGCTGGGAATCGACTTTTTTTTTGGGGTGAAAAATCACGTTTTACGATAGGACTCGATGGAAAGCACTCAAAGCATTGTGCTGATGGATGGATTGAATAGTACGGGCGTCGTGGAGGCGTGTAAAGTAAAAATCTTACATTAAAAACATGTATTTAAAAAAAAAACTTGTGAAAAAGTTGGAACTTTGACCCCCAATATCTCCGTAACTAGAAGGTTCCCAGGTATGGTCTAGAACAAAAACAATGATCGCAAAGACGGGGAGAACAAGAGCCTTTCTTTTATGTTAAGGGTCTATTTACACCCTCCATACCCAATGACTATTTAATTTTGTCAGTATATTAATTTTGTCTAGCTTCGGGCCAGAAAGCAGGATGGGGCAAGTGCACCACCCTGCCCCACCATGGGTACGAATCCGATAACTCAGAGGTAGTCCGCCAACGGTCACAGCACTAGGGTATCACCGCTATGCTGCCGATGTTTACCATAAATGTGCTGTTCGACTAGCACTTCACATGTTTCTATAAACAATAGTGCATTATTTACTTTCCCATATACCGTGGGTGAATTTTTCGGATGTTTGTTTTGATCCATGTAATCTACTAGCTTTTGCCCGCGGCTTCGCCCGCGTGGATGTCGAATAATATCCGATTACTTACCTTCATCCCCTTTTTAAATCTTCGTGGGAAGAATTATCAAAAACGATGAGACACGTGTAAATAAATTTTCAATCGTCAGCCTAAACACAACATTTGAAGATCCTATCTTCAACACTGACGGACTTTCATATAAACTTCCATCCCCTATTTCATCCCTTTAGGGGTGGAATTCTCAAAAATTCTTTCTTAGTGGATACTTACTCTTCACAAAGAACACACCCTCCAAGTTTCATGCCTCTAGGACCAGCGGTTTGGGCTGTGTGTTAAAATATCACCCAGTCAGTCAGTCAATCAGTCAGTCAGTTTACCATTTTATATATATAATCTATTAAGTCGCGAGTTACTAGGCTTCCTATCGGTCAGCTCGTTCCTTCGTCGACCTCATCTCTGTCCTCAGAACTATATTGAGGTCAAGAGAAAGCCCATCATCATCATTTCAGCCGAAAGACGTCCACTGCTGGACATAGGCCTCCCCCAAGTGTCGCCACATTGACCGGTCCCGTGCGACTCAATAGAACGCCCATTTAATTTAAAAAAAAAATGTAAAATACTGGTATTCAGCTGCATCCGGTTGGACTGGAAGCCGACCCCAACATAGTTGGGAAAAGGCGAGGCAGATAATGACAGTATCATACCACTATGTCTAATTTTATTGTATACTAGCATATGCGCGCGGCGTCGCCCGCGTGAAGTTCGATAATTGTCCCACGGGATCACACTACCGGGATAAAAAGTATCCTATGTGTTAATCAAGGTTACAACCTATTTGTGTTCAAAATTTCATCCAAATCCGTTCATTGGTCCGCCAATTCGCGAGGAAGCCAGCCAAGACGTCCCGCCATCTAGTCAATTAATTAATATATTTATTTTTATTTATTTATTTTACTATTTATGTACACAATATATACAACACAGGACATAACATTATAATACATGAGTACATAGGTACTGCTTATTTCCTAAGAAATTTCTGCCAGCAGACCCGCAAAAGGAGAAGTGAAAAAAAAGAAATGTAGACAGCACTGTGTAGAAACGGAAGAGAATAAGGTGTTTATTTTTGTTTACAGGAAGAAGGACAAAGTGGCGAAGGAAGAAAATCGATTCTGAACATCTGAAAATCATCCTAATCATCAGCCTAGCCGTTTCTCAAATGTATTGGATTGAAGATCTGAAAAAACTGTTGTTTTATTTTCATGAATGTTATTCTACTTTTTTACGTAATCTGTTAAATTACATTTTCATTAAAAAAATTAAAGAAAATTATGGTTTCTCTTATTTATCTCGCTGTTTTTTTCAACCATAAAATTAATATAAACAAAATGGCTGAAAGAATCAAAAACTAAGTTTTTTGGGGTGCGTTTCTAAACTAAGCGGATGCAGCACAATGCCCGTATATTGTCACAAGATGGGACTTCCTTTTTAGGGTTAATCAAATCAAATCAAATCTTTATAGTTATTTTTTTAGGGGTCCGCACCCGAAGGGTCACCAACAGGACCCTAGGGCCCACCCGTCCGTCTGTCTGACAGTTGAAAATTGCACAGAATGTGTA
This sequence comes from Noctua comes, assembly GCA_963082995.1. Taxonomy (NCBI): domain Eukaryota; kingdom Metazoa; phylum Arthropoda; class Insecta; order Lepidoptera; family Noctuidae; genus Noctua; species Noctua comes. The sequence continues at coordinate 2,608,245 of OY720295.1, read as the reverse complement.
TTTCTGTTATTATAATTAAAGGAGCCCCCCTCCCCCTACTACGATGATACGGAACCGTTCATGCGCGACTCCGACTCGCACTTGACCGGTTTTTTTGACCTCCGCAACCCAGTTAATAGGTCTCATGGCAAGCGCAGCTTTACCTTGATTAGAAGTCCTAGGGTCAGTTTCCACAAAGCATAAAAATCCTCGCGCACATTTTTGATGTCACTGAATAAAGGACTTTATCAATATTGCCTTATCTCAAAGTGTGTTAGGAATGGCCCCAAAAATATACACCGTGACTTTTTAATCGTCTTACTTTGGTCCACTCAATTTACCCAACATAATAGCTCTAGGCGCGATTTGTTTTTTTACATGCCTTGATACAAAGAAAAATAAATAAAACATTAGAATAAAATAATGAAACATCCTGTTAAATATGTTTATGTGTCAAAAGGGAGAACATACCTAGTCTAATCTTACATTAAAAACATGTATTTAAAAAAATACTTGTGAAAAAGTTGATCCTTTAACCCCCAATATCTCCGTAACTTGAAGGTTCCAAGGTATGGTCTAGAACCCAAAAATGATCGCAAAGACGGGGAGAACAAGTGCCTTTAGGCTATTTTAAGGGTTTATTTAGACCCTTTATGTATTTTAAATTGAATTCTTATTTTTCTTAATGTAATCTATTGACATGCCACCTTAATTGTAATTGCTTGTTTTCGTTAATTTTGCCCACCATTTTGTACGCCATATATTGGCAAAAAAACATAGTGCACATATTGGACAATATACTGTCTGTAACCATACCTATGTTTAACAAAACAAACGATTGATTGATTGATCATTGTGTTGTATAATTATCATTTGCTTCGGTGAAAGTAAACATCGTGAGGAAACCAGCGTGCCTGAGGAATTCTCGACGGCATGCGTAAAGTCAAGTCAGAGGCTCATGGATGGCATAAAAATCTGACACCAGCTTACGAACTACACAATAAAGAAAGTATTGCTTTTTATCCAATTTTATACTTAAAAGTAATATTGATACAGTCCTTTACTGATATCACTGAATAAAAGACTTACCGCTAACGTTGAGTGGACAACTGGTTGACGACAAGCATATGAGCCGAGCTGCCCCCGTAGCATGACCACCGTAGACAAGGATTTCGTTGACGGAAGAATCGACAAAATGACAGATTGTGTCGACACAAAGACAGATTTCTTTGCACTGTCTGTCATTTTGTCGATTCTTCCGTCAAAGAAATCCTTGTCTACGGTGGTCATGCTACGGGGGCTGATGTCAATTCTGTTCAGTAAGTACTAATTAATGTGCATTGACCTTAAGACCGCTTTCACATTTAGGCGACTTTAGCAGCGCATCTAACGTCCAAACGGTAAAAAACGTACTTTTTGCTTGCGAATGTGCTTCTGCCGCGCTACTGTCGCGCAGCTAACGTCCTAATGTGAAAGCGGCCTAAGAAGGACGCGTTAAGGCATCCCGCGAAATGCAAATGTTCTTACGTTTTTTGAAATTAGTAGGTCAGCGTCGAGTTGTATGTTGATTTGATTCGCCACCGTAACATAATGACTTTTTCATAAAATAGTCATTCAATGGGATTAAATGAACTTAGAGGGTTGTATTGATGATTTTAATGGCTATAATTCTGTAAATACATTCGTGTTACGTTCGAAAACCATATTTTTTTCGACATACAGCCTGACACTGACCGGAAAATTTGCAAAAAACGTAAGAAAAATTGTATTTCGCTGGCTACCCTGACGCTTCCACATACATGATGAGGCTGGCACAAGAACGAGGAGCTTGGCTAAGCAAGAGAGGCCTAATGGTGGGTACTATTAGGTGAAATCAGGCTGTGGATGATGACCTTACCAACGCAATCAGCAACGAGACCTTCATCGGTTAATAGCACAACCTTGAAAGCATGTTTTGACGTCTACCATACGAAACCGGAGCAGTTCACAATGTTTATCAACTTTTGTCTCACCAAAAAAGCTAAGAACTGTGAAAACCCGTCAACATTACATATAGTTTATAAAGAAATTTAAAAAAATGTGAACTATAATAAATATCAGAACTCGATACGATAGTAAACGTAAATATTTTGGTTTTGAGAAGTAGGGCGGGGAAAACGTTATCGATAGTTTGGAAAACGCCGTGTGGAAAGATTTTAGTATTAATATAAGAATGGGAAGCTCAAAAAACGATGTATAGATTCTTTTTATCGATTGTTTGTGAATGTGTGGACATTGTAGGCTTTGTAGATTCCCAGCTGCTTGTTAACTTTTTATTTTGTTCTACATTCTTTGTGTAGTAAGCAACGACTTATTGTCGGGCTACGCTGTCCCCCCATACTTAAGTACAAATGCTGTATCCATAATAATACTGTAACACCAAATGATTTGAAAAGAGTAACCATGGAGTTTCTTGCCGGTTCTTCTCCATAGGAAACGACCAACCCGAACCGTGCACCTTTTTGTCGACGCTTCTCCATAGGAAACGACCAACCCGAACCGTGCACCTTTTTGTCGATGTTTTATAAGTGCCCATAGAGGCCTATGTGAAATAAAATATTTTGATTTTTTGTTTTTTTTTTTTGACTGTGTGAAAGATCATATAGCGAGAAATTAGGTAACTTGAGTTGCCGACTATTAGGGACACCTGTAATCCCCGTAGAGTCAGGCAGAGGTGCACCTAATAGTACACCCACGTTTCGCCAGTCATGTTTAGCTCCCATTTATTAGGGGGCGAGCCTATTGCCATCATACGGGCGCAATTCCAGACTCCGTGGCAGCTACTGAGAAATTCCAAATCCGCCCCAAGACGACCCACTGACCGAAATTCCTGATAAAAAAACCAATAACAATTTGCTCGACGCGGGAATCGAACTGAGGACCTCATGCTCAGCAGTGGCGACTGCGGCCACTAGATCAACGAGGCAGTATTCATTAATACTAATAGAGAAGTATGAAAAAGTATCATACGCTGCGCAGCCGTCATATAAATTGGATACAGACAGGAGAATCATGACGGAATATGCATGTTTCGATACTTTGGCTAACGTTTAACATACGTAAGGGACAGCCCTCCACAAACTGATGGGGTGAATTCAGTATAACATACTAAGATGACCGGTACAAGAAATTATTTCAGGAACTTTATGGGAATCCAATACATTTGATTTGTTTTATTTCCTCATACGCAATGTATCGTTACCGTGTCAAAACGCACGTAGTCAACGGCAAGCGCGACGACAAGTTCGATGAACTCTGTGGCTGGCAGGAAGTGAATAGCTGATTTCACGCGTCGTTCGTTACAGTATTTCAACATCCATTGTTGATTTTTGATTTTAGCCGTATTATTTACATAAATGGAGTGATGTGTACAGGAAATGTAATTTTACATTGGAATAAAGGAATAGTAATAGAAAAAAACGATAAAAAAATGAAAATTTTGAAAACCGGAGAAAAATTCCGGTGGAAAATGATTCAAAATAAGGAGCTGAAGTTTGTGGAGGGCTGTCCCTTACACCTTGTATGGGAGAGCTTCATGTGCCCTAGCTAAAGAAATAGGAAGAAAATATGAAAAAGTATGGCTTATTTCGTACAATGAAACCCAAAAGTCCAACAACCAGTCTTACCGAGGGATATCGTGTTACTCAGCTTCTATGTTGTCGAGGTCAGACTGCCGGTCGCTCCATACTGGTATTCAGCTGCACTTAGTTACACTAGAAGCCAACCCCATAATTGGGAAAGAAGTTGTGTCACGTGGTGACAGAGCTTAACCTAGTTAACCAACGTGAAGTTAGCAACGAAACGAGGAGCTCTTGGCGAAATACGAGTAATAACAGCCGCTCGAGTTGGTGGAGAGAACGGTTTCCCAATGGTGGCGGCCCCGACTTACGAACAGTAAGTCTTGCGTTCAAACCCAGGCAGGCACATTACTTTGTGTAATTTATTTCATCACCACTGCTCTCAAAACGGTGAAGGAAAACATCGTGAGGAAACCGGCATGTCCTAGAACCAAAATTCGAAGACATGTGACATTACAAACCTGCACTGGGCCCGCGTGGTGGATTATAGCCCATTCACCACCTATTTTCTAATTTTAATTTTTTTTAATTGTTATTTAATTTTTTATCTTTTTCATTATGTGTGCTTGATGAACTGACGTCAAATAAACTTTATTCTTTCTTTCTTTCTTTCTTTTCTTTCATTCCCTCTCATAGAGAGAAGGCCGCGTGTCCCAGCAGTGGGAACATTACAGGCAGATTATGCTCGAGTCAATCTTCAAGTTAAGCCTCGCTTGCCTAGGTTGGTCCGTGGATGGGTGACCGCCCATAACATATCAAGTTTCCTCCGTACCCCGGAAAGCTGAAGAAAAAAGAAGTAGTCCATTAAATCAAAAAGTTAAAAAAAAAATACAGAAAACATCGATAAACGGCACCACCCAGAGCACAACACTAAACCGACAATAATTTACAAACAAAACCGATTTTCAGTGAACACACATAAGTGACATTCTTTCCATTCATCAACCAGTCGCAATCAAACTATGTCCTGAATATGTTGGCCAAAATAATAACATTGATCGCGCTATCCAGGGCTATAGGAGGCACCGTCTTAAGTTCCGAATTTAACTATGGAAAACCGAAGTTGGAGCATAATAATATCATAAACAAAGGAATTTGGTTTCGAAATAAGTTTGCGGAAAACTTATTCGAAAAGAACAGGATCGGGGAATTTATTTTCCGAGAAAATTCTATGGACGTCGATAATTTATTGCAAAATACTTTTGATTCGTTCACTTCGAGTCCTAGAGATGAGCAGCCTTCTGTCTCCAACTACATTAAAAGAGCTAAGAGGGCGATACGGCGTAAGTACTCAATTTTATTTTATCAATAGTCATATTCATAGTCATTTATTCATTAACAATTAATTTGTAAGATTTTAAACTATCATGGTCACTAACATTACTATTAATACTAACGGGATATTTACCATGTTTACTGTTTGTTGTTATTTAACAGTAAACATGGTAAATATCCCGTTAGTATTAATAGTAATTAATTTGTATCTGATTTTAACACAAAAATTACAAAATTACAGTACATACACTAAAATAAATTACATTTGAATGTCATGAACTACATCAACAATTTCAAAATAAGAACTTCACATTTCATCAATATATTTCGACATACAATATGGCCGCCTTAAAATTTAAAATAATAATAATAAAAAAATTAACCAATCATAAATTTTCACAAATTGAGATAAGTAATTAAAAATAACAATATTAAATTTATAGTTACGTCAATATATCAGAATATAATCTAAATTTTGTTTTACAACTTAATTTATTAACATTCTTAAGAGCATTTATACAGAAAGTTGGCAACGTCGCAAATAGCTGTCAAATATTTCGCTGTTTTGATGAATTCTGCAATATTACTTTATGGAAACCACGAACCAGAAGACGTTGCGTTGGAAGGCCTCCCACTAGGTGGACCGATGACCTGGTGAAGGTTGCAGGGATCCGCTGGATGCGAGTCGCACGGGACCGGTCAATGTGGCGACCCTTGGGGGAGGCCTATGTCCAGCAGTGGACGTCTTTCGGCTGAAATGATGATGATGATGACTGTATGGAATTAAGAAATATGGCTAACTAGTGAACTAGAATATTAATAATGAATTATTATTAATACTAGAAACGGGATATTTACCATGTTTACTGTTTTCTATGAGTTCCCGATATTTCGGCGCTTTTGCAAGCACCATGATCACGGATAACATAGAAAACAGTAAATATGGTAAATATCCCGTTTCTAGTATTAATAATAATGTTAGTGACCATGATAGTTTATAATAATGAATTATAATTAAAACACTGAATTTGATGTTGTAACCGTTTTTGGTGTAAAAAGGCATTTCGAAACTTTCCCAATACTTTTTTTATATCTAAAACTAAATACAGGGTGTAAGGGACAGCCCTCCACAAACTGACAGGGTGCATTCAGCTCCTTATTTTGAATCATATTCCACCGGATTTTTTTCCGGTTTTTTTTTTTTCAGTCACTTTTCCTTTATTTCAATGTAAAATTACATTCCCTGTACGCAGCACTCCATTTATGTAAATAATACGGATAAAATCAAAAATCCAATAATGAATGTTGAAATACTCTAACGAACGACGCGTGAAATCAGCTATTCACTTCCTGCCTAGCTACAGAGTTCATCGAACTAGTCGTCGCGTTTACCGTTTGCTACGACGTACTGCAGGTTATCACCCATACCTTGGCGATGTTCCTCACATTCGCACGAAGCGCTTTGCTACATCATTTATTATGCGCACAGAAAAGGAGTGGAATTCCCTGCCTGCGTCGGTGTTCCCAAGTTCATATGACCCCAATCTATTTAAGTCGCGAGTTAATAGGCTTCTTTTGGGTTAGCTCGTTCCATCGTCGACCTCATCTCTGTCCTCTGGAGTAGATTGAGGTCAAGAGTAAGACCATTTAGTATATAAAAAAAGTATGTTTTCATGGGATAATTTTTGACACACTATATACTAGTTAGAACTAAATTAAAATTTTCTTCTTCATCGTGTGGTTAGTGTGCCTCGGAAAGCACGTTAAGCCGTTGGTCCCGGGTGTCATTTGTAGATCTTTGACAGTCGTTAGGCAGTCAGTGGCCCAAAAAAGTCTGACAACCAGTCTTACCAAGGGGTATCGTATAACCCAGTACTAACTGGGTTGTGGAGGTCCAATAGACAGTCGCTCCATGTAAAATACTGGTATTCAGCTGCATCCGGTTAGACTGGAAGCCGACACCAATATAGTTGGGAAAAGGCTAGGCAGATGATGATGTATTACATAGATGGTGTAACAAGGTAAAGATCAATATGGACCCTGTCGGTCACAGCAGCATTAGGAGAGAGGAAGAGGGCTAAGCAGCAATTCAATCATATTCATCATCATCATTTCAGCCGAAAGACGTCCACTGCTGGAAATAGGCCTCCCGCAAGTGTCGCCACATTGACCGGTCCCGTGCGACTCGCATCCTGCGGATCCCTGCTACCTTCACCAGGTCATCGGTCCACCTAGTGGGAGGCCTTCCAACGCAGCGTCTTTCGGTTCGCGGTCGTAGAACTTTTCGGCCCCATCGGCCATCCGTTCTGCGAGCAATAATATTATTAGAAATTATTAGAAATACCACTAGACTATAACTGCTATTAATATGCTAATTAATATTATTTTCATAGACATTCGGGCCCAGAGACTTGGAAAGAATCTTAAAAACTGCATCGACAAAGAATGCTTAGAACAGGAAAAAGAAGAACTAATCAAAGGGGTTGTAAAGCGAGACGATAGTGATGAAAAGAAGTTGGTCAATGACTACCCTTATGACGTCACCTTCTTAGTTAACAGTAAGAAAAAGGATGCAGACACACTGAATAATGATACACACACCTTTGAAAATGAAATCAATAACAATAATTTAAGCAAAATTAATGAGATCGTTCAAACCTCTACAATTTCTAGAGAAATAGATTTCGGAAACAATAACACACGATTTCATAAAATTTCATCAAATATAAATTCACCAAGAAGTAAAAAATATGATTTCGAAAGTGAAATAATCAAAAAGTTTGAACTGACAGAAGATATAAATGGGACTCATGAAAATAATTTAGAAACTCGAAACAAATTTACCGATAGAAATATATTCGATAAAGACAACACTGTTTGGCATCAGAATGCACCAATTCCAAATGTAAATATCTACAAAGTCGTACCTAAAGAACCCCAAAAGAGTAAAGCTGTTACTGAAAGAGGACTTATTAAGGTGATTACAATGTTAACAAAGACTTTTAAGAAGATTATTAAACAACACAACGAAATCAAAAAAATTCATGAAACATTAACCGATGTAAACAACCAATTTATCAAAAACTCAGGTGCGATGAACAACAAATTCCAAGACTTCGATGATAAATATCTGTATTTTTTAAAATTACATGAGAAGTTAAAAAGCTTCGAATTAAAACTGGCCGATAAGCAGGAATATTTCCAAAGCAAAGACAGAGAAATGTCTAATAATATGAAAGAATTTGAAAATCAGCAGAAGAAATTCTTGCAGCAGCAGCGACAATTCTATAATATACAGAAGATAATGCTTGCACAGAACGAGAAGATTAATATTAAACAAAACGCGATAGCAAAGACTCAGAGTGAAATATCTCACAGACAAAACAATTTTGCAAGGATACTGAAAAAGGCTAAACAACTGTATTTAGGAACCAAGAACCCGATATCCAAACTAAGCTCGAATTTGATAAAGACACTCCAAAATCCGAAACCAGTGACACAAAATGCACACATCATTACGACGACTACTCCATCTACAGAATCAGTAAAGATTAACCTCTTTTCGATCCCAACATCAAACAAAATTGAAAATCAAGACGAGTTGATCATCAAAGAAAAAGACGACCAAACTATAGATGATTTGGTTTACAAATATTATTTTAATAACACTTTCATTGACAATATAATGAAGACCAATGTCCTGACAAGTTTGATGGGAGTTCCAAATCATCCCGGTGTAGTTCGGAATGTCAAATCCAAGAGAAACGACCTGGAAACTACTATTTTACTACCCGTTTATGATAACAATGATTCAGAAGCGATTGTAACTAAGAATAGAGAAAGACGATGGATCAATCATCATTCAAGACATAGGGGTAGGAGGCGAGACCGTGGCAAAGGAGGTGTAGCAACTATAGTCAAGGCTACAGATGCTAAAGCAATCAGAAAGAACGTAATTAATAATATAGCAACAATCGATGAAACGCCAAAATCGAAGGACGAAGGCGATATAAAGATAAAATACGATCCTTTTTTAGCTATGGCGACGAATTTCTGTAATGAAATACGTCAAAATACGACAGCGCAAATGTTACAATGGTGTGTTGAAAAAGCTTTGAGGAGACTCCGTTTTCTTGGTGAGTGTTTTGGTATATTTTAATTCACGTACTAACATTACGCCTGTAATCTAGGAGAGAGTAGAGGTGTTTATAATTAGGTACACCCACATTGTCGACCCAAGTGTCAGACGTCGCGCTCAAAATATTATCCGGTAGCCGGTTGTATACCGATGGACCCAAAACATGAATTTACTTTACAGACTTAGATAGCCCGTGTGGGTAGCCAGCCAATTTGTTTCTACTAAAAGAACTGGCTCGCTGCGTGCGATGCGGCGGTTTCATTAGCGGGATCCCCCGCATGCAACGCTGTATTTTAAGCAAATAAACATTAAATCGCTTCCCCGTAAACGCTCCCATACATCGCCATAAGTTTGAATTGCAAGCGAGCCGGGACGCGCTGCTTCTTCGGAAATAAGCCCTTGCAGTACACCATCATTTGACCAGTTAAGTACCATGTTACAGGGGCCTATTGCCATCATTTGGGCACACTTCTAGACTACTCAACTATAGTGCAGCATGGTTATTTTGGCTCTCGAATGACAAGAGCGCTGTTGGTTAAGATTTGTGGAATTTTCTGTAGAAATTATGTTGAAAAATAAAGATGGCGACGTTTGTTCTGACTAGGACCATGCTCCAAAAGAAGTTTTGGATGTCCTCTAGATCTGAGTTCAGCTACACGTTTACTAACACATATTAGCAATTAGCTGATTCCCGCGGTGTCACCCGCTGCTCAGCCCTTAAGGGTCATAGCGTGTGTTATATAGCCTATAGCCTTCCTCGATAAATGGACTATCCAACACAAAAAGAATTTTTCAATTCGAGCCAGCAGTTTCTGAAATTAGCGCGTTCAACCAAACAAACTCTTCAGCTTTATAATATTACTAGCTGAGCCCCGCGGTTTCACCCGCCGCTTCTGACTTGTATTTTTTTGCTCAGCTCCTATTGGTCATAGCGTGATGTTATATAGCCTATAGCTTTCCTCGATAATTGGACTATCCAACACTAAAAGATTTTTTCAATTCGAACCAGTAGTTCCTGAGATTAGTGCGTTCAACCAAACAAACAAACTCTTCAGCTTTATAATATTAAGTATAGATAATATATATAATATATAGTAAGTATAGATGAGTTGACACGTCCACTCAAAACTGTGCGGCTCTTTCTTCAAAAGACCATCTCAGACGAGAACCTGCATGATACTCATTTTGATCTGACCAAGACATTGACAGGACTTTGAAAGAGACTGTGATCTCCGAGTTTCTTTCGGCTGTTTCTTCTTAGAGTAGAAAAAGACGTGTAAACCATAACATAACATCACGCCTGTAATCCCCGAAGAGATATGCAGAGGTGTACCTAATAGTCCACCCACATTGCGCCAGTAATTATTGTTGCCTATTGCCATCAGCCGGGTACAGATTCCGTGGCTGCTACTGAGAAATTCCTGATGGAAAAACCCAATAACACTTTACCCAACCCAGAGATCAAACCTCGAACCTAAACCTAAAAAACCTAACCTAACAAATTTACTCACAAAAACTCCCATATCTCAAATACTAAACATCAAATATTATTCAAACCAATTTTTGTTGTAAGTTTTTGACGTGACAACGTCTTATAATTCGATAGAGCCGGCTGCACGCACGAAAAAACATTACGTATGAAGCGTTACCTCGCTCTGAGGCGTTCCATAAAACAATTGCTCAACGCACATTCATTTTTTGAAAAATGCAACCATTCCATCAGTATTTTCTTATGACGTTGTCACGTTCAACTATCCTCAGTAAACCGACTTTACAGACAACCGATTTTTTTACGTTCTATAATCCTACATTTATTCAGAATTTTCCTCCCTTTACATTAGAAATTAGCGGGGTGTACACATATTTTACCAATTTGGAAGTGGCTATCTTTCAAACAATTGACTTTGAGAAAAAATCGTTTTAGGAACCTCTATGTCATTTTTAAGACCTATCTATAGGCATCCTGCACGTATAGGTTTGATGACTTTTTTTTTAGTTTCATTTTCATGTAGGAACCTTAATCATTTTGAAGCGGCTCACAAAATACGTCTACCTAAAAAGTTTAAACTGTGTAGTCCTTATAGTTTCGGTATAAGCATTCAGTTTTTGCCATTCGGCTACGGAAGCCTAAAAAGCAGACGAATTGATAACATCGTCCTTTTGGAAGACGGTTTACAACCTAACGAAAGCTTCATTCATTTCAGACAAGAATCACTTGGAACACAGAACCGAAAGATATGAAGAACTAGAAATAGCGGACGTCCCAAAACAGACATATTATCTAAGGAAACCAAAAAAATTACGAGAGCACAGTAGATCGAAAACTTTATCTATTGAAATGGGGAACGAGCCGATTACCGAACCGTCAACCGCACCGCATACCGAGCCGGCTGCCGAACCGGTTGCCGAGCCGGCTACCGAACCGAAACGAACTGCTGTTGAAACAGAATCACCAACACCAACATCTACTACTAGAATTGAAGCTGTTACTGAAATTACAGTTACTGGTGAGAAGTCTTTTCTTTCTTTACCCCGTTTACCAGGGTCGGTCTGTGGATGGGTGACCATCCTTTAAATACTGAGTTTCCTCCGTGTCTCGGAAAGCACTTTAAATTGCTGGTCCCGGCTGTCTGGATCTTTGACAATCGTGACAAGTAGTCAGGTTGATGTTGACTCACCCCGAATTACATGAAACTTAAATATAAAAGTGAAATGTGGGTCTATAATTAGAAGAAGGCCTCGTAGGTCTAGTGGTCGCAAGCGCGACGGGTGTAGACGCAAGACGAGGGCGCAGACATGGGATGAATTCAGTCAAAAAAAAAAAACAAAAATCATTTATTTCTTCAACATAAGTATTTTTAAAAACAGAATTAGTGATTGGAGCCTCCGTTTAATCAAGTAATGCCTGTATTGGGAGACTCCGCTCTTTCATACCAAGTATTTTTAGATAACGTATACACGGTTACTTTTAGGTCGTTCTGGAACCGAAAGCCATGAACTCGATCATCGAACTCGAAACGATTGGGACTATTTTTTTTAAAAAGTAAGAATAAAAAAAATCGCGAAAAATAAAATTTAATGTTTTTTTTGTGAAATAATGAGAACTCGAAGTAATGCTTCTTTGCGGTAAATGCATATGTGTGTGTAAAACGTAAACACGATCGGCAACACATACGAACGGTACCCATTGAAAAATCCATTCATCGATCAGACAGTATGATCCGTAAGCCACGCCCCCACCCCACGCTCTAGACTCTAGCCGACCGGGCGCCCGCCCGCCCTTCCTTCCTAGTATTGTCACGCGTTTCGCTGTATTAGGTCATTCCCGCGCAACCTAATCTCGAGCTAATAATGAGTTGGCAATACGTGTTCTCCAACGTGGAGTATTGGGCAATGGTGGATTTTTATGGGATGGCGCACCATAACCTGTGGTTAGATTCAGCGTGAATGTTTGGGCAGGCATTATTAACGACCAAATAATAGGGCCTATTTTTATTAAAGGTCACCTGACTGGTGGGTCTTATTTAGAGATGCTGCAAACTGTGATACCGCTGTTGCTAGAGGATGTGCCTCTGGCATATTTACGCGGTATGTTCTACCAGCATGATGGATGCCCTGCCCATTTTGCTACTTCAGTGCGTGCGTACCTAAACAGTGAGTTTGGTGAGTAGTGGATAGGTCGTGGTGGCCCTGTGGCTTGGCCCGCAAGGAGCCCTGACTTAACACCCTTGGATTTTTATTTGTGGTCCGAAATTAAAAGACTAGTTTATTTCGAGGAGCGTACTACTCGAGATGAGTTACGAAGTGCGATAGTGGACGCATTTAATATTGTGAAAAGTGACAGAGACACATTAGGAAAATTAAAAGACAATTTAATGTAACGTGCCCGTCTATGTATCGAGCGAAGTGGACTCCATTTTGAGCAGTTGCTTCGATACAGGGAAGTGTAATTATCTAATTTATGTTCTTAGCCTTAGTTAGTTTTATGTTGATTATGTTTGTATAGCTCCAATTTTTTAAATACGCCTGCGCCTGCAATACTTTTTCTTGAGAATAAAAGAATACTTACAAAGTAAGTAGGTACATAATTAGACGTAAAATGTATTACTGACGCGACGACGGTCCTAAGCCCGTAGTAAGTATGAAGGAAAAATTAGAGTTATTTAACTGTTATGTACGTAAACATAAATGCAATTTAGATCGAACAATGGTCATGAATGCAGAATCAAACAATTTATTATTGTCACGGGTAGGTACCTACTACCTAGGTATCTGCAGTAGCAACAACGTGGTTGTTACTGACGTCGCCGCGTCGTGTAGGTAGGTATGTAAGTGTCTATCTAATTAGTTCATCCGCTAGTGTGCCTACAGCCTTCGCCGTCTCGAAAACATAAGATCCGCCGCGTTAGATAGGTACATAAACAAATAAAATAAAATACATACGCGATAGATAAGTTGGTTCGCAAATAAAAATACGAAAAGCGAATTCAGACTTTATTTCTTAACTGCAAACGGTGAAAATTAGAAATTTTACCAAACTAGGTACCTAAAAGTAATGTTTACTAAGTTTACTAAAAAATATTCTGAGAAACCGATTGCCTCGTGTCCGACCTGACTGTTACAAAGATGCACAAGCGAATTACACGGTTAACTTTATGAAAATAAGGTCTTAATTCCAACCTAATACTTCCAATACCTCCTGATACCTGCAACTAATAATGAACTATATTCGACAGACGAAACGGTTCGTTTTTCTGTGCGAACTGCCTGCCTTTGTAGCAGCCGCTCTAGCATTGCCGCAAAAGAAATGTTAAAAGCAGTATTATTTTATGAATCACAATATTATGGTAGGTAGGTTCATTGGTCGACAGGTCGACTCTCGATTCAAGGCCTAACTCCCAAGCGTACTGTCGTCGTGTCGGTGTCTAGTTGAATAGGTACGAGTACCAACTAGTGATTTCGTGATGCGAGAGTGGTGAATTAAATGCCAATTAATTTCTCTCGTTAACGAAGAGATGTGATAGTGGTAAACACGTGCTTCTGATACGAACGAGAGATGATGGAGGTAAATGAACTTACACCAACCTAAATCGTACCTGAAACCTACTTATTTGCAGTCGGATATCAAATTCTTCCGACGTCCATTGACCTCACTCACAGCTGTGCCGCGCTACGTCATTATCCAGCGGATCGCGTACGATATTGCGTTAATGAATGAAATAGTGGAAGTCCCTACTAAGATTTAACTCGAATGACAGAAAAAAAGTGATAATTTTCTAACTTCTTTAATAGATGTCTTAAAAAAAAAATAACATTGCCAATAACTAACGTAACTATTACTCGAGTGGAGTTACTGTGTTTCGGCTCCAGAACGATGTAAAAGTAATCGTGTATACTATATCATACTAAGATGACCGGTACAAGAAATTATGTCAGGAACGTTTAGGGAATCCAATGAATTTGATTTGTTTTATTTCCTCATATGCAATGTATCGTTACCGCTGCAAAACGCACATAGCGAACGGCAAGCGCGACGACGAGTTCGATGAACACTGTAGCTAGGTAGGAAGTGAACAGCTGAATTCACGCATCGTTTGTTAGAGTGTTTCCACATCCATTGTTGGTTTTTTTTTTTTTTTATCCGTAATATTTACATAAATGGAGTGCTGTGTACGAATGTAATTTTACATTGAAATAAAGAAATAGTAACTGAAAAAACCCTCTAGTACTACTGACACTTTCAGTTGCGATAGTTCGGTTCTAACAAAGCACCGAACTACTGAAACTTAAATATGTACCCCTTTACGATGGGGTTGGCGTATCCATGTGGATAAAAACCCCGTGTTAAATAAATAGATTTAAAAAAAAATGTACCCCTTTAGTTCGGCAAATAAACTAGGCATATAATGTAAACAAACTATATCTTAATTTTATTTTTAACACGTAAAAAGAGCGTCTTTGTGTATCAATACCTGTACCTATAGCAAGAAAAAAAAAGAAGCAAGAAGTAGGTAGTTATTTGCCGAACTAAAGGGGTACATATTTAAGTTACAGTAGTTCGGTGCTTTGTTAGAACCGAACTATCGCAACTGAAAGTTTCAGTAGTTCGGTCAACCGGACTAATGCTACTAGAGGGAAAAAACGATAAAAATATGAAAATTTTCCTGACAAAAAATCCGGTGGAATATGATTCAAAATGAGGTGCTGAATGCACTCTGTCAGTTTGTGGAGGGCTGTCACTTACACCGAGTATAATGCCACCTGGATAATATGCCTGGTTCAAACTTTCGGGCCACTTGTAACGACTGTTAAAGTTCTACAAAATAATGACAGCCGGGACCATCATCATCTGCCTAGCCTTTTCCCAAATATATTGGGGTCGGCTTCCAGTTTAACCGGATGCAGCTGAATACCAGTATTTTACATGGAGCGACTGCCTATCTGACCTCCACAACCCAGTTAGTACTAGGTAATACGATACCCCTTGGTAAGACTGGTTGTCAGACTTTTTGGGCCACTGACTACCTGTAACGACTGTCAAAGATCTATGACAGCCGGGACCAACGGTTTAATTTGCTTTCTGAGGCACGGAGAAGTCTCGACATATAATGCACCCATCCACGGGCTGACAACGGCAAGCGATGCTTAAACTTCGATCGGGCCATGTGGCTGGTATCATACACTAGCTGATCCCCGCGGTGTCACCCGCTGCTCAGCCCCTAAGAGTCATAGCGTAATGTTATATAGCCTATAGCCTTCCTCGATAAATGGACTATCCAACACAAAAAGAATTTTTCAATTCGAACCAGCAGTTTCTGAGATTAGCGCGTTCAACCAAACAAACTCTTCTGCTTTATAATATTAATTAAGTATAGAAGTATAGATTATAATTCTAGGCGAAGAAATTTTTGTTTTCCTCAAGGTAAGGAAGGTAAGGTAGTTTTTAATTTCACAAATTCAAACTCCGTGACTGCTGCTGAGAAATTCCTGATTTAAAAACTCAGTAACACTTTGCCCAACCCGGGAATCGAATCCAGGGCCTCATGCTCAGCTATATGGTTTCTGCCTACCCCCAATGGAAAACTGTGCGAGTTTATGTATGTACGTAATATGTAACTAAAAGATAATCTTTCTGTTTAGATACTCCAAGTAAGCAAACTCAATTGCCATCGACTCAAGAAAACACAACTTTGGCTCCAGTGACGCAACCAAAAATGGCAACATCCATGTCGGATGCAGCGAAATTCTTCCCAGGTACTTGCAGTTATCATTTCCTCAACATTATATTATTATAAAGGGTGTAAATAGACCCTTAACATAACCGAAAGGCACTTGTTCTTCCCGTCTTTGCGATATTTTTTTTTGTTCTAGACCATACCTGGGAACCTTCTAGTTACGGAGATATTGGGGGTCAAAGTTCCAACTTTTTCACAAGTTTTTTTTTTAAATACATGTTTTTAATGTAATATTTTTACTTTACACACCTCCACGACCCTCGCACTATTCAATTCATCCATCAGCGCACTGCTTTTAGTGCTTTCCATCGAGTCCTACCGTAAAACGTGATTTTTCACCCCAAAAAAAAAAGTCCATTCCCAGCAATAATTTTTGCGAAAAGTTACTTAGTTTGATGTACAGAATGCTTGGTCGACGGCTATGTGAAGGGTCTGTTTACACCCTGTATTATTATAAGCCTATATTGTCCCACTGCAGGCCAAAGGCCTCCCTTCCCTCCTTCCTCATTTCGCGGTCTAGTGCGATTGTAGGCCAATCCTTTGCGAAGGAGTCCAGCTCATCCCGCCATCTCCTTCTGGGCCTGCCACGTTGTCGTTTCCTGCTATTTGGTATCCACTGAGTGGTAATTTTTGCCCATTGCTCCTCCGACATGCGGTCTTTCTCAACATTATTTATTTTTATTTATTTAAACTTTATACACAAGTAAGAAACTGTACAAAGGAGGACTTAATACCATAGGCATTTTCTGCCAGTGGGAAGAAGAATTAGTAGCAGAACAAACTCCCTAGCAACGGATTTCAAAGGGGTCGTCCATTAGTCACGTGATGTTTTTAACAACTTTTTAACCCCCCATAGTGGTCAGGTTTTAGATTACCCCCCCCCTCAACCCCCCCTCAAATCACGTGTAATTTTTTGTGCAGGTTAACAGGTATAATCTAATTTAATTCTGGAAATTTAAGCACCGTGATAAAAATGTCAAAGTCACGCACCGCTTTTCGGTTTAGAAATCATGCGTTCAAAGAAAAAATAAAAACACGAGATATTTCATTACACCCCCACTTCCCCTAGTGATTTTTCGTGATTTTTTCCAAACCCCCTCACCCCCTTTCGAGCCTCACGTGATTACTGGACGACTCCTTTCATAACACGATCCCTCAGTACTTCGCGGCTTTATTTTTGGTATTTTCAAAAAAAAATTTCTCTTTCAGACAATGATATGCTGGAATCAAAATTACAACAATTTGGTAAGTAATTTTTTCATTCTAATTCTTTGCGATTATAAGGCATACACTGTGCATAACTGTGGCTACTGCTGAGATACACACCTCCTCTTCGTGAGAGGGAATGGGTCTTCCACCACGCAGGCCAAGTGCGTGTTGGTAGTCGTCACAAGCCTGCGATTTTTTATTTTAGGATATGCCGTATTTCCTAACGATGTATCCCTTCACCGTTTAGAGTTAATCTTATCTTACTACTACGAGTATTATAAATGCGAAAGTTTGGATGGATGGATGTTTGTTACTCAATCACGCCAAAACTAATGAACGGATTTGGATGAAATTTGGAACACAAATAGGTTGTAACCTGGATTAACACATAGGATTCTTTTTATCCCAGTAGTGTGATCCCATGGGACAATTATCGAACTTCACGCGGGCGACGCATAAGCTATTGAAATAATAAAAGTAAAATCCATTTTGCTGAGCATTAGGTCCTGGATTCAACTCCCAGGTTGAGCAATCATTGAGTTTTTCCATCAGCAGCAGCGATAATCTAGTGGTGTCACCGTCGGACTGTCAAGTCATAGGTCTCAAGTTCGAACCCAAGACACCTAGCTCTGATTTTTCGAATTCATGTGCGTATTGTATTGTAGCGACCAAAACCGCTAGGGCACCCGCTGCCGCTTGTGAACGGTGAGACCTCAGCACGGTATCACGCCACCTACTACGTCATATCGAGGCGATGTCTACACAGCTATACAGACACTCCAGACGCGACTCAAAAGGTCGAGGCTCCAACAGGAACCGGAGTCGCTCCCGGTCACGTTCACGCCCCCAGGACCACCCACAAAACACCATAATTATCTCTTACTTCGGTAAAGGGAAATATCGTGAGGAAACCAGCATGCCTGAGAGATATTTCTCGATGACATGTAACACCAAGTCAGAGGCCCATGGGCGGCATAAAAACTCTGACACCAGGCTAGGCACTAACCACACGATAAAGAAAGATCAGGAATTTCTCAGTAGCAGCCACGGCAGTCTAGATGTGTGGCCGGTTGATGGCAATAGGCTCGTCCCCTTTGACATGGGACTTAAACATAACTGGCGCAATGTGGGTTTATTAGGCACACTTCGACCTAACCCTGCTAGTGCTACTAACTAAGCTCTCTAGATTTGGCATCAGAGGAAACGTACTCAATCTCATGCAATCCTACTTGGAGGATAGAAGACAAATTACCCAGATTAGCCAAGTGGATATGAACACAAAAAGTCAAGTAGAATATTCGTCAGACCCTAGAGTACTCCACTACGGTGTTCCGCAGGGTTCTATATTGGGGCCTTTGCTATTCATCTGTTATATAAATGACTTTCCCCAAGCAATTACACACCAGATGTCTTTATTTGCAGACGACAGCACAGTGATATATAGTAGTGGTAGTAATAAAGAAATAGAGAATGACATTAACGCTAGTCTGGTTGCGATTATTGACTGGTTAAAGGCTAACAACCTAAAAATTAATCTTGCAAAAACCAAAATTATGAGCTTCAAAATTAGACAAAAAATACAATTACAACCTCAAATACATTATAAAGGCGAACCAATACCTGAATCTAATGTAACAAAATTTCTCGGCCTACATATTGATAATGATATGTCTTGGAGGACGCAAATTGACACTGTGTGTGGGAAACTTGGTAAGTTTTCCTATGCACTTAGGATGCTAGGTAAAATTGCAAACACGACCGCACTCTTAGCAGCTTATCATGGTTACATTGCCTCCACCTTGCGCTATGGACTGATATTTTGGGGCAATGGTGCTAGGGTCGAGCAAGTATTAATAGCACAGAAAAAATGCATTCGAGCTATGTGCAAACGGACGGATTCATGCAAGCCACATTTCCGAAACTTGAAAATATTGACTGTCCCATCACTATATATCTATGAAGCATGTATTTTTGTAAAAAACAATATGCATCTATATAAGCCTGTCGAAAGTCAACGACGCTCAAATAAGTTGCACTTGCTATTCACAAAAACCAAATTTCACCATAAAAGTATTTATGCAATGGCTCCAAAACTGTATAATAAATTACCAGATAAGGTTATTTTAGCCAATAACTTAAATGAGTATAAACGTCAGCTTTTTAAATTATTGAATGACAAGGCATATTACTCTGTCGGTGAATATCTTAATGATAAATTTTGATGTGAAAATTTTGTACAATTGAATTTAATTCTGATAATTTTAACTTTGGTGACATTCTAATACTGATTTGGTACGGTTATAATTAAGTTAATTTTGAAAATTTTAATTTTGACATTGTATTTTTTTCATGACATTTAGTACTATATATTTAAATTAATTTAATTTTGATAACTGTAATATTGCTGACATTGTATTTTCTGAGATTTGTTTGTTTTAGAAATAATTTGATTTAATTTTTAATTATTTTTTTTTTTTTTTTATTATTTTTTATTTTACCAGTGACACTATTTCGAATGCCTTTTGGCGGAACATAGGATGGACCGAATATTTTATAAAACATCACTGTACCCTGTGTTCACAAAATTAATCAATGAATTTAATTTTTATAATTTTAATTTTGCTGACATTGTATTTTCTGACATTTAGTAGTTTTATAATCAATTTAATTTTTAATTTTAACAGTGACACTATTTTGAATGCCTTTCGGCGGAACCTAGGATGGACAAAACACTTTATAAAACATCACTGTACCCTATGTTATTTATTAGCGTTTAGTGTTTGGCATGAAATTGTGACATCTACCTACTTACGTTTTAACTTTATTTTTTGGTTTTTATTTTGTTAATTAACATTAGATTACCTACGCTATTTTGTATGCCTTCTGGCGGGACATAGTATGGACCAACATCTATTTATATAACATCTCTGTTTTACCCTATGTTCACAAAATGAATAAATGAATTTGAATTTGAATTTGAACCCTTCGGGGATTACAGGCGTAGCGTTATGTGTTATGATGCATTTTTCAGATATGAAGCCCGATACGGAAGGAAACGTTTACTATGAAGGAAGTATCCACGCCAGTGCCATATGTAAGATTTAAATATTTTAAAATACAGTGTAAACTCTATAAAACGATTCTTGAAGGACTGAGCATTTTTCGGCGGTATAGAGAGTGGTCGTTAAATGGAGAGAGTCATCATCTGCCTAGCCTTTTCCCAACTATATTGGGGTCGGCTTCCAGTCTAACCGGATGCAACTGAATACCATTATTTTACATGGAGCGACTGCCTATCTGACCTCCACAACCCAGTACTGGGTATATAATAATGCCGTATTGAAGTCGTTTAGTAGTGAGCTTGACGCTATATAGGGTGTAAACAGACCGTTCACGAAGCCGTCAAACAAGCATTCTGTGATGTATGAAATGCTTGGTTGACGGCTTCGGCAACTAAGTAACTTTACGCAAACATTATTGCTGGGAAACGACTTTTTTAAATTGGGGTGTAAAATTTCGTTTTACGGTACGATTCGATGGAACGCACTCAAAGCATTGTGCTGATGGATGGATTAAATAGTACGGGGGTGGAGGGTGTTTAAAGTAAAAGTGTTACATTAAAACCAGGTATTTAAAAAAAAACTTGTTAAAAAGTTGTAACTTTGACCCCCAATATCTCCGTAACTAGAAGGTTCCCAGCTATGGTCTAGCACAAAAAAAATATCGCAAAGACGGGGAGAACAAGTGCCTTTCGGCTTCGTTAAGGGTCTATTTACACCCTTTAAAGTGTATTATTGTATAGAAAACAAGGTAAACCGACCAAAGTCAAGCAATTTCGACGTTTTAAGCAGTTTGTCGTTAAATCGAGCGACGTTATAAAGAGTTTACACTGTATAATTTTTTCAATACAGGGTGTAAGGGACACCGACGCGAAAATGGTTACACATATTCAGTACATCATTCTGAACACTACATAGAAATTTTCCATCGGTTATCAAAAGAACAAACAGCTGTTTCCTACAAAACTGCAATACCTACACTGTCAAAATGTATGGAACAGCTGATTTTTTTTTAAACTACCGGTAAAAAATATCTGTATGAGCGTTCAGAATGATGTAACGTGGAGTCTCTACCAACCTGTATAATAATTTATGTCAGTACTTTTACCACCCGTAAATATTCCTATGTCTAACGGACGTTGTAACTAAACCTCATGTCTTAACCACCGTTGCAAGCCTAGTAGAAATAATTTAAAAAACTTACGATTTGACATAACCACAATGTGGAGCCCTAACACAGCCAGAAGGCTTCGCAGCAGACTTCGTAGAAGATGGCGGATCGAGCTGAACAAACCAATGACTGGTCGACATTGGCCCTGAATCGAAAGGACTGGAAGTCTTGGGTAAAGGTTTTTGCCCAGCTGTGGGATGACGCAGGCCAACAGTAACGGTTTGATGGTCTAATCATTCAATTTATTGTTTATGGGAATCTACACTAAAATAAATTGTAAGCTTATACAGGGTGCAAACAGACCCTTCACATAGCCGTCAACCAAGCATTCTGTACATCAAACTAAGTAACTTTACGCAAAAATTATTGCTGGGAATCGACTTTTTTTTTTGGGGTGAAAAATCACGTTTTAAGGTAGGACTCGCTGAAAATCACTCAAAGCATTGTGCTGATAGATGGATTGAATAGTACGGGGTTCGTGGAGGTGTGTACAGTAAAAATCTTATATTAAAAACATGTCTTTAAAAAAAACTTTGACCCCCAATATCTCCGTAACTAGAAGGTTCTCAGGTATGGTCTAGAACAAAAAAAAATATCGCAACGACGAGGAGAACAAGTGCCTTTCGGCTATGTTAAGGGTAATTTTCCACCCATCATAGGAATTTATTTATTTATAACCAGCTTATACTTTACAGTTTACACTAAACACACAAGTTATGGGTTGAAAATAAAAATCAGAATAAAGAATAGTAATAACATTATAAAGTAAACAATATGGTAGACGCTTAAAAACAAAACATTTTTAGTAGAGAGAATAAACACAATAAAATAACAATAAAAATGAACAAAAGTCGTGGCATCATAAAACTATGTATACAGGCTGTGGCGTAAGTAGTGGTCCACCGTTCAGGATTCGATGAACCAGATAATTAACTATAACAATTAAAAATTTGAACCATTTTTACCCAAAACGTTTTTTTTACAAAAATCGCTCTTGAACTTGAAGGTGTTTTAAAAATTAGGGTTAAAATTAGAGAAGAACCAACTTTTTCTTCAAAAAATCATAATTTATCATGATAGCTCTAGTATTCAGCAGTAATTAACAGAAATCAAAATGAAAAAATAATGGTTTTTGTTGAAACTACAAACAAATTTGTAAAAAAAGATAGAAATTTCGTAAATAAAAGACAAAAAGGAAATATTTTCGTAACCCTTGGGTAAAAATGGTTAAAATTTTTAATTGTTATAGTTAATTATCTGGTTCATCGAATCCTGAACGGTGGACCACTACTTACGCCACACCCTGTATATATTTTTATTTATTTTTTTATTAGAGATACAATTTGTTTACCCCGAGGAGATAGTACTGGGTGTGGCAATGAACTCCAGGTATCGAGAAGCAGTGTTGAAGAGTCTCAGTTCAGTACTTGCAAAAATATCCAATGGAAAACAACGAGTCGTTAGATACGGGAACTGGGTGAAGGACCCGCCCTATTAGTAGCATTAGCTTAATAGTTCTTCTCCACAGTGGACAGCGAAAGCCTGGGTATTGATGACATCATGACAGGAATTGAAAGTAACTCCAGAATAGACATGGATCCCTTAACCTATGACATTCAGGCTCAAAGACGAGCTATTGTCAGGAAGTAAGTATGCCTTGACCATCATCTGCCTAGCTTTCCTCAACTATGGACCGGCTTCCAGTGTAGCCGGTTGTTTTACATGGAGCGGCTGCCTATCTGACCTCCAGAACCCAGTTAACACAATACCTTTTGGTAGGACTGGTGGTCAGATTGTCGTAAGTACATCTTTTTGAGAAACAAGGTGGGTAGGTGAAGTAGATAAGAGTAGACAGCAAAATTCAAATTGTCCAACGTTTTTTTTCGCAATTTACTGGTTATTTCATGAAAATGTCATTCAATTGGATTAAATGAACTTCGAGGGTTGTGTTGATTATAATTCTGTAAATACATACATGTTTAAAATGATTTCCACCAAACGGCTTGCATCGCATTCAATCGGAACGGATTTTACAATTTTTAAATGATATTAAATCGTATACCCAGTATTTAAAGTCTATATTACCAAGCCGCGCACAGCAGCTTGACCGCGGGCGTCTTCCGCGACACGCAATCGTAGCCGAAAGTGTGGTGCGACACGCGATCGGCTCCGTGCGCCTGTCGTATACGATCGGATGAAATGAAACTATTTGACTAGGCGCAGAAAAAGATATGTTCGCAAGTGACGGTACGGAGCCGGTCGTATGCGTCGGCATCCTGCAGACGCGATCGGTTGTCGCTGCATCCATCCGTATCCTTTCCGATCCGATACGATGCGAGTCGTTTTGTGGAAATCATCCTTTACGGTCGCGAATCATATTTTGTTCAATATACAACCTGACCTTAAAATTGCAAAAAAAAATAAAAATGAATTTGCCAGGTTACCCTAGTGCTTACACCTTAAGTAGATTTTTTTTTTTGTTTTCTGTTATGTGTGGTGTCCGTTGTCTAAATGTGTATTGGATTTTAAATAAGGTATTTCTCAGGAGCTGCCGAGACTCAGATTTGTACCCAGTATACAAGCATATTTGTTTTAAATTGACGGCACGGTTGCCGCAGTGGCTGAGCGATCGGCTGCTGCGCTGCGTGTCGCGGGTTCGATCCCCGCACGGAACAAATATTTGTATGATCTACAGGTAGTTGTTCCGGGTCTGGCTGTTTGTGTATGTGAGTTTAAATGTTTGTAAACGCACCCATGATATAGGAGAAATTCCTAGTGTGGGGCAACGTTTTATAAAAAAAAAAAAAAAACCAAATGCGCCATGACTTCTAGTAGTCGCAAGCGCCACTGCTGAGCATTAGGCCCTGAGTTCGTTTCCCAGGTCGGCAAAACTGTTATTGAGTTTTTCCATTAAGAATTTCCCAGTTCCAGCACAGAATTTAGATTAGGCCCGGTTGATGGCAATACGCTCGCCCCTTATTATATGGGACTTGTGAAACTGGTTAAAAAGGATACCACTACTTAACTCTTTTTGCCTAATTTGTATTTTATTCCCTTGTTACAGATTAAACAAGAAAATAAAAATGTCACTGGGTTAAACAATAAGCTCAGCGTGAAATGTAAAAAATAATCTGAAAATTATAATGTCAACTGTAGGTAGTGTAACTTGAAATAATGAAAATCACAAATTATTTATAATTTTTGTACTTAATGTCTAAGTTAGAATTAATTTAAAAAAAACTCAGAGGAGTGTTGAGAAAAGATAACATTATGGAAAACAGAAGGAGTTAAAAATCGAATATAGGACTAGGTACCTACTAATATATTTTAGAAGCAAAAAACTCTGTAACTAAAAGAAAATGAATAAAGAAATACCTAACAACCTGAACGGTATTCTACGAATGCTTAAATGAACTTACAATCGTGACTAATAGTAAAAATATGTGATAAAAAAGACTTCAGCGCGCGAACTTTATGATATCTGACATTTCTGAAGACCTCACCCTACACGAGCGCCTCTAGCGGCGAATTCATGCGCGATATTCACGCGCCCCCACTGACAATAAGCTACCAAAGAGCTTATGTCAATCCTTTTGCAAGTCGTTCTTGATAAACGAAACGATTGTCACTTGTAAAAACCTGAAAGGAGAAATTGAATCGTAATCTAAGCATATAGCATTCAACATGAGCGAGCGAGACGAAAAACATGAGTATACAAGGTGTTTTTTTTTATATCCCATAATTCTTGGGTATTAATGAGACCATATCAAAGAATCAACTGGCATATTTTTTAATAGTAATTTTTTTTCGTTACCTTACATAATAATTTGACAAAGTCACGATTGATGAACACCGGGTTTACGTAAACTATGCCAACGTCGCATTTTCTTAGCTTTAAATATGAATGATTGGTTTGAATGAAAATGAATTACTCGTTTTTATCAATGAAACTTAAATTATTTACGAGTGATGATATCTTCGAAACTATTCATTTTTGGACCACATATATTAGGACTTTGTACTATTTTTACTTAATGAATATAACCCTGGAGTTATGGGTTTTCAAAAAATACCTTGTATACAAAAATGTGTGCTATAAAAAAATAGTCTTATACCCTGAGCTGACAATCGCAGCAGAAGACATGACACACTGGCTTATGTATTATAATTATTTATAGTTAATTTATAATCTTTTGCATGTAAATAATTGGACTGTCTCCTTGGTCTAGTGGTCGCAAGCGCGACTGCTGAGCATGAGGTCCTGGGTTCGATTCCCGGGTCGGGCGAAGTGTTATTGGGTTTTTCCATTAGGAATTTTTCAGTAGCAGCCACGGATTCTCAATTTGTGTCCGGTTGTTGGCAATAGGCTCGCCCCTACTACATAAACTTAAACATAACTGACAACATGTGGGCGTAGCATTGGTTGCAGTTCTGCCTAACCCTTCTGGGATTAGAGACGTGATGTTATGTAAAAATGAAAAAAGTCTGTCAGTTGACAAAAACGTGGCTTGAATTTGTTTAAAAGAAGTACTTCCATAAAAACTTTAATAGATTTTATTCTTTTGAGTGTATTTTCAAAAAATACTTCCTTTTGTATGAAATACAACCTCAGTATTTGTTTGACCTAAACCTCTAAAGGTAATCATACAAGGTGTAAACAGACCCTTCACGAAGCCGTCAACCAAGCATTCTGTACATCAAACTAATTAACTCTACGCAAAAATTATTGCTGGGATTTTTTTTGTGGTGAATAATCACGTTTTACAGTATAATGTAACGCACTCAAAACATTGTGCTGATAAATGAATTTAATAGCACGTGGGTCGTGGAGGTATTTAAAGTAAAGTTATAAAACATGTATTTAAAAGAAAAACGTGTGAAAAAGTTGGAACTTTGACTCCTCATATCTCCGTAACTAGAAGGTTCCCAGGTATGATCTAGAACAAAAAAATGATCGCAATGAAGGGAAGAACAAGTGCCTTTCGGCTTCGTGAAGGGTAATTTTTACACCCGGTATAAAATTAAGGACAACTTTCATTAGGTATGAAACGAATCTTGAAATCGTGAAAAGAAATCAATTGTTTCTTACATTGTGAAGTTTAATGCTAACGCAAATGGGGCT
The DNA here is from genome assembly GCA_963082995.1 of Noctua comes. Lineage (NCBI taxonomy): Eukaryota > Metazoa > Arthropoda > Insecta > Lepidoptera > Noctuidae > Noctua > Noctua comes. Next base: position 2,581,440 of record OY720295.1, on the reverse strand, counting down.
GCTGTTTGCTTAATGATGAGCGCAATTACCCCATCAGAGGTTAAAGTGAAACCCCTGGTGGTTTCACTGATCCTCAAAATTCAAATTTTCTTACGATTTTTGCAATTTGCAGCTCAGTGTCGGGTTGATTGACCTTTTGACCGCAAGAGCGTAAACGTACGCGTCTGCCCTCCACGCCAAGCCATAATCTCATCTACAATTTTGTCACATATTTGTGTCGTTTGGCGTACAGGGCACGCGCTTGCTTGTCACGGTAAAAAGGTTAAACTATGATTCGCGACCGTAACAAATATGGCTTTGATTTTAATGATTATAATTCTAACTACATACGTGTTACGGTCGTAAGCTACCCGTCGCTTCCACCTTAAGCGCGGGTCACACCGCCAGCTAGCGAGCGAGGGAGCGAGACGGGAGAGCCTCTTTTCATACTTTGTTTCGGCTCTTTCGGTAGTTCGCGGTGTGATCATAGGATCAACGACCGAACGCCCGGCCCGCTCACTCGCTTAGGGGCCGTCTCCACGAGGGAGAGAATCGCGGCGATATTATCGTCGTGCCACGTATTTCTATACACTCTCTTAAGGGCCGTCTCCATGAGCGAGAGAATCGCAGCGATATTCTCGTATAGAAATACGTGGCACGACGATAATATCGCCGCGATTCTCTCGCTCGAGGAGACGGCCCCTTACTAGCTGGCGGTGTTGCCTGTTTTAAGGGTAAACAAATCGTTAACTTGCATAAGGTACTCTAGCGCAAAATGTCATGCTTCTAGACCAGGGATTTTGATTAAGTGACAGAAATAGAAAAGAAAATGCAATCAGTAAGACTATTCAAGTTTTAATAGTGTATAGTGAACAAAAAAAAAATGTTACCAACGTCTAAAACTGTGTTTCTAATAAATCTAATGCATAATATTTTGTGTTTTATTTGTTTTTCCTTTATACAACATTAGTTTTAGTATATGCGAAACCTGAAACACGTGTCTAGTATTTTTGTGTAAAGAATCTATGTACAAAATTTCAAAATTGTATCATGAAAAATCACAAAGTTATAAGCTTGTTCTGTGGAGTCTACCTATCTGACCTCTACAAAGCTACATCATATTTAGTTGAAAGCCGATCCCGACATAGTTGGGAAACGGTTGGGCCTGATAATGATGACCTGCCTCTGGCAAATATACCAAAATAATATTCTATATGTGTTATTGAATTTTTCCATCAGGGACTGGATTTGTGCCCATTTGATGGCAATAGGCTCTCTCCCTATGATATGGGACTTAAATATAACTGGCGAAATGTGGGTGTTCTATTAGGTACACCTCTGCCTATCCGTTCGGGGATTACAAGCGTGATGATTCAGCATTACTTGATACCACAATAATGAGTGTGCCAAATACGTCCTTAAATGGTAGTGACACCATTATGAACCTAAAAGATACCAATACCAGCTTGTCCCCACAGACAATGGCCCATCTTCGATCTTGCGCTGCATGCCCTAACACCTGTACACTTGACGATCTTATGACTGCATCAGCGAGCGGAATTTGCGTAGCTGAATTTTGGGCCAAATATATCTAATAAAAATTTGCCATCGACACACTAAGATACCATCAAAAGCTAACAGCAGAATTACATAGTGCACACTTAGAGATTGAGAACTTAAACAGCGAAAATTTAAGATGGAAGATGGACCTGGGGAACTGCCAAACAACCATCGATACATATCAAATGTAACATTATCAGACAAAAGATCACTGCACCGAGACGTTTCCGGAATAGCTTACAAAATAACAGTTTCTCTACACCAACAAGATCAATTTTTACTGGATTGCCTCGGATATAACTCATTAGAGGTAAGGCGAGCACATGATCAGCTCACAATGGCCTGTAAGATGCTCCGTGAAACCATTGACGCGCCTGATCTGCTTGCTATGCTGGCTCGCTGCTTTGTGCCGGACAATGACTGCAGGGGTAAAAAGCACAGATTGTTCGCTGTGCCTCCGTGTCGTACCGTAGCGCATGCTAAGTCTCCAGTTCCTCGAACTCTGGCTGCACTTAATGATCTCCTGGATTCTAATCCAACAAACGATCTGTTTGCGGATGAATGGACAAAGATTTTATTGGCATGTCAGAAGTACTGTGAGAGGGATTCATGACAGAGTAACTAACTCATTTTTATTTTTTTAATAATAATAAATGTTAAATAAATAAATGTAATTAATTAATTACATTTTTATTTTTTTTAATTAATAAATGTTTTTTTATATTGTTTTTTAAGGAATATTTAAAAATGTAATTTATTTGTATGGAAATTAATAAAGGAAAATAAATAATAATTCATTTATTCAGGTAATTAGGACCCATTGCCATTTATCACAATACAACCACACCAAAAACACAAAAAAAAAAAAAAAAAGATAATAATAAAATATAATAAATATTTTTCTGTTCTCTGTTTTCCATTTTTGTTTATGTTTAGCAGTTTTTGTGCTTTACTTACTGTAATTGGTTTTAAACTGTTGTAATTAAATTAAATAAAAAAATTAAAAACACAACTAAATTTAAGGATGCAAAGAAAACATGTAAAACTTTAAAATGGCGTTGGACTGGACATATGCTTAGAGATACGAATGGAAAATGAACAAAAATCATAACTGAGTGGTATCCCAGGAATGGGAAAAGAAATAAAGGGCGACAAACAAAAAGATGGGAAGATGACCTCAAAAGGGTAGCGGGTCCAGAGTGGACGAGAACAGCGAGAGATAGGCAGAAATGGAAAGCTTTAGAGGAGGCCTTTGTCGGAAGACAAGCTGTGAAGCGAAACCGATCGTGTAGTCGATCTGTTAATAAATGAATATTATTAAGAAAAGTGTGTGTACTGTAAATTGTAGAACAGCAATAAAGGCTTATTTTATTTTATTTTATTTTATAATTAAATTAAATAAATAAATAAAAGATTCTCCTCTCATAGCACCAATCAATAATTCCCATTTAACACTGATGGTAGGCAAACAATCTAATACTTCAATAATAACAGAGGAATCTACAATAGTCAATAAGAGAACCGCTATGGATGAAACAATTTTACCTAACGCCCTACATACCGCACTACTACACTGAGCAAAAATACTCTAAGCGAAGATTTATTCGTAACAAAACAACTAAGAGCCCCAAACTAGCCCCCGTAGCATGACCACCGTAGACAAGAATTTCTTTGACGGAAGAATCGACAAAATGGCAGATTTCTTTGCACTATCTGTCATTTTGTCGATTCTTCCGTCAAAGAAATCCTTGTCTACGGTGGTCATGCTACAGAGGCAGGTGAAGGAGCTGGAAGCATAGAACATCCCGAAAGATGGAGCCTGTAATGAGCATTCTAAACCCAAATCCAACACCTAGTTTCTCCAAATAATGATTTTGTGGGGTTACAGGCAGACACTATGAATATCAGCGAAAGGAAGCACAGAGTTATGATCTTTGCAGATCAAACAGGATATGGTGTTAGACAAATACTTCAATACTACTTAGGGAATTCCTTTTTCGTTACTTCAAATATAAAACCGCATGCTACATTGGATGAAGTACTGAAATCTTGTGTCTCTATGTGCACTGATTACACCAAATCTGTTTTTGTGCTGATACTGGCAGGCTCTAATGATAGAAATCCGATATTAGTTCAGACAAATTTACACTACACACTATGCCAATTAAAGTCTACAAACGTATTAGTGGGTAAAATCTATAATAATATATTCTTGAACACAAATGCATTAAATAATTCAGTAAAACTTGTGTGTAATAACTGTGAAAATTCAATGTTTATTTCCTTAGATTTCAATTATTATGACAGACAACCGAAATATGTATACAAGTTGCAAGCATGTAGACTAATTCATAGAGAAAATTTGCATTTAAATTACAAAATTATATTACCAAAATGGCAGATGGTGAAAATCAAAGTAGAGTAAAGTATTTTAAGAAAAGGAGGAGGCGGGCCGCGTGAGGGAGAGGACAGCGTCCTCCCTCCACCCCAGCCGCAGTGGTAGACGCCCACGGCGCCGGACGTCGGCAGACGATCTCCGGCCACCGTAGGCGCGGGCATGCGGGCGGCGAGTAATGGGCGACTCGCTGTCCGACCATGGACCATGCCCGGGTCGACGGCGCGTTGTGTTCCACGCGCGCCTCAAAGAGTGTCAGCATAATGACGGGGCCCCCCTCTAGAGGGCCAAAGCCTGCCGGGGTCGCGGGACTCATAGAATTACCGTGACCCACCGACCGCTCCCACCGCTTCCCACTCCGTCTCGCCCCGCAGCATGGCCTCGACCAATGCCGGGCGCGAGAGGTCTCCGCCTATCGCCGCCGTGAGGACACGGCGGTGCTCTGCCCAAGCGGGGCAGTCCTGCACCGTATGCTCTACCGTGTCCTCCGGGCGGTCCTCGCAGTGGTGACACCCAGGCGTTTCCTCCTTCCCCATATGACACAGGTACCTCCCGAAACTTCCGTGTCCGGTAAGGACCTGCGTCACGCGGTAGGTCAGGACGCCGTGACGCCTATCCAGCCACTCCTCAAAGAGGGGTCTTACCGCCGCGATTGCGGCGTGCCCGACACTAAGACTAGCTTAAGTAAATATGTACAAAAACATAATCAAAAATCAAGTAGTAAAGGTGCGACTAAACATAAAGCGGCAACGGCGCGCGGCAGCAGCGCGCTATGATTGGACGACACGCGCGCGAACGCTTCGGTCTACCTGCTACACACAAACATTTTTAGTAAACCTTCGTCAGTCATTGTGTTTGGACGTATTTCTGATTCTTGCGTATCAAAATGGACAACGGAACATCGATTCGCTTGATCGAAACGTATGGATCTTTTAATGTGTTATGGGATCGTCGACAAAAAGAATACCAACAAACGTAAAGACTTATGGGATGAAATAGCCAACAATTTATATCTTCCCAAGAAAGAATTCCGTCAGAATAAGAAGAATTCTGTACATCAAACTAAGTAACTTTACGCAAAAATTATTGCTGGGAATCGACTTTTTTTTTTGGGGTGAAAAATCATGTTTTACGGTAGGACTCGACGGAAAGCACTCAAAGCATTGTGCTGATGGATGGATTGAATAGTACGGGGGTCGTAGAGGTGTGTAAAGTAAAAATCTTACATAAAAACATGTATTTAAAAAAAAACTTGTGAAAATGTTGGAACTTTGACCCCCAATATCTCCGTAACTAGAAGGTTCCCAGGTATGGTCTAGAACAAAAAAATGATCGCAAAGACGGGGAGAACAAGTGCCTTTCGGATATGTTAAGGGTCTATTTACACCCTTTATTTTGCTGTACCGACACTATTGTATTTTTTTCTTCGGTAAACAGAAATATCTATTAATCTACGATAACAATCGTTCGTACCACAATTACAAATAAGTGACTACATCAAAATCGAAGCTACAATGTTATCGCTTGGAAACTTCTTCGTTTTACGATAAAACCCGCGAAATTGAGAGACAAAGAGAATAAGCGGAAGGCGATAACTCAATTGTTTACGAAAAGATCTACAGTTCAGACCTAACCATAGGCCGTGGCGCACGATTTTAATGTAAGTTGAAAAACAAATTGTACCATTGTTTTAGCAGCTCTGTGCTTTAAATCTCAGGGTTGATTTTGCTCTGGCACCCTTGTGCAGTTAAGGAGCTCGTGGCTTAATAATCACAGCCGCTCGGATCGATCTTTAGGTTAAGCTGTGCTTGCCTAGGTTGGTCTACGGATGGGTGACTACCCATTACATACCGAGTTTCCTCCGTGCCTCGGAAAGCACGTTAAGCCGTTGGTCCCGGCTGTCATTTGTAGTTCTTTGACAGTCGTTACAGGTACTGTGACCCGAAAGTTCGACAACCAGTCTTATCAAGGGGTATCGTATTACCCAGTACTAACTGGGTTGTAGAGGTCAGATAGGCAGTCGCTCCATGTAAAATACTGGTATTCAGCTGTATCCGGTTAGACTGGAAGCCGACACCAACATAGTTGGGAAAAGGCTAGGCTGAAGTTGTTGATATAACTTGAACCTAAAATCAGAACGTAGAAATGACGCTTACCTATTTTGTTTTTTGTTTAACCGACTTCCAAAAGTAGTTATGCAATTCGTACGAATGCTTTTTTTCTTTTTGTGTGCCGTTTCAGCGATATCCTAGCCACTTGTGAATCGAATTCAATGATTATTTTTTCGTTTGCTCTGGGTACGCAGATGATGTACTAGATGACCATAACATGTATTGTTGCCTGCCAGGGCTGCGGGACTGTTCGAAAGAGATACCGTGGCCCTGGAACACAAAGGGCAAAGAAGGAACATGGATGGGTTTTAGTCAGTACAAGTCTGACACTCCCTTCCGCTCCGCCCAGAGCGATTTGATGACTTCCCATCCGAAAATGCAAAAAAAAAAAACATGTATTATTAACTGTTAAATTAATGCATAGCAAAAATTTTATTCATATAGAATATTCCAACTAATACTTAAATAATTAAAATTGCAAGAAATAATCCGAAATCTGTGGCAAAAAAAATTACAAAAAACTAAACTTTTTGCAAAAAATTAAACCGACTTCAAAATATGGTTTATGTTGTGTGATTGCGTAAACAATGCATATTTATGAGATAGCAGCAATCGCGGTTGATTTGCTCTTATTTTTTGAAGAGTTCCGTCGTCTGTCTCCGAAACCCATCATCAAATCTATATGAAATTTAAATGGGACCATTTCAGAACAAACCGCTTTCGATCAAAAAAATAATTTTGCAAATGCGTCTATTTATGACGGAGTTATGCCCGAAAAGACATAAAAAAAATATATATAAACATCCGAATTGATAACCTCCTCCTTTTAAAAGTCGATTAAAAACCAAAGTCCGGCTTCTGAAGCTAGGCATTTATCACTTTTTGGTGTGTTTTTGAAGTCGGTTTTATTTTTTGTTACAAAAAAAAAAAATTAGTACCAAGAAAATATGTTTTGTGTCAAAAAAAAAAGTACCTAGAAAACATGTTTTGTCTCATGTTACCGCGGAAAGATATTTTTTTTTCTTTCTTCCTGTCAGAAAGGTAAGTAGCGTGAGACCAGCTCACGGTGCGTTTCACAATCTAAAATGTCGCTATTTGGAACATCGTTACCGGTTCCATGGAACATGGCACATTACAAAGAAAAACTCACAATGGTGTTGTACGATTTTCTGCTAAATTTAAGGAAACATTCCGTGTGCCTTTTAAAAAGAGTAAACGGACCCTTCACATAGCCGTCAACCAAGCATTCTGTACATCAAACTAAATAACTACGCTAAAAATATTGCTGGGAAACGACTTTTTTTTTGGTCAATCACTATTTACGGTAAGACTCAATGTAAGGCAGTCAAAACATTGAATAGTACGGGGTCGTGGAGGTATTTAAAGTAAATTCATTACATTACGAACTTGTATTTAAAAAAAAAAAGTGTGATTAAGTTGCAACTTTGACCACCAATATCTCCATAACTAGAAGGTTCCCAAGTATAGTCAAGAAAAAAAGTCAAGGGAATCGTCAACTAGGCGTTTCGAAATTTCCTTAGACAGGCTATGAGCACTCGGACCCCATGGCCCCAGATTTGCAACCCCAAATGGCCCGAAACTATAGTTACCACAAAGGTTTCTATATTTACGCCGCTTGAGGTTCTCTGCAGCCGCAGCGGCAGAGCCAGCACAATCTACTTATTTTTTTCATAATCGTTCTTTATTGTGCTCATGTTTGTTACAATTATAAGGCTCTTGTGAAAAACATTGGATTTACCCGACGTAATGGTTTAAATTGTCCGTTGAAGTTGAGTTTTTGTTTAATAATTAAAAAGACCCATTTTTTTTTCAGTCGACATTAACAATCAACTGTATGGTGCCAAAAGTCTAAGAGTAAAATGGATGTGACATAAAGTGTGTAAATAGACCCTTAACATAAAAGAAAGGCATTTGTTCTCCTCATCTTTGCGATATTTTTTTTGTTCTAGACCATACCTGGGAACCTTCTAGTTACGGAGATATTGGGGGTCAAAGTTCCAACTTTTTCAAAAGTTTTTTTTTAAATACATGTTTTTAATGTAAAATTTTTACTTTACACATCTCCTTGACCCCCATTCTATTCGATCCATCCATCAGCACAATGCTTTGAGTGCTTTCCTTCGAGTCCTACCGCATCACGTAATTTTTCACCCCAAAAAAAAAGTCGATTCTCAGCAATAATTTTTGCGTAAAGTTACTTAGTTTGGTGTACAGAATGCTTGGTTGACGGATATGTGAAGGGTCTGTTTACACCCTGTATGTAGGTTCAGACAGACATACAGACAAAAAGGGCAATAAGGGTTCCGTTTTAGCCACTTGGCTACGGAATCCTAAAAAGAAATCCACAAAGTCACAATAAGCATTGAACACAATAGGCGATCATGTCGCTGAATAACACGCAAAAAAACAATTGAATTGAGAACCTTTACTCTTCTTTTTTATGCAGTCTATGCATTGAAGTATAGTTGCACTTCAAGGTGGTGTTGTTTGTCAAGAAAATTTGCGTCAATAGGGATGTGTCCTGAAAAAAAATCTAATTAGTCCGTCAGATAGATTTCCAAAAAATATTGGACACGTATTTTTTGTTCTTTCACAAAAACTAAAAATGAAGACGATACAGTGCGTTGAAAACTCGTATGACGTTACACTTCAGTACACTTAGTACACACCGAAAAGTGACGTCACAGGCCCACTCATGATCTTTGATGCGTTTTATCTTCGTCAATTTTTATTGATTTGATAAAACAAAAAATACGTATCCAATATTTTTCGATAATCTAACTGACGGACTAAATAGAAGCATATTTTTTACACAAGAAACATCCCTATTGTCAAGCTTGGCACATTTATTTTAGTTTTATGTTTTCCTGTCTGCACAGAAGTTGGTTATTAAATTATTTTATTTTTATTGATTTATTATGGGACAATAAACAGCTACAAAAATATTATTGTTATGTAGTATTAACACTATTGCAGCCCACTACATTATCAGAATTTGAAAAAGTGCCACTAGGTTTTGCATTACTCAGATATACACCGTGACTTTTTAGTCGTCTTACAACGGCAACCCACTTCATATATCCAATGACTTCGCGAGCCAGATCAAGATATTTGAATTGTTAATCTTTCTCAGCTTTCAAGAGGTTCTCGTCGTGCGGGACCGTTATATCAACAATCATTGCGCGACGCTCCAATCGATCTATCACCACAATGTCAGGGTTATTGGCAACAATAGCCCTGATTGACATATTGTTATTAGCGTTTAGTGTTTGGCATGAAATAGTGACCACTATTTACCTTTTAACTTTTTTTTTTTTTTTTTTGTTAATTGACATACGATTACCTACGCTATTTTGTATGCCTTCTGGCGGGACATAGATGTAGTATGTACAAAATTTTATTTATACAGGATGTAAACAGACCCTTCACATACCCGTCAACAAAATGTGGGTGAACTACTAACGCCTCTGCCTGACCCTTCTGGGATAACAGGCGGGATGTTACGTAAATATTTTAACAATTAATCCATTTTTTTCCAGAAACACAAAAAGCAACACCGTCTAATGACACGATGCGACTACGACGCGATGTTCTACAGGGTGTTCTGTATCACGCTTCTGGCCATAGCCTTCACGTTCACTGTCATACTGACCAGTGTCTTCATAGACATTGATGGGTTACTCGTCAGCAAGAAAGGTAAGCATTTTAAAGATCTACTATTTCTTTCTTTCTTTTTTTAAAAAAACCTTGCCCCACACTAGGAATTTCTCCTGTATCGTGGGTGCGTTTACAAACATTTAAATTCACATACACAAACAGCCAGACCCGGAACAACTACCTGTAGGCCATACTAATATTTGTTCCGTGCGGGAATAGAACCCGCGACACGAAGCGCAGCAGTCAAATGCTCAGCCACTACGCCAACGTGCCGTCAAATCACGCCGTGCCGTCAATCTTTAGAATGGGCTACTACAGTAATTTCACAGTTTTTATGCCTTGTGACTGGGACTGTAGCTATTGTTGTCTTTGTTTCGACCTGTTTTTTTCTGTTCTGTGGTTTCGACAATTCAAAAGTGTCTGTAACTGGCCTATCTTCTCTTCTCTTCTCTTCTCTTCTCTTCTCTTCTCTTCTCTTCTCTATCTCTATCTTCTCTACATATAATAAAATCGTTAAAATCCGGTCCGATGTTCCAACTTGGCGCAAAAACTACTGCATAGATCCTGTTCAAATTTTGCACAAATATCTGTAATAGGCTTTTTCAAATGTTAGGCTATATGTTATCACGCTACTTGGTTAAGGGGATGAGCAATATTGCTTTATGCCAGTATTATTCAATTGTTTATCGTTTCAGTCATGATATGCGTAACAACGTCTATTTCAAAGTATATGTCAGCGAAGCAAATAGACAAACGGTTTCATGACCGCTTTACGTGCATCACGTCGCAAGTTCGATCCCCAGTAAAATTATACTTTTTGCAGTTGGTTGTAATTTTTTTTGATAGAGATTATTGTTATTTATTTTATCTTTTTATGTATATTTTTCCACGCAAACGAAGTCGCGGGCAACAGCTAGTTTGAAATAAATGCTTTGATTTTGATTTTGATTTGCTCCTTCGAGGACCTGTAGATGTGATGTGATGTTTCGAAGAGTTACGATACGAAAAATTTTTTCAGAAAACCTGAACCATAATATCATTCGTCGTGATGAGTACACAACCAAAGCTATAGATAATGATGACATAAACTACGTTGACAGTGAAGATACTTACCGAACGAAACGATCTATAGGTGAGATTTTTATGATTTTGTACAAGAAAATAACATTAGCAATCACTCCTCATAAATCATAAATCATAAATAAATCATAAATCATATTTATTTCTGCAATTAGGTTTACCAAACTCACAACAACATGTCATGTTTTGTTTTAAAGCTAGATGGGGCCGGTGTTTCGTACCTGACTACTCTGAGAAGAAACATCCGAAACAAACTCAGAGGTCACCGTCTCTTTTAAAGTCCAGACATTGCTCAAATCAATCATAAGTTTTTATTGTTTTCTTAATGTATTCAGGTTAAGCCGCGCTTGCCTATTTTGGTCTGTGGTGGGGGACCACCCATTATAAAGGGTGTAAATAGACCCTTAACATAAAAGAAAGGCACTTGTTTTCCCCGTCTTTGCGATCATTTTTTTGTTCTAGACCATACCTGGGAGCCTTCTAGTTACGGAGATATTGGGGGTCAAAGTTCCAACTTTTTAACAAGTTTTTTTTTTTTAAATACATGTTTTTAATGTAAGATTTTTACTTTACATACCTCCACGACCCCCGTACTATTCAATCCATCCATCAGCACAATGCTGAGTCGAGTCCTACCTTAAAACGTGATATTTCACCCCAAAAAAAAAATCGATTCCCAGCAATAATTTTTGCGTAAAGTAACTTAGTTTGATATACAGAATGCTCGGTTGACGGATATGTGAAGGGTGTGTTTACACCCTGTATTCCGAGTTCCGCCGTGCCTCGGTCCCGACTGTCATAGCTGTTAGATCTTTGACAGTCGTTACTGGTAGTCAGAGCTCCGAAAGTCTGACAACCAGACTTACCAAGGGATATTGTATTACCCAGTACTAACTGGGTTGTGGAGGTCAGATAGGCAGTCGCTCCATTTAAAATACTGGTATTCAGCTGCATCCGGTTAGACTGGAAGCCGACGTTAGACTGGAAGCCGACCCCAAGATAGTTGGGAAAAGGCTAGGCTGAGGAGGAAATGATGATACTAACTAATCATATTCTATATGATATACATGATATATTTTATTATAATATATTTTTTATATTTTTTTTTTTCATTTTTTGTTATTTATATTATTTATTATTTTATTATTATTTTATTATTAAATAAATATTATCATATATGGTAGAGTAGAGGAGTTGAGGAACCGACTGACTGCGCAGAAGAGTTTTGGAGATAAGAACTCTGATATACAGGCTATACTTAACATATCATATTGAACACTGTTGACGGCCTTGTGGTAGCAACTATGGGACTGCTGAGCATGAGTTCCTTGGTTCGATTCCCAGGTCGGGCCAAATGCTATTGGGGCTTTCCAACAGGAATTTTTCAGTAGCCGCCACGGAGTCTGGATTTGTGCCCGGTTGATGGCAATAGGCTCGCCCCCTATTACATGAGATTTAAAACATAACTGGTGAAATGTAGATGTACTATATTTCATCGTAGCAGCCAGAATAGTCTGGATGTTTGCCGGGTCAATGGGAATATAGGCTCTCAGTGGCCTGGGTGCCAACAATACGGCAAGCGCATAAGGCAAGCATACTGTTCAGAACTTCAGAAATCCTAACCTCATGAAGAATAGTACGTCATAAAGGCAAGCCAATCTATTATATTTGTTTGTAAGTACCGCCACTAGCTCTCCCCGTCGTATGGAATTTAAATATAACTGGCGAAATGTGGGTATAGTATTTTTACAGCTATGTCTAACTCTTGAAAATAGGCCTGATGTTATGAGATGATATGATGTGATGTGATATGATATGATATTATATGATATGATATGATATGATATGATATTATATGATATGATATGATATGATATGATGTGATGTGATATGATATGATATGATATGATATGATATGATGTGATCTTCAACTAAAACCAAAAACCTCTTTTCAGAAACCCAAAGCTTCTTATTTCACATAAAAAATCCGAAAGTGAAAAAGATACTAGCCAACCGGTTATCAACATTATTAGAAGAATTAGAAGCTGAAGAAGCTGCAGACAAGAAAACCACAGAAAATAATATTAAAAGGGAAAGAACAGAAGAAACTACGAAAGCAGCAGAAACTACGAATGCAGCAGAAACTACGAAAGCAGTAGAAACTACGAAAGCAGTAGAAACGCAGAAATTCGTAGAAGACGAAAGCAAAAATAAAATGCTGCATTATAGCATGCATAATATTCTGTTGCAAGGCATTGACAGACACATGGATTTGATAGATATCTATAAGAAGGTGTTTAGTTCATTGTCTGATTGTAACAATATCCAAGATAAAAAAGGTATTCTTGAAAATTATAATGTTTTAGAAGAGCGAACCGGAAGACGTTGCGTTGGAAGGCCTCCCACTAGGTGGACCGATGACCTGGTCAAGGTAGCAGGGATCCGCTGGATGCGAGTCGCACGGGACCGGTCAATGTGGCGACACTTGGGGGAGGTATATGTCCAGCAGTGGACGTCTTTCGGCTGAAATTATTATCATGATGATAAGAAGAGTGACAATTAATTAATTTGATATTGAATTTGGGCATTCAAAGATTTCAGTATTCAACGTGTAACATAATAAACGCAAGACCTCTCGTGCGGTCTCTCTCACCATGAAACTAAACATCTTTTGTTCTACGAGTTCTTGAAATTCGCAAAAAAAAAAAATACTTTCTTTAGGAACGGACGCAATCAGCTGATCCACATGTATGGTAAAACTAAAAAAAAAGTTATGAATTTCCAAAAGTCATAGAACAAAAGTTGTTCAGTTTCATGGTCTGAGACACCACACGAGAGGTCTTGCGTTCATTATATTACACGTTGTATACAAATAAATAAAATTGAAGAGTCTGTTTGTAATTTCAAAATAACAGCTTATTACTGAATGCATAATTATGGAAGTATTTATAAAATTAAGTAACATTTACGGTATATTTTTCTTTATTTATTAGCCTATTCTGTCCCAGTGTTGGGCACGCTGAGTACTTTTAACAACGAAAAATATTTTTTTAATTTTTGTCTCTTTGTTCCGGCTAATCTCCGAAACGGCTGAACAGATTTTGACGAGACTTTTACTGGCAGATAGCTGTTAAGGAGTAACTCTGGCTAGGTCGCAACAGCTAGTCATAAATAAATAATAACAGCCACACTGGTCGATTTTCAAGGTTAAGCAATGTTTGCCGAGGTTGGTCCGTCAATGGGTGGCCATCCATTACATACCAAGATCCCTCTATGCTTGTAAAAGCACGTATAGCCTTTGAAGCCGGAACGGCTTCCATGAGCACCTTTGAGTATCTTATTGGTCGGGAAGCTTAAAAGTCAGACAGCCAGTCTTACTAAATGGTACTTATCATATTACCCAGAAAATGAGTTCTGGAGGTCATGTTAAAACGAGTATTGCATGCTTTTTTCAAAATGACCTCCCCAATTCAGTAGCGCCGTCAGCGAAATGATTGAATTATTTATTTTATTCAACGTAACGTAAATTATATGCTTTCACACAAATGAGTTACAGTTGCTTCGCCTCAGACTGCCTCGTTTGTCGAGAGCATGAGGTTCGATTCCCGAGTCGAGCAAAGTGTTATTGGGTTTTTCTATCAAGAATTTCCCAATAGCTGCCCTGGAGTTTGGATGTGTACTCGGTTGATGGGAATAAGGTCGTCCCCTATTACATGGAACTTAAACATAACAAGCGAAATGAGGGTGTACTATTAGGTACACTTATGCCTATACCTTTCGGGGTTCCCTCACATTCAGCAATCGAGAGCCACTAGACCAGCGAGGCATTAAACCAACAAAAACATTGAAAAATGGTAGATTTGCTAAAGAACGAACTACACTCGTCTCGCATCCAGCGGATCCCTGCAACCTTTACGAGGTCATCGGTACACCTAGTGGGAGGCCTTCCAACGCAGCGTCTTCCGGTTCGCGGTCGCCACTCCAGAACTTTTCGGCCCCATCGGCCATCCGTTCTGCGAGCAATGTGCCCTGCCCACTGCCACTTAAGTTTGGCTATTCTTCGGTCTACGTCAGTAACCTTGGTCCTCTTGCGGATCTCCTCATTTCTGATTTGATGTACACATGTATGGTAAAACTAAAAAAAAAGTTAGGAATTTACATTTACTACATTTCCATTACATTTCTGATTTGATTAAAAATGTGATAATTAATAATTTTCTCATTTCTGGGACCGGTCAATGTGGCGACACTTGGGGGAGGCCTATGTCCAGCAGTGGACGTCTTTCGGCTGAAATGATGATGATGATGAACTATACTCAATTGTGAACATCGAACAATTTGATCTCTTTTTGAACGCCAGAGCATTAACGCACGCGCGTACCCTTCATACCAAGCCACAATTTCACCTACCATTTTGTCACATATTTGTGTCGTTTGGCGTACAAGGCACGAGATTGCTTGTCACGTAAATGTGACAATGGCGTTCAAAAGGCTAAAACAAGTATAACCATTACAGACGGACCAAAGCTTAAACCAGAAGAAATGACGAAAGATGGTGAAGATCCGAAGTTACCAAAACCGTTCCGAAAGTTTTTCGATGAAATATTGATTAAAGATGAACTACAGGAACAGACAAAGCAGACTACGACTGTGAAACCTGTTAAAGGTAATTTTTTATATTAATTCTTTTATTCTATTAGTTACTAGGGCTCATTAATCCAGGGTGTAAGGGACAGCCCTCCACAAACTGACAGGGTGCATTCAGCTCCTTATTTTGAATCATATTCCACTGGAATTTTTCCCCGGAAAACTTTACTTTGCAAAAAAGAAAATCAGTTAGTATTACTTTATTTCAATGTAAAATTACATTCCCTGTATGCAGCACTCCATTTATGTAGATAATACGGCTAAAATCAAAATTCCAACTATGGATGTTGAAATACTCTAACGAACGACGCGTGACATCAGCTGTTCACTTCCTGCCTAGCTACAGAGTTCATCGAACTCGTCGTCGCGCTTGCCGGTTGCTACGTGCGTTTTGCCACGGTAATGATACCAAGGTATCATTACCGTGATACCAAGGTATCATTACCATGTGAGGAAATAAAACAAATCAAATTTATTGGATTCCCTTAACATTCCTGAAATAATTTCTTGTACCGGTCATCTTAGTATGATATACTGAATTCACCACATCAGTTTGTGGAGGGCTGTCCTTTACAGGGTGTAACATACATATAGTGTATATATAGGGTGTGGTGGTTATATTACCTTATACAGAATTCAATATACAAGGTGCGAACAGACCCTTCACGAAGTCGTCAATCAAGCAAAAAGCTAAGTTATGGAACAAATATAATCATATACTGTCACTTACGGGATATCTTCCGTGATTGTTCATTATTTTGAGCTCCCGATATTTCGGCGCTGTTGCAAGCGCCATGATCGCGGGTTGCAGCACAGCGGGTAACAGCGCCGAAATATCGGGAGCTCAAAATAATGAACAATCACGGAAGATATCCCGTAAGTGACAGTATATGTGTAAACCGTGAAAGCTTGAAACAAATATAATCATATTTATTTATTTATTATTTATACAAACGGCTCGCGTCGCATCGGATCGGAACGGATTTTACAATCTTTAAACGATATTAAATCGACGAATTTAAATTCTATATTACCAATCGGCGCACGGCAGCTGACCGCGAGCGTCATCCGCGACACGCGATCGTAGCCGTGTTATCGTATCCGATCGAAATTAGAACACGTCAACACAGTAGGAATGAAACTATTTGACTAGGCGCAAAAATGGATACGTTCGCAAGCGACCATCCGATCCGACGCGATGCGAGCCGTTTAACTCTACGCAAAAATTATTGCTGGGAAAGGGACTTTTTTTTGGGGTGAAAAATCAGGTTTTACGGTAGGAATCAACAAAATGCACTCAAAACATTGTGCTGATGGATGCATTGAATAGTACGGGGGTCGTGGAGGTATTTAAAGTAAAGTTTTTATAACATTAAAAACACGAATTTATAAAATCTTTTTTTTTTTTAATCTTTGTTAGTTCGGAACTTTTAACAAGATGTTATGCCAGTTTCATCGTAACCTAATCCAAGCATAACGCATAACTTGAAACAAGTTAACTAATGAATAAACTAAAGCAGCCTCTACCGACATTGGTTTGGCTAAAATACTATTAAATATGCCTATATCTAACTTATTAATATTTAATTTATTAACTAAAATATTTCTCTCAGGTTCATTCCGGACACACTCCACTAGTACATAATATTAGATACCAATTTGGCAGCAATGCTAATCATAGACTACTTATTTCAGCTCCTCTTAACGTCGTGATCAAAACTATCATCGATATCACTTCTGAAGACCACAACAAAGTCAAAGGAAATGATAGCAAGTTAGTAAATACGTCCCTTTTACATTAAGAAGTCCCCTAATATTAGTTTTCTTTTGTTCCTCCATTATTGTTCAAAAAGCTATTGAGTATGAACACCATCGTGCTTCTGTCCTTATCGTAGCTTATTTTCTTCTTCTTCCATAAAATTCCTCGTTATGTCATCATCACCACCATCATCATCAGCCTAGCATTTTCCCAACTATATTGGGGTCGGTTTACAGTCCAACCGGATGCAGCTGAATACCAGTACTTTACATGGAGCGACTGTTTATATGACCTGCACAACCCATTTAGTACTGGTTAATACCTTGGTAAGACTGGTTGTAAGCCTTTCGGGCCACTGACTACCTGGAACGGCTGTCAAAAATCAACAAATGACAGTCGTGACCAACAGCTCAACGTGCTTTCCGAGCCACGGAGGAAACTCGGTATGTAATGGGTGGTCACACGTCCACGGACCAACTTAGGCAAGCTTGGCTTAGACCTGAAGATTGACCCGATCGGCTGTTAATATTTAGCCACGAGCTCCTGTCCTCACCACATATTTGATACCTTGATTTTGACATTCATAGTAGTAGTGTACTCATATTTTGCGGAATATTGAGGGAGAACTCTCTAAGGTGTTAGTTTACCAGCCAGTAAGCAGTAAGCCAGCCAATAAGCTTATTATTCTCTGTTTCAGAACATCACACGAAAACATTAAAGGCGACATAGAACTTGTGTACAATGGTAAAGCTATAAAATTCACACATTCAAACGCAGACATTTCTGCGTCAACCGTACAACCAACACCGGAGAAAAAACTACCCATCACTGTTAAACCAACGAGAACCATTGAGACGACCACTACAGACAATTTCAATTTGATACCAAAGTCGTACATCAACAAATTCATTGAAGAGTATTTCAAACGCTTTCCTCGTGACACCAAAGAAAGTCCAAGTAATGAAAACAACCAACATTTTCAAACAAAACGCTTGAAACGTCACGTCAGAATCAAATATGATAACGAACATTCTGGAGAAGCAAAGAAAGCCTTAAGAAAGAACAAGGAAGAAGATGAGCTTTACGTTGAAATCGAAACGCATTTTGACAGTAAAGGCATGAAAGGCGAAAAGAGAAAGAAACTTATTAAAAACTTGATTGAAAAGATACAGAAAGCTATACATTCGGATATGTCAGGCAAACTACAGGTGTCTACAGGTAAAAATAAAACCAAAAAAGTAAGAAACAGTGTACATTTCAGGAAACGTACACAAAATCCGTTAGAACATAAATTCAGTCATGTTTTTGTTGACAAGGACAATCTTCCTACTTCCAACGTAGTTCACAGAGAACTGCACCCTATTAGTAAGACAGTTCCCCTTGAAGAAACAAAGGCACCTGCCATTGGTACAAAATCAGGAGAAGAATGGAAAAGACCAAACTTAGGACCGGGATTCTTGGCCAGCACCAAAGCGATAAACTCAGCTGAAATGAGTGAACTTAATGTGGACTACAGTAAAATATTAGAAGTTAATGGAATACCACAAAGACTGCAACAGCCTTTGAATACTGAATTGAGTGAAGAAACTATTAATACAAATTCTTATTACGATGTGGGGAAAATGAAATTTATTGTCAAAGATATAGACGGGTCTGGGTTCTCAATTGGATTCAACCAGTATGTTGATGGACCCCCAGATCAAGAATCAATGAGAATGTTTTCAAATTTAGAAAATGTTCTTAAAACGTATCATCAAACTTATGATCCAAGCGCTGAGCCTATACCCACAACAGAATCTATGTTGGAAACAGATGGGAGACCTATGGAACCTACTAGTGATGAACATATAATAGAACGCCGTTCTATTGACCAAAAACATGACTACCATTCAAACGAATACAAGATTATTTTTAATAACGGCTTAATGCCTTACAAAGACTATCGCGACATTTATAAATCAAAAGTAGAAAAGCATAAACATACTAAAAAAAAAAGTAAAAAGTTGCCTTTAGTTTTGGACGAGAATATCTTTGAGAAAAACTTGAAACCATCTGAAATATTAAGCCTAGCGAACCTATTTGATCGCAAGAAAAGAGCAGTTATCAAAGATAAAGTAAAAGTCATAAGTGACTTAAGAAAAAGACGTAAGTTCAATAGATTTCTTAACACAAAAACTAGGTTAAAGACAATATTATTGAACACAAAAAGTAAAAGGAATAAGAGACAGATTAATAAAATAAGAATCATCGCCACGGACCTTCCACAACATTCTGATGAAAACGTTTTCGTTGTGTCAGATGAAAATGTGATGGCTGACAGGGCATTACTAAAAGAGGTTGAAACAGATGGAGATGAAAAACAAGAAGAAACCCAATTCGATCCCTATCCGAACGATGAATCTGAATCTAAAAATTACATTACTAAGATATTTGATGGAATATCCAGACGTAACTCTCTAATGTCAAAATATCCACATGTATTCATGGAGGAAATATCAAGATCACGGGAAGATTATATCCCAAATAACGCTTTACTTTTCGGTAAATTACCCGGACTTGGTAAAAGGAACACTGAAATAGAAAATAATAATGATGATGACAAAATTGACATTAGCCAGTTAATTTCTCCAGTCGACATTAATGATACTAAATCACGAAAACAATTCAGTGAGCAAGAAATGATAAGCGCTTTAATAGCATCTCCTGTTAACGAACCTAATTACAAATTAACTGTGAAAATAATTCCAAAAAACCGAACGGGTCAGGACTCAGGATTTAAAGAAGTACATACTAGTATCAACAAAAGTTTTAATCGGAATGGTTTGTTATATTCTTCTTTAGTAAACGTATCAGAGATATCGAAAGTCGTTAGTCTCAACAGGTCTAACAATGCAATAGATGGTTACATGTACCCGAAAAAAGACGAATCATTGATGACACGGAGAATCCAAGATCAACAAGAGAAAATGAAATCATTACTGAAACAACACGCAAAACATATAAACGAGCAGCTCAACCGTTTACACGAAGAGAAGCTGAATCTAGAATCTATGTTAAACGGTTACAATAATACTGACAGTTTTAACAATACATTGAACCTAACAGCAAGACGTTTAAAATTGGCAGAAGGTCCAATCGAAGTTACCACAACGACTACGGAGGCTGTAAATGAAGTACAAACTACAACTGTAACGTCTACACCACACGTGGAGTTAAACCTAAGTACAACCACTCCGACACATACCACAAAACTACTGAATTTCCAAGAAAAAATAAGAACCAATAATATAATTAACACAATAGAAAGAAACGGGAATTTGACAGATCAGATTCTGAAAAAGATTGACAGAAACACAGAAATACTTCAGATGTTCTTACAGAAATTGACAGAGAAGATCGGACCGCCTACAATTAGTCCAAAGCAAGAAACCATGAAAGATGAACTTGATAAGGATTGGGTGGACCATGAGGCAGCATACACCCAAAATATGGTTATAAGGAAAAATGATTCCCACATTTCAATACCATTCGCTTATTCATATCAACCGGCTACGTCTTTACCGATTAAGAGCAAAACTCAACTTGCCAGTGTGGTTTATCAAGGACATATACGAAATACAGTACGCCATAGGGATATTCTACATTCTGAACATGAGAACCAGCTTCAGACAACCCAAGAAGTGAACAATCAATCCAAGTTCTTCATTGACGAATTAGAGAATGGATATAAAATAGTAAAGATGGGCGGCGGTTTTCAGAAGAACAGGAACCATAACTTTGTTAGGAATAGTACTTCGACGTAGATTTTTCAAGCGTAATTTAAATTATGTATTTATCTTTTTCTTTGTTCATTTTTGATTAAATAAATGTTTTTTCTACTTAAGTTTTTTTTCTTATTTTATTTTTTTTATTCGAGAAAACATGTACAATACAGGGTATCAGAGACAGCCCCCCACAAAGTGATGGGGTGAATTCAGTATATCATACTAAGATGACCGGTACAAAAAATGATTTCAGGAATGCTATGGGAATCCAATAAACGACAATGCTACTTTTGCCATACATAGCTGGCATGTTTTTTTTTTTCTTTTCGCCAAAGATGAAACCTAGGCCATGTGTTAGAGGACTGTATGAGAAATCAATAGCAAAAAGACCTAGCACTACTAACCGTAACAAAACCAAGTTAGAGAAGGTTTAGTAGCTGCGGGACTGTTCGAAAGAGATACCGTGGCCCTGGAACACAAAGGGCAAAGAAGGAACATGGATGGGTTTTAGCCAGTACAATTCTGACACTCAATTCAGTGGAGTGGGGGGGGTCATTCGATGATTTCCCACCGGAAAAAAGGGGGTATAGTAGATTGCTGTTAGTTTTTTATCACGCGTTATTTTTCTTAAATAAAAATACTCAGTGTGTGATATTTTACGTTTCCAATTAATAATTTATACTACTCGGCAACTGTAAT
This sequence comes from Noctua comes, assembly GCA_963082995.1. Lineage (NCBI taxonomy): Eukaryota > Metazoa > Arthropoda > Insecta > Lepidoptera > Noctuidae > Noctua > Noctua comes. The sequence goes on along the minus strand of OY720295.1, from coordinate 2,559,768 downwards.
GAGTCATTCCGCGTCATAAATAATTTAATTAAGATTATGTGTAAAAAATATATATTTTTCATAATAAATTCCCACTTTCGCATCGCGTCGTAGGGCGCGGTTGGCGGAGGCCAATTGATTCGTTTCAGTTGTCGGGTTTTATATTAAGTAGGTTGTTAATGATGTATTATTCCTTTGTTTATTGTCTAGGTACTAAAAAATATGTATTTGTGTCTGATAATACATTCATTCGGCCTGGATAACTTTCCCATACTCGACATAAACGACCTTATAATATATGCTCTGGCAAAGTACCAAATAAGTCAGGCCAGGAGTTATTATGGCGAACATGTGAGGGGCGATGGTTCGTACCGAGAAAAAATCCGGTGGAATATGATTCAGAATAAGGAGCTGAATGCACCCTGTCAGTTTGTGGAGGGCTGTCCCTTACACCCTGTATTACAGACACATACAATTTATTGCACAGTTAATAGAAACATATTTACATTATAAATCTGCGCTTAAAGCGCACGCCACACTGCCAGCTAGCGAGCGAGCGAGCCGGGCGAGGCATCGTTTCACCTCTTTTCATACTTTGCGCATCGCGAACAAGCCTCGCCGGGCTCGCTCGCTAGCTGGCGGTGTGGCCTGCGCTTAATGCTAGTCATAATATTTGCACGACAGTTACTTATGAGTCATAAAACAACTAAACGTGTTAAAACGATTGGTTCATTAGTCAATACTAAATTAATTACTTTAATCATTAACAGTTATAATACTATTAATAGCATATCAAGCTAAAAATATTCTAATACATATAGCACCACGCCTATACTCCAAGAAGGGTAAGTCAGACATGTCCTTATAGTACGGGTGTACTGTACATAGCGTCCGATATAAAGGGTGTAAATAGACCCTTAACATATCCGAAAGGCACTTGTTCTTCCCGTCTTTGCGATCGTTTTTTTTTATAGACCATACCTGGGAACCTTCTAGTTACGGTGATATTGGGGGTCAAAGTTCCAACTTTTTCACAAGTTTTTTTTAAATACATGTTTTTAATGTATATTTTTACTTTAAACACCTCCACGATCGCCGTATGACGTTTCCGCAGCCGGTGTTGTGGCGCGTGCGACAGCGGCGGTGAGCTGCGCCTGCTCAGCGTTATCGGCAACTGGTGACACACTTGTGTTCGCCGATTAAAAACTGCCGATGCATTTGGCGCCCCTCGTCGTGTTTTTTTCGGATCGGATATCATTAAATGACCTCCCCCCCCCCACCGCTGGGCGCGCACAGTCCCGCAGCCCTGAACAGTCCCGTAGCCCTGACAGGCCCGCAGCCCTGAAAAATCCCGCAGCCCTGACCTTGAGGCCTCAGGTGGCCCAATTACTGATCCAATGTTGCGCAATGATGCTATTTCTGTACGTACTTCAGTATTGGTTTTTTCTGAGACCTCCATTCTGGACTGCATCTTGGTACACAAAGAACGTTTGCATCGCGCTTGCTCACTTGCGTTTTGTAACGCTTACGACCACTGGACCAACGAATCAGTTACTGTTAACCAAGACCGTTACTATAACTGTCACCAAAACCTCAAATATGGGAAAGTAATAAAAGATAAGATAAAATAACTATTAATTAACAGCTATATATAAGATTGATGACGAAGGAATGATGCCATTAAGTTCTGTGCGGCGTCAACATGAAGTATTTGTTGGTAAGATTCGATTTTATTTAATTTTTTCGCAACATGACATTATTCCCGAATTCCCGAATTTCCGCATCGCATCGGATCGGAACGGATTTTTAAAATCTTTAAACGATATTAAATCGTGTACAAAGAATTTAAAGTCTATATTACCAAGCCGCGCACAGCAGCAAGACCGCGGGCGTCACGCGATCTTAGCCGAAAGCACGCTGCGACACACGATCGGCTCCGTTCGCCCTTCGTCGTATACGTTCGGATGAAATGAAACTATTTGACTAGGCGCAGAAACAGATATGTTCGCAAGTGACGGTACGGAGCCGATCGTATGCCTCGATATACTGCCGGACGCGATCGCCTGGCGCCGCATCCGTACGTATTCTTTCTGAACGATACAATGCGAACCGTTTGGTGGAAATTATCCTTTACATAGACATGTACCTAATTGTACAGTCACGAGCACCAATATGTATACACTTTCTTAAATTTAAAAGCAATTTTCGCGAGAAATAACGATTATAACTTGGAGATAGCACCTTTTCCATAAAAATATGAGTTCCAGAATACTATGTTCGAAACAACTTGTAATTTTAATCAGAACAGTAGGAGAAGAACACTTTTAAAAGTTGTTTAGTGTTTACATATTAGTGCTCGTGACTGTACACCCAGATTTCGACAGTAACGAGCCTAACAGCCTGACCCTTGCATCACGGTACTCCTTGGTAAGGTTGGCTGTCAGACTTTCGGGCTTCTAGCTTCTTCTTTTCGAGTGCTTAGTGCCTAAACCAGGTATCAAAGTTTTTCTGCCGCTCATGGGTCTCTGATTTGGCTTTTACATGCCGTCAAGAAATATCTCTCAGGCATGCTGGTTTGGTTTCCTCACGATGTTTTTCTTCACCGTAGCTGAGTGATAATTATACAATACGCTCATGAATCCGAAAAATCAGAGGTGCGTGTCTTGGGTTCGAACTCGAGACCTATGACTTAGCAGTCCGATGGTCACACCACTAGGCTATCCGTAACGAGTATCTACTGTTTTAAGCTTTCACGGTTTATAACTACATACCCCGTCACTTACGAGATATCTTCCGTGATCCATCCACCCTCATTCTCCAGTCATCCCGCGATCATGGCGCTTGCAACAGCGTCGAAATATCGGGATCTCACAATCATTGAAAATCACGGTGGATATCCCGTAAGGGTGTTACCACACCAATCGATCGAGGCCATCGATCGATTGGTGATCGGATCGATCGGTTGCTGTGGTAACACCCTAAGTGACCTAGTGTAAGTTTCGTAACGAGTGTCAAAGATCTACAAATGACAGGACCAAGAGGCCGACGTCATTTTCGAGGTATGGAGTGGTCTCGTAATATTATGAACGGTCGCCGAACCACGGACCGATCTAACTAGCATTAGCTGTGTATATTCAAACAATTTGTATTTGCAAGACGAAAGTAATGAATAAAGCAATTAAAATGCAATGATTGGTATTCAATCATGCGACTAATTGAACAGACACGTTTTATTACTAGTGTAAATATGTGAAGTATATTAAGTGTGTCGTGTGTCGGAGAAGTGTTTGTGACTAAACACACTACGCCGAAGTTACGCGACCGAAGTTCGGCGGCTGATTTTACGTTTCGACGTATTCGGCTGATATGACACACCATAAGTGTGTGTATTCAGTGTCTCGAGCGCTGTCGGGCGGCTCCCCGTCCCCGGAGCTTCGTCGGCAATCGAACCGAACTCCGGTCGCCTAGTGTGCTCACAGAATAAGTTGCCGCTGAACTTACGCCCGACCGAAGTTGTACGCTATGACGCGACGTAATTTCGGCATAGTGTGTCGTTAGTAATTCAAATAGCATTGCAGGCGTAATTGTGCGAGGCGGACTTAAGTCAGCCTCGCCTCGCCTCAGCGTATTAATTTAGTTTGTATGTTGGGAGTTATCTTCGGAACTACTGATCCGATTCCGAAAATTCTTTTACTAATGGTAAGCTACATTATCCCGGAGTGACGTAAGCTATATTTAAAACGTGAGGCATTTTCCGATCACAATGTGACCGAAGCTAGCAAGTCGCATACAAATTACGGAGCTAAGAAATACTTCTAGATTGTGTAGGGTATCTAATTATTGTTAATTGTTGTTGTTGTGTTGTTGTTGTTGTGTTGTTGTTGTTGTATTGTTGTTGTGTTGTTGTTGTATTGTTGTTATTGTATTGTTGTTGTTGTATTGTTGTTATTGTATTGTTGTTGTTGTATTGTTGTTGTTGTGTTGTTGTTGTTTTTGGTAAATATGTTTTCTTTCTTTCTTTTCTTTAAAACCTACATTGAAAGTGTTTTTCTTTCACAGTTGAGCATATCTGTACTTTGGCTGGGGGTGCATTGGTGTTCTGGACATTCGCTATCAAAAATAGAAGTAAGTAACACACCACAAAAGAAATATCCTAACTTCTACAGATTTACACGTCACAATCGTGAGGTACAAATATTAGGAATTTCAAAACTTGACATCTGTCAACGTCCAGATTTTTTTCTCCCATACAATGAAATGAAGGAAGGGTGAAGAGGGGGAGGGAGGGGGGGTTGGGGGTGGGTTGAGGGGGGTTGAAGGTTTTATATGTGTATTAGTTTATTATTATACAACGTGTAACATAATAAACGCAAGACCTCCCGTGTGGTCTCTCGCACCATGAAACTAAACATCTTTTGTTCTACGAGTTCTTGAAATTCGCAAAAAAAAAAAATACTTTCTATAGGAACGGACGCAATCAGCTGATCCACATGTATGGTAAAACTAAAAAAAAAGTTATGAATTTCCAAAAGTCATAGAACAAAAGTTGTTCAGTTTCATGGTCTGAGACACCACACGAGAGGTCTTGCATTTATTCTGTTACACGTTGTATAAGCTTATTTTGTGTATTTTTATCTATGGGCCACAGTAGCCTGTCAATAAAATGATTGATTGATTGAATGAAATGACTTCCATGAAACAGAGTCGAAGTGCATGAAAAAAAAAATTGGCACTTTCACTCATTTTTATGAACAACTCACGCTTACCCAAAAAAATGAAGTAGGTATGCCAAAACTATTTTCATCAAAAAGACCTAAAGTTTCCAAAGAATGTTTTCAGGATGTCTCATTGGTTCGGATTTTCCACTGTTGTCAACAACTAACAGCATAAAATAATCACTGTATAAAGGTTGTAAATAGACCCATAACGAAGCCGAAAGACACTTGTTCTCTCCGTCTTTGCGATCATTTTTTTGTTCTACACCATACCTGGGAACCTTCTAGTTACGGAGATATTGGGGGTCAAAGTTCACAACTTTTTCAAAAACATTTTTTTTTTAAACATATTTTTAATGTAAGATTCTTATTTTAAACACCTCCACGACCCCTGTACTATTCATTCCATCCATCAGCACAATGCTTTGAGTGCGTTCCATCAAGTCTTACCGTAAAATGTGACTACCCAGCCCAAAAAAAAAAAAATCCTAGCAATACTTTTTGCATAAAATTACTTAGTTTGATGTACAGAATGCTTGGTTGACGGCTTCGTGAAGGTTCTGCTTACATCCTGTAGTATTAAATAGGACAGACAGTCCCTGTATAATAAACACGATCCTATTCTTCTGTTTTCAGCTCAAATCCCCAACAGAACTGGTCTACAAAGTACAAGAAGATAAAGATGGGAAGTCTCTGACGATTTCGAGCCCAAACGTAAAGAAATCGTTACGAGAGATCATCTATTATCACATCATTGAGAAACCTTTCGGGAATACTGAGGATTCGAGCGATGAGGTAAGTTCTAAGTACGTATTATAATGAATGGTAGCCGCCGTCGTTCCTGATCTTTTTGTTCCGTAACTCTTCATAACACTACAGAAATAATTATAACACAAGATTTGAGACAAGAGGCTATAGTTCTGTTCGTTACGGCGGCTCCGAAGTTAGCTGCAAGTGACGGTCTGCGCAGGTACAATGGTTCAAACTTAATGGCGGCTCGGAACATCTAACGTAAAGTTGCGCAGAACACAATTTTGGGTATCAGCGCAGAGGACGCATCGTCTTGACTGTATAATGCGCAGACCGTCACTCGCAGCTAACTTCGGAGCCGCCATAAAGTTTGAACTAAACTATACCGCGTTTCGTATTTCTCCAATGAGAGATTGCCTCTTTCTATACAGCATTAGTTTTAGTATATGCGAATCCTGAAACACGTGTCTAGTATTTTTATGTAAAGAATATATGTACAAAATTTCAAAACTGTATCATGAAAAATCACAAAGTTATAAGCCTATTCTGTTACCTGGCTGTCCGCACAAAAACGTGGTCACCACGCGGCGCGCCCACACGCTCGCCTCCAGCGTCGTCTTGAACTCATTGATAACAATAATTTGGCAGTAGGCACGTAAATTATTGCGATAAGTACTTAGTGTCGCTAGGTATCCATCTTGTAGCGTTTTTTAAATATTTTTGGGACTAAATATAACATGGTTAAAAATTATTGGAATCGATTCAGTCATGCTATTATAAAGGGTGTAAACAGATCCTTAACATAAAAGAAAGGCACTTGTTCTCCCCGTCTTTGCGATCATTTTTTTGCTGTAGACCATACCTGGGAACTTTCTAGTATTTTTTTTAAATTCATGTTTTTAATGTAAGATTTTTACTTTACACACCTCCACGACCCCCGTACTATGCAATCCATCCATCAGCACAATGCTTTGAGTGCTGTCCATCGAGTCCTACCTTAAAACGTGATTTTTCACCCCAAAAAAAAAGTCTATTCCCAGCAATAATTTTTGCGTAAAGTTACTTAGTTTGATGTACAGAATGCTTGGTTGACGGATATGTGAAGGGTCTGTTTACACCCTGTATAAAAGCTTGTAAATAATAGGTTCTCCTACTAAAACTAAAGTCGGTTTGGACAAGAACACCTTTTCAAAAATCCTCAAATTTAAAGGAACCTCATGCTGTTGAGACCTCGGATTCCAATGAGTCTCACCGGACGTTCACCAACGGACAAGGATTCCCATCTTACCTAGAAGAGGATGAAAATGTAAGAATTTACGTTATTCTTCATCTTCATTCTTCATCAATCTCATTTATTCCTTGTCAGCATTTCATTCTCACGTAAGGTTGAAAATTTAAGAGGGAACAGGGACTGCCATTCTCCATACAAATGTATTCCAATTTTTCTTCCTGAATAAGGGCTTGTACATAAAACTGCGATACGACGTCGCATCGTGCTACGACGCGGCAAAGACAAACAAACATTAAAGAATAATCCGCGTCGTAGCACGATGCGACTTCGCATCGCAGTTTTATGTACTAGCTCTAATGCCACTAGTGCTATATTTTTTTAACAAAATCAAGGTCTACTGTAGCCACGTCCCAGACATTTCCTTTTTTCAGCAAACTAATAAATAAATTCAATTCAATTCAATTCAATTCAATTCAATTCATTTATTTGCAAATAAAGAAAGTATGACCCTCCAAAAATGACAAAAAATGCCCCATTATTGGAGGACTACCAGACAAATTCGATTTTTTTTTAACATTTAAGAAATTGATGGGAACCTAGACAGAAATCAAAAAAAGTATTCAGAGAAAATTTTCGAAAATAATATTACAGCTAAATTAGACCGATTTTAGATTTTTGATTGAAACAGAAATTACCAATTTTTTTTTTAAAGATATTTCTAAAATGTTCTCTGAAAACTTTTAAGACCTTTGTATTCAGCATATGCGTATGAAGTTTCATTGAAATTGAATTTGCCGGCCAGTGAATGAAATTTCATGAAATAGTCATCCAATGGGATTAAATGAATTTAGAGGGTTGTATTGATGATTTTATCTTCTTCTTCTATATAAAAATAAAATGGTAAACTGACTGACTGACTGACTGACTGACTGACTGACAGACTGACAGACTGACTGACTGAATGACTGGGTGATATATCAACACACAGCCCAAACGGCTGGTCCTAGAGGCATGAAACTTGAAGGGTGAGTTGTTTGTGAAGAGTAAGTATCCACTAAGAAAGAATTTTTGAGAATTCCACCCCTAAAGGAGTGAAATAGGGGATGGAAGTTTATATGAAAGTCCGTCAGTTTGGAAGTTAGGATCTTCAAATTTTGTGTTTAGGCTGACGATTGAAAATTAATTTATACGTGTCTCAGCATTTTTGATAATTGTTCCCCCGAAGGGTTAAAAAGGGGGATGAAGGTAAGTAATCGGATATTATTCGACATACACGCGGGCGAAGCCGCGGGCAAAAGCTAGTTGATTATAATTCTGTAAATACATACGTGTTTCGGTCGTTAATCATATTTAAATCAACATACAACCCGACACTGTCCTGCAAATTACAAAAAAAACAAAAGAACATTTAAATTTCGCGGGCTACCTTAGCGCTTCCTCCTTATTGTCACTTCAGTGCGGGAAAGAGACGAAGCTATACATAATATCTAGCTCCATCTCTCTCCCACACGGAAGTAAGATTAAAGCAATACTGCTATGAAGCCATGGTAGGTCACCAGGCCTGTATACCGACTAGAAACGACTATTAACGTTATTCTTTTATTTCTACAGTCAGAGGAACCGGTAGACCAGAACCCTAAACTTGACATCCGGAAACATAGCAACCAAGATGGCGGTGACAGTGTTTCTAATGAGGTAAGTCAAACTTTTTTTTTCTTGGGGTAGTGCCTAACCTGGTCTCAGAAAGTTATGCCGCCCATGGCCTCTGACTTGGCATAAGACCGTTAACATCTTACGGCATTTCATACAGACTTTTAAGTGGTTTTTTTTCGAAATGACTGAACCGATTTCAATGAAACTTCGTACGCATACTACCTGCCTACTACCTGCCTAGTACTTGCCTACTGCCTGCCTACTGCCTACCTACTGCCTACCTAAGTACTTAAGACAGTAACAAACAGAATAAAAAATGGATTAGCGAACTCGGTCCAGCCGTTCCTGCGTGGTGCCGTGACCAAGGGAAATAGAGATTATTTTTTGTATATATAGATACGCATATGAATCCGAAAAATCAGAGGTGCGTGTCAGTGTGACTGACACCAGGCCTTAATTTTGTAAAAATTAAGTAAGAATATGAATCAAGTTTCCAAAAATGTCACCAGATTCAATTTTGAACAAAGGCTGGAGTAGTTATCTTATTATGTATCCTACGTTACAGGATCCAGCAGAAATCACTACTGATTTGCCAGAGGCACCAGCAGATAAGGTAAGATTCTATTTCATACCTAATGCAGACTGTTCTAAAATTATAATTTTTTTCGCTTCTTTATGTAACATAACATCACGCCTGTAATCCCCGAAGGGTTACACAGAGGGGTACCTTATTGTACACCCATTATTTATGTCCCACTTAGTTTATGCCCGCGGCGTCGCCCACGTGGAGTTCGGTTATTGTCCCACGGTATAGTACTACCGGGATAAAAACTATCCTATGTGTTAATCCAGATTATAACCTATCTGTATGCCAAATTTTATCTAAATCTGGTCTCAGACCTACTGAATATGCATATAAAATTTCATAAAAATCGGTCAAGCCGTTTCGGTGTTAGTTACCATACTCCTGTATGGTAACTAACATTGTGACACGAGAATTTTATATACACGGACGCAATCAGCTGATCAACAAGTATGGTAAAACTAAAAAAAAAGTTATGAATTTCCAAAAGTCATAGAACAAAAGTTGTTCAGTTTCATGGTCTGAGACACCACACGAGAGGTCTTGCGTTTATTATGTTACACGTTGTATAAGATTATGTCTGTCTTTATGATGCCTATTGTATTGTTACAGGATGATTCCGAAAATGCACCTGAAAAGAGAATCAAAAGGGAGATCTCTGATAATGATAAGGTGAGGTCTTTTTAAAAAAAACATATATCACGCCTGTTATCCCCGAACAGTTACGCAGAGGTGTACCTAAAAGTACACCAACATTTCGTCAGGATTTTAAGTCCCATGTAATAGGGGGCGAGCCTATTGCCATCAACCGGCCATAAATCCAGACCCCCATGGCTGCTACTGAGAATTCCAGATTGAAAAACCCAATAACACTTTGCCCTACCCGGGAACCGAACACAAGACCTCATGACCTCCGACGGTCACACCAAAAAAAAATAAAAAAATACATTTATTTCGAGCAACCCGAAATTGGAGTACACACAAATACGGACAACACTCAAATGATAATAAAAACAAAAACAAAAATAAAACTAAAAATACGAAGAACAAAACAACATCTAACCGGCCCTGCAGACGGCAACATGCCTATCACAACAGTGCCGTATGTATGCGCAGTCCAGCCGATCATCGCCAAGACAGCATTGGTGCTGCCCCGCACCCTACGCACCAGCGACGCGCCTCTCTTGCGCATGGTCGCCTAAAAGCAATCAGTGCGCGCCTCAGCGAGCATGCCTGAGGCGCTGCAATGCAATAGGCTGTCACTGCTAAATATTTGAGATAAAATAACTCGGAAATGACTGTAGCGTTTTGTAGCACGAAACAAAACACGACTATATTTTGTTTTTTTTCTATCAGCCTGAATTTCTTTTGTTTACAGAGACGCATCACAAAGCCGTCTAGATTATCGCGACGGAAAAATAAGAAAATATCTAAATACATAAATAAACAGACATCTACTACAGCGAAACCTGACAGCGAAACGACCATTTCGGTAAGTATTTTAACATAGCATAACATTACGCCTGTAATCCCCGAAAAGGTTGTTCAGAGGTGTAGCATATAATACATCCCATTTCCCCAGTTATGTTTAAGTCCCATGTAATAGGGGGCGAGCCTATTGCCATCAACCGGCTCCAGACTCCGTGGCTGCTACTGAGAAATTCCTGATGGAATAACCCAATAACACTTTTCAATTGAACCCAGGACCTGATGGTCGATGGTAACCACTAGACCAAGGAGGAAACGATTAGAAAACATCGTAAGAAAAACCGGTGCATGACCTAGAACCAAAAACTCGAAGACGTGTGATATCTACCAACAGTTAATAACTGCCCATCCCCTCTCTCAGAGAGGCCTGTCCCACCAGTGGGAACATTAAAATAATATACTAGCTTTTGCCCGCGGCTTCGTCCGCCAGGAATGTACCGAACAAACAACATAGTTCATCGTTCAGACACGTATAAATTAATTTTCAATCGTCAGCCTAAACACAAAATTTGAAGATTTTAACTTCAAAACTGACGGACTTTCATATAAACTTTCATCCCGTATTTTACCCCTTTAGGGGTGGAATTCCCAAAAATCCTTTCTTAGTGGATACTTACTCTTCACTAAAAACACACCCTCCAAATTTCATGTCTCTAAGACCAGCGGTTTGGGCTGTGTGTTGATATATCACCCAGTCAGTCAGTTTACCATTTTATATATACAACGTGTAACATAATAAACGCAAGACCTCTCGTGTGGTGTCTCAGACCATGAAACTGAACAACTTTTGGTCTATGACTTTTGGAAATTCATAACTTTTTTTTTAGTTTTACCATACATGTGGATCAGCTGATTGCGTCCGTTCCTATAGAAAGTATTTTTTTTTTTTGCGAATTGCAAGAACTCGTAGAACAAAAGATGTTTAGTCTCATGGTGCGAGAGACCACACGGGAGGTCTTGCGTTTATTATGTTACACCTTGTATAGATAGATAGAAGATAGTTGATCCTGTCACAGGCAGTTTTGTTAATTTATTGTGGTATTTTCTTTCAGGCTCCAAACAATATAAAGCTTACTTCTTTCAAGGACAAAGTACCAGGTAGTGAATCAAAATTGTATGGCATGGAAGTTAGCGGGAATGGAGGCACTGTATGGAATGTAAGTATGAGATGACCAAATATTCTTATCTTTCACACAGATTAAATATTTTTCATTACACTTCCTCGAAATCTGGCTCTTATTGCACTACGATTAGGTTCAATGTGCAATGTATTTCACAATCGTGGATTTTTTTAAAGTTTCATTTAATACACGTGGGCACTTGTTACTGCAATTCTCGGCTCCAAAACCCCTTCGCCTGCAGCTCGGGCGTGAACCCGCCTCGGCTGCAATATTAAAGTTTCCTGCCTGCCACTACTAAAATTATAACCCCTCCTTTTGGCTTTGCCGTAGTCGGGCAAAATTACAGATTTTCTTAACTCGTACATCAAGTAACTCAACTACTACCTTGAGTTGAGTTTTACTTGATCCTGTATATCACAAAGCGGACCTTATTCCATTCGAGTGAACAAAGTATGTACATATTAACTTACTGTAACTCGAATCTTTTTCTTTCAGAACCTGAACAGCCCCCATATTTCCTACCACGTTGGTTATGCAGACAGCAGTGAGGACAGTGATGTGGTAATTAATTATTCAATACTTAAAATACGTGATTATCTACCTGCCGTTAACCCAACTTTGATGGGTCAGCCAGTACGTGACATTAAAAAAAAAATTGCAAAAAAAGTAACTGGCTTCTAGCTTTGGCGCTGTCGTTTGCCGTTGGAATATTACCTTTAAACACAAATCTCCTTTTCAGTCGGATAGCAACAGTGACGGCGACAGCGATGAAGACTCTTCAGTATCCAGTAATGAATTAACTTCTGACTCGAATCAATCAGATTCCGGTATCAGCGAAGCAAATTCTGGCTCCAACGAATCAAATTCTGAATCCAACGACTCCAATTCTGATTCAAACGAATCTCTATCTGGCTCTTCCGAAATACCAGTACCCGATGACACAGCTGATGTAGAAGGAAGTCAAAACCTATCTGGTGAAGGGGAAACTGCCAGTGGATCTAATGAGAATAGTAATTCTGAAGAAAATAATAATTCTAATTCTAAAGACAGCGGTGATGTCAATGGTTCAGTAGCTGATGGTGCTAGTGGATCTATTGAGAGTAACAGTGGGTCGGAAGAAATTAATAATAATTCTGGAGAAAACAATATTGGGTCGGAAGAAAAAAGTGACGAATCAGGGGCTAACGATGGTGCTTCGGTAGAAAATGGTAACGATTCTAATCAAAGTAACAGTAACTCTGGAGAGAGTAACAGTGGATCAGGGGAAAGTGGGTCCGAAGAGAATACTGGCCATAACGATGTTGACAAAAATACGGGGGATAACGTCGCAACTAATAATATCATTAATAAATTCAATCAGATACTCACTCATCTTCACGACATTTTTGTTAAAGGAAACGCTACCATCGTTTTGCCAAAGCCAGACAAATATACAGGTAATGTTGATGTACCAAATATTTTGGACCACATATTCAATGACGTCAACAGTAATACTGAAATACTAAAACCTGGTGTTGAAATTAATAGTGGAGATCCAAATAACCCTAATATGGTGAACGTCTTAGAAGGTTTGTTCACAAACATAATTAAGAACAAAATTATTATCAACAATAATGTGCCATCAGTTACCGGTGACATAAGTGCCGAAAAAGAAAAGAAAGAAAAATCTAAAACAAACACAACAGTAACATTTGAAAAGAATACAACGGTAGCTGTCGGAGAAGGCGGAATAGTAACTTCTGAATCAGATAAAACAACAACTTCACAAAACAATGAAAATGAAACTTCTGACAAAACCAAACTCGGTGAAGACAAACCATCTGAGACAAATCTGGGTAACGATACCAATGACGTAACAGAAAACCCGATCATACATGAAGAAACGCAGGCTACTGAGAGACCCGACGATGATAGAAATTCTCATGGAGATATCGAAACCCCCGATGAGAGCACGCCTAAGATTTCCTCTTTTAAAGAAGATGCTGAGAATCCAAATGAAAATTCAACATCATCACCGGATGAAAATAACGACAATGATGGCTTAGGAAATACAAGTGATGATCATGACATCTCAGATGAGGAAGGTGTCAACCCTGAAAACCATGAACCTATTATTGAAACGGAAGAGCCTGACAGACCGAATGAAACTGGTAATACTGATGACGAGCATGAAAACTATGTACCTACTGGCGAAACAGAAAAACCTAACACATCTAATGAAACTGGTGACAATTCAGGTGATGATCATGACATTTCAGGCAAAGGAAGTGACGACCCTGATAAACCTACTAAGGAAACAGAAGAGCCCAACCAATCAAATGGAACTGATGACCAAGAACCTTCCATTGAAACAGAAAAACCTGACCAGTCTAAAGAAATTGGAGATCACAACACATCTGACGAATCATCTATTGAAACAGAAAGACCTGACCATTCAAAAGAAATTGGACGCCACAAATCTTCAGATGAAACAGAGAGGCCCGATGAACCCCAGAACAGTGGAGAAGTGAGTGAAGAACCAGTTGAACATCACACGGAGGCTCCAGAAGAAGTTACAAAAGCGCCAGTTGAAGAACAGAAAGAAAAATGTCCAGTTGAAAATAAGGTAAGTAACACAATTATATACGAGCCTATTGCCATCAACAGGGCACAATTCCAGACTCCGTGACTGCTACTGAGAAATTCCTGATGGAAAGGCATCAATAATGCTCTCGTCTCCTGTAATGATACGTTTATTTATGGTTTTTTTTTGTTTAGGGCAACACTGAAGCTGAAAAGAATACGAAGATTGATTACTTAATAGACCTCATTAATAACGTAAGTATTATTTTTACAAAAATAAAATAACTTTATGTTTTCTTTATTAATATTTAACTCTGAGGATTGTTAAACACTATTTTAGGCTTTCACGATTAACAACTAAACTTATACTGTCACTTACGGTATATCTTCCGTGATTGTTCATTATTTTGCCGTAACCGCATTCTCCAGTCATCCCGCGATCAACAGCGTCGTAATATCGGGAGCTCAAAATAATGAACAATCACGGAAGATATGCCGTAAGTGACAGTATAAGTTATGAGGATTGTTTTTTGTAGACTGTGGTTTTTTGTAGGGCGAAACTCGCCTTCAAAGATGGATTCACTGTTATGTTATGGTTGGTTTACAATACTAAATTAATAAGTTAATACATATTTTCCTTGCAGGAGAAATTCTGGTCCTTCATGGGAGACTTAGGTGCCAAATACATAGCATCGTTGTCAGAGGTAAGAACCTTTTATTGTATACCCTAAAAGTCACTTTTAGTGTCAGAAAACACTAATGATATAGTAATTATTTTAATCGTTTCACAAATCATCATTTTCCTACCTTTATTTCAATTGATTTGGGGTCGGCGCAGGCTGTCTTCTTCGTCCATACTTCTCTATTATTCGTCATCTCAGCAGTCCTCCTTTCTAGCCATATCATCCTTCACAAAGTCCATCCCTCGCTTTTTTGGTGTTCCTCTACTCTTAAAGCCAACAGCTATCTATACTCAACATTTTCCACACTACATTTCACAAATACTCAATACAAATGGACGTACATTTTCATCTAAAACTATATTATCTATTACAGCGGACTACCAAACTCATTAAAGATGAAGTTGCAGCACAAGTAAGCAAGTATTTCGAAGAACATCCAATTAATAAGGAACCAGCTCTAAACGCTAATAAAGATCCTACAGACAAACAGGAAAACTACAATGATAAACCTGACGTCGGATTCGAAAAGGTTAACGAACCTAATAGTCACGAACAGGGTGCTAAGGAACCTAGTAGGAGCGGAAATAATGTGAATGAACCTACAAGTGGCGAAAAGAAAGTAAAAGAACCCCACAAACACGAAGATGGCGAAAATGAACTTGATAGTCACGAAAAGCATGACAATAAACCTTTAAATGAGGAAAATAAACCTACTACCGACCAAACTCTGGAACCAAAACATGACGAAATTGATGTTACCACCGTCGAACCAAAACGCAATGAGATTAGCACCACTGAAAAGCCCAAAAAGAAACCATCAGTACATGTAAAAGCCAACACAGTTTACGGTAACACTGTAGGTAACGACAAGGTGACGAATGTCTACATTTTCTATGCTAGCAAAAACATGGATGACATCATGAAAAATATCAAGAACCTTGTCAATGGGAACAATAGTACTAACATCTTTACATTTGGACCAAACATGTCTAAACCTGGTCATAAAAACAAAGGTAAGAAACCAGGCGAAACCGCAAAAGTTAAACCCACAGAATCCCCTAAAGTTACTGAAGGAGTGACTGAACAAAGTATAATTAACGAAGTAGCGGAGGGCAATGACGTAACAGGTCCTAAAAGTGAAGAACCTGGTACAGATGATAACAGGGATAATTCTGGCGAAGGATATAGCACGGAGACTAACAATGGCAATAACACAGAAGGACCTAATGATACAACAGAGAGAAGTACAGATTCGACGCCTTCAGGAGATGATATAACAGGTTTCAAAGATAAAACCAGTACTGAAAATCCTCTTGAGAGCAACAACTCTGGTGAGCCCACTGGTGAGCCCGACAACCACTCTAAAGAACCCACTGGTGAACCCGACAACCACTCCAAAGAACCCACTGGTGAGCCCGACTACCACTCTGGAGAACCCACTGGTGAGCCCGACAACCACTCTGGAGAACCCACTGGTGAGCCCGACAACCACTCTGGAGAACCCACCGGCGAGCCCAACAACCACTCTGGAGAACCCACCGGCGAGCCCGACAACCACTCTGGAGAACCAACTGGCGAACCCGACAACCATTCTGAAGAACCCACTGGTGAACCCGACAACCACTCTGGAGAACCCACTGGTGTACCTGACAACCACTCTGGCGAGCTCAACAACCACTCTGGCGAACCCGCTGGTGTACCCGACAACCACTCTGGCGAGCCCAACAACCACTCTGGCGAACCCACTGGTGAGCCTGACAACCACTCTGGCGAACCCACTGGTGAGCCTGACAACCACTCTGGTGAACCTACTGGTGAGCCCGACAACCACTCTGGAGAACCCACCGGCGAGCCCAACAACCACTCTGGAGATCCAACTGGCGAACCCGACAACCATTCAGAAGAACCCACTGGTGAGCCCGAGAACCACTCTGGAGAACCCACCGGCGAGCCCAACAACCACCCTGGAGAACCAACTGGCGAACCCGACAACCATTCTGAAGAACCCACTGGTGAGCCCGAAAACCACTCTGGTGAACCTACTGGTGAGCCCGACAACCACTCTGAAGAACCAACAGGCGAACAAGACAACCACTCCAAAGAACCCACTGGTGAGCCCGACTACCACTCTGGAGAACCCACTGGTGAGCCCGACAACCACTCTGGAGAACCCACTGGTGAGCCTGACAACCACTCTGGAGAACCCACTGGTGAGCCCGACAACCACTCTGGAGAACCCACCGGCGAGCCCAACAACCACCCTGGAGATCCAACTGGCGAACCCGACAACCATTCTGAAGAACCCACTGGTGAGCCCGAAAACCACTCTGGTGAACCTACTGGTGAGCCCGACAACCACTCTGAAGAACCAACAGGCGAACACGACAACCACTCCAAAGAACCCACTGGTGAGCCCGACTACCACTCTGGAGAACCCACTGGTGAGCCCGACAACCACTCTGGAGAACCCACTGGTGAGCCTGACAACCACTCTGGAGAACCCACTGGTGAGCCCGACAACCACTCTGGAGAACCCACCGGCGAGCCCGACAACCACTCTGGAGAACCCACCGGCGAGCCCGACAACCACTCTGGAGAACCCACTGGTGAGCCCGACAACCACTCTGGAGAACCCACTGGTGAGCCCGACAACCACTCTGGAGAACCCACCGGCGAGCCCGACAACCACTCTGGAGAACCCACCGGCGAGCCCGACAACCACTCTGGAGAACCAACTGGCGAACCCGACAACCATTCTGAAGAACCCACTGGTGAACCCGACAACCACTCTGGAGAACCCACTGGTGTACCTGACAACCACTCTGGCGAACCTGCTGGTGTACCCGACAACCACTCTGGCGAGCCCAACAACCACTCTGGCGAACCCACTGGTGAGCCCGACAACCACTCTGGTGAACCTACTGGTGAGCCCGACAACCACTCTGGAGAACCAACTGGCGAACCCGACAACCATTCTGAAGAACCCACTGGTGAACCCGACAACCACTCTGGAGAACCCACTGGTGTACCCGACAACCACTCTGAAGAACCAACAGGCGAACACGACAACCATTCCAAAGAACCCACTGGTGAGCCCGAGAACCACTCTGGAGAACCCACCGGCGAGCCCAACAACCACCCTGGAGAAGCAACTGGCGAACCCGACAACCATTCTGAAGAACCCACTGGTGAGCCCGACAACCACTCTGGTGAACCTACTGGTGAGCCCGACAACCACTCTGAAGAACCAACAGGCGAACACGACAACCACTCCAAAGAACCCACTGGTGTACCCGACAACCACTCTGGCGAGCCCAACAACCACTCTGGCGAACCCAACAACCACTCTGGCGAGCCCAACAACCACTCTGGCGAACCCACTGGTGAGCCCGACAACCACTCTGGTGAACCTACTGGTGAGCCCGAAAACCACTCTGAAGAACCAACAGGCGAACCCGACAACCATTCGGGTGAGCCCGACCCCCATTCTGATGAAACCGACAACCATTCCGGCGAACCAAACATCTCTGGCGAGCATAAAGACACCACCGGTGAGCCCAATGCCTCTGAAGAACACAAGGACACTTCGGGAGTGCCAAATACCTCTGAAAAACACAAGGATACTTCGGGAGAACCCACCACCACAGGAGAGCTTAATGCTTCTGAAGAACACAAGAATACTTCGGGAGAACCCAACAATTCGGGGGAACACAAGGACACCTCGGGAGAACACAAAACTTCAGGAGAACACAAGGACACTTCGGGAGAACCCAACACTTCAGGACAGCTCAATGCCTCTGAAGAACATAAGAACACTTTGGGTGAACCCAATACTTCGGGAAAACCTAATACTTCGGGAAAACCCAATACTTCGGGAGAACCCAATACTTCGGGAGAACACAAGGACACTTCGGGAGAATCCAACACTTCAGGAGAGCCCAATGCCTCTGAAGAACACAAGAACACTTTGGGAGAGCCCAATACTTTGGGAGAACCCAAAACTTCGGGAGAACACAAGCACACTTCGGGAGAAGTCAAAAATTCAGGAGAGCCCAATGCCTCTGCAGAACACAAGAACACTTCGGGAGAACCCAATACTTCGGGAGAACACAAGGACCCTTCGGGAGAACCCAACACTTCAGGAGAGCCCAATGCCTCTGCAGAACACAAGAACACTTCGGGAGAACCCAATACTTCGGGAGAACACAAGGACCCTTCGGGAGAACCCAACACTTCAGGAGAGCCCAATGCCTCTGCAGAACACAAGAACGCTTTGGGAGAGCCCAATACTTCGGGAGAACCCAAAACTTCGGGAGAACACAAGCACACTTCGGGAGAAGTCAAAAATTCAGGAGAGCCCAATGCCTCTGCAGAACACAAGAACACTTCGGGAGAACCCAATACTTCGGGAGAACACAAGAACACTTCGGGAGAACCCAATACTTCGGGAGAACACAAGAACACTTCGGGAGAACCCAATACTTCGGGAGAACACAAGAACACTTCGGGAGAACCCAATACTTCAGGAGAGCCCAATGTCTCTGAAGAACACAAGAACACTTTGGGAGAGCCCAATACTTCGGGAGAACCCAACACTTCGGGAGAACACAAACACACTTCGGGAGAAGCCAAAAATTCAGGAGAGCTCAATGCCTCTGCAGAACACAAGAAAACTTCGGGTGAACCCAAGACTTCGGGAGAACACAAGGACACTTCGGGAGAACCCAACACTTCAGCAGAACCCAATGCCTCTGCAGGACACAAGAACACTTCTGGAGAACCCAATACTTCGGGAGAACACAAGGACACTTTGGGAGAACCCAACACTTCAGGAGAGCCCAATGCCTCTGCAGAACACAAGAACACTTCGGGAGAACCGAATACTTCGGGCGAACACAAGGACACTCCGGGAGAACCCAACACTTCAGGAGAGCCGAATGCCTCTGCAGAACACAAGAACACTTCGGGAAAACCCAATACTTCGGGAGAGCCCAACGCCTCTGAGGAACACAAGAACAATTCGGGAGAACACAAGGATACTTCGGGAGAACCTAATGCCTCTGAAGAACACAAAGACACTTCAGGAGAACACAAGGACACTTCGGGAGAACACAAGGACACTTCGGGACACCCCAATACCTCTGTAGAACACAAGGACACTTCCAGTGAGTCAAAAGACACCTCTGATGAAAAGAAAGACGCTTCCAGCGAAAACGGAGCCACTGGTGAAAAGAAAAGTGGCTCAAGAGAGGAAGATAATTCAGGGAAGAAAATCACCTCTGCGGAGACAGTAGACTCTGGTGAGAAGGATGCCTCGGGAGAAAAATCCTCTGAACAGAAAACAGCCTCGAGAGAAAAGACTACTGAGCAAAAAGACAACTCGGGCGAAATATTAACTGAACAGAAAGACGCTTCAGGAGAAAAATCTGGCGAGCAAGATGCCTCAGGAAAAACAGCTGATGATCAGTAAAATGGCTCTGGCGAAAATTCAACTGAACAGAAAGAGGCCTTAGGAGAAAAATCCTCAGATTAAAAGTATGCCTCGCAAGATTTAAATTCAGTTTGAGAACAATACAACTGAAAATTGTACTTAATTGTGATCTGAATTTAAAGTATTGTAGTCAGAGAGTATAATTTATTATGGCATGTATTTTACGCGGCGACAAACTAATCTGATTTAGGGTTTTAAAAATAATTAAAATGGCTAGCAAAAATAATAGGTTGGCAGCTCCACTAGATTGTAGATATAAGACGTAGTCGACGTAGCCCCGCTGGGCGGGGCTCCTATTTCTGTTTGCAGGATTTAAAGTAACCTAACACGAAGCGGATTCCGGGGTCTTAGTCGCTGACTTCGCTCGCTGACTAGACCCCGCCATCCCCTTCGAACCTAACCTGTCCGAGTCGGGGTGCCACCAGTCTCTCTCAGCCTTCGCTCGCTCGTGCTTCCTATATTCTCCTTGCCGTAATCACCGGATTAATAGTTACTTACTTGGTACAATAGTCGCCCATTCAGTATTTTGGTCGCCAATTAAATTTATTTACACTTTACACTTCAAGCACAAAAGTACAATGGCGGACTTAAATTTTTATTCTCCTAATTAATAATTTCCCATTTATTATTTGTGATATTACAGAGTAGAATATTAGGAACATTGTAACTGTGTATCTTCTACCAGACGCGTCAATAACAAATCAATGTCTCCCGTACGCTATAAGTACCCGCATTTTCAACTATTCTATTAATTAAACGCTTTTTGAATAGCACTAGTCATTCGGAAATCAACTTCATCGACACTGGCATTAAATTAATTTTCGTTAAGGTGTTAACAACATCAAATGCATTTGAAATTGGAATAGGTCTAGCCCTCCTCAATGTGCCCCCATTTGTTGTAGAAAAATAACGGTCAAGTTGTTTGATTTTTGAATGTTGTAAATAGTTACTTTTAAGTTTGTTTTAAGTTAAGTAAAAGTGCAATAAAAATGCTATTTCGAATTATGAATAATTTCCTCTTCTTCTATACGTGTCGATGGAGTCAATAATACTCGACCAGTATATAGCCTCCTGCCCAGCTCTTTCGTTGGCTTCATTTAAATCCTGGAAGATGCAGCTGGCTGCGCAGGATAGGCAAAAAAGGAGGTGGGATATCCTGTAGAGGGGCTAAACACTGGCATTATACAGGGTTTAAACAGACCCTTCACACACCCGTCAACCAAGTATTCTGTACATCAAACTAAGTAACTTTACGCAAAAATTATTGCTGGGAATAGACTTTTTTTTTGGGGGTGAAAAATCACGTGTTACGGTAGGACTCGATGGAAAGCACTCAAAGCATTGTGCTGATGGATGAATTCAATAGTACGGGGGTCGTGGAGGCGTATAAAGTAAAAATCTTACATTAAAAACAGGTATTTAAAAAAAAAAGTTGGAACTTTGACCCCCAATATCTCCGTAACTAGGTTCCCAGGTATGGTATCTAGAACAAAAAAATGATCGCAAAGACGGGGAGAACAATAGCCTTTCGGTTATTTGAAGGGTCTATTATACACCCTTTATTTGGGACGGGTCGATTATCTCTACAGCGACCAACCTGGACCCGCAAACGGTTAAGAGATTTCCAGATTGGCCACTGCAGTTCCTGGCCAGGAGGAAGATGTTCTGCTGGATTGATGAAGTGAGGATGGGTCGGATGTCTGCTCGTCCACAATTCACATCTATCATCTGACGCAGTGATGGTACTGGTACAAGGATCGTTGATTATTTGGATTTTGACGATCAAATTCGAAGGGCGCGCTGTTGGTTAACATCTGGGAAATTGATTTGGAAATGGCTTCGTTTATTAAGTGCCAAAAGTATAAAGCTTTTTTATGAAAATCATGATTTTCATTAACTTTTTGACCGCCATAGTCACATATACGTGACAAGCAAGCCCTGTACGCCAAACGGAACATATATACGACAAAATAGGAGCTGAAATTGTGGCTTGGCGTGGAGGGTACGCGCGTGCGTTTATGCTCTGGCGGTCAAAAGGAAAACCCTGCTTGATACGGGTCATCAGAAGCCCGAAAGGCTGACAACCAGTCTTACCAAAGGATATCGTATCATCCAGTAACTGAGTCGTGGCGGTCAGATACGCAGTCGCCCCAAAACAATAGTCTTCAACTGCATGACGCAGACCCAAAATAGTTGATAAATGGTGAAAAAAAAACCAAGAAAATATTTTAAAACATTTTTTATTATGACTAAATAACAAAGTTATGATCTTATGGCACAATAGAGATGGAAATATATCGTTTCAGACTTATTATAAGACTAAAACGTTTAAACGCCATGTCAGTCATTTAAAAATTAAAAATAATAAAATTAGTTGGAGGAACTTCGCGTTTTTTTTTTTTAAACACGTTTCCCCACACTGGGAGTTTCTCCTGTATCTAGCACAAGTGGGCGGTGTAAACATAACGTAAATACGTCAATTTTAACATTAAAATTACTCGTTTCACATACAGGGTGTAAATAGACCCTTAACATAACCGAAAGGCACTTATTCTCCCCGTCTTTGCGATATTTTTTTTGTTCTATACCATACCTGGGAACCTTCTAGTTACGGAGATATTGGGGGTCAAAGTTCCAACTTTTTCACAAGTTTTTTTTACATTGTCTTTAATTTAAGATTTTTACTTTACACACCTCCACGACCCCCGTACTATTCAATCCATCCATCAGCACAATGCTTTGAGTGCTTTCCATCGAGTCCTACCGTAAAATGTGATTTTTCACCCCAAAAAAAAAAGTCGTTTCCCAGCAATAATTATTGCGTCAAGTTACTTAGTTTGACGTACAGAATGCTTGGTTCACAGCTATGTGAAGGGTCTGTTTACACCCTGTATAATATTTTCATAATTTTACGAATTTATTTGTATCTATGGATGACACTGATTGTGCTTGTTGCAAAAAATTTAACTCAAATGCAAAGAGAATATTGTAATATCGATTCAAAAATCGACGTATTTACGTTTACACCACGCGCTCGTAGTAGGGCCTCTGATCACTGGGATCACACAAATTCAAATATAAAAAATACAAGAACGTTAGTGGTGTATTATATTTTTTATTTCAATACTCATTAACCCGCGTCCTGACCAGAACGATCGGTCGCGCAAATACGAGATAGCAGCGTTCATAATAATTATGTCACTCACTTTTTCAGTTTGGTTAGGACACTGACTTATGCTTCTGAATTTTCACCAACAAATTTTATTTGACGTCGTATTTTTTATGACTGACAGAAGGTCTTATGATGACTGGCTCATAATTTATATTTTTATTTTAAAAAAGTTACCGAAATATGACTGACATAGCGTTTATATTTAAATTGATAGATGGCAGTAAGGGAAGTATTTAAAAATAACTTAATTATGTTTTAAAAAAAACTATGCTACGATTTTTCTGACATGCCATATTTTTATTTTATTGTTTTATTTTCAAACAAATTTAATTTTTGAAACCCCCTTAGGGGGTGAATTTAAAAAAAATCCTGACTTAGGTTTCACTCTCGTTTTTATAGCCACATATACATGACATTGCGAAAAATGGGGGTGTAACTACCTAATCGTACACCCACCATCACATTTCACCGGTTATAAGTATGTAGGGAAGCGGGCGAGCCTATTGCCATCAACCGGGCACAAATCCAGACTACGAGGCTGCTACTGAGAAATTCCTGAAGGAAAAGCCCAATAACATTTGACCCGACCTGGGAACCGAATCCAGGACCTCATGCTCGGCACACATACGACCAACGAGTCATTATAACTTTTGTATTACTCTTAAATTACATGCTTATAGATCCGACCTAGAAGTGGTATACAGTATGACCACTTTAAGTTTGTAGTTGAAGGTGGCGCTGCTTGTCAAGAAAAAATGCATCAATATGTCAAACTTGGTACATTTATTTTAGTTCTGTGTTTTGCCATCTGCACAGATAAGTTGGGTAGAACTCAACGCCTTTCATGTTTCGTTATAAAAATATGGCATTTCAGAAAGAAAACATATCAGTAAATATTATTATGATATTCATTCTTATTGATAAAAATACATAAATTAAGCATCTATTTTACAAATAAATCATTAAATTGTTTAATATAAAAAATATAATTATGGTTATTTAAAAAAAACATAATATACAAGGTAGAAGGGACACCGACGCTAAAAAGGTTACCACGTATTCAGTACAGCATTCTGAACCCCTCACACATAAATTTTTCGTCAGTTATTAAAAAAACAGCTGTATCCTACAAATCTGCAACGCACGATCAAAATGTATGGAACAGCAGATTTTTTTTAAATTACCCATGAGAAATCTCTTTGTGGGGAGGTTCTGTAATGATGTACTGAATGCGTGGTAATCGTATTTTATTGAAATGTCTTGCCAATTCATTTAGTAGTCCGCAAACGTCACACCGAACATTGCTTTAGAATTTAGATACTTTTTTTTTCTCTTTTCTTTTGCGTGCCAGCGCTTCTGACATGTGGCATTCATAGAAAACTAATGCGGAATAGCAAATATACAAGGTGAAAATATTTCATTAATTATTTCGAGACTGCGGTCGAGAGCAAACTATAAAAAAAATCTTTCAAGCTTTTAATAATTTTCAATTACGCTCTCGTTTTTACACTGTTTTAAAGAGTAGAAAAATGATTACATGGAGGTGCATTTAAGAATAGAGAAAAGGTGTAAAAGAAATCTTTAAGAAGTCGAAAGGCACTTGTTCTCCCCGTCATTGCGATAATTTTAAATACCTCCTTCACCCGTTTACTATTCAATGCATCCATCAGCACAATGTTTTGAGTGCGATACTTTGAGTTTTACCGTAAAACGTGATATTTCACCCCAAATTTTTTTGCGTAGTGTTATTTAGTTTGATATACAGAATGCTTGGTTGACGGTTTCGTGAAGGGACCGTTTACACCTTGTATTACATTTCGTTTAAATATTATGTAAAATACATATATCTTAACCGAGTAAATAATAACTATATTAAAATAGAAAATTCATTTTATTGCTTAACCAGAACATTGCTATAAAATCCATATAATTAGAAGATTTTTCATATTAAATACTCCTATAACTATAAATATTTCTTAATAACAAATACTATTTGAAAAATAGAATGAGTAAGTAAACTGTTTTGGTGACTTTTTAATTTATATTTCGTTTTGAAGGTACTATAAAAGTTTTAAAAAATCGAAAGCTCGAAAGTCTGACTACCTGTCTTACCAAGGGGCGTCACCCAGCAAATGGGCTGGGCAGGTCAGATAAGCAGTACCTATCTTTGTTAAATACAAAAAATACTGGAAGCCGACCCCAGCATAGCTAGGCAAAGCCTAAAGGCTCATTTACGAAGACGCGGCGCGTCACACGGTGCACCGCGTCGCAAGATTGACATCAAAAAGACAAATATAAAAATATTGAAGGCAAGAAAAAGCTAAGATAAATAAATGTTAAGTAGCCAAAAATTTTTAAGGTGGCAGCGCCAGGCTAGCCCGCGAAATTCATTTCTTAGTTCATTTAATCCCATTGAATGACTTCATGAAAAAGTAATTCAATGGGCTTAAGAGATTTTTTTTTTTTTTTTTTTTAATTTATAAAATTCTTAATTCCTGTGTAGTATTTATGAATTGTTGTAATATTCTACCGTCTTTTTTTCTTCTTCTTTTCTCCTTTGTAATTTTAATATTCTATATAATTTCAGACACAATTTATTGTTTATGAATAAATGACTAGTGAGTAATGAGCTGAGAGGGTTGTATTGATGATTTTAACGATTATAACTCTGTAAAGCCATATTTTTTACGGCCGCGAATCATTTTAATCAACATACAACCTGACATTGACCGGCAAATTGCAAAAAAAAAAGTAGGTTTTTTTTTTTTTTTTTTGTGCCCTATCACAATATTTTCTTATTTAACCCAAAGGTTGACGGCTTGAGAATGCCTTGTGGCATTAAGTCCGCCTATGTACCACTATTGTACATGACGTTTAAATAAATAAAATTTAAATTTCGCGGGCTGCCCCATAATAAACACTGTTTTAAGCTTTCACGGTTTACAACTAAACTTATACTGTCACTTACGGGATATCTTCCGTGATTGTACTATCGCAGCTTAAAATAATGAACAATCACGGAAGATATCCCGTAAGTGACAGTATAAGTCTACCCCCTTAATCGTTTTCATAAAATAAAAATATTATTAAATAAACAAATATCTTGATAGGTATTTAAATACATTATTAGTATGTATGGCTCTAAGGGGTAAAATAAACTATCTTATAAAAATAACAGGAACTTATGAAATGGAAGAACTGATTTTATACAGGATGTATCAGTAATAATTGGTCATATTTAAGGATGTGTTACTGACCATCAAACTGGACAAGTTTCTTCATGGGACCAGCATCGTAACATAAAATCACGCCTGTAATCCCCGAAGGGTTAGGCAGAGGTGTACCTAATAGTACACCCACATTTCGCCAGTGATGTTTAAATCACATGTAATAGGGGGCGAACTTATTGCCATCAACAGGGCGGAAATTCAGACTCCGTGGCTGCTACTGAGAAATTCCTGATGCAAAACGTCAATAACACTTTTGCCCGACCCGGGAATCGAACCCAGGACCTCATGCTCAGCAGTCGCGCTTGCGGCCACTAGACCAACGACTAACCAAAAATATTCAACTGTCCCATACACAATTTCAATCCCTACTCGATCCGAATGTATGGAATAGCTGTTTTTTTTCGCGATTACGATTGGTCCCATAGACCAAAAATTTACCATTTTGAAGGACTATACCACATACGTAAATATGACCACACCTCTCTGATACACCCTGTATATAGTTTATTTTTCAATTAAATAAATACATTTAGTATAGAAAACTTCATATTTGATTTGAATCCAATTCATAATAATTTATGACACATTTTCTGTCATATTTTTCAACCACCAAAAATACTTAAACATACAAATAAAAAACCGATTTTTTATACAATATACCAGTAGCGAAGGGTCAATTTTTGTAAGAGGTAAGCCGGAGTAGATATCTTTAATGTGATTATATTATTTGTCTATAGATAACTGACTGTGCCATTTTTCAAAGAGAAGCCGGTAGGAATCGAGTTCTATGGAACCTTCGCCACTGCAATATATGTTTAACATTGTAGAAATATTACAGGGTCGAAGATAAGTAGCAGAATGTCACAAACATGACATCTTAAGGCCGTTAACGTCTTACGGCTAAGTTCTCTGACAAGTTTTTAGACTTATGTATCCAGGTTATGCGTACGAAGTTTCATTAAAATCGGTGCAGTCATTTCGAAAAAAAATCATTTGAAAGTTTGTATGAAATGCCGTTAGACGTTAACGCTCTTAACTGTCAGGACAGCGGAATTCTGCTAATTTAATGACCTTATTTTATTGTAAATATATAAATTCCATTCTAATGTATAATGTCGTTTTTTGACCCGTAGAAACACTGATCGTTTATAATAAAAGATTTATTGGCTTAAATATACAATGTTGGTGAAACTAGTATAATTATGGAGAATGTTCATGTCTGTCATCATGACTGACTTCATGGCTGTCATGGTGTCCATATAAATTAACATCATCTCACAAACTCATACATACAGGGTGTCCCAGAAGTCGAAGTCATAATAGTTACCACAAAAATTTAAAAAAAATTATGGCCAGGCTAGTTATTGCACACGCAATACAGATCAGTACGTTACGCTCCTTCGTGTATGCCTAAAATTTTTAAAATACGTAACTCGGTTTTTTTTATATTTTTGTGATAACTTAATAGTTATCGTGACTTGGCCTATCACCCGATTCCGACTTGACGGCGAGTTGTGGAACACCCTGTATATGATATACGTATGACATATTTATATCAATAAATAAGCATTTAGATTTGACATCACAGTCATGTAAAAATAGCAGTAAACCCTATTAGGCATGGGCTTTATTATCGCACACTGAATTTTGACAGTTGAAAATACAAGAATGCTCTTTTTGACGCACTGGAATGCACTCTATTGTATTCTCAATGCTAAGCTCAAGACCGAGAGTTCAAAACACAATGCACGTTAAAATCTTCGCGTTAAATAAATACCAGTGCTTACAAAGGGGTATATAAAATACATAGTTCGGACTATAAAAGAGACTGACCTCTCGGTTTTATTTCGGTGTTTCATTTCAGCTTCACCAAGCTTATAATATTTTTTCATTTGCACGTGTAAACCAAATTACAGAATAAAAAAATATTTTTCTATTTTATACAAGGTGTAACATAATAAACGCAAGAACTCCCGTGTGGTCTCTCGCACCATGAAACTAAACATCTTTTGTTCTACGAGTTCTTGAAATTCGCAAAAAAAAATACTTTAGGAACTTCTTCTTTCTTTTTTTTCTTCTTTTCTTTTTCTTTTTCTTTTCTTCTTCTTCTTTGGGTACTTTCTTTTCTTTCTTTACTTTTAGGAACTGACGCAATCAGCTGATCCACATGTATGGTAAAACTAAAAAAAAATTTATGAATTTCCAAAAGTCATAGAACAAAAGTTGTTCGGTTTCATGGTCTGAGACACCACACGAGAGGTCTTGCTTTTATTATGTTACACCTTGTATATGTATGACAAGTCACTGTCAGCTTTTGGCATATAAAATGACAAAATATCTGGTTTATCCGTGATCATGGTGCTTGCAACAGCGCCAAAATATCGGGAACTCAAAATAAATAGTAAACATGGTTAATATCCCGTTTTTAAGAATAAAAAATGTCCCTTCAAAATCCTAGCCTCACCAACACACCTACGCTAAAGAGTATACATAACATACTTATTTATCGCTGATCCTAAGCTCTGCTAGCTCCTGCTCCTCGTCCACTTCATCCTCGTCGTCAGAACCGTGGACTGATGCGGCTGGGGTTGTACCTCCTGGAAAGATAGGCAGAGGGATTCGATTTTAGTAAGGGTAGCAATAAAACGAGTGACTACAGTCACAATTACAATTTTAAGTGTCAAAATTAATTAATTTGGGTTATATAATTACTAAGTGAGCGACTGACTGTAAGTGACGAAAAATCAACAGAATAGTATCTTACAAACATTAATTTGAGTTACTTAAAATACAAAATGAACAGCTTCATAATATTTGAGCGACTTAATATTTGTTTGAGTGTCAACGTTACGTCCTGCATTTTTTTCAATATTTGGCAAATGTATTTTTTATACTGAGCGGCATTTTATCTTAAATGAAGTGTTTCGAATACAAAAACCACAAAAATACACTAATGAGCAGAGTATAAGGAGCTCACATTAAAAAACCTAACCTAACCTCACTTAGAAAAATCGATTCTATCTTAATATTGAAGTTGCCCTCTCTGTATTTCCAGTCGCTCACTTAGTAATGTAGTCGCTCGGATAAAATTTTAATATATGAAATGGATTTATCACAATCCACTTTTTGTAAGCTCGTTCTGGATTTTATTATTAATCAATATTCGTCGTTAGTTTAGTTAATTTTTCGCTTACTCAAATTCATACCGCTCAAGTTATTAATACAGTATGTCATCATCAGTCGCAAAGCTTTTTTTTAATCGCTCGTTTTATAATTCCCCTTTTAGTAATAACAATATTTTGATTTAAAAGAGTGTCCATGGAGTTTCTTGCCCATTCTTCTCCATTGAGATCTACGCTTTGGAATGTGCAACTACAGTACTTTCTCAAGTTATTATGCCTTTTGACTGTGACTGTAGCTTCGATTCTTTTTTGTTTTTTTTTTGACAGTCAAAATTGCCTGTGATGGCCTAATTGAAATAAACGCTTTGAGTTTGAGTTTGAATAGTCTTACAAAAAAAGGCATTTCAATAAAGACTTGGACTGGAGTAAATGCGCTGAGTTACCAGTTTAAGTCCATCATCTGCCTAGCCTTTTCCCAACTATGTTGGGGTCGGCTTCCAGTCTAACCGGAAGCAGCTGAATGCCAGTATTTTACATGGAGCGACTGCCTATCTGACCTCCACAACCCAGTTACTACTAGGTACAACGATACCCCTTAAGTTACCTACCAGTTTAAGTAAGGGACAATAATTGGCGAAATAATTTTAAAAGGATGACAAATAAGATTACAATTTTCTTTTTGTTTCTGTGTTTGTTTTCTAACAATAATCTTAAGAACCATTTTACCAACAATTGGGCCTAGTTGTCATAAAAAAATAAATATTTATTTTAATTCAAATGCATATAAATCGGCCCACATGACAGTCACCCCCACTTTTTCTATTTAATTTAAATGAAGTAAAAAAAAAAAAAAATTTCAACGTGTAACATAATAAACGCAAGACCTCCCGTGTGGTCTCTCGCACCATGAAACTAAACATCTTTTGTTCTAAGAGTTCTTGAAATTCGCAAAAAAAAAAATACTTTCTATAGAATCAGCTGATCCGCATGTATGGTAAAACTAAAAAAAAAAGTTATGAGTTTCCGAAAGTCATAGAACAGTTGTTCAGTTTCATGGTCTGAGACATCACACGAGAGGTCTTGCGTTTATTATGTTACACGTTGTTTATATATATATTTTTTTTAATGTACTATGTAAAAAATAGTAACTTTATCCTGCACCACTCCAAATTACTTATAAAGAGTACTCAATTTTAAGTGCTCGTATCCTGTGCAAAAAAAAACACAAGAAAACATGTGAAAATTATAAAAAAAAACACGTGTCTATTTCTTTTGTATTGCCAGAACAAAAATCATGTGCCGAATCCTCTAGCATTACCAGAAAAAACACAGAAGTTCCGAATGTTCTAGTGTTGCCAGTACAAAAACACTCTAAATCTACCACAAAATTGTGTTTTATGTGAAAAACCTTTCTAAAGTCCCGCCAAATTGCGACCAAAAACCCGATCGAGATAAACCAAGATTCGAGGCTGCCATAGTTTCCATTTTCCCCGGATTCATCGTAACGTTTAGGCTAACCACCGCCACGCCATCTGTCAACAGCGTTTATACTATTTTAGGCGCTATAACTTTGGTATAAGGACTGTATTTGGATGTGTCCTTATTGCAAAGGCATAGCGCGTAATAGTTAGTGACAGATGACGTTTAGGTGCAAAAATATCGATCGAATATGGAATTGTATTGATTTAAATAGTCCACAGAATCTTGAACCCTGAACAC
This sequence comes from Noctua comes, assembly GCA_963082995.1. Classification (NCBI taxonomy): domain Eukaryota; kingdom Metazoa; phylum Arthropoda; class Insecta; order Lepidoptera; family Noctuidae; genus Noctua; species Noctua comes. The sequence continues at coordinate 2,528,269 of OY720295.1, read as the reverse complement.
GTTGAAATAAAGCGGAAAATAAAGAAACATAAGGATGTTTTAAACACGGTAAGCGCTAGATGCATATAGGGCGTATTCACAGTTGTTCGCGATCAGTACATCTAAACCGCGTTGAAAGCTGTCAATTTGAATAGCATAAGCATAATCAGCCTATAATGTTCTCACTGCTGGGACACAGGCCTCCTCTCTATGAGAGGGAATGGGCTATAATCCACCACGCGGGCACAGTGCGGGTTGGTAGATGTCACATGTCTTCCAATTTTTGGTTCTAGGACATGCCGGTTTCCTCACGGTGTTTTCCTTCACCGAGAGCAGTGGTGATGAAATAAATTACATAAAGTAATGCCCTTGCCTGGGTTCGAACCCACGACTTACTGTTCGTAAGTAGGGGCCGCCACAACTGGGCCACCACTGCTGTCAAAGTGAATAATCCATAACAAAGATCGCATTGACAACTCGAACGCAGTTTTGATATGCTGAACGCGTTCAACTTCATTTGAGAAATTCGCCTTGTGATTTGTGGTGCAAGAGGGCCTAAAATCTCAGCACTAAAACTTTAAAGGCAGCCCCAAACCCAACCTAACCTAATTTCCAGCATCAGCACAATCCTGCAGTTTCGCAATCAGCTGATCGATCTGTTCGGCAACAGCTTCGTTCAACGGCTCCAGAAAGTTCTCATTCGGCGTTCGGTAGTGCTCGTGTTCTGATTCGGTGAAGTTCGGCTTCTCGAAGCTGACTTCAAGACTCGGATCGTCCCCATCATCAGTTATGTCGAGGATTTCCAAGGATTTTTGTAAGTTTAGCAGGTTTTTCTTCTGTACATCTATTTGCTCGGCTGAAGTTTGGCTCTGTTCGTCTTTAGTTTCTTTTTCAAGTGGCGATTGGCGTTCGCGGCGTACTGGTGGTGTTTTAATACTTCGTCATTGTACTAGTTCAACTTCCAACGTAACTTAAGCTTTCACGGTTTACAACTAACCTTATACTGTCACTTACGGGATATCTTCCGTGATTGTTCATTATTTTGAGCTCCCGATATTTCGGCGCTGTTGCAAGCGCCATGATCGCGGGTTGACTGGAGAATGCGGGTAGATGGAAAATAAATTGTTAAGAGCAAACAAATCTATCTACCCTCTTTTTTTGTCTTTTGCTACGCGCACTACTGGAACTTGACACTAAGAAAGAGGGTAGATAGATTTGTCTGCTCTTAACAATTTATTTTCCATCCACCCGCATTCTCCAGTCAACCCGCGATTTTGTTAGCAATTTCAAGGGTTTTAATTTTTTTACATGGAACCCCAAGCTTTTTTCTAAAATCAAAGTAGCCTAAGTTACTCAGTATAACATCAGCTATCTGCGAGTAATTCCCGTCAAAATCTCTCCAGCCGTTTCGGAGGTTAGCCGAAACAGACAAACAGAGAAACAAAACTTGAAAAAATGGTTTATTATAATAATAATCTATCTCAGTCTAAGACTGAAAGTAGCGCCTACGGTCACAAAACGAGCGAGGGGGACAGCGATAAGTTCGGATGTCGTCTCGCTCTAACATTGCATGACCGCACCTACAAGGCATGTTGGTGTCTACAATAAGTCTCTAATGTTTTAAAAGTTAATATTTTGATCGAAAAGAGTGTCCGTGGAGTTTCTTGCCAATTCTTCACCATAGAGATCTACGCTTTGGAATGTGCAACTACAGTACTTTCACAAGTTATTATGCCTTGTGACTGTGACTGTAGCTTCACCTTCTTTGGTTTTCTGACATTGAAAAGTGCCTGTTACGGTCTGATTGAAATAATAGGGATGTTTCCTGTGTAAAAAAATATGATTCTATTTACTCCGTCAGTAACATTATCGAAAAATATTGGATGCGTATTTTTTGTTTTATCAAATCAATAAAAATTGACGAAGATAAAACGCATCAAAGATCATGAGTGGGGGCCTGTGACGTCACTTTTCGGTAAAAAGTCAGTACACTTTACTTACAAGTATGACGTCACACGAGTTTTCGACGCACTGTATCGTCGTATGTCTTCATTTTTAGTTTTCGTGAAAAAAGAAAAAATACGTGTCCAATATTTTTTGGAAATCTATCTGACGGACTAATTACATTTTTTCAGGAAACATCCGTATTGCTTTGAGTTTGAGTTTAAATGAAATTGCCGCACCGATTTGTTTTTATCGCATTACGATTGTCAAAAAGGTAGGTATACTTACTAGAGTGCGTAGGGCTGGGTGGTTCGGAGATGGGTCGTGGGTAGTTGAATCTCTTGCCTAGCTCCTGGTCCATGTGGTCTACGTAGTCAGGGTACACTATCTTCAGGGCTTCGGCGCGCGCTTGGCGGTAGTACTGTGGCCAATATTGATGGTTTTGGTTAATGATCACTATTTTAAGTCTTTAAACTATGTGATGAGGTTACTTTTTAGTATATCAGTAGAGACTAGAGTATAGTACTCTAAAGCATTCATTGTAGCAAGGAAAAATCGGCCAAGTGCGTTGGACTCGCGCATGAAGGGTTCCGTACCTAAAATTAAATTAAAATGTAAAAAAAATAATTTAATATATTAAATATTAAAGAGGGCTCCCCCTTTAATATTTTTTCTGTAATCTAAAGGAAAAGAGCTATTTTTGGTATTTTTTCCAAATATTCGGCCCTAGTTTCGGAGTTGCGCCAGTTACAGAAATGTTGAAAGGGAATCGTCTGTCTTGATATGGGCTTGTGATGAGGAGGGACGAATAGCATGTGACTAAAAGAGTGATAAATAAAAATTTTGATGGAGAGGGAGAGGCAGTGGCGAAGCTAGGCGGGGGCGGCGGGGGCGGCCCGACCGTTAACATTAGTAGTGCCACCTATTAAATTTCGTAAAACTTTGGCAGATTGCATAACCGCCGATTAGGAAGGTGCAGGTGACATTAGATGTACCGTTCCTTTTCAATCTTGAACGTTACCTTGATTTATTACTTTTATTTTTTATTTTAATTATTGATTGATTTTTGGGGTGACACCAATAATATCCGCACCAGGTGCCACCCATGCTAGCTACGCCGCTGGTGAGAGGAAGACCAAGGAAACGATGGATGGATTGTGTGAGGAATGATATGAAAGACAAAGAAGTAAATGATAGCGTGACGGTTGACAGGGGAGGATGGAAGGAAAAAAACGTGTTGCGCCGACCACAAGTAACATGGGACAAGGGCAGCATAGTATAGCATGATGATAAACAATAAGGATGTACTCACAATGCCCAAATTCCTCCAGTCTAGAAGATCTGACAATCTCTCAGTCCTGTTCCTTTGAATGATACGTTGCCGCCGCGTTAACCTGTGAAATAAAAATAAGTAATTAAATACCCCATAAGTAATTAAATACCCCATAAGTAATGAAATACCCCGTAAGTAATTAAATACCCCGTAAGTAATTAAATACCCCATAAGTAATTAAAAACCCCATAAGTAATTAAATACCCCGTAAGTAATTATATACCCCGTAAGTAATTAAATACCCCATAAGTAATTAAATACCCCGTAAGTAATTAAATACCCCATAAGTAATTAAATACCCCATAAGTAATTAAATACCCCATAAGTAATTAAATACCCCATAAGTAATTAAATACCCCGTAAGTAATTAAATACCCCATAAGTAATTAAATACCCCGTAAGTAATTAAATACCCCATAAGTAATTAAATACCCCGTAAGTAATTAAATACCCCATAAGTAATTAAAGACCCCGTAAGTAATTAAATACCCCGTAAGTAATTAAATACCCCATAAGTAATTAAATACCCCGTAAGTAATTAAATACCCCATAAGTAATTAAATACCCCGTAAGTAATTAAATACCCCATAAGTAATTAAAGACCCCAGAAGTAATTAAAGACCCCAGAAGTAATTAAATACCCCGTAACTAATTAAATACCCCATAAGTAATTAAAAACCCCATAAGTAATTAAATACCCCGTAAGTAATTATATACCCCGTAAGTAATTAAATACCCCATAAGTAATTAAATACCCCGTAAGTAATTAAATACCCCATAAGTAATTAAATACCCCATAAGTAATTAAATACCCCATAAGTAATTAAATACCCCATAAGTAATTAAATACCCCGTAAGTAATTAAATACCCCATAAGTAATTAAATACCCCGTAAGTAATTAAATACCCCATAAGTAATTAAATACCCCGTAAGTAATTAAATACCCCATAAGTAATTAAAGACCCCGTAAGTAATTAAATACCCCGTAAGTAATTAAATACCCCATAAGTAATTAAATACCCCGTAAGTAATTAAATACCCCATAAGTAATTAAATACCCCGTAAGTAATTAAATACCCCATAAGTAATTAAAGACCCCAGAAGTAATTAAAGACCCCAGAAGTAATTAAATACCCCGTAAGTAATTAAATACCCCATAAGTAATTAAATACCCCGTAAGTAATTAAATACCCCATAAGTAATTAAATACCCCGTAAGTAATTAAATACCCCATAAGTAATTAAAGACCCCAGAAGTAATTAAAGACCCCAGAAGTAATTAAATACCCCGTAAGTAATTAAATACACCGTAAGTAATTAAATACCCCGTAAGTAATTAAATACCCCGTAAGTAATTAAATACCCCGTAAGTAATTAAATACCCCATAAGTAATTAAATACCCCGTAAGTAATTAAAGTGCGCAGAGGCGACAAAAGTTTGGAAAAACTGATTGTGGTTGGGAACACCGAAGGCAAAAGATCGCGTGGTCGTTCACCAACAAGATGGACCGACCAAATTAAAGACTCGGCATCCTTTTACACGGTTGTAAGAGACGCGCTGGACAGAAACCGGTGGAGGCAGATCATCTACTCCAGATGCAACTCTGATGCTGACCACGATCCTCAGACATGAGGGACCGACCCCAGAGAGAGAGAAGTAATTAAATACCCCATAAGTAATTAAATACCCCATAAATAATTAAATACCCCGTAAGTAATTAAATACCCCGTAAGTAATTAAATACCCCGTAAGTAATTAAATACCCCATAAAGCTAAGTGTAATCCTAACTATCATCAGCCCAGCCTATTCCCAAGAATATCGGGGTCAGCTGCCAATCTCACCAGATGCAACTGAATACCAGTATTTTAATCGTACATGGAGCGACTGCCTATCTGACCTCCACACCAACACTTTACTTATTTTAAATCCTTCGTTGGTCTAGTGGTCATACAGCGAACATGAGGTTCTCAGATTCGATTCCCTGGTCGAGTTGTGTGTTAATGGGTGTTCCACCAGGACTGTCTCAGTAGCAGCTTGGAGTCAGGACGTGTGTGGCCTGGTGGTAATAAAAGGCTCGCCCCCTATTCCATGGGAATTAAACGTAACTGTGTAGTGTTGGCCAGCTCTGCCTTGGGCTGTGGGACTGTTCGAGGGCTGCGGGACTGTTCGAAAGAGATACCGTGGCCCTGGAACACAAAAGGCAAAGAAGGAACATGGATGGGTTTTAGTCAGTACTAGTCTGACACTCCCTTCCGCTCCGCCCAGAGTGGGGGGGGAGTCATTTGATAAGTTCCCATCCGAAAAAAAAAATTAAAAAAAAAGGCCAGCTCTGCCTAACCCTTCGGAGATTACAGGCGTGATGTTATGTTACTTACTTGGTAAAATCAAACATATACTGCGCCAGTTGCTGCACGGAGCCCTCCAACGAGATGTAGCGACGGTCTACCACGTATATACCGTACGACATGGGGTCTGCTATATGCTCCTGCATGAAGCAGCCGAAACCTGAAACCGATTATTGATGTTAGAAATCTTTTACGTTTAGAGGAGCTCGTGGCTAAATAATAACAGCCGCTCGGGTCGATCTTTAGGTTCAGCCGTGCTGCATAGGTTGGTCTGTGGATGGGTGACCGCCCATTACATACCGAGTTTCCTCCGTGCCTCGGAAAGCACGTTAAGCCGTTGGTCCCGGCTGTCATTTGTAGATCGTTGACAGCCGTTATAAGTAGTCAGTGGCCCAAAAAGTCTGACAACCAGTCTTACCAAGGAGTATCGTATTAACTAGTACTAACTGGGTTGTGGAGGTCAGATAGGCAGTCGCTCCATGTAAAATACTGGTATTCAGCTGCATCCGGTTAGACTGGAAGCCGACCCTAACATAGTTGGGAAAAGGCTAGGCGGATGATGAATCAGTTATGTTGCTACCTGAGAGGTTGGTGGTGATGCTGGGGATGCCCATGACGGTGCACTCTGCGGGCGTGTAGCCCCACGGCTCGTAGTACGACGGGAATACGCCAAGATGGCAGCCCCGTACGAACTCTTCGTAGTCCAGACCGAAGAGAGGGTTCGTTGAGGTCAGGAATTCTGGGTGGAATATTACCTGGAAAAATTACATTTGTGAGTTTTTTCCAAGGCAATACCATCACGAAATATTTTATTTTTTAAAAAACGTTGCACGAAATTTATTTACTATATTTATTTATTTATTTAAATGCCTTAAACTATCATTACAGGTACATAACCTTATGCAATAGTCAAGTCACACACACAATATTAAAATGAAAGCACAACACATCTCATTGTTTGTAGCACAATGTAAACAAAAGTACTTTTGCGAATTCACCCCAGTGACATGTAAATATATTATCTATTTCGACCTGAATGTAATTGATGGTGCGAATTGCTCGAGTCAGAGGGGTTTTGGCCAGTAAATTGGTCCTAGCTGTAGGAACGACCAGCAGCGGCGGGAGCCGTCGCCTCCACACATAACAGTCGGGAACGCACATTGATATCGATATCATATTGTTTTACGGTTCAGTTGCGAAATAGCTAAAAACGGAACCCATATAGATTCGTCCTGTCCATCCGTTTGTCTGTCGGTCCGCATGTTACACACAGCCTTTTTACTTCGAGACTGTGCATCGAAGCTTTTAGTTAGCACAACAGAAAATGTTTGCAGACAAAGATGAACATTGAAAACAAGTTGCCAGCAACACACATACACAGCTTCTAAATAAAATAGATAATTCAATTCTTCATGAAAATTAATTATAGCTTACCTTAACTTTATCATTGACTGTGTTAAATAATTCACATCTTCTGATGGAATTCAATACAGGATCGCTCCAATCATCCACCTGCACAAAACATTAAAAAAAAGATAAGAAAACAGCATCTCGATTTGGACCAATAATGCACTCATTCGATTGCGCAGCCTCTGTTGCAGCCGCTACGAGTTTAAGGCGCTAAATCGTAGCTCGACTGATCTACTAAGCCAGCGAAAGGGATGCAATTACTTTTGAAACGCAAAAGATGGCCATAGTGTGCGTGCGCTCGGAATAAAACGACGTATGTGCCAAAACGAATTTACTCCTTTTAAAAAAAAAAGGATTATATTTAAAACTACTTTGAGTAAACTTTGATATAATAATTCTCTATGTTTTAAAGTAAATCCCATTGAATAATTCTTAAGCGTTACGCCGTGATGTCGAAAATATTAAAAAAATAGATACAACTATGCAAATTTTTTTGTATCGAGAAAAATTCATTGAATTTAACCAAAATGTTAAATCCCTATTCCACATACTTTACATGAAAATGTTCTCTGATAACTTTTTAGACTTAAGTATCCTGGTTATGCGTATAAAGTTTAATTAAAATCGGTTCAGTCATTTCGAAAAAAAGGACTTGAAAGTTTGTATGAATTGCCGTAAGTCGTAAACGCTCTTAAAGGTGTACTTACAACATTATGCGTGGTGATGGGCGGTAGTCCGTCTCGCTGTAAACTGTAGATACACCTCTTCAGACGCACCGTTTCGTCTTTGTGCATGAGGTCTGATGCGTCAGGGAGGTGGCCGCTGTAATAGAAATATAGTTTGTTAGTTTTTTTTTTTGTATTTCTTACAAAATATCAAGTATATAAACCAAAGGAATAACATTTTTCATACAAAGTGCCCTTCATCGCTCCGCTACATAAAAAATTGTCAAATTAAAAATTAAAATAAAATTTAATTTTAATATAAAAAAAAAAAAAAATTTAATAATATAATAAAAAATAACGTATAGTATATTTGAATATTTTGTATAGTATATTTGAATATTTTATTATATTATTAATATTAAAAAAATATAATATAATAAAATATTCAAATATACTATATGTAATTTTTTTAACGTTATTAAATCGGGATAACGTATTTCAAGTTTTCAACATACAAATCTAAAATTGGTGGGGAAGTTCATGAACCGCTGTGTTCATGGAAAATATCTAAACTTATAGTCTAGGTACACGGCATCGTAGGTGGCTATGTAGAAGTCGTTTTATGGGGCGCAGGGGTCGTTTTGACGGCGACTTTTGAGGCGCAGAAGTCGCTTTCACTTTAGCTTTTAGAGCGCAGGGGTTGTTTTGAGTGCAACTTTTGAGGCGCAGAAGTCGCTTTGACTTTAGCTTTTACAGCGCAGGTGTCGTTTTGACTGCGACTTTTAAGGCGCAGAGGTCGCTTTGACTTTAGCTTTTAGGGCGCAGGAGTCTTTGACTGCGACTTTAGGGGCGCAGAGGTCGCTTTGACTTTAGCTTTTAGAGCGCAGAGGTCGCTTTGACTTCAGCTTTTGGGACACAGACCAGGAAAGTAGATGAGGCTAATCAGCGATGCAGTTCCACAATCCCATCAGTGGTTCTCTTACCTCAAACAGATGTCGTACATGCGTCTGCCTATCTTCTGCTGTATATCATTGATGGTGTCTCTCAGCGCTTTGGTGACGGCGTGGCCGCGAAGAGACTCCACGTTGAAGTTGTTAGTCTTCGCTGGGAATATCATGAATGCGACCACTGTCATGTCGGAACCTGATGACTGGAAAGAGAAGGAAGATTTTAGTTATTTTCGGGCACAAGGTGTAACATAATAAACGCAAAACCTCCCGTGTGGTCTCTCGGACCATGAAAGTTAACATTTTTTGTTCTACGAGTTCTTCAAATTCGCAAAAAAAAGCTTTGTATAGGAATTGACCCAATGAGCTGATCAATATGTATAACATGTAGGTTACACTAAAAAAAGTTCAGAATTTCCAAAAGTCACAGAAGAAAAGCTGTTCAGTTTCATGGTCTGAGATACCACACGAGAGGTCTTGCGTCTATTATAATTGTTACAACCAGTATATCAACAATCAACGAAATCTAAGCTAATCTAAAAAATTATAGGCTGATTATTTTAAGGTTGTTCTTCTGCTAGGCTTTTATAATAGGAATTTTACCTTCAAATAATGGTTCAGCCTCGCTAGCGCCTCAATGAATATGTCAGCTCCCTTATTACCGAACTCGTAACGACCAGCGATGAAGAAGTACAGCGTCTTGTCTAGGTCGAAGTTGAAGTGGCTGTGGGCGAAAAAAAATACAATTTAGGACTGTGTTCTTTTATCATGGACTAGCTTTAGCCCGCTGCTTCGCCCGCGTGGATGTCGAATATCCCACCCGAACAAACATAGTTACTTACCTTCATCCCCCTTTATAATCCTTCGGGGGTAGAATTATCAAAAACGCTGAGACACGTATAAATTAATATTCAATCGTCAGCCTAAACACAAAATTTGAAGATCTTATCTCCAAAACTGACGGACTTTCATATTAACTTCCATCCCCTATTTTACCCCTTTAGGGGTCGAATTCCCAAAAAATATTTCTTAGTGGATATTTACTCTTCACAAAGAACACACCCTCCAAGTTTCATGTCTCTAGGACCAGCGGTTTGGGCTGTGCGTTGATATATCAGTCAGTCAGGGCTTTGAATTTTATATGTATAGATTTATGAAACGCCAGATTAGAAACTAAAACATTATTTTTTTGGAAAAATTATGTGGAATCCAGATGATCTACAACAAGGTTCTTTTACAGGAACTGACCCCCAAAGCTTGATAACGACCCCGATCACTGTACTCCAACACTGTACTCATTTTTAATATTCAAGAAGAAATATAATAAAATCCTCTTTTTAACACCTGACCAAAAAAGAGGGATGTAAAAAAGAAGTCTGAAGTGTGTATCTATGTCAGTCTGTGGCAGCATAGCTCCTGAACAGATAAACCGATTTATGTTGTTTTTTTTTAATTCAACGATTTATATCTTTTGAATTTAAAAAAAAGGTTAAGGGGGGGTAAGTTTAAGGGGGGGTAAGTTTAAGGGGGGTACGTTTAAGGGCGGGTACGTTTAAGGGGGGGTACGTTTAAGGGGGGGTACGTTTAAGGGGGGGTACGTTTAAGGGGGGGTACGTTTAAGGGGGGGTACGTTTAAGGGGGGGTTAAGGTTAAGGAGGGTTAGGCTAAGGTTATCTTTAAGTCTAGTCCATAACGGCTTACCCATAAAAGTGTCCTCTGGAGAACTCATTTATCTTATCCTTAGCGAGCGCGTGCAGGTTCTGGAACTCGTGAAGCGCGGAGAATTTCTTCACGTTCAGCCCGTTAGGTGTAATGATGTCTGCCTTGCGTTTGAGGAGGTGCTCGGCTTCGTATCCTGAGGGGTGACAGAAATAAAATAATGGCTACTTATAGTTTACTTTAGCTCGTGCTGCTCGGCTGCGCCAAGGTCGGAAATTATCGCATCAAAACGTTATACTAGGATAAAAAATACATAAAGATAAATACACAAGACAAGAAGTTGGCAGATTCGTCTCAGTATTAAGTTGTTGTAGTTTTTCTTCTTCGTCTCTCATAACTTTTTTATATTTTGTTTTATGTATGTATACAACGTGTAACATAATAAACGCAAGACCTCCCGTGTGGTCTCTCGCACCATGAAACTAAACGTCTTTTGTTCTACGAGTTCTTGAAATTCGCAAAAAAAAAAATACTTTCTATAGGAACGGACGCAATCGGCTGATCCACATGTATGGCAAAACTAAAAAAAAAGTTATGAATTTCCAAAAGTCATAGAACAAAAGTTGTTCAGTTTCATGGTCTGAGACACCACACAAGAGGTCTTGCGTTTATTACGTTACACGTTGTATAAGGTCCCATTTAAATAGATGAACAAATTTTAACACAGCGTTCAGTACGTCTAACCAAAGATATCTAAACAAAAAAAAACACTGATTAAAGTGATTTTATTTTGATCTAAAATCATTATCACAATAAAACTTATGGATCGGGGACTTTTGCACGGTACGATTGTAATGAGGCAGAACGACGTCACGCGGCTAACAGCTGATAGGTCAAAGGCGCACGCGCGCGAATATCATACAGCTGTTGTATTATTCTGATAAAAGAGTGAATGAGTATGAAAAAAAAAAATCTTTGGGAAAGTTGTTTGTTATCATGAGTACAGGTAATTACGAAGATTCGAGTAGGTAATAAAAGTTTTGCTTATAACTTACCAGTAATATCAGATACGGTAGTGAAGATATGCGTCATGTGCGCGGCCGCCCGCTCCATGCAGTAGCGATGGTAGATCTGTCTCTTGCCCGCTTCCTCGTCTACTGAGAACTGCGACAAAAAATGTGTTTGTTTAAATAAAGCCAAAAATCATCATCTGCCTGACTTTTCCCAACTATGTTGGGGTCGGCTTCCAGTCTAACCGGATGCAGCTGAATACCAGTATTTTACATGGAGCGACTGCCTATCTGACCTCCACAACCCAGTTAGTACTGGGTAACACGATACCCCTTGGTAAGACTGGTTGTCAGACTTTTTGGGCCACTGACTACTGTCAAAGATCGATTCGAGCGGCTGTTATTACATAGCCACGAGCTCCTCTGCCGACGATAAACTATGCCGCAATAATCCTCGCGAACTTCCAAACATGCATCATCATCATCATTTCAGCCGAAAGACGTCCACTGATAGACATAGCCCCCAAGTGTCGCCACATTGACCGGTCCCAACGTCCATACAACTTTAAAATTGTATTTATTTTTGGCTTTATTGAGGAGCTCGTGGCTAAATAATAACAGCCGCTCGGGTCGATCTTTAGGTTAAGCCGTGCTTGCCTAGGTTGGTCCGTGGATGGGTGACCGCCCATTGCATACCGAGTTTCCTCTGTGCCTCGGAAAGCACGTTAAGCCGTTGGTCCCGGGTGTCATTTGTTTTTATTGAAAGACTGACAACCAGTCTTAGCAAGAGGTTTCGTTCGTTCGTGGTGTGGGTTCGTTCGTGGGGGGGGGGGGGTCGTTGATAATAAGCAGTGATAGGAATAGGTAGTGCCTATTAGCCTAAACTTCGAAGAACAGAGACAAGAAACGGAGACTTCCTTAGGACTAAATTATTTCCGGCACATCTGTCTCGAAATTTCGAGACAACACTTAAATACATTAAAAAAAATGTGTTATTTGGAATAAGTAATTCGTCTATATTTATCTAAAGTTTGTCTATAAATGTGATAGTTTGTATGGATGTCCATTACTCAATTCCACTGAAAATGCTGATTTTGGTAGTGATATAGATTAAGGTGTGGAATAGCACATATGCTACTTCCTATTAAAAAAAAGTATAGTTCCCATGGGATACAAAAACAATAGTACACGCGGGATAAGCCGCGGGCATTAACTAGTTAAAAAAAAAGTAAGGGTCCTTTTATTATGATATATCTAGTCGCAAACTTTAGGTAAATATAGACGAATTACTTAATCCAAATAACATTTTTTTTAAATGTATTTATGTGTTGTCTCGAAATTTAGGGACAGATGTCTCGGAAAAAATTTAGTCCTAAGGAAGTCTCCGTTTCTTGTCTCTGTTCTTCGAAGTTTAGGCAAATAGGCACTACCTATTCCTATCACTGATAATAAGTGACATGAGTGTGTTGAGTGACGTGTTTGTGTGTGTGCGTGTGTGAGTGGGTTTGAGTGTGTGTTTGTGTATGTGAGTGAGTGTGTGCGTGTGTGAGTTACATGGGACTTAAACATAACTGGCGAAATGTGGGTGTGCTATGAGGTACACCTTTGCCTTACCCTTCGGGAATTACAGACATGATGTTATGTTATGGTAATGAAGTAAATTCCGGGGATCTTCAACATTATTCACGTGACAACGTCTTATAATTCGATGGAGCCGGCTGCACGCACGAAAAAACATGACTCATGCGGCGTTACCTCGCTCAGAGGCGTTCCATTTAAGGCTTGAAGTGCAAGCGAGAGCGCGGAACGAGCGACAAAGAGGCACAATCGGCCTCCGCGTTCGGCAGCGTTCGACATCTGTCTCTCTCCTACTTGAGTGAGCGATGCGTCCGCGTGGACAGCTGCTATACAATAATACATTTACATGTTTTCGTCAAGTACTTCTTATGACGTTGTCACGTTCAACTATCGTCAGTAAACCGACTTTACAGACTACCGAATTTTTGACAAAAATTTTTTTTTTTTTTTTTTTTTTTTTTTTTTGATATTGGAAAGGGCAGAATCAAGCAGTAGCAATGGTGTTACCTTATCCAAATTATTGTAGAAGTCAGTGTTGCCAGCACACAGGTATCTACCGAGGAGGGTGGCGTGCGTCGTGAATACTGTTGCGACGTCGATGTGACGGGTCCTGGGAAGCAAAAAATCAAATATTTAATCATAATCGCTTGGATCCCAGTCTAACCGGCTGCAACTGAATACCAGTATTTTACATAAAGACTGCTTATCCGGTCTCCCAGTAATCGGGATAACGATATCATCATCATCATCATTTCAGCCGAAAGACGTCCACTGCTGGACATAGGCCTCCCCCAAGTGTCGCCACATTGACCGGTCCCGTGCGACTCGCATCCAGCGGATCCCTGCAACCTTCACCAGGTCATCGGTCCACCTAGTGGGAGGCCTTCCAACGCAGCGTCTTCCGGTTCGCGGTCGCCACTCCAGAACTTTTCGGCCCCATCGGCCATCCGTTCTGCGAGCAATGTGCCCTGCCCACTGCCACTTAAGTTTGGCTATTCTTCGGGCTACGTCGGTAACCTTGGTTCTCTTGCGGATCTCCTCATTTCTGAGATAACGATATACCTTGGGCTAATTGATGTATAATTATGTAGCAGAGTAAAAACAAACATATTTCGCGTGTTTAGGTTCTAGCTATGTAAACAGGGTGTAAGGTACAGCCCTCCACAAACTGACAGGGTGCATTCAGCTCCTTATTTTGAATCATATTCTACCGGAATTTTTCTCCGGAAAATTTTATTTTTTAATATATTTTTTACGTTACTATTCCTTTATTTCAATTTAAAATTACATTCCCTGTACGCAGCACTCCATTTATGTAAATAATACGGCTAAAATCAAAAATCCAACAATGAATATTGAAATACTCTAACGAACGACGCGTGAAATCAGCTGTTCACTTCCTGCCTAGCTACAGAGTTTATCGAACGTCGTCGCGCTTGCCGGTCGCTACGTGCGTTTTGCCACGGTAACGATACATTGCGTATGAGGAAATAAAACAAATCAAATTTATTGGATTCTCAAAACATTCCTGAAATAATTTCTTGTACCGGTCATCTTAGTATGATATGATGATGACCCCATCAGTTTGTGGAGGGCTGTTCCTTACACTCTGTATTATAATAGCTTACCTGAGCAATATAAGACCGATACCAGCTTGCCACTCATGGAAGTGAGCTACCACGCGCGGCGGAGTGTCGCTGTAGCCTTCAGCTGCTTTGCGGAACTGAAACAATGACAATGGAATGAAGGTAGAAATATTAAAGATTTTAAACTATCATGGTCACTAACATTACTATTAATACTAACGGGATATTTACCATGTCTACTGTTTGTTATGATTTCCCGATATTTCGGCGCTGTTGCAAGCACCGTGATCACGGATAAACTGAAGTTATTGCGGGTGGGTGTTTATGAGCAGACAAATCGGTCTACCCTCTTTCTTGTTCGTTCAAAAAGTAAACATGGTAAATATCCCGTTAGTATTAATAGTAATGGTAGAAATATTGTCCGGGTATTTAGTAGAAGTACTCAGAATCAGAATCAGAAAGCTTTATTTGTGAACATAGGTCAAGTTACATATAGTGTGAGGTGTTATAAATAGGTAGATCCTCCATGTTTTGCCCAAAGGCGTACAAATATAATTGTTAAGGTTTAAAATAACAAATTGGTGAAATTATGTCAACTTTCACGTCAGTAATAAAAACAGTATAAATAATCATAGCATATCAAAAGAAGAAAAAATAAATATACAATAAATTTCTCAATAAATGTCAAATGGTTAAGTTACATGTCATAAAGTTACATGTCATAATTAATAATGATAATGTCGAACAAAATTCAAGGTCATTAAAACAGGTCAGGTAGGGTGTTCTAAGGCAGTAATTATAGAATTGTCGTCGAAATAGTCCTTTATTGAGTAATAGCATTTATTAGTCAAAATTCTAAATAGTTCTTTTTTGAATTTGTCCAGATTTAACATTTTAACTACTGGCGTGGACCTTCACATGTCCTCGGCAAGATTTGGCGTGAAGTTCATCGAAGTCTGTGCCCAGCATCACCTGAATTCATCTCCCCTTCGTCTTCTTTGAATGAGAAACTCGACGTCATCATCATCCGCCTAGCCTTTTCCCAACTATATTGGGGTCGGCTTCCAGTCTAACCGGATGCAGCTGAATACCAGTATTTTACATGGAGCGACTGCCTATCTGACCTCCACAACCCAGTTAGTACTGGGTAATACGATACCCCTTGGTAAGACTGGTTGTCAGACTTTTTGGGCCACTGACTGCCTAACGACTGTCAAAGATCTACAAATGACAGCCGGGACCAACGGCTTAACGTGCTTTCCGAGGCACGGAGAAAACTCGGTATGTATTGGGCGGTCACCCATCCACAGACCAACCTATGCAAGCACGGCTTAACCTAAAGATCGACCCGAGCGGTTGTTATTATTTAGCCACGAGCTCCTCAATAAAGCCAAAAATAAATACAATTTGAAACTTGTAGGCATGTTGGGACCAGTCAATGTGGCGACACTTGGGGGCTATGTCCATCAGTGGACGTCTTTCGGCTGAAATGATGATGATGATGATGATGTATGTTTGGAAGTTCGCGAGGATTATTATACCCGAGTGGCTGTTATTATTTAGCCACGAGCTCCTTCTCGAATGAGAAACTCTACGTACCTCTCCAATAAAATGGGCGACCATGAAGCCCAGTATGACGGCGTCATTGGCCTCCACGTCCAGGTGCGGGATGCCTATCCCACAGGTGTTCCACAACTCTTGCTTGTACGCGTCCAGCTGCCAGGCGCCGGAGCCGATGTCGAAGAGTATGATCTGAGGGTTGCCATCTACTAGCCACGTGCCGGTGTGGACCTGGGAAGAAATGGAGAAGAGTTAAATCATTTGCATCAGAATTTATTGATTTGCTCTGAAAGTATGATACAAAGAAATCCAGGGACTACTGAATTAACTTTAAGTAAATACTTGGTTTACAGAATACTTGTGAACTGACAAAATGCTCCTTAAAATCAAAAAATCAAAATCAAAATATTTTATTTCACATAGGCCTCGATGGGCACTTATAAAACGTCGACAAAAAGGTGCACGGTTCGGGTTGGTCGTATCCTATGGAGAAGAACCGGCGAGAAACTCCATGGTTACTCTTTTCAAATCATTTGGTGTTACAATATTATCATGGATACAGCATTTGTACTTAAGTATGGGGGGACAGCGTAGGCCCGACAATAAGTCGTTGCTTAATACACAAAAAACATATAACGTACCTTGTAACCCTGGCTCCTCATAGCATTAACGGCGATAGTGAGCGGTGAGTTCGGAGGGAAGTCGGCCTCCTCAACTTCAGTACGAGCGCATTGTTCTTTGTAGGGTCCTTGTAGGAAAAAAGAAATAGTTATTAAAATATACACATAACATAACATCACGCCTGTAATCCCCGAAGGGTCAGGCAAAGATGTACCTAATAGTACACCCACATTTCACCAGTTAAATTTAAAGTTAATTGTTTTATTCCATGTAATAGGGAGCGAGCCTATTGCCATCAGCCTAGTTATAATGGCCGAGAGGCCGTCATTGCGATCATATTTTTGTTCTGGACCACACCTGGGAACGTTCTAGTTACGGAGATATTGGGGATCAAAGTTCCAACTTTTTCACAAGTTTTTTTTTTTATATACAAGTTTGTAGTGTTATAACTTTACTTTAAATACCTCCACGACCCCCGTACTATTCAATGCATCCATCAGCACAATGTTTTGAGTGCGTTACAAACGTGATTTTTCACCCTAAAAAAAAGTCGTTTCCCAGCAATTTTTTTGCGTAGAATTCCTTAGTTTGATGTACAGAATGCTTGGTTGACGTTTTTTTTTGTATATCTTACCTAGCAAGCAGTAGTTCTCGCCCATTTCCTCAGTGGAGACATAGGCCTTCGATCTAATCACAGTGTAGATACCGCCGACTGGAATATAAAATACAAGAAATTAATTAATAGGATTGGGGATTTGTGTCAGTAACCACAAAACATAGCAAGAACCAGTGGCGAAGGTTCCATACAACCCGATTCCTACCGGCTTCCCTTTGAAAAATGGCATAGTCAGTATTCTATAGCCAATAATATTCTATACAGTAAAGATAATGTTCTCCGGCTTACCTCTTACAAAAATTGACCCTTCGCTACTGGCAAGAACCTTATCTATTGATAAGATCCCAATGTTTATGCCTATGTTTAACAAATGATTCTGATTCTAAGGAAAAAAACAAACAAAAACATAACATGACATCAAGTCTGTGTGTACAGTACACCTCCATTTCTCTATTGTTGGGAGCGAGCCTATTGCCATCGACCGGTCACATATCATCACACTGGGCTGTTTTTGAAAAAAAAAATCGAATAAAAAAACCCAATTATAATTTCCCCGACCAGCGAATCAAACCCAGGTCCTCCGTCCTCATGAGCCTTATAAAGAACCATCATTCTCTTGCCCTTATCCCAATTCATTTGTCGTCGGCGCAGCATGTCTTCTTCTTCCATACTTCTCTATTACTCGTCATCTAATCAGACACCTCTTTTCTTGCCATATCATCATTCACACAGTCCATCCATTGTTTCTTTAGTCTTCCTCTTATTCAAATGAGTAACAGTAAATAATTACTGTTCAAAAAAGAACTACAAGGTACTCTCTCATCTGCCTACCAGTTGGTCGGCTTCCAGTCTAACCGGATGCATCTGAATACCAGTATTTTACATGGAGCGACTGCCTATCTGACCTCCACAACCCAGTTAGTACTGGGTAATACGATACCTCTTGGTAAGACTGGTTAAAATAAATAAATCTTATATGTCTCGGTGTTTGTGGTCGCACTCCTCCGAAACGGCACGACCGATTTTTAGGTATATTTGGTAGGTATGAAAATAGGTCGTAAAGTATATTTCACACCGCTAATTTCACGCGGACGTCGCGGGGCACAGCTAGTAATAAATAAATTTCTTTATTGCCATAAAAACAGGTTACAGAAAACTGTGAGACCCTGGCTCCAGAACTAGGTTAGAAAACCTGTATTTCAGGAGTCCGAAGGTTGTCAGACTTTCGGGCCATTGTAACGACTGTCAAAGATCTACACAGCACGGAGAAAACTTTCCAGCCTAACCGGCAGCTGAATACCAGTATTTTACATGGAGCGACTGCCTATCTAACATCCACAACCCAGATAGTACTGGATAATACGATACCCATTCGTAAGACTGGTTGTCAGACTTTCGGGCCACTGACTACCTGTACCGACTGTCAAAGATCTACAAATTACAGCAGGGACCAACGGCTCAACGTGCTTTCCGAGGCACGGACGAAACTCGGCATGTAATGGGTGGTCCCATCCACGGACCAACCTAGGTAAGCACGGCTTAACTTTAAGATCGACCCGAGCGGCTGTTATTATTTAGCCGCGAGCTCCTCGAATACAAAGGTACTCTAAATATTACATCTATTTCATTTTCCACATTGCTTCTAGAACCTGGATCACCATGGCCCACTTCAACTTAGGACACATTAGTAACTCTAAGACAAAAAGCAAAGGAACTTGTAATTCAAGTATTTCGCAAGGACTAAGGACTTAATGCTGGCTGAGCATAGACAATACAGCATTGGGTTACAGGTACAAGCGCCGTTTGTGCGAAATGTAGAGGAATTTTAGAATAAAATTTTAACAGATCGTAGGATCCAGAAATCGTCATCTTCCTACTGTTGTGCAATATTACTTACTAGCTTTTGCCCGCGGCTTCGCCCGCGTGGATGTCGTAAATATCCAATTACTTACCTTCACCCCCCTTTTTAACCCTTCGGGGGTAGAATTATCAAAAACGCCGAGACACGTATAAATTAATTTTCAATCGTCAGCCTAAACACAAAATGTGAAGATCCTAACTTCAAAACGGACAGACTTTCATACAAACTTCCATCCCCTATCTTACCCCTTTAGGGGTGGAATTCCCAAAAATCCTTTCTTAGTGGAGACCTTCTCTTCACAAAGAACACACTTTCCAAGTTTCATGTCTCTAGGACCAGCGGTTTGGGCTGTGTGTTGATATATCACCCAGTCAGTCAGGGGCCCTTGTCCCATTCTACTTGAGGTCGGCGCAACAAGTCTTCTTCTTCCATTCTCCCCTGTCAGACGTCACGGCATCATTTACTCCTTTCTCTTTCATACCCTTCCTCACACAATCCATCCATCTTTTCAGCCATAGACCATCTGCCGCTTATTTATTTAACTTTCACAACAGCCTACAGTTGTCCCAACTATGTTGGGGTCGGCTTCCCGTCTAACCGGATGCAGCTGAATACCAGTATTTAACATGGAGCGACTGCCTATCTGAACTCCACAACCAAGTTCGAGCTTGCCATAACCACTGTCTTTACAAATGACAGCCGGCACCCACAATCTAACGTGCTTCCCGAGGCATGGAGGGGTCTCGATAGGTAATGGATAGTCACCCATCTACGATACAACCTTGGCAAGCGTTGCTTAACCTTGAAGATTGGCTATAGTTTAGCCAGCAGCCCCTCAAGGCGAGAATTACACAGAAACGGCGTAAGGTGAAGGCGCAGCGCAGGCACGCCGTTCTTTCGTTTCCCTATAAATTCCTGCAAACACCTGCGCTGCGCCTGCCCCGCGCCTTCACCTTACGCCGTTTCTATACAAGGTGTAACATAATAAACGCAAGACCTCCCGTGTGGTCTCTCGCACCATGAAACTAAACATCTTTTGTTCTACGATTTCGTGAAATACGCAAAAAAAAAAATTATTTCTATAGGAACTTACGCAATCAGCTGATCCACAAGTATGGTAAAACTAAAAAAAAGTTATGAATTTCCAAAAGTCATAGAACAAAAGTTGTTCAGTTTCATGGTTTGAGACACCACACGAGAGGTCTTGCGTTTATTATGTTACACCTTGTATAATTCGCGCCTGAAATGTTTAATTTAATATCTTACCTTTATTAGCAACTTCCCAAGCCGTTTCAAACGTCCATCGGTTCTCATTGCTGGCTGCTTGCCCCTTATCCATGTAGGATAGCAGGTCATGTGTAGACTCAGCTCTGTAGAACCGCTTCGATGATCTGTCGCGTGACATTGTGGCCTGTGGAGGAAAAAATAGGGTTTAGATTCGTTTGGCAAGTGCATGGTGCAATGGTGCTTAGAATGTGAGGCGTGTTATTGTGGTCTATGGTGACGAGAATAGGGTTTAGTTTGGCTTGGCAAGTGCATGGTACGCACGACGCGACGGCCAATCAAGCTATAAAAAACCAATTTATGCGGATCTCTCGTTGTATAGGAAATCTATACAAAGCGAGGCCAAGTTATACTGGATATGTACAGTTTCATGTGCCGCCGTGTGTACAATAGGACACTCTTGATCACAGGAATTAGAGTTACATTAATAGGAATATGGATTTTATTGCCCTTAGAATAAGGTTCATATTCGTTGGACCGCTTACTTTAGCTAAACTTTTTTTTTGCGTTTACTGTTTATGTACACTGCATTCGATCTGAATCCAAGATAAGATTGCCATCAGAAATGGAAATATTCTAGGTATATTCAAAAATCAAAATCAAAATATTTTATTTCACATAGGCCTCGATGGGCACTTATAAAACGTCGACAAAAAGGTGCACGGTTCGGGTTGGTCGTTTCCTATGGAGAAGAACCGGCAAGAAACTCCATGGTTACTCTTTTTTATTATTCAAACGGACTACCTCATTTGGTCTAGCGATCGCAAGCGCGACTGCTGAGCGAGATCCTGGGTTCGACTCCCGGGTCAGGCAAAGTGTTATACAGGGTGGAAGGGACACCGACGCGAAAACAATTACCACGTTACGTACGTTTTTCATCGGTTATTCAAAAAAAAAAACACTTGTTTTTTCCAAAAGTACAATACCTACACGGTCAAAATGTATGGAACAGCTGATTTTCTTTAGGGTCTAGATCGGCTCGCCCCTATGACATGGAACTCAAACATTGCGAAATATGGGTGTTCTACAGTGGCGAAGGGTCATATTTTGTAAGAGGTAAGCCGGAATACATAATCTTTAATGTGATTATATTATTTGTCTATAGAATACTGACTGTGCCATTTTTCAAAGGGAATCGTGTTATATGGAACCTTCGCCACTGGTGTACTATTAGGTACACCGCTGCCTTACCTTTCGGGATTACAGGCGTGATATTATGACGATGTTATTGATGACAGAATCAGATGAGATGCATTGCGCAAAAATTCTCATTCTTTGCGAAAATCTACATTTTTGCATGCGTCAATACGGTTGGGTAAGTAGTAAGTAGTGCTGCAAGAAAAATCTTCTGTTCGTCACAAACTCAATTAAACGACATCGTACGGATAGACCACGTCTGCTCATTAAAATGCTAATACATCTACTTAAAACTGTAGTGACGTGTTATGCTCACGTTAAATAAATCCTAACTATAATAAAGGGTGTAAATAGACCCTTCACATAGCCGTCAACCAAGCATTCTGTACATTAAACTAAGTAACTTGACGCTAAAATTATTGCTAGGAATCGACTTTTTTTTGGGGTGAAAAATCACGTTTTACGGTAGGACTCGATGAAAAGCACTCAAAGCATTTTGCTGATGGATGGATTGAATAGTACGGGGGTCATGGTGGTGTGTAAAGTAAAAATCTTACATTAAAAACATGTATTTAAAAAAAACTTGTGAAAAAGTTGGAACTTTGACCCCCAATATCTCCGTAACTAGAAGGTTCCCAGGTATTGTCTAGGACAAAAAAATGATCGCAAAGACGGGGAGAACAAGTTCGTTTCGCTTATGTTAAGGGTCTTGATTTACACCCTTTACAAATGTGAAAGTAAGTTTCTTTGTTTGTTACCTTTTCACGCCTAAACCACTGAACCGATCATCCTGAAATTTTGCATATACGTTGTCAGGTGTACAGAAACGGACATAGGGTACCTTTCATCCCGAAAAAAGTACTGTTCTCGAGGAAAACAACAATAACGTTCTTATGATAAAAGATGGCGCCACGTGTCTTTCGAATCATGACTGAATTACTTTATTAAAAGCAGAGTACGACCCGAATTGATTGTCTAATTCTAATTTACCGCGAGCGAAGCCGCGGACAAAAGGTAGTTTGAATATAAGCTAAGTACCGCGACTGCTTGTGTTCGAAGTCAACACAAATCGTAATTGAAGTAGAGGATAATGAATTGCAAATGTATGCGCGAAATAGTTGACATAACCACACATAACTGGACGCCATTTAACATACGATTCTTTGAATAATCATTGGGTACTGAGAACATGTTCTGTCTGAGTATTTTGACGAAATAACATTTAGTTTTGAGCCGTCGAGTTCGGACGATTTTTTTTTTTCACGCAACGGATTGTCAACTTTTGGTATTGAGCCATTTTGAAACCGATAGAGTGCATTCCAGTGCGTCATAAAACGATAAAAAGTCATCGTGTTCAAAATTCGCTTATTCATTCTAAATTGTCATGTCCTCATTAATCAAGGTTTAAGAGCAGTAGTATTGCCGCACGGGTCGATATTTAGGTTAAGCTGCGCTTGCCTAGGTTAGTCCGTGGATGGGTACCGCCTATTACATACCGAGTTTCCTCCGTGCCTCGGAAAGCACGTTAAGCCGTTGGTCCCGGCTGTCATTTGTACATCTTTGAAAGTCGTTACAGGTAGTCAGTGGCCCGAAAGTCTGACAACCAGTCTTACCAAGGGGTATCGTATTACCCAGTACTAACTGGGTTGTGGAGGTCAGGTAGGCAGTCGCTCCATGTAAAACACTAGTATTTATATGCATCCGGTTACATTGGAAGCCGACCCCAAAATAGTTGGGAAAAGGCTAGGCAAATAATGATGATGTATGTAATCGAGGTTTGATAGATCAAACAGAAGACTAGACTAGCTGACCTTCAAAACCACTGGAACCCATTCAATATTAGCACAGTCCTCGACGAAAAATCTGTTAATTTGTGTCCGGAAGACATAGTGCTACAACAAACGTTGATGTTGGCAGAAAGCTGAACGTGTGACGTAGACGGACATGCCCCTGAGGCGATGTTAAAAACATATGCAGAAGTACAACTGAGGTAGACACGATTATCAGTGCCTAGCAGTGGCGAAGTTTCCATACAACTCGATTCCTACCGGATTCCCTTTGAAAAATGGCACAGGCAGTATTCTGTAGATAAATAATATAATCACATTTAAGAAATATACTCCGGCTTACCTCTTACAAAAGACCCTTCGCTTCTGGTGCCTGGCCTTTGCTCAACTATGTTTGGGTCGGCTTCCAGTTCAACTGGACACGGCTGAATACCAATATGTTACATGGAGCGGGTATTTACTGTATATTCAGGTGTAAACAAACCCTTCACGAAGCCGTCAACCAAGCATTCTGTACATCAAACTAAGTAACTGTACGCAAAAATTATTGCTGGGAAACGACTTCTTTTTTGGGGTTTTTGGGGTGAAAAATCACGTTTTACGGTAGGACTCGATGGAACGCACTCAAAGCATTGTACTGATGCATGGATTGAATAGTACGGGGGTCGTGGAGGTGTGTAAAGTAATCCTCGTACATGTTTTTAATGTATAAAAACATGTATTTTAAAAAAAAACTTGTGAAAAAGTTGGAACTTTGACCCCTAATATATCCGTCACTAGAAGGTTCCCAGGTAGTCTAGAACAAAAAAATGATCGCAAAGAAGGGGAGAACAAGTGCCTTTCGGCTTCGTTAAGGGTCTATTTACACCCTTTATACTTCACTCACTACGTGTATTTTTGCGAGGCTGTAGCCATGAGCTCGCAAATTGCAAGTCCATGCATTTTGATGTCAGAACCAGGGATGGTATAAGCCTCCATGCTTATTGCCAGATCCACTTCAGAATCCCTCCTTATTTTGTGCCAATAAAGTATAATCATTGAACTAAAAGAATTTAGCTTCCCCAAAACTGGCTAAAATTTTATCAGCTCTGTCTCTGCATTTTTGGATCTTCATGATTTTGAAGTCTGCTTTCAAGTGAACCATGCGGCTGTGCCAAATGATAACTTCTGTTGCTTATACAAGGTGGAGACGACAATACGACAATTTTGGCCAAGGTTTTTGAAGTAGCGAGTTGGCAACATGTGTTTAACGTTTATACCGATGCGGGATTCGTTAACCTGTTGGTGGCAGCCTATTATCTACACTATGTAGAAAATGCTAAAAATGAAAAATAACGTCCTGTGAATAAACTGTATACAAAATTCAATCGAAAATATCCAGTAATTTTTGATTGAATTTTTGTATGCAGACTGGGAACGTCATGTCATGAGGTACATACAGTTTAATTTATTGTCGCATTGTCGTCTCCACCATGTAGATGGTCGAAAGTAAGGCAGTCATCAAAAAAGGATTTCAGTCTTCTCTTAAATATGAAAAGACCAAACCTTCTGACGAATCTACTTTCCAGGCACTCCTACGTAGATCTGCGATGGTCACAAAGAAGTCCGTTCAAAGGCAGCTGGCTGACAGCCAAACACGTGTCTTGTGCACTTGCATAAGTCTCATGTAATATTTTGTGATGAATAATATGCAGAATAAAATATTATGAGATGATGGGAAAGGATTTTTATGTTTTGACGACTGAGAATGGATCGAAGGCTTATACAGGGTGTAAACAGACCCTTCACATAGCGGTCAACCAAGCATTCTGTACATCAAACTAAGTAACTTTACGCAAAAATTATTACTGGGAATCGACTCTTTTTTTGGGGTGAAAAATCACGTTTTAAGGTACAACTCCATGGAAAGCATTCAAAGCATTGTGCTGATGGATGGATTGAATAGTACGGGGGTCATGGAGGTGTGTAAAGTAAAAATCTTACATTAAAAACATGTATTTAAAAAAAGACTTGTGAAAAAGTTGGAACTTTGACCCCCAATATCTCCGTAACTAAAAGGTTGCCAGGTATGGTCTAGAACAAAAAAATGATAGCAAAAACGGGGAGAACAAGTCCCTTTCGGACGTGTTAAGGGTACACCCTTTATTAACCTCTAATTCATACTGTATACTAATAAAATAACATAATATGACGCCTGTAATCCCCGAAGCATTTTCCCAACCATGTTGGGGTCGACTTCCAGTCTAAGCGGATGCATCTGAATACCAGTATTTTACATGGAGTGACTGCCTATCTGACCTCCACAACCCAGTTAGTACTGGGTAATAAGATACCCCTTGGTATGACTGGTTGTCAGACTTTTAGGCCACTGACTACTTAACGACTGTCAAAGATCTACAATTTATAGCCAGGACCAACGGCTTAACGTGCTTTCAGAGGCACGGC